>VDFB02047230.1:158589396-158855219 GCA_007258455.2 Sequoia sempervirens
CTTCTAGGTCTCCAAACACTTGTTTTCAGACATATCTTTTGAAGAAAGTTATTTCAACATAGGACCAACACATTTTTAGATACCCATTAGGCATAAATTCAACATATCTCATTTGTGGTTAGAGTTGTTTTGGACCAAGTTTCTCAAACCAGGTCTGCTACGCCAAACACAAGGCTAATTAGGCCACTTTTCCAAAGCACCTATATGAAATTCAAACACCAAAAATAAAATCTCTTCACCAATGGTCCTCATAGGTCACATAGGGTCCCATTCCATTTATTTTATCATCCACCAACACTTACAATTTGTTGTCTTACAACTTCTCTACCCTGGCTAAGCCTAACACATGAGGATGTTAAGCTAGGGCTTGGACAAAAACCCAACAGACTCCATCCTCTACTCTAAAAGACAAATAAAAAATTGAAAGCAAACCAAAAAACTCCATTCCACCGAGTTTGGCCAAAATTCAATGGTGGAATGGATTTTTATTTACATTCTTTGACTTCAAACCCTTGAAATGAGGGTTTACAGGTGGTTTGCAATAAAACAACTCAAAATCCCTTATTTATTTATGAAATTCAATGAAATAAAAACCAAAATGCAAGTGATTCAATGCTCCAACTAATCACATGAGTTTTAGACAATGAAACAACTGTATGGGGCTGTACAAGGCTTGTAAACTACAAAAAACACAAAGAAATTACATGAAACAAAGTAATTTCTCCTTGTTTTGTCCTCCAAAAGCTTCAACAACCTTTCCTCAATGTGTCTAATGCTATTTAAACATATTTAAACCAATTCCCAATGGTCTACAACTAAAGTTCAATTAGGTGACTGTTCATCCCCTTCACAATGCAAAATTGATAATGTTGTAAAGCAAATTTTACATATCTTAGCAACTTTTTACAAAACATAACTAAAGGACCCTGCATGACACCAAAACATTACAAATGGTCTTCAATTGGCCTTATTACATCAAATGAGTGACAAAACACACAAAACATCAACCTAGACACCTAAATGCATCAATTAAGCAAAAAGATCATGGTGCACCTGCACCATTTTAGGACAAGTTATTGAATTAAAAACTTAGTTCCCATAGAAATACGAATAGTCAATAGTTTGAAGTGGGCCATATTAAAAGCCCAAACTCAACATACTTCCTCTAAATAATCCAACTATTCTTTTATCCCTATCTCATCTAATTTACATCCTAAGGGTGTACTTAGTGTCCCTTAAGTCCTTCATTTCAAACTATAATGAAATCTAAGATTTCAGTTCCTTAATCATTTCCTTATCATTACAAAATAACAACATATCATCAACATATAAAGTGATAGTGATAAAATGATCACTAATAATAATTTTTTATAGTAAACATAATGGCTTGACTTACACTTGATAAATTCCAACCCTAAAACATATGAATCAAAAAATTTATACCATATTCTATGAGGCTAATTTAAACCAAAGAGGGATTTCTTAAACTAACAAACCAAGTTATCCATACCATTTTCAGTGTTCACTTTGATATGGATAATGATAATATATAATTGTTGGTATGTGGCGATTGATCATACTATATTGTACACCCCGACATGTATCCTTGTTGGGGTCTGGGGGCGACAGCCCCCGAGAAAAATTTTCCTCCCACTTTTTCGCGTCATCACCGAAAAAGGGAAAAATCAACGAAAAAAAGAAAAATCAGATTTTGTAGAACCCAAAAATCTGGAAGCTTCTAAGCTTAATAAAAAGGGGTTCAGATGGGTGTTACATAATAATGAAAAACGTGATTATTTGCAAGATTGTAATAGGTTTTTGCACTGGATAATAAAATCATTGGATGGCTGCGGTTTGGTGTATGTAGCCCAGATTGGGTGAACCACATTAAATTATCTATGTTACAATTTATTCTGTGTGTTTTTAGTTTCTCTGTTTATTACTTAAATCTGCATTTAATTGTTAGATATCTGCCTTTCTAACCCTAACAATAACATGGTAGGAGGAAAGCTAAATTTATGGAATACCAAATTGATGAACAAAATCAAGAGGAAAATATGATGAAGATGCAATATTCAAAGAATTAGAAAGGGTACCTTAGCACCAATATCTCAAATAATTTCCAAACTATATGAATTCTAAGTAAGAAATAAATAATGAAAGGTCTACACCAAATATATGTAGAACTCTCCATATTGACCAAACTAGTAAGCTCATGTGCACATTGTTGTTGTTCCAAATGTCTCTCATGATAAAAATTTAAACCTTAGACTTAGTAGTAGTACCCATAACAAGACCATTGGAAACACCATACACACTATATTGGTCTATTTGAGCATTCAAATGAAAAATGCTTGTCAAGGGAATGCGATGACATTGATGAGACGGTAACATGTAAATAACTCACAAAAAATTAAAGCCAAATAATATAAAAGGGATATAAGATTTGATATAAAATTAGAAAAATTAGCAAGTAATCATATCTATAACTAAATGAGCAAATGAAACCCTATAGGCAAAAATGAGGGTGGGTAAGGTGGGACAAAAACATGATCACACACTGAAGCACAAAACCTTAAAGAAGGTATAAAATGAAGTATAAATAAAGGGGATCCAAACCATAATGAGATTTGTGAAGTGAAATATGCCCTTAAAAATTAGTTATAAAAACTCTAATAAAAGAAATATAATTCCTAAGGCCAAAACCATAGGTTGTGTAGGAATGTTGAGTTCACCAATTTATGTAAGAGAAAATAATTCCTCACACAAATATCTTAGAGAAAATAACTAAATGATAATAATACTATTAGGATTTAGACTTGAGATCAGAATAATAATTGTAAATTAAATTTAAAAAATTTAAATAAATTAAGTATCATACTTAACTTGAATCTTGATGGTGAAACATGTTGAAAATGCCATAAATTAATTCACTGAAAATTAGGTCATTGAATAGATAAAAACCTCAAAATCTATAACTTAGTTGTTCTTTTTTATGCACTTGAGAAATTGATATTTACACTTGCAAAATAGATTTGACATTCTAAATTGAACTTGGAATTGTGGAATTGAAGTGGTAGAGAATGGATGGTTGTAGTAGATTCTCCTCAACTAATTGTACCTATATATATGAAGTAGAGTGTTGTCTATAGACCTCATTTGATAACTTGTTTAATAAGGGTCATGTTCTCCTCAATCAAGCCCCTAGAGAAACCAATTCAACAACTTTGAAACAATGGTTTGAAAATACATCAAAAAGTATGCTTAAGATAATAATATAATTATGATGCTCTATGATTCTTTTATGATGTTCTTGTGTAAATAGTATTTTAATTATTTCTAGGCGATTTACAATTATAGATGAATAAATATTATCCTTAAAAATAACAACATATCACATAATCTACAAAAATGAATAGTAGGTTAGATCATGATAACTAGTGAAAAGGATAAAAAATATTTAAATTTATTTTTTAAAAGTGTGAGGTTGAAATCCATGCACATGGAAGTGTCCTAGCTTAAATCCATATCTATAGACCTAATCTAGGATAATGGTAAGAGATCTAAGAATAGAGAGTGGTTTTCAGAAATATGCGATGACAAAAATAAGATAGAATAAGATTATGAGTCAAGTTTTACACAAAAATATATCATTTTGTAAATTTTTTATTACATAAAGAATACTCTAAATAAAATGAATTCATATTATATAAAAAAAATGAATACATGTAATTCTTATCATTATAATAATAAATTAAAATTTAAAATTCATACTAAGTCTAACATTTCAAAATTAATCATATTCTTATAATATAGATTATCATTGATAATATTGACATAATAATATACAAATATATTTATTTATTTTATTAGTATTTCATTTTTTTCACTCCACCCAATATTTTTTTATAATATATAAAAGAAACAAAAATTATCACCAATTTTGGAGTGGATGTAGATAGTGTGAATGAAACTAAACTTAAAACTACCTAATGTTTGTTAGTATAATCTATTTTAAAATAAGAGCTAAACAAGGTTTCTTTGTGATACACTCTTAGAAGATTGATTAGATATCTATTAAGAAAACTATTAGAAAAAGAGAAATGAAAGAATAGATCTCTTGTTTGACCCATGATATTGCTCTTATTTATTTATTAATGATTTAATTTTATTATTAATCATATCTCTCTTACACATTCTCACATATACAAATATTTGTGTCAAATTAATAAATTATAATAGTTCTCTTAAGAGATATTTTTTTAATGAATTTAATTGTAAATTGATTTAGAATTTTTTCTAAGTAGATTTTTTTTATAAATTAAAAGTTAATTGTCAAAATGTTACTTTTAATTAAGAAATTTTATTACTTCAATAATACTTATTATCTTTTATGGTTTGAAGATTTTAAAAAGATTTTATCTCAAAACCTATAAAATAAAATCAAACAAATTTAAATAATAATTCATTAATCAGTTGTCAAATGTGATGAGTACAAGTATAAATTATTAGATTTTCACAACAGATACTTATGTTTAAATTTTGAAAATGTGTTATATGTTTAAATGCGAAAATATTAAATGTTTAATTTAGTGAAACTATTGCATTTAATTTTGGTTGCAACTTATCTCAACAACAAAATTAAATACAAATCTTTGATAAATGAAATACCATTTACTGTTATATCTAAGAAATGAATAATTTTTAAAGAATATAAAAATTCGGTATAGCACATCTACCCTCATATTCATACAGCTCAAATATTTGATTCAAGCACCAACCAAGAAGGAGGCTTCTCTCCTAGGGGTTTTGAAGATGAAATCCAATGAAACATTTAGAGAAAATCCAAGTCTTTCTAGTGAAAGTTGTCATTTAGGATAACTTTGGATCCCTCATTAGAGAAACGTCAAAGAAATTGACAATGGGGACAAATAATGAGGTGAAAGGTCATGCATTAGTTTTGGGTTTGTAGATAGTCTCATAATGAGGAATCAAAAACTTTTCATCAGAGGTGATTCTATGGTAAATATTAATACCATCTATAGTCAAGGTTCCTCAAAACTGGAAGTTGCAGAACATTTTAAGATTGGTCTTGCCTCTTTTTGGATACTCTTCAATCTTTCTCTTATGGACATTACTATAAAAAGTACATAAGATTACAATTTTTGACAAACCATGGGATTGATTCAAATGAAGAGGTATCTATTGATAGAAAATATTTAAGATGGGCGGAGCTAAAATAGTTGAGAATCAAAATCCCCCAAAGGTTCTGATCCTCATAATTGAAAATCTAGTCTTTGGTTTTATTTTCCAACATATCTATAGTCAACAATAAGATTTCCAAAGCTTGTTTCTTTCAGATGGTAGAAGTAAGCATTTATAGTAGCTTGAAAAGTATTGGATTGAAGATAGCTGAGTTTAGTGGCCCTCAATTAGTTAGAGGCATTCCCTTGACATGGATGATGACTCATAATAGATGGTGTTATATTTTTGTCTATTACATATATATTCAAATTTAATTTTTTGTATGTGTAATTTTTGAGGGCTTCCTTGATTTTCAAATAAACCCAATCATCAAATGGAAGTTTAAAGATATGACATATTTACTATCTATAAATCAAAATCACACTTGAAATGTATATTTTTCTACTTCCTCAATTTCTTTAACAAAAATATATAACATAATCATTCTATCTTCTTTATTAAGTATCTAATATAATTTAATAATAGTAACTAATTCCAACAATCCTAAATTCCTTTTAATATTCTCGAAGAAGGAATGTGTCAAATCAAACGCTCTAGATTCCTCGAAGAAACTTGTAACTATAGTTATACGATTGCGTTCAAATTTAATCTTAATAATGGTGGAATAAGTCCTTTGTTTAACGAAGAATAAATTCAGGTTTCCCACATATAAATCGCAAAGAATGGCATCTTTTGTTAGAACCTTGAAAAGGATTTCAAGAATATAGTAGTTAATGGAATCTTAATGCTTTACAAGAACGTTTCTTTTAAGTGTAGGGCCCACTTTTTTATATATGCATTCGAGAGTGGTACAAGAACGTTTCTTTTATAACCAATAACCATAGGCCCCCCTTTCTCCTACTCCCAATTACATGTCAACTTTGGTCTTGTCGTGTGTTTGTTGATTTGAACAACTTATGTAATAAGTGTTTTTTGGTTCAAGGACAATATGAGATTGGTTCAATGGTATCCTCCTTTGAATTCTATAGATAAAGGTATCAAACTTAATCAACTAGTATTTCTTAATAATTTATTTTTGGACCCTTAATATTGAGGAAGAGATTGTCGTCTTTATGAAGTTTAAATTATTTTCATAGGATATAAGGGATATTATTATCTCTACATGTAAGTGTCAAAACAATGTTCTTTTGTGGTAGTGTGTTATTATCTATTTTTCAAGAAGTCAAAATAAATGGAGTTTTGATTTGATGACATTCTAAATTATATAAAAGGATCATTTCTTTCTTCATTCATATCACATGAAAGGTAGTGGTGACGATTTGCTAAGGTTAGCTTATTGACTAACTAGCTAGATTATTACTCAAGGAAGTGATCCCTCCATTTGTTATATCTTCATGTGGGTATATACTAAGAGATGACTATTTCCAAGTAGATTTTTAGAGTCCTTTAATAGGGAATCCCTTGGAATCTTCATCAATCAAGGGCTCATTAAACTTGTTCCTAAGGGTAGAAATGAGACTTTTGTTTTAATATGGAGACCAATTACATTGCTATTTATAATTCTTTCAATGGGTAGGCATTAAATCCTTGATAATTTGGTTATAGAATGGGAAAATATCAAATGTGTTAAATAGATGCTCTTATTGTCAAATTGGGTTTTGATAAATCTCATTCTTGCATCCATTGGCTTCATCATTGAAATGTTGAAGTGGATCAACTTTGGTCCCACTCTAGTTGTTCTTGTTCAATTATCCTTCTCCAAGACAAATGCTCATCTTGCTATTAATGACAATATTGCCTCTTCATTCCTATTGTACAAAGGTACATTTACTAGGATTATAATTTAATTTCCTTAATTTTATTTTAACTAATGCCTCAGGGTACCTCTTGTTACATTGGTGGTTGTCATTGCACCAAAAGATTGACCTGTTAATGCCTGATACAACTGCCAGATTTATGTAAGATCCATAGGACGTGATTAAACCATGTCACAAACCCAAGCGTCGTGCTACACATGGAAGACCAAAGGACACACCATCTTGGAACAATCCTCCCTAGTGCAAGTGAGGGGTTTGAACTTGTGACCTTGACTCTGATACCAATTGTTACATTGGTGATTGTTGTTGCACCAAAATATCAACCTATTAATGCCCGATACAATCGCCAAATTTATGTAAGATCCACATAAGGTGGTTAAACCATGTCACAAACCCAAGTGTCGCACTACACAACGAAGACTAAGGGACACACCATCTTGCAACACCTCTTACATAGGTCACACTCCCCAAATATATTCAAATGGACTAATATTCCTCAAGACTCTCATGTTCTCAACTCTCATTTTGTGGATGACTACATGCTCTTCATAAAAAAATATTATTGAGGAAGTGGACAACAATCTTGAGATTTTTGAACCATTTTGTATTGTCTTGGGCTCACAATTGTGTATGATGAAGATTATTACTTCATGGTCCATAAGGGTGACTAGTGCCTACTTAGATCCTTTTCAATGATACTTGATCAAACATAGTGGAATATCAAGATAATTAGGCATCCCATTTGGGCTAGGATCTTTCTTTCTAGATTATGGAAATGATTCTTACAAAAAATAAAAAAGAAACTTGAATCTTAGGGAAAAAAATTTCTCTCCATAGTTGGGTAAATGCAAGTAGCTGACAAGATTCTTCTAGCTAGACATGTTCACTTTTATTTGTGCTAGCTTTTAAAAGGAACAAGACAACTGAGAGGGGGGTGAATCAGTTGTCACCAAATTCAAGCTAAAAACTCATAACACTTATCAACTTCACAACCACACAATTCTATTATTAAGTATGAACATGCAATGCAAATAACAAAAAAGAAAATCAACACAATGAACACTGGATTTTACGTGGAAAACCCAATTAGGGAAAAACCACGGTGAGGATTAACTCACAATATAAAGTGATTCCAAAAACCAAATATATAAGGTTCACTGCCAAGGGCTCACTACCCAAAATACAAAAGCTCACTGCCTACAAAAAGGATTACAAAACAAAATTGGCTTCATAGCCAAAATGAACTGATAAGAGTGCACCTAACAAGTGGTGATATAGTTCTGGTGATGCTCAATAGACTGACTTAACACACTTAATCATTTTTTCACTTCTTCACATTCGCAACCTCACAATCTCTCTCTCTCGCAATCTTCAAAATACCAACTGGCGGCTTCAAGCATTCACAAAATATTTCCAAACAATAAATCAAAATGTGTAGCACACTACATCATGTTAGCATAGACCTAAGATAGGTCACACATATATCTGCAACATAAAATTAATTCACCATAACACCAATTATCCATGAGGTCGGCCAAAGATAGTCTTTAATAGCAAAATGTAACCAACATAATAATGCCGATACACCATATGAGTGCTTGTGCACGAGAGATTCTGAACATACATGCTTCCAACGTTCATAAAATATTTCCCAAAACTGCAAGCAACAACTACCAACCACGAAGGATTGCATACCAAAATATCAGAGGATGTAAACTATATATTAGTTTAGATACCAGACCAAAATACAAGATCAAACAATGACTTAGTCTTGCAGTCACAACTCGTATAACATGGTGACATCAATGACAACAAAAAATGTATAGTTAACCATTCTCCTTCATTCTTCCAACAATCTCCCCCTTTTTCATTGATGGCAACATGTGCCAAAATTTACAAAACAACATTCTTTCCCCCTATCACCTTTCTACTGTTCTTCACATGAATCTCTCCCCCTTTGACTCCAATGGCAAAGGGCGACCAAAAATAGGATGTAAACATATGTACATGGCAACATTGTATATACAAAGGAATTCCAACTTCCCATTTCAAACATTCAAGTGAAAATAACACTCTTTACATGAAATATTTTCTTGTACCTATCTCTTATGATCGAAAGAATACTTTTCTAGGAAAGCACAACCGAATTCATCTTTACACTCATACCATCCAATAAAGACAATTGTGTGAAAGAGGATGTCTGGTTCAAAGATAAACATTATTGTTCACAATCTTCTGCATCCGAGAGTATTCCAGAGAGATGATCCAATTGGACCTCAAAAATTTCTTTAACCAACTAGAAGGTTTTAACCAAGTCTTCTCTTTTCCTCTGAGCAATCAACAACTCCAATTGCAATTCTCCAACTCTTATTATCTATTTTCCATTCTTTTCTTTGAAGAAATCAAAACTCTTTCCAATACAATTTATCTAAGATTCAATGGTCTCAATTCTGCTTATGAAATTTTCAATAGTTGTAGGCCACCAGAGACAATACCTGTAGATGTTAGATATTTCTTTGATGCATTCTCTTATCTCATTAATGCGTTTAGATAATTTTTTTTTGGATTTGGAACATCTTCTCTCAATCATAGCTTCAAACATGTGACCTTTAGGTCCTTCCAACAATGTTCTTTCTTCAATAACCTCTACCAGATCATCCGATAATGAGTCAGACACATCTAAAACTGAAATACCCCTATTGAGCAGATAGTCAACCAATGCATTATCAATCTTAAGGTTTTCAATCAAAGAGCATGCACTCCAAATTTCAGCAACCTTCTTCATATCACCTCTATATAACATCATCCGTATATCTTTTGAATCAAAGGAGTCATATCTAGACAAAAGTTCTTCTTCATTCTTCTTTTCTTTCGAGATAGTGATAACATCTTTTGTGATAGTTTTTCTCCTTTTAGATTCTGGAGGGGATTCGCGAATGACAACTTCCAATTCTTTCTTTCTAGAAGAGGAACCCTCTTCAAATTGACTAGGTACTAACATACCAGAGCACATATTCATCTTCAGAGATGCAAAATAGATTTTGCAAGCACTTGCATTTTCCTCCATCAATTCCAAATACCTATAGACTTGTTTTTTGACAGGAATTCCAGACTCCCACTCAACTTTCTCTCTTCCCGTTAGTGAGCTCATAAAGTAAAATATTAAATATACGAGCAAAGACCTAAACTGAAAAGGATAGCCCTCGACTAAAGAAATTCTGACATTCTCAATTAGGGTTTCTAGTAAAAGGCTACACAGATCAAATTGCGTGTTTTCCTTAACCATCATGTGTGCAAGATATACAACAATAGCCGAAGTCGAACCCTCACAATTTATAAAGTATATTTTATAAGAGATGTTGTACGCAACATGCCTTACAACAAGATCAACAATAGTATTTATTAGTAGTGCTCGAGGGTCTTTGTCGATACTAGTAAGTTCCTCCACATCTCTGTATTTCATGGTTTTCTTCCTAGGGAGGTCCCAACACTACATAAATCAGTAATATCTTCGATTGCCTCCTTCGTGATCAGATAGGGTTTGTCCAACATAATTCTGCCATTCTTGAATCAACTTAATAGGAACACGATAGATTCTTTGTCTATAAAGCAAGGAAATTCTCCCCATAAATCCATACCTAGGGTTTTTATTCTTTGCAATTCATTTGTCTTCAACCCTAGTTCCATTTCATTCATCTTCCTATGATAAAATTCTTCCAATTCAACCCCCTTCAACTTCAGTGAAATATCACCACATAATCCTCTATCCATCGTCATGCTTATCTTTCTTGAATTCATTATTGTTCAATCTTCCTTTTTCCTTCTTCCCCTTTATAAATTGAGAAATAATTCCTAATTATCTATAATAATTCCTTCAAGTTATCTCATAATTGCTTCAAATCGCTTCAAGATCACTTCAAGATTGCTCCAAGTCTTCTTTCAAACTCTTAAAGTGCACAATTCATCAAAAAGACTTATGAATTTTACTTTATACACCATCGATTTTCCCTAATTTACATTAAATGCAACAAACTTCAAAAAGATGAAAAAACCCTATTTCTTTGCACTAAGAAACCCTAAATTGATCTACAAAAGAAAATTCTTGCAAATTTTCTTCCGGTTTCTTTTGCATAACCTCTATCTACTCATTCTCTACAACATATCCTCATGCCAACATCTGACATACCATACATATAGGGGGTTTGTACAATTTTTTGTTAATGCTCCCCCTAAGGCCATGCTAGGTCCAATTCTCGAAGGAATTGTCTATATCGGACGAGGGTTCAAACACATTTTTCATCTTTGGCTCTTCTTCTTTCTTCCTCCATATCTTATTCATTTCTTGCTTCACCTCATCTTTGTCAATTTTCTTCACTGGTTCATTCTTCTTTGTCGGAGTAGACTGCTTTCCCTTCTTAGTTTTGAAAACTTTTGAGATATGTCCGAGTTTGTTGTAGTTATAGCAGACAACACTTTTTTGATTTGTCTGACCTCCATTAACCCTTGATTTGCATTGAGTTGCTTTGTGTCCAAACTTGTTGCATGTATAGCAATGACTATCAAAATATTGATTCATTCTGCCTCCATTAAACCTATTCATCATTACTTGACTAATCATTCTCACTTGAGATATGCATTCAGTGGCTTTATGTCCAAATTTCTTGCATGAGAAACATTGTCCAAGGAAGGAACTAGGAAATTGATTCATTTTACTTTTGCACTTAGTTTCCCCATGACCAAATTTGTTACATGAAAAGTAGACACCATTGAAAGATGGATATCTTTGAGCATTTGGCTGTTTGATAGGCGGTTTTCTAGAAAATTTCCTTGAATTTATTTTTTGCTTCCCTTTGTCTTGAGTCTTTTGATTATCCTTTGAGCTTTCACCTGTTTCATTTCCCAAACCACCTTTGTCTTTACTTGGTTTCTGTCCTGCAATCAACTCATCAAACTTGTCAGAGATAGATTTGAAATTATTTTCACATAGTTTTGATTTCTCCAGTTCTACTTTCAAGTTCACCACCTCTTGTTAAAGTCTAGTGCATTCATCAGCCTTGCTCTATACCATTGTATTCAGACATTCTTCAACTCTCTTCTTTTCTTCCACTAGCACTTTCAATATGATGATCTCTTGTTTATGCGACTCACTCACTTCTCTATGCATTTCTTTGAATTTCTTCAATTGCTCTTTCAATTTTTGGACACATTCATTTTCCTCATCAAGATTTTATTTCAAATCTTTGTTTTCATTTTTAGCCTTATCAAGATCTTCAAGTGCATCCCAAAGTTCTTCTTTATCATCCATTTGTTCAACCTTTAGGATCTTCCTTAGGTGGTTAAGCTCTTTACCAAGGAACCAAAGCTATGATACTAATTGTTGAAAGGTGCAAGACAACAAGACAACTGGGAGAGGGGGGTGAATTTGTTGTCACCAAATTCAAGCTCAAAGCTCAAAACACTTATCAACTTCGTAACCACACAATTCTGTTATTAAGTATGAACATGCAATGTAGATAACAGAAAACAAAATCAACACAATGAACACCATATTTTACGTGGAAAACCCAATTAGGGAAAAACCACAATGAGGATTAACTCACAATATAAAGTGATTCCAAAAACCAAATATATAAGGCTCACTACCTATAGAAAGGACTCACTATCCAACAAGGAGGATCACTACCTACAAAAGGATTACAAAACAAAATTGATTTCATAGCTGAAATGAAATGATAAGAGTGCACCTAACGAGTGTTGATATAGTTCTGGTGATGCTCAATAGACTAACTTTTAACACACTTCATCATTTTTGCACTTCTTCATAGTCACAACCTTGCAATCTGTCTCTCTCCCAATCTTCAAAACTATCTGACATATATATCTGATCCATCCACAAACATTAATTAGGTCGGCCTAATTATATGCAATCCTTATTTACCAAAAATACCAAGTTGGATTCAAGCATTCACAAAATATTTCCAAACAATAAATCAAAATGTGTATCACACTACATTGTGTCAGCATAGACCTAAGATAGGTCACACATATATCCGCAACTCAACATTAATTCACTATAACACCAATTATCCATGAGGTCAGCTAGAGATAGTCTTTAATAGCAAAATGTAACCAATAGAATAATTCTGATACACCATATGAGCACCTGTGCCTGAGAGATTTTGAACACACATGCTTCCAATGTTCATAAACTATTTACCAAAATTACAAGAAGCAACTACCAACTATGGAGGATTGTAGACCAAAATACTGGAGGATGTAAACTATATACCAGTTCAGATACTAGACCAAAATATCAGATCAAACAATGACTTAGTCTTGTAGTCACAACTCGTATAACATGGTGACATCAATGACAAAAAAAATTGTATAGTTAGCCATTGTTCTTCATTCTTCCAACACTAGCTTCCCTCTAAAACTTGTTGTAATAAGTTAACTAAAAATATTAGACTTTATTTAAACAAAATGAGATCACAAGAAAGGAATGCCAATATCCTCTTGACTTTATTGTACTCAACCTAAGGATAAGGAAGGTTTGGACACACTCAATCCTCACATTTTTCTTATCCTTATCCATTTAATCCTATCCATTTAACTTGTTCACATGGATCATAATCTAAAATTGCCATCATGTGAAAAGTTTCCCTTTCACATGTCTAACTAACTCCTTATCTAGAACCATTGAACCTAGACATCCTTCCAAAAGTCAAAATATCTTTCCATCTATCCGCTCATTCAAATCCCACCTCTTAATCCCAACCATTCATAGAAGGATGTTTCCCTAATACATTTATCTTATCCCTCATGTGCCACTTTTCACATAACTACATCTTAGAGTATAAGCCTTAGAATCCTCATTCAATCTTAGCCATTCTATAGAGAAGGGGGATTCATTGCTCATGAGTCTCTTTATTCTCAAGAGAGTCCTAGGGAATGGACTGTTCTAAACTACCTCAAGGAACAAAGTGAGAGTTATAGAATTAGAAGGAGCAGGTTGCAGAGGTTTTTTGGACAAACTAGAAAGTTTTTGATTGAGGACGAAAGTGCAGTATATAGACTACAATGTGGTGCGCTGAAATCCTAGAGGTGTGTTGGCATCTTGTATAGATAAAAAATTGAGAATATCACAGAGAACAATAGAGTGAATACTAACAATTTGATTACTAAGAACTTCTAGAATGTGGGAAAGTAGTAGAGAATAACAAAGAGTGAAATGAAGTAAACTAAGAAAAACGTAAATGAGAAAGTGATAGGAGAGAAAGAGAATGCTTACAACAACCAAGCAATGAAGCCTCCAAAAAAGAAATATCTTCAATATCTACACACATAAGGCTGAGGAAAATTTTTGGGGTTGTTTAGGGGCTTGCCTCAGTCAAACCTCCATTTCAGTGTTCCCACCTCCACAGACAACTAGATAGATAGAGAAAATGAACAAAGTAAGTAAATATGAAGTGATAAAGGCAATGCACACTCATGGAGGAGAACCTATATCATGAGATAGATAGATAGATGGAATAGTAAAATTCTTAGAAAGGGGATGTGAGAAATCCTAAGATGCTCAAAGATACAAGAAATGAGAGATATCACCTACAAGGCTTAAGGGGGCCAAAGAGAGCAAGGATGAAAGAGAGGGCTGCAAAAGCTGATAGAGTTGCAAAGAGTGTTGTAAGAGTGTGAGCATGTTGTAGCAAGTTGTAGAGAGCTGAGCAAGCAAGAGAGCAAGAGAGAAGAGAGTATCTCCAAGAGAGAAACACCAAGAAGAAGTTCAAATGGATTGAAAAGATAGCTTTTAAAGAGTGAATAGGAGGGAAAAGAAGATTCTTGAGCTGTTACAAGGCATCTTGGGTCGTTAACACTGACAAAAGTAGCTGACAAGTGACAAGGTACTTGAAAATAGTTGTTTGAATGATGAAATGTCAAGGGATGCTACTATGGTATGTGGACGTCTGTGCGGTCCACTAGTGTCTAGATACATCATGCTATAAAATGATGAGAATGGGAAAAGCGCAAGGTTTGACACAAGGGGTCTTGAACATCCTAGGAGGGGGAAAAGGTTGATGCAAGGGCTAAAATAAGCCTACAAAAATGCTAAGGGAGTGGACACTAAAGTGGATATAAGAATGTATGTGAAATTACAAGGGGTGCAATTTTACGACATTACATTTTCCCCCACTTTAGCGGGCATATGAATCTATATTAATATGCATGCTAAAGGAAATATACTAAACATAAATAACATCATGATACCAAAAGGATATTGTAGAGGAAGCATACAACTCTTCAAAACAAGGAAGCATGCCCTTGGGTTGAAGACCTACAAAACAAACACATTAGACAAGAAAGACTTGCACAAGATAACAATGTTATAACATATAAAATCTATTCAGCAAAGTCAAAGAGACCTCGATGTAAAAGGTTGTCTCAGTACTATGCATTGTCCCAAAATTAAGAAATAACACATGGAATAATTATTAAACAGAGAAAAGAATGTAAGGGTTGATTGCTTCAAGAGAAGAATGCACCCAAAAGTTAGGGAAGCAACCAATGTCAAAGAGAGAAAGAGGCATATACTCAAGATGAAGAGGATGCAAGTCTTTGATTTGGTATACACAATTGAGAAGAGAAGAGAGATATGGCTCCACAGGTACTTGGTCCTGCGAAGATTTGAACAAAAGTGCCACAGGCGCTTGGACCTATGGAATGGTGAAAAAAGGCTCTATAGGTGCTCAATCCTACAGAGTTAAACAAAGAGATCCCATAGGATGAAAACATTTTACAGGTCCTTAGACCTGTAAAGGAGGCACCCCAAGTGCTCGGTCCTAAGAGGAGCCCAATGTGAAAGGCTCCATAGAGTTTGATTGGTCCTTATAGGTTCTCAGTCCTGCAAGGCAAGCTTGATACAAAGGATCTCTACAAGTTCTTGGTCTTGTAGAGAAAGACTAATCAAAAAGTCTCATGGCTATCACATGTTGCATTGTAGGATAGTCACAGAAAAGATAGGCTTAGTTAGGTTTCCCCTGGAAGCTAGATGCCAATGAATTCATTTGAAGGAGAATATTTCAAATGGGGTTCCTTTGGGAACCCTTCAAGATAACAAGGGGCCAACTCAAGGGGATACTCCAATTGAAAGATAGAGAGAAGAGAGGGGGTCCTTAGAAGGACACACACCTCCAAAATGAGTTATGACTACCCCCAACATATAGGGGAGGTGCGAGAACCTCATGAGAAATTTTTTAGAACATATAAGATAGAGGCAAGCCTCCATATCACTTGTCATACAAAGAAGAGATAGACACATCAAAAAATAGGAGGGTGATGGGACCAAAATCATGAAGTTGTTGTATTTTATCCTTCAAGGCCTTATATTCACTAGTGGAATGGTCATACACTTGATGGTATGCACAAAATAATTTTTTTCTTTATCATGTTTATGAAATTTCTTAGGTGTAAGAGGAGGAAGAGTAATCAAGTGGGATTTTAGAAGCCTCAACAAGACACACTCTTGCTTAGATAGAGGATGAGGAACAAGAAGCAACCCTTTCTCTTGTGAAGAAGAGTTTGACTACTCAGAAGAAGTTTTGAATATATCAGACAATGGAGGATGAATCAATCTGAGAGAATGAGGTTGAGTGGAAACCATGTCAATATTAAAGCATGGTTTTAGTTTATATTGTTTATTCAAGCAACCAAGCCCCAAATTACACTTACGAGATACACATTTCATAGGGACCTGAATGCCTTGTTTGTTATGCCCACAACCTTTATGCCCATAGCCATATTTAGAGACAAGTTTGTATCCAGGGCCATAACGTGTTTGTAAAGACTGAGGAGGAGGATCTTTATAAAGAGCATTATTCCAACAATGGGGATTATACTCCTCTATAGGATCACCTTCAACCTTCTTGATAGTATTTCCAACATTAGCCTCTTTAATAAAGGTGCGATCATCTTCCTCAAAAGGGGGAGGATCAACATTAAGAACATTACAATTTGTTTTTTACATCATCCCACGATGCAAAAGAGTAATTGTCTTTGATAGCAGGTTTGGATGATGTCATCAAAAGGTCTAAGTGAATCGGGTCAACTTTATATTCTCCAATGAAGGATTCTATAAAGTCTAGAGAACCCCAATAATCACCAAGACATGCATTCTCTTAAGAAGAGGTAGAGGGAGAAAACTTAAGATTTCTTGCTTTAGAAGGATCCTCAAGGACATCTGTCTCAAGAGTATCCTTTGCAGGTACTACTGAAGTAGATGTCAACGCATCAAAAGACGCTAAAGGGATAAGAGTATAAACAACTGAAGCCTAACCAGTAGCTGCCATCTCTCATAAGTGTATGACATTAGGGTCAGCTCTGATTGTGACTACCTAATTATTAAAAATGAACTTAATAGATTTATGCACGGTAGATGGGACTACACCCATAGCGTGAATCCATGGTCTACTGAGAAGAAGGTTATACGATAATTTTTCTGACATAACATATAGTAGAGTGGGTATAGTAATGGGTCCAAGCCAAAAAGTTAATACTATTGTACCTAGATCTTGTCGCCTGTCATTATTGAACCCACAAATGACAACAAAAGAAGATGCAAGTGAAGTTGAATCAATTTTAATTTTAGGTAATAGATCAATGCTACATATGTTGAGTGCTGAACCGACATCAATGAGAGTACATCTAATGTCGCTATTATTAATGTTAACTGTGATCATTAGAGGGCTTGCTTGCTTTTATACTTTAGGAGGCCGGAGTTCATGTGGATAAAATGTAATATTTGATGAATCTGCATGAATATGAGCTATCAACACATTAACATGCTGGGAATAGTATGCCATTTAATTGCAATCCTAAACATATTTCATGTATCTCCTAAGTCCTTGGAAAGTGTTCCCCAACACTAGGATTAGAAAGAGATTAAACTTGAATGAAATGAACATATAAATTGACATTTGTAATTATTCCTAAATGATAGGAACATGTGGGGATGTCCAAGAAGAGCTCCTACAAAATATGAGCACATGGGGTGCCCACATGGAAAGTGGAACCCACCTTGCTTAAGTTAACTATTTGGAGGATTGATAACACTTCAGTAATGCATGTAAAGATCCTAAAAGTTAGGGATTTATATTTACATGAGTGGAGTTCAGTTCAGTTTAGTTCAGTTTAGTTATCTTCAATTGCATGTAGTTAGTTTCAATTGAATGCTAGTTGACTTAAGTTGATTTGAGTTGCATGACTAATGACTTCACTTGCATGATAGATAATAGGTGGATACATTTAGTTAAGTGGGGATGATCAATCATGCATAATATTTGGATGAATTGGTGGAGAGATATGTAACTAAGACTGACTTGGACCCACCTTGGGTGCCCAAGTTAGCATATTTAAGTTAACACCTTTTGCATGAGAAGATATTTACAAAGCTTAGTTAAGTGGTCCCATTCTTGGGCACCAGCTTTGAGGTGATCCTTGAAAGATATTTTCTTGACCAATGATCAGTTAAGTGTTCAGTTTGGTGTGCCTAAATTGAGGAGACTTTAGTTTTGAATTCATGTTATAGTGTGGAACTCTACTTGCACAATCTAGGCATATATTTTTGAGAGGAGCTTTATGCTCTTATATTTGATAATTCTTATGAGTTTACATGCTCATTAATTGTCTATTTATTGCGGCAATTGCATCAGAGTTTATTATAGGTTAGCAAGTTGACTTGTGCATGTGTGAGGGTTTGAAGCATGGCATGGGATGTGTGGATTCATGCTTGGTCACATGGAATGCATATACATCTTGTACTACAGAGAGTGTATGAGAGTTTATTGCAGGTTGTGAAGAGGATTATTGAAGGAAAGGAAGCATATCAATCAAGGATTGATACAGTATTATTGTAATCTTGTTCTAAGGTTAAATAATACAAGCACTATTGATTCTAGTGGATTTTTTTCCCTAAAGGGTTTCTCCATGTACACGCTGTGTTACTTCTAGCTTCTTGTCTCATTCTTCTACAATCTTCTGTCTCTTTTTGCAATTGGTAAAATTGATCTAAAAAAATTAATCATACACAAAGAATTATGAAAAAGAACACTTAATTAAATATATGGTCACATAGGTCTATAAGTTTTAAGCTACAATTCCACCTTCATTTTCAACATTTGGTATCAAAGCTAACAATTGGGTAGAGTTTAGGACACCTTTCTTTTAAAAAGTTTAAAGGTTTTTTGGCTGTAGTGGGAGCTTTTACTATTGTGTTATTGCAAATTTGTAAAAGAAGTGTTTTACAATGAGTTCTACTTCTTGTCTAGATATTGAAAGATTCAATGGATCTAGTTAGGAGATGGTTATCATGATGTCATGGATAGCTTGGTTACATGTTTCAGTGGGAGCTTTTGATAGTGATGGTTTGATGTTTATCTTGTTTCCATGTATAGCTCAGTATCATAGTTTAGTGGGAGCTTTGGTAGGATATGGTTATCTTCATGTGATTTGAAGAGGATTTAACATCTTGTTTCATGGATGACCCTTAGAGTCTTTGGTGAAGGTGTTAATGTTCTTCCTTTGAAGATGATGTAGTTCTTTTTGGTTTTGAGCATTAATCATTTCCTTGGAGCTTCATGATTATGCAGGTTGCATTTGAAGTTGGCATGGATTGATTGATGGGTGCTCATGGATACTAGAGAGACTTGGGTTAGGCTGGATATTTATTATGTTAAGAGATATGTGTTGGAATGGTTACTTGTTATAAAGATTTTTTCAATAGTAAAGACCGAGGAGCCAACACCTGGAAATGGATGTGAGTCCATCATAGACCTAATGAGAAGGTTGTCTTTATTGAAAGCCTATATTGCTTGGTGTTGTATGCAGATGACAATCTTGTATCCCACTCTTGGTCTACTTGGCAGGTAAATGATCTAAGAGGTGTTTCCCACCTGATTATTAGATGCATTATTTATATGTATCTTGTCTTCTCTTATGAATTAATCTTGAACTTGAGTTAGTTCTGAGGATTTGGGTAGGAGAGGTACGGGAGATAGTTAGTGGCTTTGGGAACATTCCCTTTTGTTGTGGGAATGTTTGGCTAAGTTTGATCTAATTTTTGTGAGAGGTTTACATCTAAGTTCTTCCATGTTTCATTATAAGTTGAATGGTTAAATGTTGATATCCTTTCAGTTTGGGAGTGTTGGAGGAGATCTTACTTTACACAGTTTGGCACATGTTAGTGTGGTATAAGAACATTGTTTGATTTGCAGGTTCTCTCTTTGTGGGAATATTTTCTTCTTCTTGAAGGTTCTTGTGTTATGAGAGATGTATTTTTCATATCATTGTATGCTTCTTTGACACTATGATAGAGGAGTTAGCCACATCCTCCATGTGAAGTGCTACATGAGGACTTGTTAATGTTGTGATATTATTTTCATATTTGACATTACCTGTACAGTGGGAGTTCCAGAAGGTATATGTGTTCTATATGAAAGAGGCACCTCTCTTGTACTGGTTACACTTTACTACAGTGAGTTACTTTAGAGGTTTTTTATCGCATGTCTATGTGTGTTATTGCCTTGAAGTTTTATTTTTTAGGATGGTGGATATACAGGGACTTGCTTGTAGATTTGGGTTGTTATGTTGATAGCATGAAGTTCTACCTATGATAGTTTGGTTACAGAGACTTGGGAAAGGTATTGAATGAGAAAGTTGACACTTTGATCAATGCTGTAGATAAGTTCTCTTGGTGTAGGAAGGCCATTAGCCTTGAGTCCTATACTTGATTTATAATAATGATTCCTTGTTTAGTATAATTGCAATGCATAATGTCAAGTGGGAGAATGTTGGGAATATGATGACATTTAATTGCAATCCTAAACATATTTCATGTATCTCCTAAGTCCTTAGAAAGTGTTCCCAACACTAGGATTAGAAAGAGATTAAATTCAAATGAAATGAACATGAAAATTGACATTTGTAATTATTCCTAAATGATAGGAACATGTGGGGATGCCCAAGAAGAGCTCCTACAAAATAGGAGCACATGGGGTTCCCACATGGAAGGTGGAACCCATCTTGCTTAAGTTAACTGTTTGGAGGATTGATAACACTTCAGCAATGCATGTAAAGATCCTACAAGTTAGGGATTGATATTTACATGAGTGGAGTTCAATTTAGTTTAGTTTAGTTATGGTTCAGTTATCTTTAGTTGCATGTAGTTAGTTTTAGTTGAATGCTAGTTGACTTGAGTTGACTTGAGTTGCATGATAGATAATAGGTGGATACATTCAATTAAGTGGGGATGATCAATCATGCATAATGTTTGCATGAATTGGTAGAGAGATATGTTTTAGTTAACTAAGATTGATTTGGACCCACCTTGGGTACCCAAGTTGGCATCTTTAAGTTAACACCTTTTGCATGAGAAGATATTTACAAGGCTTAGTTAAGTGGGCCCATTCTTGGGTTCCAACTTTGAGGTGATGCTTGCAAGATATTTTATTGACCAACGATCAATTAAGTGTTCAAGTTTGGGGTGCCTAAATTGAGGAGACTTTGGTTTTGACTTCATGTTATAGTGTGGAACTCTACTTGCACAATCTAGATGTATATTTTTAAGAGGATCTTTATGATCTTGTATTTGATAGCTCTTATGAGTTTACATGCTCATTAATTGTCTATTTATTGCAGCAATTGCATAATTAGAGTTTATTGTAGGTTAGCAGGTTGAGCTTGTGCATGTACGAGGGTTTGAAGCATGCCATGGGATGTGCAGATTCATGCTTGGTCACATGGAATGCATGGATAGCTTGTGCTTCAAAGAGTGTATGAGAGTTTATTGCAAGTTGTGAAGAAGGATTATTGAAGGCAAGAAAGTGTATCAATCAAGGATTGATACAATATTATTGTAATCTTTTTCTAAGGTTAAATAATACAAGCACTATTGATTCTGGTGGATTTTTTTCCTGAAAGGGTTTCTCCACATATATGCTACATCACTTCTATCTTCTTGTCTCATTCTTCTATAATCTTCCATCTCTTTCTATAATTGGTAAAATTGATCTAAACAAATTAATCATACACACAGAATTGTGACAAAGAACATTTAATTAAATCTATCGTCACATAGGTTTAAAAGTTTTAAGCTATAGTTTCACCTTCATTTTCAACATAACATCCACTAACTTGGTAGAAGAAGGAAATAGGATCTTTTTCAAGGCTTCTTGAAGCATACCTTGTTAAACTGAAGCAAACTGAAGCAAGTCCCATGCAAAGAGATCTTAGCTAGAGTAACACGAAGTTGCTCGACAAGATCGTAATCACCAGGTGCTTTAGTCATGGGTTTAGGTGCTTAAGGAAGACTTGGTTGAGAAGGCGGTAAATAAATTATAGGTTTATTAACATTTAATTTTTTCTTTCTAGTATTATAAGTATGGGATAACGTTCTATAAGAGGAAGCCTTACAATGATCAAGAGAATCACTATCAAATGGAACACCATTAATAGAACAAATCATTTTAGGAGAAGGGCTAGCCAAGGTCAGATAAATGACTGGTCTCTTAGGCCTTTTAGGGGTGAAATAGACATATATTACATTTACAGATTCATCACAACTTATAGAGGAATCATTTGAAGAAACATGCTCAACATATATCCTTGGAGGATCCAATATGAGAGGAACTTCATCATTCACTAATGCATCATTTCTAGAAGAGAGTGCATTGGAATAGAGAAGAGATTCATTATTCACTAATGCATCATCTCTAGAAGAGAGTGCATTAGAATGAAGAGAAGGTAGAGTAATATTGAGAAAAGTATTAATGATTTCATCTTCTTGCAACAAAATATCCTCCGAAGCAAGAGGAATTTCATGAGCAGGATCAAAGATACCGAGTGACATGGGTAAAGCCAAGTCACCATCACATGCATGAAATGGAACATCATTAACACTTTGAATAAAATTGGATACTGAACTGATAAAAGAGGATATTATATTTATTTTGAAAGTAATAAGTTAAATATAATAAACAAGGCATAAAAAAGTCAGCTGAAGGTCGACGCATCACTTTGACAGTACGAAATAGGGTTTAGGGTATCAGATTTTTTTTTTTTTGGGAAGGTGTTTTCACATCAGGTTTACCAAAATATAGAGAAGGGGGATTCACTGCTCATGAATCTCTTTATTCTCAAGAGAGTCCCAGAGAATGAACTACTCTAATCTACCTCAAGGAACAAAGAGAGAGTTCTAGAATTAGGAGCATGTCGCATAGGTTTTTCAGACAAACTAGCAAGTTTTCAGCTGAGGATGGAAGCGTGGTATACAGACTATAGCGTGGTGCGCTAATGTCCCATAGGCGCACTAGTGTCCCATTCAGACTAGAAACTGAGAATATTACAAACAAAGAACAACAAAGCAACTACTAACAATTTTATTACTAAGAACTTCCAAAATGTGGGAAAGCAGTAGAGAATAACAAAGAGTGAAATGAAGTAAACTAAGCAAAATGTAAATGATAAAGTGAGAGAAGGAGAGAAAGAGAATGCTTACAAAAACCAAGAAATGAAGCCCCCAACAAATCAATATCTTCAATACCTACACACATAAGACCAAGGAAAAATGTTGGGGTTGTTTAGGGGCTTGCCTTAGTCAAATCCTCGTTTCAGTGTTCCCACCTCTACTAACAACCAAATAGATAGAGAAAATGAAAAAAACTAAGCACATACCAAGTAATAAAAGTAATCTTTGCTCAAGTAGGAGAACTCGTATCATGAGATAGATAGATAGATGAAATAGTAAAATGCTTATAAATGGGATGTAAGAAATCCCAAGATGCTCAAAGATACAAGAAATGAGAGATATCACCTACAAGGCTTAAGGAAGCCAAAGAGAGCAAGGGTGAAAGATAGGGCTGTGAAAGCCGATAGAGTTGCAAAGAGTGTTTTAAGAGCATGAGAGTGCTATTGTAGCAAGTTTTAGAGAGCTAACCAAGCAAGAGAGCAAGAGAGAAGAGAGTATCTCCAAGAGAGAAATACCAAGAAGAAGGCCAAATGGATTGAAAAGATATATTTTTAAAGAGAGAATAGGAGGGAAAAGAAGCTTCCTAAGCCGTTACAAGGCATCCCGGGCCGTTACCACCAACAAAAGTAGTTGACAAGTGGAAAGGAACTTGGAAATGATCATTTGAATGATGAAATGTCAAGGGATGCTAGCATGGTGCGCGAACGTTTGTGCGGTAAGCTAGTGTCTAGACACATCACACTACAAAACAATGAGAATAAGAAAAGCACAAGGTTCGACG
The DNA here is from genome assembly GCA_007258455.2 of Sequoia sempervirens. Taxonomy (NCBI): domain Eukaryota; kingdom Viridiplantae; phylum Streptophyta; class Pinopsida; order Cupressales; family Cupressaceae; genus Sequoia; species Sequoia sempervirens. The sequence continues at coordinate 158,613,716 of VDFB02047230.1, forward strand.
CAAAGCTGACGTGCAAAAGTAGGTACTAAAAAGGGGTCCTGAGCATCTTGATAGGGGAAAAAGGATGATGCAAGGGCTAAAATGAGCCTACACAAATGCTAAGGGAGTGGACACTAAAGTGGATATAAGAATGTATGTGAAATTGCAAGGGGTGCAATTTTACAACATTATACATTCATTATCAATATATTCTAGCCCTTGAATTTTCCTCTTGAAAACTCTATAATTAGAGGCCCTCATTCTTCATCAACACAAATAAATTTATTATACCCTTATGCTACCTTTTTATCATCTCAATATTGTAATCGTACTAAGGTTATGCTAGTCTATTGAACAATCCACATATTATAGTTATCATAAGAGTAAATAAAATAGAAGTAGGGTGCATTCTATTTCAACTCATATAGGAGTATGGAGATTGTTTGAGGTATATATTTGAATTTCATGCATTATCTTATGTTTTTTTTCTTCAATTCACTTTCCACATCTTCAACAATCTTCAAAAGATATGTCAGTTTGACTAGCCCCTTAGACATGATCCCAACTTCCCCAACTCCTTTATATAGTGGAAATAGATTATCCAAATTAACAATCTATTGTTTTCTCTTTGTAAATAGCTTGAGGTTGCAAACTAATTTTTTTAAGGGTACTAAGATCTTTAGTGGTCTTTGGGATCTTTCTAATATCTAATGAAATATTTGACATAAAATTTGTGCTAAATTTTACCTCTTACTTTGATATGTGACTTTTGAAAGAGATTCCAACTCTAGTTTAAACACTATTCTTGTTATATTCTCCTCAATTTACCCCTTAAAATTTTTCATATAATAGACATGAACAAATGGTAGTAGGCTTGCTACATTCCCACTCAAAACCATCTATAAAATCATTCTCCTTGTCCTAAAACTTGACCAAATACTTAACTCCAAATGGAAATGCACTCTTTCATATATCAAGTGGATGAAAAAAAATGCATCTCTTTGGCATTATAAAGTTGATTCATAAGACCAAGAAATTTCTTGGAAGTTTCTCCATGTCAAACTCCTAGTTGGAAGCTACATATATTTCTTCTCAATAAACCCTTTGATTTCACCCTACTACAAGCCATAATCAATCAACATACATTTTGGTTCTATATACATGTCATAATTATTGGCCTATAGTTTTGATTTCCTTATCATTTTTTGTTTCAAACTATCTTGGAAATCTACTATGATTGACCTCTCTATCTCTCATTAAAATATCTAAAACTTGTAGGTGTTAGAATTATGTGCCTCAATCTCACAGGCTGAAACCTCTGAAAGAGAAACGTCAGTGTGACATCCTTATTGTCTGGCCGACTAGCAGTTATGGAACCTTGTGGAATTCTCAGGTCGCCAAGACCTTGTTTCTGTCTTACCGACTAGAGCCTATCGCTGTGACATTTCTTTCGTTGTGACATTTCTATCTCTCTCCGCTTGGGGAGATCTCTGGCAGACAATTTGGTTCCTTGTGATGGTCGGGGAGACTCATGGCGACTGGAGTCATCAGAGTAACACAAATGCTTCGGTATGTAGTCCTAGCGATATGGCATGTCTCGCTGACGGTTATAATCTTGGAGTCATAGAGTAACAAAGGCTTCGGTAAGAACTCTTGGCGATGGGTGATTGTCTCACCGATGAGCTAGTGTGTTGTCGGTATGACTCCTGGCGAAGGATGGTTTCAGGGTGACTTGGAACCTATGGGGTAACTTCTCATCGACAGTGTAAGTCTCACCGATGGATGTGGTTTCGCTGACAGGTTGGTGTCTTCATTGTGACCTCTTGGCAATAACGTTCCTCTCGCCGATGGATGTGAACATTAATATAACCTCTTGGAGAAAGCGGTAAGTCTCGCCGATGGTAGGACATTTCTATGTAACATGAAGGCTTCGGTATGATCTCTTGGAAAATAGCGATAGTCTCACCGATGGGAATGCTGATGTCTATGTGTCTTTGGAACTTAGTATGACCTCTCACTGACTAGCGATTGTCTTGGGGATAGCACTACATGTGATGGATATCGATATGATGTCTTAGCAACAAGGGGAAGTCTGAGCGACAACTGTTGAACTAGTGTAACCTCTTGTTGAAGGTGATGAGTCTGGCCGATATCGACAATTGGGCTTTGTGGCATTGGGGAGACATGGTTAGTGTCTCACCGACATGCGAATACATTTTGAACGCCTTTGACCGAGTGAAAGACTATCCTATGTGGTTTGTCTTCAACCAATCAAGAGAGTAGAATGGGAACCGCTACAGTTGAATTGTTATGACAGTTTCTATGAGGAAGTTCGAGAGACCAGAGATGACATGGATATACTCTATGATCGATGATGATGTTCAGTTGGATGGATTGTTAGATGAACAGTGTGGTGAATGGGTCATTGTATGATCAGTGTGAATTCAAATCAGAGAGCATTGTATCTTGAATGTTCTATACAAGGTTGATCATTGTGAATGCTTTTGTAATTTGACATTAGAAAGATAAGTCTGATCTCTGTATGTAATCTCCATTATTGTAATACAAAGAGGCTTTTCTTGGTGTGGTGGGTTTTTCTCCCGTAAGGGTTTTCCCACGTAAATCTGGTGTTCATATGTGTATGTTCAATTCTCTATTTCTATTACTTCTTTCAAGTGCATCTTAATTGGACTATAATTGAAAATTTAAAAGCACCTCTGCATTCTTCCCTGAGGTTTTGACATTAGGGGAGTTATTTCTGCACCTTATCTTTCCTTACAGTAGGAAACTCACTTGTGAAATCTAATATGCATGTATTTTTTTCTAGTCTTGAAATTCCTCATGAAATTGTAAGACAAATTATTTACCCTAATTTATTTTTTTAGTTGCAAAATATTTCTCACACTAAGTGGGATTAAATTCAAATTAACAGTTAGGGAAATAACTCACTAGCATGCAAAGTAAACTAAATCAATTGGAAAATTTAATCAAGGAGGGATTATAAAGAAACTCATATTAATCACCTTTAAAAAACATTAATTTATCCACCACGGGTACCACCTTACAAGATGAAAGTAAATTTAACCATGTAATTTTGAATAGATCAAGGATATACATCATGTGATGCATCAAATGGCCCTCAAGCTTGGAGTTGGAACCAATAACTCTATCATAGAGGAGTGATGATATTTCCATGTTACTCTTAGAAAAAAAACCTAATAAGGAAAACTTAGAAACATCAAACACCATCCTTTGAATTTTATGAGGGTGAAGAAATTAATCATTCATTAGGTTCCTCTCCCAATCATTTCTTGTGCTTCTAATTGAATTTTTCAACTTTCATTTTTGACCCTTAACTTCTTGGGGTTGTAGATACATTAGAGATAAATGAAAGCAATACCACCCATTGAATCCAAAATTTTCTACATTGACTAGATACCCTAGAGAAATATGTGGTTTTCTCTAAACTAAACCTCTATATCTATGGAAAAAAATCAATAAGTTGCTCAATAGTGTTGATTATTGTAAACTTAGGATGATTTGAGGGTTATCCTCTAGCTATCCACTATCTAAGTAGGATAAATTCTTGAGGAAGAAAAAAGGTGCCCATGATTCCTCCAAATAAAATCCTCTCTAGTCTTCCTCATCTTTGGTTTCAAATTCTTCTTCAATATAAAATGTCATTGACTAAAGGTGCTATAATATTTGTCTATGATGTAGATGAGCAAACACAAGTGTTGGAAGTTTTTGTCATTGATGTCAACACTGATTGTTGGTTGTCATTGATGTCAACACTTGAGAAGATTGTTGCATATACTTGGGAGATTATTGTCTTTTATGGTAGTGATTGTCATTGATGTTAACAATTGGTGAATTGTTTATGGTTGCCATTGATGTCAACACTTGAGAAGTTGAGGAGATTGTTGACAGTTGTAATTGATGTCAACACTAGGTGAATTGTTTGTGGTTGAATTTGATGTCAACACTTGAGAAGTTGAGATTTTTGGTAGTGATTTTCAACACTATTTGAGGATATTGTTGGTTGTCACCACTTGGTGTGCTGGTTGACATTAGTTTTAATTGTTGGAAACTTTTAATTTGGGTTTTCATTTGTGTATTGTGGTGGTGCTGATGTTCATGGTTGGATGTCATGCATTGTTTGATGATAATGAAATAAGTATTAAGTATGGTTGTTATAAGCAAAGTTGATTTCATAATGATATATTAAGATGAGGATTAGAAGCATCAAGATGAGGAACATAAGTGATGGTGATGGTGGAGAGATGTTTTTGAACTTGTTTAAAGTATGTTATATGCCTTCTCCTATCATTATTGATGAACCATGTGTTGCTAGAAGATAGTTCTAGCCTCCAAAAGTTAGTGAAAGGTTTTTGTTCCAAGAAGTTATGTTGCAATATGTTTGGGAGAACACTCTACATTCCTTTGTTGTTGAAGATATGGTCTTACAGTTTGGGATTCAAAGTTTGTGTTATGTGGATGTTGCACTCCTATATTTTTAGGTCGCTAGTATTGCCAAGAAGGTTTCTATTAATTTCAAAAGGTTGGCAATGTTGTTGGTTGTTTGGACTGGTCTATAAAATACTCCGCATTTCTCTGCATTGATGTCTCTACTCCTATAGTTTGGTGAATGTGCTCTCAGTAACTATGCAATATCTTAGTTCCAATTTCATATGTTGAAGTGGTCTACAAGTTGTGTTGAATGCACAAGACAACTAAGAGGGGGTGAATCTGTTGTACATTAAAACATCAAAACCCTCATTAAAATTTAGATCCTTATTAGCCTTTTAATCTGTTAAATTTATTTAGCATGAAAGTAAATAACATAAGAAAAAGCACATCAACACCATACACAATAGAACACCAAATTTACGTCAAAAACCAAAGAAGGGAAAAACCATGGTGAGGATTAGCTCACAATATAAAGTAATTGCAACATTGAATATAATAGGATCATTGTTAGAGGGCTTACTTCCCAAAAGAAAGAAGGGCTCACTAATAATAGCTCACTGCTAGATTAGAAAGAAGAAGATATATGATTGTTACAATGGTAGATCCATCTTAGAGCAACAAAAAGGTTCCACCACTGCATCACCAAATCATTCACAACCTCAATGAAGAATGTCAACACCTTGGCTCACTACTTCTAGTAGTCTTAGAAGTTAAATCTTTCTTCGTACTTCACACTTTCACACTTCACATCACTCACACATCACACACCAATACTCTATCAATCTCAACACATATATATACTATTTACAACCTTGAAAACAATCTCAGAGGTTGGCTATGCACCTCAAATGTGAAAATTCAAAATAGGTCGGTACCAAAAAATTCCTGCAATGGAAAGGAATAAAGGCATACCACATTACACCTTAACTCAAACCTAAATCCATACACACACACCACACCACACTTCCAAAAACATCGAAGAACATTCATAATTAGTGTAAACTTCCAAGGTTGGCTGAACCCATGTAAAGACCATTAAAAATTTAAGTACATGCTTCCTTTGATCCAAAGAAAAATCATTAACCACACACAACACTCAAACATAATCTAGAATATTCCATCAACACCAGAAATCCAACAATTCCTTTGCAACAATATTAACCTGGAGAAGATATTTATTCTATACAACTAGTTAACCTTCCACACATTGTAACATGAGAATTTCCAACCTTGTGGAGCACCAAAACTCAAAAATTCTGAATTAGTATAGATATAAGAAATATAAGCACACTCCTAGATCCACAAGACAAGAAACCACACTGTAGAGAAATGTAGAGAAAAAACCATTTCTCCCAGACAACACTGCTTCACAGTTCACATACTAATGAACACAACTTTCTTTGTCAAATGATCTAGAACATGAAACTCTGGATATAGAACCTCTAAACACCTCTAATCAACATATCCAAACTGCACAAGCATAACTTCAATACATAAGAAATGCAAAACAAAATACAGAACACTACTTTGTCATACAAAACACCTCTTTGACACATTGTTTCTTCATTTCTTCAAAATTTTCTCAAAAGAAATTGGAAACCAAGAACTACAAACATAATCTCATCATTTACAACATTTTCTCACCATAATCAAACCAACTACAATACAACAAATCAACCACACTAGAGGTTGAACATCCACAAACACATACTCATCAAAGCAACACCAAAGGTTGAAATCAATGAGACTACTAATGACAACATAATGAAAATAATTAAAGCATCTCCATAGGTTGAAATAAATGAAAAAACATATATCTATTGACATCAATGACAACACAAACTTCCAACAAGTTGATCTGTTAATGTTATATCTCATGGTTGTGCATTCTATATTTTTGGGAAGAAGTATTTTGTTCCTGTTTGATTTGCGGTAGATGTTGCTAGAATGATAGTGTAAAAGAAGTATCTGGAAGTGTTGTTGGATGCTCATGGAAAATCCCTATGTAATTTTCACATTTTTGGTTGATCTCTTTGGTGTTACATTGTGTCTTGAGTTGGTTTTTTGGGTTATTTGTGGATATTTGGTCTACAAGGATTTTCATCTTGCTTGTGCTTTGTGCTTGAGGGTTTATGATAGCATATAAAGTTGTGTTAAGATGGATTTGGGTCCTGACCTATCTTGGTTAGAACCACATTGAGTAAATTCAATTGAAGTTATGTTTCAGGGCTGACTAGTTATGTGCTTCATTTTTCATCTACACGTTTCCCTGTTGCTGACTTGGATTGGTGTGTGACAACATGTGAATTGTTTGGGATCATATTGGAAGATGTAATAAGGGTGTTTTTGGTCCTCTCTATCTCTTGGATAGGATTGCATTGATTTTTTATGGTCGACTTGTTGAGATTATTATTTATCTTCTTCTTAGCTGACCTAATTAATATTTTGAGGTGTTGCAGAGGATATAAATGTAAGCTCAAATCAGTTGCAAAGTGTTGAAGTGTGATTGTGTAATTTAATTGAATATCTCATAGAAGGAAGTGCAAAAGTGTGTGAAATAAAGATCAAATGTGCTATAATGCCTCAGTCAACAAAGTGTTGTGTTGACAAATATTATAATTTTTCTATAAACTTATTGTATCCTGCTTTGAGATAGTAATTCTCATTAGGTCCTTGTATCTTTTCATTGAGGTTGTGTGTGCTTCAATTCTACAAATCCTTTGTATCTTTCCCTAAGGTTGTGTGCCTTAGCCTACAAGTCCTTGGTAGTGAGCCTAATTATAATTTTGTAAGAAATGAGCTTCTATATTGTGAGTTAAATCTCAACGTGGTTTTCCCCTCCTTAGGTTTTCCACGTAAATTTGGTGTTATCTTATGGATGTGTGTTTATTGTTTCATTGTCATTGGTGCTGATCTAGTTAAGGATAGAATTGTTGTATCTTTTATTGATGAGGGTTGTTGAACTTGTTAAGGGTTTAACTAGTATATCCTTCATTATTGTTGATCTATTTTGGTTTAAAGTTTGATATATGATGAAAAGTTTAAGTTTTGGAGGGGTTTAATTTTTTTTGATACTAATTCACCCCCTCTCAGTATCTGGTGTGTTCAATAGTTGGTATTAACACCAAGTTCCTTTGAAGAAGCTTAATCGCTTGAGGCAAAGGTTCAGGATGGAACATGATGGATCATGTATAGGGGTCCTAGGTTTGATGGGACTAATTACACTTTTTGGAAATTGAGAATAGAAGTCCATCTAAAATATATAGGGTTTGGTGTATGACAATCAGTCAAAGATGGTTATATTACTCCTACTACTCCTCCTATAGATCCCACTGAAATCAAGTTGTATGAGAATAATGCCAAGGCAAAGAATGCTATCTTATGTGGGTTGGATGATTCAAAACTCTTGAAGGTGATGAGTTGTAGCTCTTCTAAGGATGTTTGGGGAAAGATTAGCAACATCTATGAAGGAGATACCAAAGTGAAGCAAGACAAGATACAAATTTTCAAGAGAAAATTTGAGACCCTAAGAATGATAGAGGATGAAGACATTTCAAGTTATATGCTTTGGGTGCATGAAGTTGTTATTGACATCATAGGTCTTGGTGGAGTTTATTAAAAGAAGATGAGATTGTGAAAAAGGTTCTAAGATCTCTCCCTAAATACTATAGTCATAAGGTGTTTGCTATTGAAGAACCTAAAGATTTGGATCAATATTTAGTAGATGAAATGTTTGGTGCTCTAACTGCCTTTTAAATGAGAGAATTTGACAAGGATGTTCCAAAGAAGGGAGCTCAATTCAAAGCCAATAAAAAAGATAGAAGTTGAAGTTGTTGATCAAAATGATGACTTTGATGAGGTTGAAACAAACTTTGTAAGAATCTTTAAGAAAGACACGGATAAATACAAGGTAAGTTACCTTTCAAATTTTTTAATTGTGGAAGGATTAGTCATTTTGCATCTAAATGTCCTTAAAAATAATCATATGATGACAAAAAATGAGATAAGGATAAAAGAGGTATCTATTCTAAGGAGAGAAATTGTTCCTCAGAAGACAAGGAGAATGATTCAAATGATAAAACCCTTTTTATGGCTTTTAGTGACAAAAAGTGTGATGTTGAACATTGTAAAATTTTTGGCTCCTTATTGTTAGAAGTTTGTCATTGAGAATATTGGTGGATGTATGGTAGATGATGCTACTATGTTGTTGTCATTGATGTCAACATTGTTGTAGTATCATCATTGATGTATTGATAGTGTTTGATGAGCATGATTAAATGTAGTGATGAAAATACATTATATTGATGTAGTTTTATTGGTTTGAAATAGACCAAATGTTTGTAGATTTTCCTAAGTCCTAGAGTACAATTTCCAATGTACAATGAAATAGTCTTGAGGTTCTCATTGCTCCGCTATGAAGAATCTAGTTATGTGGTTCTAAGTTAATTTTGGTACATGTTGGAGGAATTTTAATCCAAGGTTTCACATCTTGAAGCCCTCTACAATTGAAGTTAGAGTTGATAGAGTATTGCTCTGGATATGACAAAGTTACACTGACAAAGTACTTGATTGAATGCTCTACATTCCATCGCGGATGATTGTATTGTTATGCAGTTTTGAGGGAGTGTTTATAGATGTCAAAAGTGTCTTTATTCCATGTGGAAAGTGCTTTGGAGGTACATGTGTCAAAATGTGGATGAACAATTGGTTCATTCCTTTGTTTCTTCACCAACAGTGTCGACCTAAAGGGTTTGAAGTTGTGCAGAGTTAAAATAAGTTTGTATCAAAATTATGAGAGTAATTATAGGTCCCTACCAACCTATTTTCTTTTGCTACATGTTTTTGTTTATTCTATGAGGTGTGTATGGTTGGATCTTGAGCCAACAAGTTATTGGATTACATATTTCATCTAATTAAGCCGACCTAATTGATGTTATAGGTGTTTGTGGATATAATACATATAAATATAAGTTTATTTTAGTGTTGAAGGCATGTCATGGTGATAAGTGTGCAAGTGTGATGTAAATGTGATAGAGTAGAGTATGATATTTGTGAAGCATGAAGTGTGTTAGATCAATTTATAGAGATTAATTAGAACTATCTTCAACATATTGTAGATGTATTGAATCAATTCAAATATTTGGTAGTGAGCCACCTTCTTTTCTATCCTGGCAGTGAGCCATTCCTTTTATTCCTTGGATAGTTAGTCCTCTGTACAATGAGTCCATTTGGTAATGACCCATTATGTAATATCTTATAACTAGTTATAATATATTTGGAGCTAATCCTCACCATGGTTTTTCCATTTATGGGTTTTCCACATAAATTTGGTGTTCTTGTGTTTTTTGATGTGATGCATGCTTTCTATATTCCTTTCTATTACTGAAAGTTTAATGTGATGCATTATATGAATGTTTAAAGTAGATGAAGTTAATGAATTTTAGTGAATATTGATTCACCTCCCCTCTCAGTATTTTGGGTGTTCAACTATTGGTATCATGGCTTGGTTCCTTCAATTGGATTGATCGCTAAGGTAGATATTAGAGGTTGAAAACATGGCTACAAAAATGTATGCTTTTCCTTTAGAAGGGATTATCCCTAAAGGGTTTATTGAAGAAGATTGTATAGTTGACATGGAAGAACTCAAATAAGCCCTTGATAATTTGGATAAATTAGAAGCTAAGTTCACATAGATCTGAAAAAGTATCTTAGTGATGCAGATGAGTGTATTAAGAGGTTGATAGAGAAAATCAAGAAAGCTATAGATAGAATTAAGGATCCCAAGCAATCAAATGAAGAGAATGTAATGTGATAGAGTAGATTATGATATTTGTGAAGCAGGAAGTGTGTTAGATCAATTTATAGATCTTAATTGGAACTATCTTCAACATATTGTAGATGCATTGAATCAATTCAAATATTTGGTAGTGAGCCACCTTCTTTTCTATCTTGGTAGTGATCCATGCCTTCTATTCTCTAGATAGTGAGTCCTCTGGATAGTGATTCCACTTGGCAATGAGCCATTCTGTAATATCTTATAACTAGTTATAATATATTATGAGCTAATACTCACCATGGTTTTTCCCTTTATGGGTTTTCCACATAAATTTGGCGTTCTTGTGTTTTTTGATGTGATGCATGATTTCTATGTTCCTTTCTAATACTACAAGTTTAATGTGATGCATTAGATGAATGTTTAAAGTAGATGGAGTTAATGAATTTTAGTGAATATTGATTCACCTCCCCTCTCAGTATTTTGGGTGTTCAACAATTGGTATCATGGCTTGGTTCCTTCAATTGGATTGATTGTTGAGGTAGATATTAGAGGTTGTAAACATGGCTACAAAAAAGTATCCTTTTCATATAGAAGAGATTATCCATAAAGGGTTTACTAAAGAAGATTGTATAGTTGACATAGAAGGAGAACTCAAATCAACCCTTGATAATTTGGATAAAGTAGAAGTTGAGAACATAGATCTGGACAAGGATCTTAGTGATGTAGATGATTGTATTAAGAAGTTGATAGAGAAACTTGAGAAAGATACAAATAAAATTAAGGATCCCAAGCAATCAAATGAGACTATCACTAGTATGAAAGTGCAAATTGAAGAAGGTAAAAGAGTTAAAGACTACCTACATGCTAAAATGAGAGATAAATATGAATAATGCTCAAAGCTTGAACAAGAAATTGTGACTTTGAGATTAGATTGAGAGAAAGTGAAGATTCAAGATGATACATTTAAGAAGATATCTACAATACTTGATGAGATGATTACAAAGGGTTCTAAGGGAAAAGAAGGATTTTGGTTTAAGAAAGGAGAAAGTTCAAAGGTAGATCAAACTCTAAACAATTCTGAAAAGAAGAATGACAACAAGAGCAACTTCAAGAAAGTTTGAAACTAGAAGAAAGAATTCAAAAGACCATTTAGAAAACCAAATGCACAAAGGTACCCATATTTTAGTGGTTATTGTTATTCCTACAATAATTTTGGACATAAGGCTATAGAATGTAGAAGTATAATGAATCAAAATGTTTAATCATTTCCCAGTTAGTGTTATACATGCAATAGATTTGGTCATAGAGCTAGTGAATGCGGAAGTTAGATGATGAATAGCTATAATAATGACATGATGTTTCAATCCTTCAATGGCTACTATTATACATGTAATGGATTTGGGAATAAGGCTAATGAATGTAGATCTAAAATGGAAAGATGTGAGTTTGTTCAAAAAGTTGTCATATGTCACAAATGTAATAAATTAGGACACATTGAGCCCAAGTTCTACAGAACCAAGAATGTGAAACCCCTTATTTCACTAAATAAGGCCGATCTAGTAAGAATGTGGATCCTATTGAGATGAAGAAGGAAATGAAAAATATATGGAAAAATAAAGAAGAGAGTGAGGTTAAGAATGAATCTATGCCAGCTTCTGGTGCAGATGTTTTCTCCAGAAACTAAATGAAGAGCTATGGCTTAGGGGGGGTTTTAACAAAAGATATTTAAGCCCCTACCAAAGATATGGTGTTGATGTCTGCAACACATTGATATAAGATGCAATTTGACATGCTTGATCTATTGGTGAAGTTTCCAATGAAAATTTTCTTGTTATAGAGATTTGTGGAGGGTTTGAAGGTGCCTGTGATGGCATAGTAAGGGTTTATTAGATTTTGACCCAACTTTGAATCAATGCATTTAATGTATTTTAGGTCATCCAAAAAGGTATTTATAAGTGATTCATTTACAATCAGGTATTCAAAGTGAGAAGAGGTGAGTTGAAGTGATTCTGAATTGTTGTGTGAAACCCTAATCGACAGTGATCTCAAAGGTATTTATAGTTTCTTGCTTAACTCTAGTTTTAAAAGTTGTTTAATATGTTTACTCCTCAAGTAGTTAAAGTTGTGGATTGACCAAGACCCAAATTTAAGAAACATCCTAATAAATCCATGGTGATGAATCCAAAAGGATCTTTTTCACATATTCCTTATGGTGTTTTGCATACTGAAGATGTTAGAATCTATATTCATGCAAAGATGGAAGAGTAAAATCATTCTAAGTTGGGAGAAGTGTGGGTAAATGAGCTTACCGATGACGATTTTGAGTTGAAACCAAAGTATGAATGTTTAACAAAGAAGAAACTATATGTCTAGAATAAATTTCCTATCTTTTGCTATGTTGATGAATGGATTAGATATGTGTTGAGAAAAAATCATGATAGATTCATTTGGTTAGACCTGCCACACATGATCAACAAAGAAGCCATTAGGGTTGTGATAGGGTTATGCTCAACTAGACTAGTTTTGAATTTGAAATCTATGAAGAATGAAGTGGTGATGAAATTATCTGGTGCAAAATTTGATAAGAGACCCCTAACAATAAAGGACATTAAAGACCTAGCTGTGAAGTATGTGTCTATGATGATTAGATATAATATTTTCTTCACAATCAGAGAAAACTCTTTCTACTACAACAATCAATACTGCATATGAAATGGTGAAGAAAGGCTTGGATTTTTACCTATGTGAGTTGTTAAGGAAATAGTTGTTGGAGAATCTATAGAAGACCAAAGAGTCCTAGTACCCCTTCCGGTATGGTACCCTAATTATATGCTTACTATTTTACTTTCTTAATGAAGTGCTTGGCACAAAGAATATAGTGTGGTTGAGTGATATATTTTAGTTTCTATACAAATTAGAGACCACTTGAGAAGATTGGGGAATGAAGATACATAGAAAAGTGCATTATGGGGTTTCTTCAAAACGTTTTAGGAGAATATGCAAATAAGAGAAAAGATTCCCAAAAGTGTTGTGGATAAGCACATAAATGACATAATTTTTATGGTTAGAAAAGACTATTGTATTATGGAAGTTGTTGAACCTAGGACAATGTGGATTCCTGAAATGGGATATGAGGTAGTAGAGGATGTGATTACTAGTCTGGAAGAACATATGTTGAGTATGCCTAGAGATCCTAAAGAAGAAAGATATGACACATATGAAGAAAAATCCATTGCAGTACATATGGAGCAAAAACAAAAGGAGATCACAAAGAATGTGGAAAAGATGAAGGAATAAGTAGTGGAGATGATGGGTTGACCAAAGGGCCTTTAGAAGAAATCCAAAGGCATATCCAGTCCTCTAGAAGGTGCCCCCAATATTAGAAGGTTAGGTAGGACATCTACCCCCTCTCTAGTTTCTCCTAAATCCTCTAGGACTAAATATGCTATTGGAGCTAAGAGGAAAGAGTCAACCAGTGCCCCTGTGAAAGAACAAAGTGCTCTAAAGAGAAGACACTAGATTTAGATGCATCCCTTGTAAATTATGGCAGTGATCTAGAAATATCCCATGCAGAAGAGTGCCACTTCCTAGTGGAGGTAGTTAGAACACGTGGCAACATGTCACATACTGTTGCTCACTCCATCCTCCCCTGCAGTAGAACACTTGCCAAAGGGATGTGTGGCAATAGTTCGCAACTCATGGTTCGTCCTCCCTTCCCTTTAATGAAAGCTTGTGATGGAAAGATACATGGCAACATGTTTACTATCGGTGTTGACTATGGGGTCTGCCAAAATTTTATGCGAACGGGAACTACGTGGCATGCGGGTGGAGCCCGATGAGAAAGTGAAGGGAAGCAACAATAAATAGCCCACGGTGTAGACACATGGAAGCATGGCGGGAGCTGGTAGAAGAACGGAGAAATCCTTTGCTATGACAAGTGCTGGTAGACACGTGGAAGCAACAGACAAAGTATAACAAAAGAAGGCCGATGAAAGGCTAAGGGAAACATGTTTACTATATGAGGTGTGGGTTGACACTTAGCAAAACAAAAACACCCGAAGGGAGCTTGAAGAATTTTACATTCATAGCTTTTGCGACTATCAGGGATGTTTAGCCTACAGAACGAGGAACCCAAAATTTTCTCTGGCTTACAGACTAGAGCCCCATCCATAGGGTGATGGAGTTAGAGTTTAGAAAGAGCTACCTACAGAGGCAGCCAGTTGGCCTTAGATGGTCTTGATACGTCACGTAAATTCACTTAGGTCAAGCATTTCTTTAGAAGGTAGCACCATAGGTAAACTGACCCTAGACTCACATTGGAAGAGTAGCCACACAATCAGATGAATGACACCTTCAATATCTATTACGGTTGGAGGTTGGATAAAACTCTAGAAAGTGGTTGTTTCTTGCTCCTTCTCTTCAATCTTTGCTATAATTTGCTTAGCTGTGGTGACCGACTCATCTTCAAGAAATGGGGATGGCATGCCCATCTTAGTTAGCCAAGAGAAATTTTCTCACATGCTATCCATAGTTTGTTTAAAAGTAGCAGTGCATGTGTTAGCACGAAGGATGGTCAAGTGGCAGTGGATGAATTTGTTCACCATCTTGGTAGCAGCCTTCTGATCATCGATCCCTACCTTTGCAAGTTTTCATTAGAGACCATGTATAGCTTACTTAGCAAACTTTTCACCTCAGGAACCCCTTCCGCAATGAACTGCAGGACTTGCTCAATTCTTTCACGAGTCTCCCTACTTAATTTTGTTGCCGCCAAGATGAATTAGAGCATTGGCTATAGTGTCAGGCATAAGGCCTTGACCTTTTCCTAGTATGAAATATATAGCTGCTGAGCCACTGGAATGAGGTCTAGTTGAGTAGTGGAGGCTTGGGGAACACTCCTTAGAAGGGAAATTTCCACATCCTTTGAGCTAACATCCTCTGTTAATTCCACAATTCTCTTATTTGTGGTTGCAAGTTGTTCCTCGATGTTACTTAGCTCTTTGGACTAGTTTTCCTCAGCCCAAATCTTGTTTGTTGACTTTGTTTCAAGAGAAAGCTTCGTCTCCTAAAGCTTCTTTTCCAATTTGTTCTTTTGGGCCCCAAAGTCTACCTTCTTCTCTTGCATCTTTTGCTCGAATTGAGCATGCTGCTGTCCAAACTCTTTATCCTTTTGTTGCATCACCTACTGCGCCAAGGTTAACCAGTTTTGATAGTCTTGGTTCCTCTTCTATAGTACATCAATTGAGGAGAGGTCAATAGATTGGAACTTTTCCGGTTCCTCTTAGAGTTTGTTCTACTGCACCTCTATTCCTTGCACTTTTTCTGATAAGCGTGCAACATCTGCCTCCATTGTCTTTTCCTTTGCTTATAGGAACTCGACCTTATCTTTCACAAGCTTCAGCTCCTCTTCTTTCTTTTTTAGTTGGTGACCAAACTTGAGGAAGTCTGTGGTCACCACCCACTACATTTCTTCCATGAGTTCAACCTTGTCTTGTGGCCAAGCTATGCTCAGATCTAGTCCCATGGTGAACATGTTGTAATCATCGAGATGCATCTCCCCTTGCGATTTGATGATGTTTGGATGCATAGTTGCAAAATGGATCACATTCTGAGCTTCATTGTAAATAGTATACACTTTCAGCTTTGCCAGCTTCTTGTCATCCTTTTCCTTTCACTTTTGGATCCTGAGAGCCATGCTTCTTTTGTAACTTCACCTTGTGCAATAAATCAGGATGGTGACTAAACTAGCTCGCCTGCAAAAGGTGCACCGAGAGGTAGGGAAAAAGGGAATGTGAGGGTAGTGGTTTTGAGCGCTTTCTTTTTCACGAGATCAACTGTCTGTGGGGAGAAATGAGGGACATGCCAAAACCTAGTTTGTGAACTGGTGGGAGAACTCATCAGCTGTTGTGGGGATTGTGGGCTCATGGCAGACTCCAATTGTTGGGTGAATAGGGTTGTGCTTGATATAGCAGTAGCAAGAGGGGTGTCAATAGTGGCCACACTTGAGGAAAGAGAGGAAAGAGTAGATTGGGCAGCAATGGAAGGTGTAAGGGTCTACGAAGGTGTTAAGATAAATGGCCCCGCATGGGAGAACTAGGAGAAACCTCCTGTTACTATTATGACAAAGACAAAAAAGGAAGAGCCAATGCTTGTAGTGATGGGTGTCGTAGAGACAACAGGGACTACTAAAGATTGTGAAGTAAGAAAATAAGGGGAAAATGTTACCTGCTGGCTGGATGATTGCAGTTCTTGGCTTGCCATGGCCTCCTAGCTTGCTGCGGGTGTTTACGAGCTTTCCCCAACAATTGCTTCTGTGCTCTACCATTTGGCAAGCATGGTGTCCTCCACTTCTATGGTTTTTGACTATTGCTAAGTCATTCTTGTTCTTGTGGAAGCCCAGGTGAGTGTTTGCGAAGCTCTTGATAGGTTCAACCGTACATTTGAAACAAGTCGGCGAGGCTGCTCCATTGCTTTTCTCTTTTGCTGAGCAGAGGTCGATGACACTTCTGATTCTTGCTCCTTTCCTTTCCCTGTATGTTCTTCAGACTCCTCATCAGAGTCATCTTCCTTGTCAGCGCTCACATAAAAATATGTGTGCCTCATTCCACAATATATCAAACTCCTCATCCAATGCCACACTTCCATAAGCGGCCTTGAGTTTGTTGGTCTCTTGGTGGTATACCTAGAAACCTCTGATTTTCTTTTTGCTCCAACCTTCTGTTCTTAACAAATTGTTTTGAAGGCCGGTTCCTATTTCGTGCTTCTCATCATACACCATCGTGGGGAAGTAGAACTTGTGCCATGGCAACCTACTATCCTTGGTAGGAATGTGGATCAAATCAACAGTAGATCATCTAGATCTTTCAGTAGGTTCCTCCTCTTTTCCTAGTAAGGACGCAGGCTGTGTTACCTTGATAAATTCATTCAATGCGTCATTTTAGGGGTTGTAATCCTAGTTATCAAAAATCATTACCAACCCTAGATGAGCCAGCTTATCTTCCAACAACTCGTGTGTTTGTTTCTTGTTCATGGTGACCATTTTGAAGGTTTGTGAGCAACAAAAGAATCCCCTCTTTTTGTCCTTGCCTTCACAAAATTTGTATTCAATAAGGGATACTTGCTGAAACATTTCAAGGGCTAGCACTTGATTCATGACACATGCTAGAAGGAGAAATGGTTCTCCAATGAAACAACACGCAACCAAATGAATGTGAAATCCACTCTGAGAAACCAATCACATTTGGGAGTGAAGTTCTGCATATATGTAGTATGCTCCTTGATGAGCTAGTTGAAACCATCATCTCCTTTCAAATCTTGCAAGATCAGAGTCAAGAAAAAAATAAAAAATTTATAATAGTGATATGTAGAGGAGAGGAGAAGAGTCCATACAGAAGCTAGCTTTCTTTTTCCAAATTCATCAAAAATAAATAACCTCATATATTTCTTAAAGAAATCATGGTTATGGTGCAAAAACATGTGGGCAAGGAAGGAAGGAAACCTGAAATTCCGTTGCGTTGAGTAGTCCCTGATTTTCCCTAGCATCTCATCAACAAGGTATTCTGCAAAATCATACCAGAAAAAGGAATGCTGCTTGTGGATCTGAAATCCAAGACCCAACTGAAATTCGTGTACATCCTTGTTGGTGTCTAGGCCACAAACAAATGCCAACATTAAGAATGCATCCTGCATGTCCACAAGGAAGGCGATGAGCAACGTCGAAATCTTTGCTGGCTTTTGATGATCTTCCATAGGCCTTTTGGTTTCTTTGTTATAAAATTCCAGAGCCTTTTTCATGCCTCTTCATATTGCCTCTCCCTTTGCTGGGTTGAATGACTCTACCTCTTCTTGTCTGGAGTCAGGGTTAGGGATGCATAGCATATTCCAAATAGCTTCCAGGTAGATATTGAATTTTAATCTCTAGCCCTCGATGGTGCTGGTGTTTGGGTTGAAATGTTTGATGGCTGCATTGACTAGATCTGGGCAATAGTGAACAAAAGGGACCATATACTGTGGGAGCCCATTGTACCATAACTTTTGTGACAATGACTTTAGGTTGGTGAGTCTCTTCATTCTTTCACAGATTGCCTCCCTCAAATTATTGTGGTTTTTTACAAGGATGGGATTGTGATATTATCCCATTCCTCCTTGATTCAACTCTGATCCCTGTAATTTTTAGGCTTCTCTAGAACCCGTGTATTTACCCATTATGGCTTCTCTAGTATATTAGGCGAAGTGTAAGATTTTTTTTCAAAGACGTAGATGGTTGATGCTCTATGCATATCATCAAACAAGCTCTGTGTTTCTTCTCCTTGGGCCTGTACTCGTGCCTTTTCTTGAAAACTCTCTATCATTTCTACTTGCTAGATATTTTTTCTTAGCTCAAATTTTATGCAAATTACCTCGACTCTAGTTTAGCTTAAAATTTCTTTTGCTCTAGGTAGCATTTTTTGAAAAGCATTCATAATAAAAACCTTTTGCATGCGATACTTAGCTATTTCCTTCTTGGGGTGGCCAACAATGCTCACCTACTTGCATTAAATTCAGCATGTACTGCCAGTTATTTGCTTGTGTGAAGCGAATTACTTGCCATTTTGAAATGATAAGAATTCATAATGACCCTTGGTAATGATGTACTCTGGCGTGATTTTCTTGGAACTCGAGTCAACAATTTGAAGGCAGATTAGGCATTTGTATGTCGTGGCAATTAATATCTCGAATGAAATGATTAGACCCAAATATGCAATGAGTACCTGAAAAGATTTGTGTTCCTTTTTGGAGTGTGAGAAGTGCCTATAGAATGACACCTCAATACTCGACCATATGAACTACCTTCGGAGACTGCCATGAGCTTATGCTAATTAATTAGCTTCCACTAATCCTGCATGCAACAAATTGTACCTAACAGACACAATTGGGTGGGATAATCGAGCAAGCCTTGATGCAATTTTTGAGATAGTACTTGATTAACCTCATGCCTATGGTGTGAAAATTACCACACTTATCCTGACCATTTCTATAAATAGGCACTTAGGCAATAGTGAAATCACACTTAGCAACTTTTAGCAGAATTAGTATTAGGTGATTGGCTTAGCATTCAGTGTTGGAAGTTTGCATAGTATTTGCATAGAGTTTAGACTTAGGCAATTTACATAGAGATTTTCACCACGAACACCCTAGTTAGGCTAGTCTGCAACAAATCCCAGTTGGATTTTCTTGGCAAAATTTTAACTTGACGCTTCAAAAGGATAACCAAGAATAAGCATTCTCTGGCCATCATAACAATGAAATGGGTTATGGGAAGGGATTTCTTTTCCTCTGAGGATACATATAGAGTTAACATTGATGTGTGCTCTCATTTTGTGACATCCATGCTTGACATTGTGGTTCCCAAGCCATTGGTCCTACGCCTGGTAATTAAAATATTTTTGAAGAAATACCTGGGTGGCCTCAAAGAGGTGGTGGCCAACGCTGCATTTGGAATATGCTTGCCAACGACAAGTGACCTAAGGAAATACATTGAGGAAGAAGTAGTCGTGCCATGGGTGCCATTCTTGAGTGAATTATATATATAGTTGCAAGAAGAACACCACCAAAGGGTCACCCATGCATGCCATTTCCTATTCTTCTTGTACAATTTGGTGCCATTTTATGATATCGACTAGTACATGGACTTCAGGAACTTGGTGTTCCCTCTACCACTTGCCATTGCTCTTGTGGACACTACTATTGCAGATGAAGATGCTACCCCTACTAATGAATATATTCTAGATGCTGCCATCGATGCCTCCATTGCTATTGTTCACACCCATGAATGAAGATTTTCTTTTCTATGCTTTTAAAAACTAATACCCGTTAGTTTGTTTTTTTGTATATATGCTTGAAAAAGGATTTATAGTAGCCAGATAAAGAAGATACAAAAAATATATAAATATATACTCTAAAAGTGTGGCCTCTGAGCCATTTTGATACTATATTTAGTGAAGTATATAAATATAATGAAATATAACTTATGTTAAAATATTCTGTCTCCTTTTCCTACTGTTCTACAATGTGGGTTTTCTCTTCCTTTTTTGCATATGCGTGCTTACTTTAATTCAACATGTGGGTGTCATTTTCTTCGCTTGATGGGTTCTTTTATCATTCTTTGTACTTTGCGATAATGGGTTTCACTCGCTTCTGCTTTCTCGCACTTGTAGAATTAATTATTGAAAGACCGACCATCAAAAAACACAAGGGAAAAAATAACTACATTATTCACATATTTACATTGGCAGAACAATTATGCAGTTTAATTGAATAATTTTAAATGAATCCCATTGACCATAATTCCCAATGGTTTATGCTCCATGATTTTTAATTCAAATGTGTTATGTTCCTTGCATTGAACTATTTTGAAAGGGCCCTCCCAAAGGCTAGCAAACTTCCCATGTTGGCGGGCTTTGCAACCCTTTCATTAAACTTTAACACTGGGTCCCCGCACTTCAGACCTTGGTCTAAAGCCTTCTTATCAAACCATCTCTTAACCACCTACTAGCGGTTTGACATGGCTATCAAGGCCTTTTCTCTTTTCTCTTGCACTTCTAGCAACTTGGCTAGCCATACCTCCATTGTGCCCTTTTGCTTTATCTCGAGAGATTTTAGCAATTATAGTACTGGAATCTCCATTAAGATACGAAATAGGGCTTCTTTTCCATATACTAACTAATATGATGAAGTCTTGAGGAATTCCTTAGGAGTTATGTGGTCTACCCAGAGTGCCGCCCGAAGATTTTTTTGCCATTCCCACTAGTGCTTCGACCCGATTCTTTTGACTAGTCAAACTAAATTCTTATTAGTCGACTTTGCTAGGCCATTACCCTGTGGGTAGTAATTTGATGATGTCTTCAAGAATATACCATGTGTGAGTGTGAATTGGCATACCTTAGAGTCTAGGAAAGCCTTGGCATTGTCGAAGATGATCATTTTAGGAGGTCCGAATCTCGTCACGAGTTCTTCGACGAAGCCTACTATCTCTGCCTCTGTCGTATTCTTCAGGGGCATGGCTTTAGTACACCTTGTGAATTAGTCCATTGATGTTAGAATCCACTTATGTATAGCGTTGGAGGCAAGATTAATCAACCCAATGAAATTAAGGCCCCATTGCGCAAATGGCTCATCAACTACTATTGGGTTGAGGGGCATTGCAGAATTTTTCCTTCTCCCTGCAAAGAATTGGCATTCCTTGCACATGGTTTTACCAGGGCATATGAGTTGTTAAATAGCTTGGGCCACAAGTACCCAGCGCACATAATTTTGATGGCAATGGTCTTTTCAGAGAAATTCCCAATCATGGGACTACTGTGGAAAGTGTTGAGAAACCTCTTAGCTTGCTATTTGGTGACACACCGCAATAGAACATCGTTAAAATTCATTTTGAAAAGGACCCCTTCAATAAGTGCATATCCGCTATTCTGTAGTCGATAGAATCTTTTCTTTTGAGAAGGAAGGCCAGGCGGATATTTTCTTGTATGCATGAATCTCACTCTGTCTGCTAGCTAGTAGCCTTCGGACTCAAACTCATTCATTAGAACCAGCTCCGATTGTTCTTCTTTGGTTGTCATCTCCTCATCATTTGCCAGATATTTGCACAGTTCTCTTCCTTAGATGGTCTTTGTAGGCTTAACCTCAATTTCATATTCAAGGATCTTGGTGATCCAATTAGCCCTCTTTTTGGTGATTTTTCCTTCCATGATGTATTTTCGCACACTAGAATGTGTGACATAAACAACCACTTTGTTGCAAGAGATTAGGTGTCAGAACTTCTTGAGTCCCTTAACTATTGCGAAATCTTTCCTCTCAACGAAGTTGTAGTTTGTCTCATATTCTTTCAGGGTCTAGGAGTGGAATGCTATTGAATGTTCTCCCTTTCCTTCATCATCTTTTTGCATTAAGACAATAGTGATGCTTGACTTGCTGTCGAATACATACATTATGGAGTCCTTCGATAGGTTTGGATTAACCAACACAGGAGCCAAAGAAATAGCATCCTTAACCTTCTTGAAGGCTTCTCTTGCTTCTTTAGTCCATTTGAATACTTGATCCTTTTTCAACATCAGGGTGATTGGTTTGATTATCCCTGCAAAATCCGAAATGAATTTGCTCACAAAGTTTACCTTCCCTAGGAAGGATTGGACGCCATTTTTGTTGATTGGTAGGGGAAGTTCTTTGATTACTTAAATCACCTGCTCGGGGTCAATTGCAATTCCTTCTTTGGACACTACGTGTCCCAATAGATTTCCTTGCGGCACTCCAAAAACACATTTTTTCGGGTTCAGGGAGACCCCAAATTCCTGACATTTTTTTGAAAACCATCTGAAGGTGATTGAAATGATCATCCTTATGTCTAGAGAAAATAGTTAGATCATACAAATAGATTAGGACAATCTTGTTAATTAATTC
Source organism: Sequoia sempervirens (assembly GCA_007258455.2). NCBI lineage: Eukaryota > Viridiplantae > Streptophyta > Pinopsida > Cupressales > Cupressaceae > Sequoia > Sequoia sempervirens. The sequence goes on from VDFB02047230.1 coordinate 158,636,376, forward strand.
ACTGAAAGCGATATCCATGGCCCGCTGAAAAGTGGCTCTTGCATTTGAAAGGCCGAAAGGAATTTTAGCATATGTGAACGTTCCCCACTTTGTAGTGAATATTGTCTTGTGTCGGTATTCTTTCTTTAACCTAGATCTAATTGTAACCAAAGAAGCCATCTAATAGAGAAAACATTTCTGATCCTGCCACTGTTTACAAGATTGTCTCCATAGAAGGGAGCAACTAGTGGTCCTTTAGGGATGCTTTGCTCAAGTCCCAAAAGTCAACACATAGGTGGATGTCTCCATTCTTCTTTCAGATTGGCACCAGGTTGGATACCCACATGCTGTGCTTGATCAAGAAGACAATCTAAGACTGAATTAGCTTTGTCAACTCTTGTGCCATCATAGCTTCGATCTTCAGGTTTACTGGCCTTTATTTTTGGCAGACCGGTTTGGAACCTTCCATTAGCTCTAGTGTATGCTGGATAATTTCAGGATCATATCCCTTAAGGTCATCATATGACTAGGCAACCACTCCTTTGTACCTCTTGCAGAAGTCAATAAGCCTTTCTTTGTCATGATGTGGGACATCTTCCCCGACTTTGAGCTTTCTTCCATCTTTGACCTAAAGGTTAGTATAGTCACTTTTGTTCGCTACAAACTTCCTTTTTTCATTCTTGCATCATCAAAATCGAAAAGGTTTCCTAGTGTGACAAGTCCTTTTAGAAGCTTATTAGACCTTAGCTGAATGATTTAGTTGTCGTAGGCTTCGACAATATTTGGTTGGAGCTGGTCAGCAAACTCTCTCGACTGTTGGATGAATGAGGTGATGTGTTCATCACTGTCAAATACTTTCTAGCTCTAATCATTATCTGAAATCACTGGTCGAACTATCAATCGTATAGAGTGTTTGTTATGCATTAGGTCAGAGGCCGGTTTGAACTGAGATCTGATTGTGGCCATGCGATCTGCATTAGCATTTTGTTCTCATGGCACTATCTAGATGTTGAAGGCTTCAAATCCTTCTATCAATTCCTAGAATTTGTGTCTATAAGATCTCATGCAGATATTTTTTGGCTGCGAAAATCCCTCAGACTTGGTTGACCACTAGTTTAGAATCTCTAAACACCATTAATTGCTTGATGCCCATTTGCTTGAAAAGTCTTAGACCTTGCACTAGGACTTCATATTCAACTTCATTGTTCGAACAAGTGAACTAGAACCAGAAGGACCAAAGTGTATTTTCATTGTGTGGGGATGTCAAACATATCTTGGCTCCTGCACTTGCTTTGCATCTTGCTCCATCAAAGTGCAATGTTCAGAGTTTTGAAGTTTGGTCACCCTCAAGCTCCTTCATGACTTTTGGAATCTCTTGTTCCTCGTTGAAGATGACATAGGTGACCAACTCGGTAGCATGGTAGTTACTGAAATGGTCAACATCTATATATTTTCTTAAGTGAACTTCCTCTTTATTGGTCTAATTTTCGGTCACTTTTTCATCCTCTAGCAACTTGGTACAATATGTCTCCTCTTTAGTGAAAGAGGTATGGCCAACTTCAAAGTTGATCATAGCTTCATTGACCACATGTTTCAAGTGCAAAGCTTCAGACGCTATTTTCATTTTATCTCCATGCTTTGTCCTTAGGATCAAGTGCGAATAGTCTAGAGAAAGATACCCTCCTACCTTTGACGTGAATTCTAAGGATAGGCAGAGGCTAAACATAAGGGGGGATATCTATGATCACAACACGTCTTGTAGAACTGTGATGCTAGGGTAGGAGAACAAAGTCAAGGGGAGGTATTTGATGACACCTATGGTTTTGAATTTGTTCCCATCAAGCTGCATAACCCCCCTCTTCAAAAGTTCATAGCTAAGTAGTGCAGGAGCACCTAAGGAACACTAGGAAACACTAGGCAATTAGGCAACCTAGTTTTTTAATTTTTATCTTTAGTATGTTACCATGAAGGTCACATTGACCATTGTGTTGAGGAGATAGTTTAGAGGTGTGTTTGATCTCTAGGATAGAAGTTGTGAAAGGATGGATGAGTTTAGAAACTCATCTTACTTAGTTTTCTAAAAATTGGCAAAAGTTGAAAAACACAGTGCATTTTACAACTCTTGCCATTAGGTCATGAATATGTCCGACCAAGGGAGATAACTAATTTAGGAACCCTATATAAGGTGTGCCTCAGCCTGAGAGCAAGGTTGGAAGTATTGGCATTGTGTGTAAATTTATGAAATTGAAGGAAAAATAGTGTTTTGAGGGTTATTTTCTGATATTTGCTTCAAAGTAGAGCTTTAATGGATTGAATTAATTACTGTTTTGTACATAGGATGTAGTGTTGTTAGAATAAAAGTTATGTATTCCATCTATTATTCTTTTTGATTCATTTTCAATCATTGTTTGTAAATAATTTGCTTTCATTCAGTTGCTGGTCTGAACCAGGCAATCTTGAGAAAATGGAGTGCTAGACCACTTTCCCATCATAAAAATTGTACGTCCCTTTGGGAATAGTGACTAGAATCCATGTGTGTACATATGGTAGGTTTTAGGGTTTGTGTGAGTGCAGGAGTTGTTGGAAAAGTCTTGCCCTAGGCGAGCCAGGAAGAGTTTGGCTAGGGAAGACCAAGAGTGCAGAACACTTAACTTGCAGGGGTGATTGAATTTTGTTGATTTTCCTTTTTGAGAAGGTAGATGGAAGTATTACCAAGGTATGGTAATCAAGAGGAAGCTCCATCAACACATTAGGTTGGTGAAAGATTTAGCAGATTGGAAGCAGCCAGAAAAGGCTTGAAAACCCTAGATTTTGCCCAATTTCAAGTTGAGGCCTTGTACGACTGATGAAGACTCAAGACCTCAAAAATCCATGAGAGGTGTCCATTTGTAGCAAGAACCTCAAAGAAATATTGGTGGTTCTTTGGAGAAATTGAGAGAGACAACTAGTTTTCTTGGAGAAGGAGACCAAATTGGGGCTCTTGGGCTAGTAGCCTTTTTAACCCTAAATGAGGGTTTGAAGAAAGAGACCAAGAAATGGAGATAGGAGGATACCCAAGAACCAAAATTTTATGGATTGCAATGAGTTGAAACACCTCCACACCCTTGCAAATCAAAGTTCAAAATTTGGAGGTATAGTTAGTCTTTAGGGTAGATTAAAGGCTAAGGAAGAGTTAGAGTTATTACACCAAGATTGACTTGGTTGGTTAATTTGTGATAGTAGTGGGGTTGGCCAGGAGAACCAGGGGTACCTAAACATGAAAAGGGACCTATAGGTTAAGGTGGTGGAGCAAAACACCAAGGAGGTCTTGCAAGCAAGACCTAGAGCAGGAATCTATGTTTGATTCCTCCAACCCCCTTCCCTATCACTAAGTCTTAGGGTTTCGACTATCTGCTTGGGCATGACTATAGTGTTGGTGCTGGAGTCAATCATGGCATTATGCAATAAATTCTCTCCCACAATGAGGGCTAGGAAGAAGGGTTTCAACTTTAGCTTATCTTTAACCTCGATAGGGGCTTCCTCTGTGCTATTTGTGAGAACTTTGATAGGAGGCGATTGATCAACAACCTTTCCTTTGAGCATTTTATCTTTTGGTTCAATGATCAAATCCTCTCAAAGAGCCTTCTGTAGCAATGTATTCTATTTCAGAATAGCTAAGATATCCCATAGAGACACATTAGCGAATGATTTTTTCAATTGTTCCACCACATTGAATGGTGGTGGATTTGGAGGATTTTTCTCCTTAGCTCTTGTTACCACAATTTCCCTTTGCGGTGGACCTTGTTGTGCCACTGTGGAGATATTGGGTGGCTGATCAGAAGCACTTTTGGGTTGTAGACTGAGTAGTTGCAAAATGAATGATTCAACTGTGAATCTTCTCTTTGAGTGAGTGTTGTAATCAAATTGTACTTGTGGTGCTTTCAATGTGGATGCATCATTTGCGAATACTGCCTCTTCTTTTTCCATCCATGAGAAGAGTGCGTGATTAGGAGCAATATCTATTTCTTGCTCCAGAGACATCCCTTGCATTTGTGTGGTAGGCATCACATTTTCCATTTACAAAGAGGCATATACATAACCTCCATGGTCTGACATCACGCCTTGACTACGCTGCTCTACTAACTTTTGTTGTTGATTGATGCGTGGGTAGTTTCGAGGCATATGTGAGTCACCGCAAGGGAAACACCAGGGGTTGGTATCATTGATTAAATTTTTTTGCCCTGCTATCAACTCTCTACTCGAGCTTGGGTTAGCACTTTGCAATAGGGAAGGTACTGTTACTATTTGATTAGTTGTTTGCACGTATGGATTTGTGCGAGCAACTCCTTGGAATTGGATTTATTGTTAAGAAGATATTCCACCTTGATAATTCTAATAAGTTGGCTTTGGAGGCATTGCCTAGTTTCTTTTGATCACAGTTATCTCATTGGCCATGGCCCGCAACATCTCCTTAACGTCACTTATATTATCCTTGGAAGAACTAGATGTGGAAGCAATGTCCTGTGGTACACTCATGTATGCATACATGGATTGAGGAGGAGCGGCTCTACTGGTGAATGATGCCACTTGGGCAAGAACTAATACCTCAGGGAATATAGGCATGGTGGGTCAAGGTGACAACTTTTCAATGTCAATTAGATTGTTCTCCACTTTAACTACAACACTATATGTGCATCTAGTAGAGTGGTTCCGTCAAGTGACTGGATCTTCATTGAAATGTCAGCATTGATGGACTTCAAGTAGAACATGAACGTGCCAAGTCGGGTAGCAGGTAGATTGTAGCCTAAATTCTTTGCCAGGTTATGTGAAATCAGGCATTGAAGTTAGTCACAACTTCATTGGAGCCCGTTTGATGAACTCTAGCTGGTGATATTGTGAAGACCTGTCTCCGTCATTAGAGAATATTTCATAGAATGGATCTCCAAGTTCATCCTAGGTAACGATGGTATTAGCTTGTAGCATGCGGTACCAATCCAATGCTTTACCTTTGAAAGAGGCTGCGAGTAGCCTTAGCCCTATGTTTTGGTCTGTAACCCCATGTACCAAACATAAATCTCCAACATCTTGCAGATGTTCAGATGGTGTTCTTGAGCTATCTCTGGTAAAATTAGGTATAACTTTTAGAGTAGAGATCAAGATAGGGGCCCAAATGACAGGCACTACTAGTGTAAATCCTAAACATTAATTATTTTATGTATCTCCTAGATTCTTGGAATGTGTTCAATAACACTAAGATTAGGATGAGATTAATATTTGATGAAATAATCATGATTATTGACATTTTTAATTAATTCTAAATGTAAGAAGCATGTGAGGGTGTCCATAGTGAGTTCCTAAATAATAGGGACACATGGGACACTCACATGGTAAGGTGAAAACTCTGCTTATTGTTGATTAACTATATAGAGTAGCAGTTAACACTTGAATGCATGTAAAGATCCTAGGAGTTGCAGGATTTGATGTTTGCATGCTTGAAGTTTAGTTAAGTTGAAGTTCAATTCAGTTCAGTTCAGTTCAGAATCAGTTTAGTTTAGTTTAGTTCAGTTTAGTTCAGTTTAGTTCAGTTTAGTTGTCTTCAGTTGCATGCAAGTGCATGTTACATGCAAGTGCATGTTGCATGCATGTAAGTTATTTTGAGTTGCATGTAGTTAGCTTCAGTTAACTTGTAATGCATGGCTAAATAACATTGAGTTGTATGACAAATAACAGGGACTACCTCCAGTTAACAAGGGATGACCATTCTTTAGGAATGGTGTTGAGTAAATGTTTCAGTTAACTATAAAGCACTTGAAGCCAACTTGGGCACCCAAGATGCTTTATTGGAATTACCTCTCATGCATGATAAGATATTTCTGAAGGCTCAGTTAAGTAGCTTTACTTAAGGGCACTATCTTTGAGGAATAGCTTTGGAATTATCACCGAAGTGAAGGAGAAGTTGTAGCTTCAGTTTGGGACACCCAAATGCATGATGCACATGTTGTAAGCTTTAGTCTTCACTAAATAACTCTACTTGAAGGAATATGGCGTACCTTTTCAAGGGCTTGAGATTATGCATTGTAATTATCACCATTTGGAGATTATAAGGTTGCATATTGTCTATATATCTCATTCAAAGTTCAGATAGAGTTTCATAATTGTTATTACTTGGTGTGAAGAAGATTGGTAAGGCGGAAAGAAGCATTCTCAAGCAAAGGTGGAGCTATTGTAATTAGAGTTTGAATAATAGAATAATTCTTGGTGGAGTTTTTTCCCGAAAGGATTTCTCCACGGTATATCTTGTGTGATCCTTCTATTATCTTGTCTAGTTCTTCTAAATAATTCTCTCTACATTCTACAACAGTAAAATGAATTAATCAAGATAATCACCCACAAAGAATATATGTAACAAAGAAAATACTTACTTAGATCAGCAATATTAAAGTTTTATAGAGCATTAAGCTAAGAAAACACCTCATTTTTCAACATTTGGTATCAGAGCTGAGGTTTGGTAGAAAAGATTGGAGGTATTTTGGCTTAGTGGGAGCTTTTATTATTATTTTTTATTTGCTAATTTTGGAATTAAGTTTTGTTACAATGAATTCAAGGTTAGATATTGAAAGGTTCAATGGTTCTAACTATGAAATGTGGAAATTAAAAATGGAAGATCTTCTTGAAGAAAGAGATCAGTGGTTAGCGGTTAATAATGAGACAAAGACACCTACAACTATTTCAGATGAAGATTGGGTTAAGTTAGATAAGAAGGCAAGATGAACAATAAGGTTATGTCTTGCTGATGTTCTTTTAAATGTTTCAATGGAAACCAGTGCATATAAATTATGGAAAGAATAGGGGATATTTATCAAACTAAGAGTCTCACCAATAAGTTGTATCTAAAAAGGCAATTATATTCATTGAAAATGAAAGATGGTGATTTAGTAGCACAACATTTAAATTCTTTCAATATAATTCTCAGTCAGTTGGCATCTGTAGATGTAAAGCTTGAGGATGAGGATAAGTGCATTTTATTGCTTTGTTCTTTACCAAATTCTTGGGAAAATCTAATTGTTGCAATTAGTGGGAAATGGGTCTGAGATCAAGATGGACAACGGTATTCCTACCTCCTATTAAGAGGAGATGAGGGAGGAGATCCTAAGGAGGGAAATCCAAGATGCCTTGTTTGTAAAGGTAGACCCTGAAAAGGAGGCCTAAAGGGGGAAACAAAGGAAGAGGGAAGGGTAGAAATCGGAAAAGGGGCCAGTAAAAGGTAAAGTGTTGGAACTGTGGGAAACCAGGACATGTGAAGAAGGATTGTAAGAACAAGAAAGAGAGTTCTGATTCTTCTACATAGGAGTCCTCAGATAATAGTAATGATGCATTGGTTATTTCAGCTAATATTGTTTGTGATAACTCTTTGCTTCATGTTTCAGAGTAATCTTCATAGAGAGGATGGTAGTCACGATGCCATGTGTGACTCGGTATCATGGTTCAGTGGGAGTTGTTGGCAGTGACTTGGATGCATCATTGGTAAGGTTATCTCCATGTGATTAGAGATATGGTTTCTTGGTTTAAAGTATATTTGTTATGGATGTCATGGTTTACTCTTGATATGCATTTAGAGTTTGGCATATTACATGGTTCTCTTGAGACTAGGATGTATAAGTATGTTATGATGCATGTGATCCTCCTAAGAGGAGATGGTTAGATCATGGATGCCATGTTTATGTTCCTGATTCATGATTGGAGCTTTGACAATGATCTTGTGTAGTTCTCTTAAGTTTTGGGTACATTAATCATTTGCTTGATTACTTCATGAAAGTGTTGTGTTGCATTTGGAGTTTGGCATGGATTGGTTGGTTACAGGTCCTCATGGATACTTGGAGAAATAGGTGAGGCTGGAATTCTCTTGTGGTAAGAGACTTTTGTTGGAATGGTTACTTGTGAGAAAAGTTTTTTAACAAAAAATACCGAGGAGTCTACACCTTGGTTGAATGTGAATTCAACACACTCGGTGGTTTAGCATGCCTCTAAAGAGGTGGTTTGGTTACAGAGGCTTGGGAAAGGTAATGGTTTGGATGATAATGGGAAGGTATTAATTGAAAAGGTTGAAACTTTAATTAATGTTACAGATTATCTTATGAAACCATACAGATAAGTTCTCTTGGTTTTAATCATTTGCTTGGAAGCTTCATGACTATGCAGGTTGCATTTGAAGTTAGCATGGTTTGATTAGTTGGTGCAAGAAGGCCATTGACCTTGAGTCTTGTACTTGTTTTATTATTCCTTGTTTAGAATAATTGCAATGTATAATGTCAAGTGGGAGAATGTTGGAAATAGGTTGCCATTAAATTGCAAATCCTAAACATTAATTATTTCATGTATCTCCTAGATTCTTGGAATGTTCAACAACACTAAAGATTAGGATGGGAATTAATTATTTGGATGAAATAAATCATGAAATTGACATTTGTAGTTATTCTAAATAATAGGAGCATGTGGGTGCACACACATGGTGAGTTAAACTCACCGCGTGTTCGATTAACTATCTGAGATGCTTGATCAACATACGAATGCATGAAAAAGATCCTAGGAGTTAGGATTTGATGTTTGCATGCTTGAAGGATTCGGGATTAAAGTTAAGTTGAGGATTAGTTGAGTTAAGTTAGGGTTAAGTTGAGTTCAAAATGGAGTTTAGTTCGGATTTAGTTTGGATTGGTTTAGTTATGGTTTGAATTTATCTTGATTTGCATGCAAGTGCATGTTTCATACATGTTAGTTATTTTGAGTTGCATGTAGTTAGCTTTGAATTAATTTTTAATGCATGGCTAATAACATTGAGTTTTATGAAAGATAGCATGGACTACCTCCAGTTAACAAAGGGATGGCCATTCTTTGAGATAGTGTTGAGTAAATGTTTTAGTTAACTATAAAGCACTTGAAGCCAACTTGGGTGCCTAAGATGCTTTATTGGATTTACCTCTTATGCATGATAAGATATTTCTGAAGGCTTAGTTAAGTAGCTTTACTTAAGGGTGCCAACTTTGAGGAAGAGCTTTGGAATTATCACCGAAGTGAAGGAGAAGTTGTAGCTTCAGTTTGGGACACCCAAATGCATGATGCACATGTTGTAAGCTTTAGTCTTCATTGAATAACTCTACTTGAAGGAATATAGTGTACCTTTTCAAGGGCTTGAGCTTGTGCATTGTAATTATCACCATTTGGAGATTACAAGATTGCATATTGTCTCTATATCTCATTCAAGTTGAATAGAGTTTTCATAATTGTTATTGCAGGTGTGAAGAAGATTGGTAAAGATAGAAAAAGCATTCTCAAGCAAGAATTGGAGCTATTTTAATTCAGAGATTGAATAATAGAATAATTCTTGGTGGAGTTTTTTCCCGAAAGGGTTTCTCCACGGTACATCTTGTGTGATCTTTCTAATATCCTGTCTAGTTCTTCTATCAACTTCTCTCTTCATTCTACAACAGTAAAATGAATTAATCAAGATAATCACCCACAAATAATATATGTAACAAAGAAAAGACTTACTTAGATCAACAATATTAAAGTTTTACAGAGCATTAAGCTAAGAAAACACCTCATTTTTTCAATAGTTGCAGCTGCCAAGAAAGCTCCAACAATATTATCTAGTCATTGGGATATCGGGGTAGCTTGTTCAGTCTTTCTGAGAAGCCCCAAGCACGAATGCATGTAAACTTTGGGTATTGAATGAATAAGAAAGCATATTTTTTTAGGAAGGCATTAGCACTGTGAGAGATTTTCCTCTCAAAGTCACCCCCAATCAATTTGATGATATGACCTATGAAAGTGTCATTAACCCTACAATAGTCCTTCTTGTAGTTCTTGTACTGCAACTGAGGGTACCTATCATAGACTTTCGGCTCCCTGCCTCATTCTTCATTCGAAGCCCTGAACAAGCCACCATATTTCCTTCATTCAACCAATGAATAGACCAAGTAGGATGGCATTTAAAACTTGGAGATCTTCTTGACATTCATGAATTGCTCATGAAAATTTTTTATTATTATCCCTCCCCAGTAAAATGTGGTCTCCGTGGTATCATCCTCTTTTCCATGAAGAATTTTCTCAACAAAGTATACCATCCATCCTTGAAAGTATGCAGCAGTAGGAAGGCCCATTACTCTGCTTAGCGGGGTTACTAGATCATGGTATTCTTCATAGAAATCACTGCGAAAGAGCTACTAAGGAACTTTTGCAGTGCTACCCCTCTTCTCCTTGAGCCAATATTGATTTATAATTTTCTTACATCTAATTGGGTCCTCGTCCCACATTGCCTTGCACTCCTTTATGGTTGGAAATTCAATCTCCCCAATGGTAGGGATATGGAAGTTCTTCATTATTGCTTTGATCGACATGTCTACCAACATGTTTCCATCTTTCTCCATGATTGTTCTAGTTTTCGGTTGGTATGCCTCCCTGCAAGTCATTACTAGTTTGGGGGTGACAAGAGTGGGAGGAAAACCTACAACTTTGGCTATCCCACTGCCTTTGATCAATCTAAAATTCTCTGTCTTAGGGTTGATTCTGAATCTACGTGAATTCTTCAATGTCCACGTGCCCCATATTGGTGTCATATACTTCCTTCCAATCAGTGGTGACCTTAGATTGCAACGGTTCCCCCTGGAACTGGTATTTCATTTGGTCTTTATCTTCCTTTCTACTAGGAGATTTTCTTGTTTTCTTCCCTTTGTCATTCTCTGCAACTTCCCTCGAGGGTCTTGCACCTGATTCCATATATTCTATAAATAGAGGTAAGGTGAGCATAATCAAGCATGCAAACACAAAAGGTTAGTCAAATCCCTGCAAATGGTGTTAGATTGGACAATGCAACAATCAAGAAATCTAACATTTATTCTAAATGGCCATTAGCAGTTTGTAGAAGGGAATTTGGATGGTCCGGGTCCCAGGGGCCAGACTTCCCTAGCCAGAATGTTGTTTTGAAGGGCGAACATGGCAAGGAAATATGTATGATTTCTTCTGCCTTTAAATTTAGGTGATTTGAAAAGTCCATGGAGGAGAGGTTCCAATTTGAACATGTGGGTCAAAGTTTATTTCCAGATTGGAAGGCATTTAGACCATCATTGGGGCATCCAAAGTCAAGAAGAGGGAAAGCTGCCCGGAGTTTGCCATTTGAAATGACTCTAGGAAAATGACATTCTAGGAACAGAGTTCTGGAACATGGGACCCATGAGCTTGAAAGACAGTCGGAAATACTCCTTGATTGTTTAAGTGTTCGGGCCAAAGGAGACGAGAAGCCGCTTGAGTATTGTCATTTTGAAATGGTAAGTAGTGAGCGTAAGTCCAATGGGAGCAACCTGGTGGACTAGACCCGGATTTAAAATTTTCTTCCATATTTTCTTCATTGTGAGTTCTATCAAAAATTGAGGTACTGAGCCTTAGAGGTTGGAAGGATGGGCTTGATTTTCTTTTTGCAATGGCTGAGATGGGATGAAGTCCCGACGATGGAAGTTCGATGGAGTGGATCAGGAAAAGGTTGGGACACTTAGGCTTTATCATTTTGTTCACACAACATTGGGAAATTTAGGACCTAGAGGCTGGAAAGTAGCCATCTGATAGCCGTGCAAAATGATAATGTTACAATAGAAGTCTGTGGATGGAAGTCCGTAGATCGGGACCCGGAAAGCACTAAGGATGTGGGAGTTTTATCTTCTAACTCAGGTGACAGACTGAAGGGTGGATCTTGGGGATCAGGCAGATGAAACCAAGATGCCATTTGAAACAATAGAAGATGGATGGTGTCCTAGGGATAGAATCCTGCAGGAGTAGGTCCGGAAAGCATGGACGAAAGTAGGGAGTTCAATTTTTGTTAAGTCCAAACAATGAACCGGTAAGTGCGCTCTAGGATTGCGGAACCAAGAAGGCATCTCGCCATTTTGGGGTTATTTTTAGTTTGATTCTTTATTGATGGAAAAGGGGAGTCTCGAGCCCTGAGGGTGCTAGCGCTCTACGTGAAGAATGGCGCTGAAGCAGTGAAGTTCCAAAGTCGATTCAAGGGTGATTTGATGATTTTCTTAAAATTTTATCATATGGGATTTATAACCCTCATTTTTCCTCTATTGAATGAATGCATTTTTATCCCTTTTCATCCATTACTTGAACACATAATCACCAAAAAGCAGAACAGGAGGGTGGATGGCCAACTTACCACAAGAACCTAGTGAATGAAGTTGCTAAATCTGTAGAGAAATGGTGGAGGAAGGCTACAGGCTCAAGGGCAGCGTACAACGAAGGCTCTAGATCACTATGATTACTTTTGCTAACCTGATCTATGAAAATGACAGGTCAAACTAGCCTATTTATAGATTTCAAGAGAATTAAATGCCCTCAATAAATGCTCGTATGATAGCCCAAAATTTGGTGAATTCAAAATTTGAAAATAGCTATGAGGGGTCCAAAACCTGGAGGTTGGAAGGATGCAAATCAATGACTGTTTTAAATGTTAAGTAGAAAATCACTAGAAAAGAGGGTCTCGGGGTTCGATGGGCGAAACTCTGGTGGAGGACAACTATTCAGGAAAATCCAAAGCATAACAGAGACCTAGGCAGGGAACTCCGCTGGATCGTGCCCAACACGAATGAAAGACGGTTAGTTGAACTTTTAGAGCCATGTGAATGGTGATTAAAGTGACGAGCCCAAGGGCACAAAAGGATGAAGCCCTTCAGACATTTTGAAACAACAAATGCAACAGGGAAATCCGGCAAGGGAAACTCGCCATGATGGACCCAGAGGGCCCCAAGGACACTGGTAGAGGCAAAATATAAAAGGAACTCTGTGAGGACCTAGGACCTAGAAAATTTGGAGGGGTGAAACATGGTCAACTTGAGATGAAACTTTGGAGGTACGTTGACCATTTGGGACACCAAGACATGGGCACACAAAATGAGGTGGTGAAAAAATGACCCAACAAGATGAACGAAAGAGAGGGTGCCCATTCTGAATGGGGAATGTGTGACGAGGGTGCAACACCCTTAACCCTTAACCCTCAACCCTCTAGCCTTAACCGTCTATCATCTACCCTCTACCCTCTACCCTCAACTGTTAAACCTTAAACCCTCTACCCTTAGCCCTCAACCTTCTACCCTCTACCCTCTACCCTCTACCCTCAACCATTAAACCCTAAACCCTCTACCCTCTACCCTTAAACCCTAAACCCTAAACCCTAAACCCTAAAACCCTAAAACCCTAAACCCTAAACCCTCTACCCTCAAACCCCCCCTCTCTCAATCCTACACCCTCTACCCTTAAACCGTAAACTGTAATCCCTAAACCCTAAACCCTCTACCCTCTACCCTTAATCCCTAAACTCTAAACCCTAAAACCTCTACCCTCTACCCTCAACCCTTAATCCCTAAACCCTAAACCCTTAAACCCTCAACCCCCCTCTCTCTCTCAACCCTACACCCTCTACTCTCAACCCTCAAACCTCTACCCTATACCCTCTACCCTCAACCCTCAACCCTAAAACCCTTAACCCTCTTTATCCATCTATCTGTCTACCCTCTACCCTTAACTATCAACCCTAAAACCCTACACCCTCTAATTCTTAAAACCAAACCCCAAAACTCCTAAACTCCTTAACCCCCTTTTCTCTCTGTTAACCCTACACCCCTCTACTCTCAACCCTCAACCCTCTATCCTATACCCTCAACCCTACACTTCTAATCTCTATACTCATCTAATTCTAAACTCCTCTACTTCCACCCTCAACCCTAAACCCTAAAACCCTTAAATCATCTAATTCTCTAATTCTTTTAACCTTCTATCCTCAACCCTAAAACCCTCTAGCCCTCTATCTCTCTCTCTCTCTACCCTCTCCCACCTCCCACCCTCTACCCTCTCACCCTTAAAACCATAAAACTCTTAAACCCTCAACTTGATTCTCTCTCTCTCAACCCTACACCCTCTACCATTAAACTGTAAACCCTAAATTGTAAACCCTAAAACCCTAAAACCCTCAATCCCCCCTTCTCTCTCTCAACCCTACACCCTCTACCCTCAACTCTCTAGCCTCTACCCTCAACCCTAAAACCCTTAACCCTCTCACTCTCTCTATCTCTCTTTCTAAACACTCAACCCCCTCTCTCTCTCTCAACCCTACACCCTCTATGCTTAAACCGTAAACCCTAAAACCCTTAAACCCTCAACCCTCCCTCTCTCTCTCAAACTGAAACCCTCAACACTCAACCCTATACCATCTACGCTCAACCCTCTACCCTCCACCCTCAACCCTATACCATCTACGCTCAACCCTCTACCCTCCACCCTCAACCCTTAAACCCTTAAACCATCTACCCTCTACTTAACCCTCTACCCTCTACCATAAAACCATCAACCCTCTATATATATATCTCTCTCTCTACCCTCTACCCTCTACCCTCTACCCTCAACCCTCAACCCCCTTCTCTCTCTCTCAATCCTCAACCCTCTACCCTAAACCCTCAACCCTCCACCCTCAACCCTTAAACCCTTACTTTAAAACCTAAACCCTTCAACCATCTACCCTCTACCCTCAACCCTAAAACCCTTAACCTTTAAACCCTAAACCATTAAACTTTCTACCCTCTACCCTTAACCCTCTACCCTCAACCCTAAAACCCTCAATCCTCAGCCCTTAAACCATAAAACCCTTAAACCCTCAACCCCATTATCTCTCTCAACCTTACACCCTCTACCATTAAACCGTAAACCCTAAAACCCTAAAACCCTCAACCCCCCTTCTCTCTCTCAACCCTACATCCTCTACCCTCAACCCTCTACCATTAGCCCTAAAACCCTTAACCCTCTCACTCTCTCTGTCTCTCTCTCTAAACCCTCAACCCTGCTCTCTCTCTCTCTCTCTTGACCCTACACTTTCTACCCTTAAATCGTAAACCCTAAACCCTAAAAATCTTAAACCATCAACCCCTCCCCCCTCTCTCTCTCAACCCTACACCCTCTACCTTCTACCCTCTACCCTCTAACCTCTACCCTCTACCCTAAACCCTAAACCCTGTAAACTCTATACCCTAAACCCTTAAACCCTCTACCATCCACCCTTAACCCTCAACCGTCAAGCCTCTACCATCAATCGTCTACCGTCTACCATATACAGTCTAACCTCAACCCTCAACCCTTAAATCCTAAACCATCTACCCTCAACCCTCTGCCCTTAAACCCTTAAACCATAAACCCTAAAACCCTAAATCCTCTACTCTCTACCCTTAAATTGTAAAACCTGAACCCTAAATCCTAAAACCCTAAAACCTAAACCCCTAAACCCTCTACCCTCTACCATCAAGCCCCCCCCTCTTTCTCAACCCTACACCCTCTACCCTTAAACTATAAATTGTAATCCCTAAACCATAAATCCTCTACCCTTAACCCTTAATCCCTAAACCCTAAACCCTTAAACCCTCAACCCCCCTCTCTCTCTCTCAACCTTACACCCTCTACTCTCAACCCTCAACCCTCTACCTTATAATTCCTCTACTCCCCTTTAACTCTACCCTATACTCATCTACTCCTAAAGATCTACCTCCACCCCTCAACCCTTAAACCCTTTAACTTATACCTCAACTCTTAAAACCCTCAACCTCTATATCTCTCTCTCTACTCCTCTACCCTCTACTCCTCAACCTCAACTCTAGTAAACTATAAAAACCCTTTTAAACCCTCAACCCCATTCTCTCTCTCTCTCTAACCCTACACCTCTACCATTAAACTGTGAACCCTAAAAACCTTAAACCCTCAACCCCCTTCTCTCCCTCAACCCTCAACCCTCAACCCTTAACCCTCTCTCTCTCTATGTCTCTCTATCTAAACACTCAACCCCCCTCTCTCTTCCTCTCAACCCTACACCCTCAACCCTTAAACCGTAAACCATAAACCCTAAAACTCTTAAACCCTCAACCCTACGTCTCTCTCAACCCTACACCCTCTACCTTCTACCCTCAACCCTACACCCTCTACCCTCTACCCTCTACCGTAAAACCTCAATGCTTAAAACCTAAACCCTAAACCCTTAAACCCTAAACCCTAAAATATTAAACCTCTACAATATACCCCTTAACCCTCAACCATCAACCCTCTAATTTCTCAACTGCCTACCATATATAATTTCTCTAATTCTCTATCCTCAACCTCAACTCCTCTACCCTTTAAACCCTAAACCCTCTACCACCCCCAATTCTCAACCCTTTTAAACCCTAAACCCTATACCCATAAACCTCTTACCCTCTCTACCCTTTTTTAAAACGTGAAACCCCAACTCCTAAACCCTAAAAACCCTAAACCCTAAACCCTCTACCCTCTACCTCAAACCCCTCTCTCTCTCAACCCTACACCTCTAACACCCTTAAACTATAAATTGTAATCCCTAAAATCCATTCAATTTAACCCTTAATCCCTAAACCCTAAAACCTCTACCCTCTACCCTCAACCCTTAAACCCTAAACCCTCAACCTCAGCCCTCTACCCTTAAACCCTAAACCCTAAACCCCTAAACCATCTACCCTCTACCCTTAACCCTCTACCCTCTACCCTCTACCCTTAAACCCTAAACCCTAAACCCTAAACCATTGAACCATTAAACCCTAAACCCTCTACCCTTTACCCTCAATCCTCAACCCTTAAACCCTAAAACCCTCAACCCTCAACCCTCTACCCTTAAAATGTAAACTATAATCCCTAAACCCTAAGCCCTTAGGGGGAGAGGGAGTAGGAGGGATAGAGAGATGGAAGAGAGATGGAGGGAGTGAGAGAGAGAGAGGGGGTGGGGGGGATACTTGAGAGACAGGGAGAGAGAGAGAGTGGGAGGGGGTAGGAGGGAGATACCTGAGAGAGAGGGAGAGAGATGGTGTGGGGGAGAGATAGATGGAGTGAGTGAGAGAGAAAAAGAGAGACCTGACAGAGGGAGAGGGGGTAGGAGGTAGAGAATTGGGAGAGAGAGAGGGAGGGAGAGGGGGGGGGAGAGAGAGACTTGAGAGAGAGGGAGAGGGAGAGAGAGGGGAGAGAGATAGTGGGCATGAGAGAGAGAGAGGG
Source organism: Sequoia sempervirens (assembly GCA_007258455.2). Lineage (NCBI taxonomy): Eukaryota > Viridiplantae > Streptophyta > Pinopsida > Cupressales > Cupressaceae > Sequoia > Sequoia sempervirens. Next base: position 158,653,413 of record VDFB02047230.1, read on the forward strand.
ACTCTGAGAGAGAGGGAGAGGTGGTGGGAGGGAGATACTTGAGAGAGAGGAGAGGGAGAGGGAGAGGGAGAGGGAGAGACACAACAACACAATAGGAAATTAACGCTAACTTTGGTGCCAAATTTTAGTGTATTTTGAGCACTTGAGTTGGACAATTTGGCTAGTGTTAAACTTGGCGCAAACATGCATGGTTAGTTTGACGTCCTGTTTTGCTTCAATGTTTCCACCGATTTTAGCACTGATTTTACCACCAGTTTTATCGTTGAAAAATCATGACGCCTTTGTTAGTTCTAGGAAGTAATGATAGAAATGGCGCCAAAATTGGCTTTCGATTTTGCTTCCTTGTCTACTCCCATTTTTGCTTCTAGTTTTGCGTCCAATTTTGCATCCACTTTTGCTTCCAATTTTGCTTCCAGTTTTTCCTCCAAGTTTTCTTCCAATTTTGCATCCACTTTTGCTTCCAATTTTTCCTCCAAGTTTTCTTCCAATTTTGCTTCTGGTTTTGCTTATGATTTTCCTTCCACTTTTGCTTCTAGTTTCGCTTCGAGTTTTGCTTTTGGTTTTGCTTCCACATTTGCTTCCAGTTTTTCTTCTAGTTTTGCTTCTAGTTTTGCTTCTGGTTTTGCTTCCAAGTTTGCTTCCAGTTTTGCTTCCAGTTTTTCTTCCAATTTTGCTTTCGATTTTGCTTCCAAGTTTGCTTCTGGTTTTGCTTCCAGTTTTGCTTCCAGGTTTGCTTCTAGTTTTTCTTCCAATTTTGCTTCTAGTTTTGCTTTTAGTTTTGCTTCTAGATTTTCTTCCAGTTTTTCTTCCATTTTTTCTTCTAGTTTTGCTTCTAGTTTTGCTTCCAATTTTGCTTCCAGTTTTTCTTCTAGTTTTGCTTCCAGTTTTGCTTCCAGTTTTGCTTCCAATTTTTCTTCCAAGATTTCTTCTGGTTTGCTTCTAGTTTGGCTTCCATTGTTGCTTTCTTTTTTGCTTCTAAAAATGCTTCTTATTTTTCTTCCATTTATTAATTTAATGTTTTTTATTTCAATTTAATTAGTTAAATATATTGTGCCTCTTAAATAACTCATATGATTATATAGTAAGTAATTTAATTATTTAACTCATATGATTAAATAACAATATAATTATTGTAACACGATCATCATCTATAATTAAAACAAGTGAATCAAATATCTCTAATTTAATTGAATTTGACAACATCCATCATGAGTAATAAATTAAAGTCATCATACTTAATAAATATCCATCCAAAAATCATCGACCACTTTTAATATATATAAATTGACAAGTAAATACTGATAAGAGTATCATCATATATAACTAAAACAAGTGAAATTCAAATATGCCAGTACATCAAAAATATGTGAAAATGATACATGTCCAATAGTCGACATAAGTGAAAATGATACATGTACAAATGGTATAAATAAAATTGATAAATTATGTAACTCAAATTGATACAAGTCATGATACATGTCCAAATGATATAATGAAAATGAAACATGTCAATATGATACAACTCAACAATATAGTACAGTAGGCCGTGAAAATGATACATATGATAGTAATCATGAGAAGAGTCATCATAACAATATATCAAAAATGATCCATTATGTACTCTATATGATCATGAATGTCACTGGTTACTATCACCAACTATCTCATCATCATCATCACCATCCTAATCATCATCATCATCATTGTCATCGTCGTCATCGTCATCATCATTATCATCAGCCTCGGTGTCTTCCGTATCTGCGTCATCATCATCCTCTGCCATGCGATTTGTACCGGAAAAACCAATATTTTGTGGATCTATACCATGTTGAGGATCATCTTGATCTTCTGGAAGACCCGTGTTCTACAAAAAAAAACATTTAAAATGAAAATCTATTATTTATTTCATGCAATAATTTATTTTTCTGTTATATATCTAATATTACAACATATGAGACAAAACCATAATCATATTACATCATATCAAAGTGCACATACCATAATAACAGTTCAAAAAAGTTACAACTAATACTGGTGAGTTAGGACAAACTTCAACTTTCAAAAACAAAGCCAATTAGGCTGGTAGACTTGTGGATCGGGCCAACATTTGGTGGAAGAGGAAGAAAGATGACTGGAACTCTGGAGGCCCACCATAATGGATTTCAGTATCCAACCATGAGAGCAGAAGATAGATTTGATATCATGTATCAAATCATTAAGCATGCATTCTTCCAGCCAATGGAGAAGGAGATGATTACTTTGCTTCATTTTCATTTGCATAACCATATCACGGTATGGGAACCAAGAAGACCAAGGATGCTCAATTTTATGTGGAGATAATGGATGTGGTCCAAAATTTAGGAGGGGAAAGAAGGTCAATGTATGATCCTGATGAAATTGAGGAAGAACAACAAGAGAGGGATAGGAGAAATAAAATCAATACAGAGTTTCAAGGATTTATCAAGTGAGTAAGAGAGCTATGGGAGCAGCCTCATCTAAAATATTTTGAACTAGAGTTTAATATACCATTTAGAGAGCTTGGTTTTCATGGAGTTGCTTTCAAATCCCTTTCTTTTATTTTTCCTACAGTAAACTATTTGGTAGAGTTGGTGGAATTACCTTTCTTAGTAATCACTATTAGTGAGATTGAGATTGTTAACCTTGAGAGAGTAGGACTTGGAAAAAATGAATTTTATATGGCTATTGTTTTCAAAGACTTCAAGTAGGATGTACTCTGCATTGATGCCATTCCTCAATATTCACTTGATGGCATGAAGGAATGGATGAACTCCATGGATGATCTAGATAAATTTATTGAAGAGTATTACTGATGATCCAGATAAATTTATTGAAGATGGTGGTTGGGAATTTTTGAATATGGAAGCTAGTGATTCTGATTTTGATAATTCAAAAGAGTCAGATCAAGGATATGAACCATCTGATGTAGAAGAGGAATTAGAATAAGATTTCATGTAGCCACCATCAAGAGTGTTACAAGTCAACAAGATGGAGGGAATTCTTATATAAGGATAATTTTCAATGTTGCAGGTACCAGATTTAATGCCAACTACAATGGCAACATTGAAATTCCCTAGTAGTATTTATGTTAAGGAAATTTTCTTTAGATGCGAGGATTCAAAGCACATCAACCATGTGGTTCAAATGATTAAATCCTAGAGACAATTTGTAGCAATGAAAGAGTCTGAAAAGGCAGAGAGAGCTACATTGGTGACCCAGGAGAAACTTCAACTTTCAAAAACAAAGCCAATTAGGCTGGCAGATGTGTGGATCAGGCTAGCATTTGGTGGAAGAGGATGAAAGATGATTGGAACTCTAGAGGCCCACCATAATGGATTTTGGTATTCAACCATGAGAGAAAAAGAGAGAGTTGATATCATGTATCAAAACATTAAGCATGCATTCTTGCAGCAAGCGGAGAAGGAGATGATTACTTTGCATCATTTTCATTTTCATAACCATATCATGGCGTGGGAACCAAGAAGACCAAGGATGTCTAGTTTTATGTGGAGGTAATGGATGTGGTCCAAAATTTAGGAGGGGAGATCCTGATGTCTGCTAAGAGGCATAAAGTGGGATGAATTAAGTTCGCCTACATGTCTGCCAAAGTTTACTTCCAATTTTTATGATTGTTTTTCTTGACTGTTAGAGAAGAAACTTCAACTTTCAAAAAACAAAGCCAATTAGGCTGGAAAATGTGTGGATCATTCCAACATTTGGTGGAAGAGGATGAAAGATGACTGGAACTCTGGAGGCCCACCATAATGGATTTCAGTATTCAACCATGAGAGAAGAAGAGAGAGTTGATATCATGTATCAAAACATTAAGCATGCATTCTTCCAACTAGCAGAGAAGGAGATGATTACTTTGCTTCATTTTCATTTTCATTTGCATAACCATAGCATGGTGTGGGAACCAAGAAGACCAAGAATGTCCAGTTTTATGTGGAGGTAATGGATGTGGTCCAAAATTTAGGAGGGGAGATCCTGATGTCTACTAAGAGGCATAAAGTGAGATGAATTAAGTTCACCTACATGTCTACCAAAGTTTACTTCCAATTTTTATGACTGTTTTTCTTGACTATTAGAGAAGAAACTTCAGCTTTAAAAAACAAATCCAATTAGGCTAGCATACATGTGGATCAAGCCAACATTTGGTGGAAGAGGATGAAAGATGACTGGAACTATGGAGGCCCACCATAATGGATTTCGGTATTCAACCATTAGAGTAGAAGAGAGAGCTGATATCATGTATCAAAACATTAAGCATGCATTCTTCTAGCCAATGGAGAAGGAGATGATTACTTTGTTTCATTTACATTTGCATAACCATATCATGGCGTGGGAACCAAGAAGACCAAGGATGTCCAGTTTTATGTGGAGGTAATGGATGTGGTCCAAAATTTAGGAGGGGAGATCTTGATGTCTGCCAAGAGGCATAAAGTGAGATGAATTAAGTTCACCTACATGTCTGCCAAAGTTTACTCCCAATTTTTATGACTATTTTTCTTGACTGTTAGAGCTTACAAATTTGAAATTTCTTTCTGGTCATTTTGATGAGGATATATTCAGCCATTGTGTAAGCACCTTGTGTTTTTATCACAAGCATCTGTGCATTGCAAGAATTTTGATTATCTATGGTCTACAACTATGTCATCTCACTTATTGGATCTTCTATTTCTATGTTTTCTATGGCATTATTTGTTTGAAGTAGCACCTTTCAATCCTACCTCCTTTCCTTAGCTGAGAAGTTGATTTGAATTTGGAAATACTACACTTTAAAACTAGCTATGGTTTAAGGAGATCTATTCTAGCTTTTTCGTTGACACCCTCAATCTTCAACAAGGACTTAGATGCATGCACTGAAATGCAAGCTTTCAAACTTAGATTTGAATGTGCATAATTTGGTTGATTATGGTTTTCACAGGTAGTTATCTTTACATGACTATTCTGGATTGCCAATACATGTAATAGTGACTACATCCTTATCAAGTTTGGCTACCCTTATTCAAAATGCCTTAGCCTTTGTACTCGATACAAAGTTCTGCATTGTTATTCCATTTTTGTAACATGTAGGACATTTAAGGGGTACAACATATAGAAATTTAGTACTCTCATCCAAGGAAAACTTACAGATGGTGTATCAAGAACAACAAAAAATTATTTTATTAGGGTTAATGCCTTCTTCCCCCACACTACTGATATTTTCCCCAAAACATGTTTTTTTATTATTTCAACGCATCTCAAAATTCAACGTATTGATTAACATTTGTTACACATTTTAGTTGTTTATGCAAATGATGCATATATGTTAACTTGATCAGTGTTGTTACTTCAGTAGTTTGAATTTTATGACAACCAACCATTACACATTTCATCTACATCCTTCTACTATTTACTCATGCATATAAACGATCATATTGTAATCATAAGGTTTGAGCTCTATTTACTCATCCTACGCATCGATAAACTCAACACAAGAGATGCAAATTGACATATTAACACAACAATATCCAACTAAGTTATTGAAACTCAACTATTGATACCTCTTTTTCCATCCAGATTACAAAATCGTTCCACTTTTTGTTTTGTAACATATTCTTTTCAAATTGGTTTGGATGGCGGCAAAATTTCTCCTCTTGTCAAAACATTGCACATGGACTACTTAAACTAATTAATATGCAATCATTTACTTTTTCCAAGGAAATAAAAAATATATATCATTTAACATATTAAATATACTTACAAATGTACAAATCAAGGCCTATAAAACTTTTTGGCCACTGCGATGCATGGCATGAAGTTTCTCAAGCCTAGCCTTGGAGGCCTTGTCCTGAAACATATTCTAATTCAATTTAACTATGTACAAATAAAATTTAAATATCGTTTAATAAATGTGATATAATCTTATTTGAAAATTCAAATACCTGCGTACTCTCCTCACTAGACTTCCTCTGTGCATCGTACTTCTCATATGCTTTTACAAGCTCTTTCCATACTTTCACACTTACATCAATTGGCCTTCTTGTCTACCTTAGCTCAGGAGGGATTTTTTTATCTTCTTTGTTTGGTTGCATCGAAATTGTAGATAGGGAAAAATAAATCAGATTTAGTATTGAAAACAATAAACTAACTAAACCCTATCAAGCACAATAGAGTATGAAACAACACGAAAATCACAATAAGAAGCACAAATGCAAACTGATCTCCACGCTAACTCGATTTATCTCCATTGCTCTTCTCCACCTGCCTGAGAATGCGAGATTTTGAAGGGTTGACAATGGAGGAATGTTGGATGCTCATTCTTGCAGCATAATGACTTGATGATGAAGAATGATAGAGACGGATTGAAGAATTATTTTGACAGAGTCAGGATACTAGATGAAAATTCCCCAAATGGCTTGTGAAAGGTTTGATTTATAGATTTTTGATGTGGACAGAGATAAGATTTGATAAGACTGATAAGGATTTGACTTTTGACAAAAGAGGAAATACAATAAGATGAGATAAGATTTTCAAAAGATAGGAAGATTTTGATTTACTGTTTTAAAGAATTAAAACAAGATAAGATAAGATGTGAAAAGATAGAAAGATTTTGATTCTCTTTTAAAGGAAATAAATCCTCAAAATATGAGAAGGATAATTGATGAATTATCTAATTAAATTAAATTAATTAGATGCACATGAGTTTCAATTTTGGAAAGAAAGCGAGAAGATATTTTTAAGATTTTATTAATTAAATAAATATTTGATTTATTTAATTAATGTTGAATTTATGATTTCATTAATTAAATAATATAAATTATTTAATTAACATTAGAAGAATTAATAGAAATGATTTAATTAATTAAATAATATAAATTATTTAATTAACATTAGAGGAATTGATGAATTATGCATAGGAAGGGAATAAGTGAAATTAGTCAAATAAATAAGATTTATTTAACTAATTAGATGATGACATGGGTCCCTAGGGCAAAACATGATACAAAATGTCTAAACGATGCGATGTTGTGACAAGGTATCGTAAAAGGACAATTTTTTGATGTCTACATTTTTCCCGTCTTTGAAGTGATGTTCGAGATGATATCTGTGTCGAGTAACATCATTTCAAAGAAGTTAAGGTATGGATAGAGGAAAAATGGATAATGATAGAAAGATAGGATGACGATGGAATGATGATGCCCCCTCAAGAGGATAGGCAGGTTGAACAAACACGGGTAGGCTCTCGAAATGAAATGATAAAGGGAGGGATAAGATGAATGATGCAAGATAGAAAGTGGATAAAGGAGATGAATGATATGTTATGCTACAATGAAGGTGAGCAACCATGATGTTTGATGTAGCACTAGACGTTATGAACCAAGATATAAGGACCAAGGTGACAATGTATCTTGTGCCCCGACGTAATACAACCTTGTCTAGACATATGAGGAAGTAACTTTAGAGCATTAAAGTCCTAATGCACAAAAGGTATTATGTGACTTGAGATGCAAAGGATAATGCAAAAATATATTCCAACATACACAAGATATGAATATTTAGCTAGAATGATACATATTTGATACAAATGCAAGATAAAATGATAACACACACAAGCAAGCACACATGATACAAAAACAAACAAGGTATTGCCCCTGTCAAGTTGTAAACCATTGATTGATTCATTGATTGATGATGATGATAGTGTTGTCATTGTGGGGAGTGGAATGTCCCTAGATCAACAAAAGGATGATGATAATTGATTGATTGACTTTGATTTGGTTTACGACAAGATTAGGATCAAGACCAAAGGATGCGATTAGATAATTTGACAAGATTGATTGACTTGATTGGTATGGATTAAGGATTGACTTGCATTTGGATTATTGCTTGGAATGATTTGATGGATTTGATTGGATGAAATGGTTTTGATGAAGATGATTGAGGGGATGATAGGATGTGATGAATTGAATAGAAGAATTGATGTGATTGGAATAATTTTATTGCTTGGAGTTTTGTTGGCTATTTGATTTTTTTGGTTTTTTTTTTTAGGACCTTTTCCATTTTTGTATTTTTAGAATATTCAATTTTTTTTTGGATTTTTGAAATGTTTTGATTTTTTATTTTTTTGTTTGAAATGTTTGAGGTGTCAAAGGATGAAAATTGGAGTAGCCTTTGTGCTAGATACCAATGACAAGGGGAAAACCAAGTCTAGGTGCAAGGGATAGATGTGATTGATGGATGAAAAGGTGGGTGATGGGAAAAGGGCTCATGATATATGGATGGATGGAAAGGATAGATCATAGTGAATGGAATGGATGTATGCATCATAAGAGAGCAAGGATGTGATTTCCAAAGACTATGTCGCATAGGAATAACATGCCCCATTCTAGGTACAATACTTATGATTTTTCATGACAAAGCTTATGAAAATAGGATAATGATATGATTGGTTTAGAAGGATGAGGTATGTCAAGAGATACCCAAAACATGTTTCAACATTTTTCCCCTATGTCTTCATTAAGATCAAAAGAAGAAGAGTGGATGAATGGAATCAATATGATAGGTATGTATGATGGCTAAAGATGGTAGGTAGGATGAAAATGATATGACATGAAAATGATAGGTTGGATAGATAAGACATTATGCCCCCAAGTGTAAGTGACATAGAAGATCAACCTACGCATGATGCCTATTTGCTAGGTTTTCATCATGGCACTTATCCAGGGTGCCTGTTTACCAGGTTTTCACTGTTGGACGAAGGGATTTCTCTTTACTTTTTTTTTTTTGGATAGGAGAAGGAGAATATGGATAGGAGGGACTCAAGTGTCTAGTTCCATGAAGGGTGATAGTTCCACTAGATATGAATGTCATTGCATGGACCATGTCAAATGTCATTATGCTCATAGATGTTGGTAAGGGATGACATGAAAGAGAAATGGAGTAGGTAGATAATGAATTATGATCTGGATTATGGAGGAAAATAGTGGATTATGTGGGACTTATGCAAAAGATGAATGGGGATACTTAGCCAAAAGCATGGACCATAGGAAGGTGGTGGGGGAGATATGTAGGATAATGAGTGAAGGATGAGGAGATTGAGGTATGTGGAATTGTCGTGAAATGGAAGGGAACCATGACCAATGGTTGCACACATTGTGATAAACGTTGAATCTTTTGATGTGGATAGGGTGTGGGAATCAATGGAGATGTTTGCTTAGGAGATGGTGGATGTAGTGATTTTGGTACCCACATAGGCTTAGTATTTTTATGAATTTTATTTTGCTTGTGGGTTTTAGGAATTTGAGACTTTTGAATGGAATGAGAATGTGGGGTAGAAGTGGATGGTTGGGATTTTTGTGATGTAGATGCCTCATTTGACTTGCTTTCCTTTTTCTTAGGGACCCAAACCAATTTAGTTTTGGCCTTTACTTTTGGAGGTATGGGCTTATATAACTTTTTAGATGGATTTTGCTTTGAATTTTTGCAATTGTATGCTAAGGCATTAGGACCTTTAGAATTTTTGAGTTTATGTGTAGAGGCATCCAAATTTTTATTTTGGAATCCCTTGGGTTTGGTGGAATGAGTGAAAGCTTTATGTTTAGACAATGTGTGCATTGATTGGTCACAATTAAGATGTTTAGAGGATTTATGGATAAATGGATAAGAGGATTGAATGGTAGGAATATTAGGTGTTGGGAGTAAGGGTGGTAAAGTGGATGGAGGGAAATTAGGAGTTGGAAGCAATGGTGGTAGAGTGGATCAAGGAATATTAGGAGTTGGAAGCAATGGTGGTAGAGTGGATGGTGGAAGGTGTATGGTCACATGCTTTTGACATTTATAAGATGATGGAGGAGGGATGAAAACATATGTTTTAGGTGTACGATAGGCTGTATGATGGAAAGTGGACTTAGGATGCATGGAGGAAATACCAACATCTTTAGGTTGTTGTCCTTGGGGTGTATGTCCAAGGCCATAAGAGCGTGGAGGGACTTTGACATGGATGGGCTCCAAAGTACCTTGTTCATGAAGGTCTAGACCTTTACCTTGGTGGTTCATATTTTGGAGTGTGCAATGGATAATGGGACTAGGTGTAGGTGGAACACTAGACACGAGTTCCTTATTGGATGGAGAAAATGAAGCAAGGGAAGATAATGGTTGTTTTTTTTCTAAGGAGGAACACTCATGAATGAGGGTGGAAATACCAATAGGATATGATGGAGGATCATTAGGATCTTGATTAGTATTGTGTTCACATAGATCTAAGATATTGGTTTGATCTTCTATGTGTGCTTAGGAGGCATATGTCTTATCAAGGGAAGTGGATGTTGATGGATCATGGATAGGGCTAGGTAGGGGGTGGATAGGAGCAATGGAGGTTTCTTGCTCATGGATAGGTGAAGTGATAGACTCTTGACCATGAAATGCATAAAGTTGGCTAAGAGGATCATCATGGTCTTCTTGATCATAAAATGGGTCTTGATCAAAGATGGAATATTGATCATGAATAGTATTAGGTATGTTATGAATGGAATCATTAGGAGGGTGTTGATCTTTATGTGGATAATGGGGTAATGTTTCCTCATGTTTAGGATTGTGCTCTTGACATACCTCATGACTTATTTGAATGGTGGTGGAAGGGGATTTCTCATGGAGAGACTTGTCATGTTCTTGATGGTCAACAACATAGGAGCATGATAGAGGGTGACTTGGACTTACGAGGGGAGACTCTTGAATTGGCTCAAGGGGTTGGGGTATTTGGTGAAGTGTTTGAAGGAGGTTTTGAAGTTGGGATGCTAGGGCTTCATGTTCAAATGTGGGCATGGTGTCACACATGTGTGTAAGCTCTTGCTTATCGATTTTTTCTTCAAAGTATGCAACATAGTTCATGTCATCATTAGAGGTGGTAGGAGGAGCCCCTCGAAGTATGATTTTAGGTTTTTGTTTTGTTTCATTATTTGAACTATAGAAAGGGACTCCTTGAATTATGATCTCGAGCTTAGGTTTAGGATTGGGCTTGTTTATGATTATGACCATTTTGACAAGTGGTGACTAGGACTAGGTTGGTGATGGTGATGATGTGGAATGATAAGATTGGATGACTTGATTGATTAGGATGAAATGGATAGGATGTGAATGTACTGGAAGAACGTGCAGAGTGACTTGTCTTTATGTGTTTGGTGTTTAGCTTGATTTGACAATGTTTAAATGAATGATCACACATGTACACACATAAATCAATCATGCAAGACACATAAGCAAGTTTGAATTTTGAAATATCAAGAATGTAATGATGATTATTAAACAAGCACACATGGAAGACACATCAACAAGCCCTATGACTAGTCAAGTGGGGTATGGCCAATTAGGTTTCAAGCTAGTTTGCACAAGGTTGACTAAATAATGATTTGGAAGAAAAATCTTGCCACACAGCTGGGAGAAAGGGGTAACCCACCCTTCACCTTCACTTCCCAAAGGTATAAAGTTCTTTGGGGCTTAGCCAAGAGTGACAAGATTTTAAATCCCAAACAAGCGTGTCTTTCAATTCACACTTCGATTGAGGTCATCCTCATGGGTGATGAAATCCCCTAGCAGGCCTCCTAGAAAGGGTTTGACAAAAACAAAGAAAGTGAGGTGTTTGTGATCACACACACACTTGATTCACACTCACAGTTGTTAATTGACCCTTAGAAAGGAAATGTGTGCAAGAAAGCAATGAAGCACTCGTTCTTTTTAGATCCCAAATCAAATATGTAGGAAGACAGTGGTTAATTTTAGACCCAATTTTTGAAGTGTGATTGAAGAGAAAATTTGTTTTAAGCCAATTTCAATGATGTGATCGAACAAGATTGATTTTATACCCCAATTTGAAATATGTGACAAACAAGATTAAGAGATTAAAAATAGAATGTGTGCACCTGATTATTCGCTTTCCAAATTGTTGTTGTGATTGATCCCAATGCTTTTCCAGCTCCGTATGATTCACCAACAAGTCACCAAGATTAAAAAAAAAGTTACAAATGTGCTGGAACAAAAGTCGTATGCGCTGAAGAATATATGAAAATTTGAGAAATTTGAAATTTTAAAAGTTGATAAAAACCTAAAAAAATTGATATATTATGAAATTCTACCCCATTTCAAAAAAAAAAGCTCCGAAAAAGACCAAAAAATGACCAATATACGACCATTTTAAGATTGACTAAAAAAACTGCTAAAACAAAAGTATATAAGCTAAAACAGACCCTGTATGTGCTAAAACAGTGCTAGATGCACTAAAATATTGTTAACTCTATAAAATTTGATAAAAACCTGCACCATTGGATAGCTTATGAAATTCTACCCCATTTCAAAAAAAAAACTCTGAAAAAGACCAAACAATGACCAAGATACGACCATTTTAAGATTGACTAAAAAAACTGCTAAAACAGAGGTATATGCACTAAAACAGACCCTGTATATGCTAAAAAAGTGCTAGATCCATTAAAAAAAATTCCCATATGTGCTACAAAAAACCTTAAATGCACTAAAAAAAGTCCTAAATGCGCTAAAAAAAATAAAAAAATAAAAAAGAAAATTAAAAAAAATAAAAATAAAAATAAAATAAATAAAATTTTAATGAAATGGACCGAGTATATGCACCATTCTATTCCTTGTAAGTGCTAAATTAACTCTTAGAAGCGCCGAAACAGTCCCTAGATGCGCTGAAATATCTGCAAAAAAATAGAAACATTCAATTCCTAGATGTACTGTAGAAAGTATCAGATGCACTAAAACACCAAATTTTTCCGAAAGCCAAACTCCAGAATGCGGAAACCTGTCAGAATGCTCTACAAGATGTTAAAATTGGGGAATAGGCCCCACGGTGGGTGCCAAATGTAGATAGGGAAAAATCAATCAGATTTAGTATTGAAAAAAATAAACTAACTAACCCTATCAAGCACAATAGAGTACGAAACAACACGAAAATTACAATAAGAAGCACAAATGCAAACCGATCTCCGCGCTAACTCGATTTATCTCCATTTCTCTTCTCCACCTACCTGAGAATGCGGGATTTTGAAGGGTTGACAATGGAGGAATGTTGGATGCTCATTCCTACAGCATAACGACTTGACGATGAAGATGATAGAGATGGATTGAAGAATTATTTTGACAGAGTCAGGATGCTAGATGAAGATTCCCCAAATGTCTTGTGAAAGGTTTGATTTATAGATTTTTGATGTGGACAGAGATAAGATTTGATAAGATTGATAAGGATTTGATTTTTGACAAAAGAGGAAATACAATAAGATGAGATAGATTTTCAAAAGATAGAAAGATTTTGATTTATTGTTTTAAAGGAATTAAAACAAGATAAGATAAGATGTGAAAAGATAGAAAGATTTTGATTCTCTTTTAAAGGAAATAAATCCTCAAAAAGATGAGAAGGATAATTGATGAATTATCTAATTAAATTAAATTAATTAGATGCACATGAATTTCAATTTTGGAAAGAAAGCGAGAAGATATTTTTAATATTTTATTAATTGAATAAACATTTGATTTATTTAATTAATGTTAGATTTATGATTTCATTAATTAAATAATATAAATTATTTAATTAAATTAGAAGAATTAATAGAAATGATTTAATTAACATTAGAGGAATTGATGAATTATGCATAGGAAGGGAATAAGTGAAATTAGTCAAATAATTAAGATTTATTTAACTAATTAGATGATGACATGGGTCCCTAGGGAAAAACATGATACAAGATGTCTAAATGATGTGATGTTGTGACAAGGTATCATAAGAGGACATTTTTTTGATGTCTACAGAAATCTCTTGTAGTTTTGAGACATTTGTAGTTTTATCTTCTTTACAAACCAACCTGTGCCAAAATCAGTCTCCATGTCATGGATAACTGCTTTTTCAGTTGCATGGGTATCTGTGAGAATGGAAAATGTAGATGGTATTTGAACCATTCAAGGCATGATTCCTTCAACCTATTCACAAAAAATTTTCCAGCATCTGTCATTCAGACTGCCCTTGAAACCACCTCATATTCTATTTTCATATTGTAGCTACCAATGCAAGATTGATAACATGGTGTGGTGGAAGAAGTTTGTGTCCCAAGAGTGGCTGGGACATTGGAATTCTCTGCTCCTTGTTCCAAATTCTTAGAGTTTACTGTCACTGATTTCTTCCTGGATATTTTGTTCAATCCAGGACTAGGCATTGGGGAATCAATTGATTCCCTTTGACACAATTGATTTGTTTACAATGTTCGAGGGGTGTTACCAGATTATTCTTCTATGTATCTAACAAGCGTTGTCCACTCCACATTAACCAATTTTTTTACTACCTCTACTCCCAATATGGAAGCGAATTCCTCTTTATCTTTTCAGTCTCATGTCTCTATATATATATTTTTAAATTATATTTCTTCTTTTAAATTTAGAAATAAAAAACTAAAAACCGCAATTCCTCTTTATCTTTGTCAATCTCATGTCCCTATATATATATTTAAAATTATATTTCTTCTATTAAATTTTGAAATAAAAAAGTAAAAAGTAAAATTCAAAGAAACAATGGAAACATTTACAAATCTATAAATTGACAATGAATTACCTCATTGTGGCCAGAGTCTGCTAACAATGCTCACTTCCTTCTATTGCTTGAAATTTTGAGGCGACCTAGGGAAAATTATTTTTGTCCAGTCTGTGGAGGCAAATGAAGTACACACTATCAGGTATGAAATTTTACATCCAGTTTGTGGTATGAAAGTTTTGTTTTGTGGGAAAATATGTTTGCTAGGTTTGCTTAGTGTTGATAACCTAGGGAAAATATGTTCACTGGGTTTGCTTAGTGTTGATAACCTTATCATGAAAACTCTTTCATAATGAAATCTTGCACAAATTTTTCATGGCATTGGTGACTATGGCATGACTTGGCAAAACCAAACGGTTTCTGCATTTATTTTTAGTAGTTTCTCAACAGTGACATGTTCACTGGGTTTGCTTAGTGTTGATAACTTAGGGAAAATATGTTCATTGGGTTTGCTTAGTGTTGATAAACTTATCGTGAAAAATATTTCATAATGCAATCTTGCACAAATTTTTCATGGCATTGGTGACTATGGCTCGATTGGACAAAACCAAGCGGTTTCTGCATTTATTTTTTAGTAGTTGCTCAGCAGTGACTGACCCAATTCCCAGATTTTCCAAATAGTTCACTATTTCCTTGATACCTAGGTTAGGGAAAGAATACAGAGGCATCTTGGCTTTGTGCTATAATATTTTGAGCCAAAGCTCAAATGGGTAGGGTAAATTTTTTTGTTGGTTTCTCAAAGGTTTTACAATTTATAATGATGAGACAATTTAGAGGTTGCCTGGATAGGTTAGGCCATGAACCGTTAAACAATCATGAATTCAAATGCAATACAAAGAGTAGTAAACAATCACGAATTCAATGAAGAAAAAAAATTTGTAACCTTACCTATGGTGTCGCAAACTAAATTGAATTTCTCATCAATTGCTAGTAGTACCCTGCTCTCTTCCTTCATGTGGCATTTTTCCCTTTTTTTCATCTGATTTCTTCCTCCATGCGGGAAATTTTTAAATTTTTTGATTTTGATTAAGTAGTTGGCACTTTATTAGGCATTAGTTAACACCAACTTTAGTGCCAAATTTTGGCCGTTAATGTAATTTGTTTGGGGTGCCTAAGGTGGTGCCAAGTGCACCTAATTAAGCGCTTATCATTGTTGTATAGTGACTATTTTCATTGTTGTGTATCATAGGATTCAGAGTGTTGGAAATAATTCCAACTCCTACCTTGTTTTTGTGACCACTGTTGTCACATGGCTCCTTCATCAACTTGGTGGGGTAGAGCGGTTTTTACTGCGGTCCTGCAAGGTGCTTCATCCTTCTCGGCGGTAGTGCGGTGAAAGCTTCTATGGCGGCACGTGAGTCTTCCTTCTGTTCCTGGCATTGTTGCGGTGACTCCCGCAAGTCTTCTAGCATTGGCGTGTGGTAGTGCGGTGACCACCGCTATCCTGCGACTCCTTCATCAACTTGTTGCAGTAGAGCAGTTTTTACCGCACGTGGTCCCGCAAGTTGCTTCTTCCTTCTCAGCGGTAGTGCAATGAAACCTTATGTGGCAACATTTTTATTCATAGAGGAGGCCATGGAAGAGGATGTGGACGATGTAGAAATACTAAATCACTAAGAGGAAAGTGGGTGGAAATTGATGAGACAACGAAATCTACATATACAATAGAGGTAAGAAGAGAAAGCAACCTCAACCAAAGGAGGATGGTGTTTATGAATTTACAAATGCTACAACATAGAGGAGATATCAATATGTCAAATATATGACTAAAGTGAGGTTTTGTGTTGGATAGCATACTAATTGAAATGATATAATTGGTGTACTAAACATTATTTACTATGTTGTGTATTATAGGGGCAAGATGAGGCCATGGCAACAAATTGTGTCATATGAAATGAGGACACAATGGATGAAGCGGGACATCGGGTACTCAAATTTTGACTTAACTTAGAAAAAAATGGCATGATGGCATTTTTTGATACATCCATCTTTTCTCACAGTATTATTGAAATTTATCATGTATTATCCAATCTTCACATAAATTAATGAGTGTTGTTGATTATTTTAGATGGAGATTAGAGAAAATGTAGAGCCTGAGCGTTCAACTAGCAAAAGAAGAAGATATGTACGTGGACATGGACCTAAAAATGTTAAATCACGTAGACAACAATGGGTGGAAGAGGATATGACAATGGATACTGCAGACGCAACAAATGGTTGCATTGAAGAAGAGGTAGGTCGAGACTATAGTACATGGGATGAATACTTTGAGAAAATTGTTGTTTGTGGATGTTCTATATGTCGTGAAAAGAAGAAATTCAAATGAACGATTGTAAAAAGACATTACATATATGATGAGCTTCTAGTTGGTAGTATGCCTCCTACAATTGATTAAAACCAAAGAATAATAAATGAGTGTGGACTGATGTTTTATAAACTATGTTGTCAAAATTGTGTTTATCAAATAATGCTTGTGTTTGTTGATAGGAAGAATATTTTGATGAAACACATACTAATACCCAAGATCCAACTGGGTTATTAAGATTTAGATAGGATGATCCAAACCATCCTTTAAACCATACCAAGGTGAGAAGAGAAAGATTGAAGAGAACACTACCACTTGAGAAATTTGAAGAGTTGATGAGAGTTGCATACACTAATGACATGCCACCTAGCCTTAATGATGATGATCATGATAGTGAAAATGCAATGCATGAAGAAGGATTGAATGAAATGCTTACAAGTTTCTTTGGGGATGGAAACAATTATGACAGTATTGATGATATGGTTGACAACAACGATGATAGCAAGGGTAATTACCACCAACGTAATGTTGATGATAACAACATCAAAGGCTCCATCAAGCAAGCAACAAAGACACCCGTGTTCAAATTGGGTGCAAGTAGAACCTCAAAACTAGCATGCACATTAATATTATTAGAAATCAAGTCACTATTTGGTTGGTCAGGATTCACTACCCTATTGAAGTGAGTTGAAATCTATTTCTTACTTTGCATTGTCAATTGGTGTACATAATTCGTAAACATTCATCAACTTCATTTATATTTCTTTAAGGGGATATTAAAACCATATATTGTATATAAACACTCTTAGTATAGATTGACATATCAAACATGTTCATCATAATTCAAACATTCAATTGATTTAATCTATGGCAATTTTATAGGGCACTAAAAACTAAAATATTCCCTAAAGAGAATGTGTTTTCATCAACTTGCAAAGAGGCATGTCTGTTATTGGTTGAGTTGGGGATTGAATATAAGCAAATTCATTCATGTAAAAATGATTGCATTTTATACAAAGATGAATATCAAAACAAGGTAGAATACCCTATATGCAAAGAGAAGAGATATCATACAGATGTACAAGGTCCTATAGTTCCAAAGAAGGTTTTATGTCACATGCCAATTATACCTAGACTTCAATGAATGTTTAGTTGCAGTTCAATAGCACAATTGATCGACTGACATACAAAAAATAGAAGTAAATATGGATTCATGCAAATTTCGGCCAACTCCAAAGCAATGAAACACATAGAGGAAAAATGACCAACAAAATTCAAAGATGAACCCCATACTATTAGGTTTGGTCTTGCAATTGATGGAGTGTGCCCATTCTCTTTCCTGAGCTCAAATTATAGTGTTTGGCCAATCAGATTGATAGTATACAATATTCCCCCATGGATGAGTGTTAGAAAGGAGCACCTTATGTTGATTCTCGTTGTTCTAGGAAAACATCAAGTTAAAAACATGGATGTTTATCTTGCGCCTTTTATTGATGAGATGCAACTACTATGGAAAGGAATGAGAATGTATGACATATCACATCCTCCATCAAATAGGTCCTTCATGTTGTATGGTGTGCTATGTTGGACTATTCATGATTTCCCACGACTTGGTGTTTGTTCTGGTAAGATAAAATATTTACGTATTTACATTCATAATTTATTTTCATCCCAACTTTCATACTTAGTTTTATACTATTTTTTTGATGTTATTAACATTACTTATTGAATTGCAGGGCTTCAAACAAAGGGGATATTTTCATGTCCAAGATGTGTAGAACAATTTCAAGGGTGGTATTCTAAAGATCTACATAAATTTATTTACGCAAAAAATAGGGTTTTTCTACCACTAGATCATAGGTTTAGAAATCGCCTGAAGAATCAATTTGATGGAAAAGTTGAAAATAGAGGCCCTCCCTTGATTATGGGTCTAGGTGATTGGCTTAAGAAGTATGAAGATGCTGAATTGAAAGCTTGAGAGAATTTTTTTGATCGGGGTGATTCAATTGAAGAACCACAACAAGTTGTAGTTAATATGCCAGAAGGAATGAAAAGGAAATCCATATTTTATGAGCTCCCTTACTAAAAGGATCTATTAATATCTCACCTATTAGATCCTATGCACACCTTCAAAAATGTCCCAGATTCTAGATTTTTACACATATCAGGAAAAGAGAAGGACATCTTGTCTTTGAGGAGAGATATTGCTATTTTGTGTACCAAATTTGATAGAAAACATTTGTGGCCAAATAGGGAAAATGAAACATATGCAAAAGCTCCATGGATTTTGAAAAAAAAAGAGCTAGACCAACTAAAAAATTTCATCTGTTCAATAAGGACACCTCCTGGCTATGGCTCATCATTGGCTAAAGCTTTTACAGTTGATGGACATATCATAGGATTTAAAACCCATGATTTTTCATAATTTAATGAAGGTATTATATATCAACATTTAACATTTACTGGTAGCATTGATTAAGCACTAAATTTATTTTGGTATTTTGTTGTGTAAGAAAAAATTACTAATGACCTTTTCATAAATGTGTTTGATAGCATATCATGCCATTGGCAATTAGGGGGGATTCATGTCTTATAGTTGACTTAAGGAATGCCATAAGTCGATTGTTAGCATTTACAAGGTATGTGGTTATATGAAATGTTCATGTGTGAGAGACATAGAGATATTATATTGAATTTTAATTTATGACTAAAGGTTCATACTAATTTAATATTCTTATATTAGGTGGGTGACCTCCAAGGAGATCCATGAATTTGAAGTGCCAAAGTGGAAGAAGGAAATTGCAAAAATTGTATGTGTATTTGAGAAGGAGCTCCCTACAAGTTTCATGGACCTACAAGTCCTTTTACTTATACACTTAGTCGATGACATTGAATTGGAAGGTGCCATATCAACGAGGTGGATGTTGTTCTTTGAGAGGTATATGAAAACTCTTAAAAGATATGTCTAACCAAAGGCACATCCAGAGGGTTGCATGGCTGAAGGGTATGTATTGAATGAAGCATTTTTCTTCCTATGTGAATTCCTTGGTAAGTATTTTGAAGATGGACCATGAGTTTGGGATGAAGAACGAGCAACAAATATTATGGATGGAGAAAAACCACAATCTAATGGTGTTGAAGTAAAAATTAGTAAGTAAATTCACGATCAGTGTGGTTGTTTTTCTTGCAATCATTAATTTACTTTGCAATTTATTTTTCAAATTAACAACATGACATTTGGAGTTTGAAATAAACATTTTGACATGTAATAGGTGTAGATGAAAGTTCTATACTTGACACTTCATTCTGTACCACATGGACTTTATGAACAAATGGATTGATCTATATGATAAAAAGAGAGAAGAAGTGTTAGAAGCAAGGAGACAGTTTAAGAGATCGAACCCAAGGAATTTCCCACTCATCTTCTTGGGGAATGGGGAAAATATTGCACACTAGAATGGGCTATTGAACAAATTCAAAATCAAATAGAAGATGTAGGTACAGATTCAAACATAACAAAAGATGAAATCAACATGTCTAGAGGATGTGAAAGAAAGGTACAATTGGAATTTTACAAAATGTTGTTTCCTTACAGTTTTAATAGTATTAACTATTTTAATATTCATCATTATATTTATTTTCACTGAAATGAATGGTCTTTCACAGGTGAGGAAATATCCAACAATGTGGGCATATGGTCGATATTACTGTGTAGAAAGTGTAGACGTAAAGAGATGATCCTTCGATTGTGGCATCATGCTTGACTTCGAGCAATCCAATCAATCAAGCTCAAAAGATAAGAATATAATTGAAGGGAAACTCAATATGTTGGGAAAATACAAGAAATTATTGAGTTGGATTACCACTCTTTTAAATGTTATATTTTTAAGTGTAGATGGTATGAAGCATTTGAGAGGACACAAAGACATGATACCCATAGTGGAATGTTTTTGATAGATTCCTCATCGTTCCTACCAGAGGATAAGGAGCCTTATGTTCTACCAATTCATTGTGAGTAGGTATTTCTTTAATTCAAACAAGAAGCGGTAGTGATCATTAATCTATTAATTCATAGCTTATTGTGAATATATACATGTGTTTGTTAATCAATAAAATTGTTATAACATACGTCTAATATATGTGTGTCGTTCATGTGCAGGTATTTTTCTATGAAAATATTTTGGACCCAAAATGGATATTTGTCATACATTATGATCCAAGATTAAGGCATGTATTTGAAAATGCATTAGTGGATACTGAGAAAAACAATGATGGCCAAGAAAATGAGAGAGAGGGATTAGAGAACATCGAATAAATTGACATCCATGATGATGTTGAAGATGGTTATGTTCAGGCACAAGAAGACAACAATCTAGAGTTAGATGATGTTATGGAAGACAACAATATGGATGGTATAGAAAATGATGATCCAAATACATCTGGTAACAATATAGATGGTCTACAGTCAAATTTCAATGATGATGAAGATGATGCAGGTCAAGATGAGGATGATGATAATATTAAATACTTGAAAAAACATATGAACATTGAAAATGATACACTGGATGACATTGTAGTAGACAATAATGTTAATGACCAAGACTTCTAAATTTTAGAATTATTGCAATCCATGTTTAAAAAAGGATGATTCTTATGGCCTAAACTTTGAAATGCTTCAGTAATATTATGTTGTACTTGGACAATTGAAAACCTATTTTATTCTCCTAGTAAGTTTTTTTATTTTCCATTATAGTTCTAGACCAAACAACATTTGCAGGGATGGCCTTTTACACCAATCTTAATTTGTATGAAGTTCACGAACTTGTTGTCAAGTAGTAAATTCCTTTCGTAGACAAGAAATGTAAAGGATTCATTTAAGAAAAGATAAGTAGTCTCTTTTTGAGGGTAATCCACATGCAAAAAGTAAAAAGCACATCAAAAAAAAATTGTACAGTAGAAAATCATATTCAATCAGTTATGTGTTATTTCACTTTCATTTATTTTTACTGTATATCTCAAAATTGAAATTGTTGTTACATAATGATGCACTGAGAAAATAATATATACAAAAAATGCAAAGAATTTTTTTGAAATTTAACTTGCAACCTACTGTGTTGCGCTGAAAGGAATCAAGATTGACTGGGACAAGAAATACAAATAAAATTTTGATGATTGTACTTAAAGGTGAACATGATATGAAAAATGTGGACAATGATGGTGCTGAAATTGAAAACCCTGATTCTGATGAAATTATTGTTTTATGTCATTAGAGATAAAGAGCACATACAATTTTATATACATAGCAAATGAAGATTTGAAACTAGTAAACTGAAAATGTAAACACTGTAATATTTTTCCTTAAACAATAATTCACATACTCACTTACAAAAAAGGGTGAAGCATTTTTTATTCAAACTCTATTTTCTTTAATAGACATAACAATAAAAGAATATTTACAAGTACAAGAATATATACACTGTTTCATAGAAAATAAGGAATGTTTCATAGAATATACAAGTACAAGAATATTTACAAGTACAAGAATACATACACTGTTTCATACAATATATACATTGTTTCATAGAATTCTAAATTTTCATAGTTATTTGCAATTTGTTGGGTCTCAAAAACATAGGTTTTTAGACCATAAGAGGGTGCCAATCTCTAAGAGAACTTTAATCCTTAATACAAACCAATTAAAGTAAATTATTTGAAAGGACTTTAATTCACACCTAACCAAAAACCAATCAAAGCATCCACACAATAACAGTGAATGTGCCCTGATAAATCTTGCAGATTTAAACAACTTGAAAAGACCACTTTGGAGACAACAAAGAAATAAATAAGCATGAAAATCAACACAACAATTGAACACTAAAAATGGATTATGAGTTATAATGTATCTACTCCATTATATTGCTCAAAATATAAACATACATAACATGTGTTCTTTTGATATGAATAAGTGGATGAGATGGTCTAGTATCTATTCTAATGGATTGAAATGATGATAATATGATGATCAAAATCAGACCTTGGTTTCCCTATTGGTATGGGAAGCAACAAGCTTTAGGTCCGTTCACAAAAGTTACATCATTTCTTAACTAAAGCATAATTAACATAACATAGAAACTTAAAAAGAGTTTATTGTTGGATGCACCACAGTCCGTTAATCATCAACAAGTGCCCATGACCACCTAAGATCTGTTCAAGGCTCAAGCACCATGTTAATGTGTCCAAAACAACCAAACTTTGACTACCTCCTCATACAACTCGTGCAAGGAACAAATTAACCTTTGACATGTGATCAATGTATTTCTCCTGGGCATAAGTGTTTGCATTCTGTAGAGTGTCTATCATTACATTCTCCAATCCAACAATCCTCCCAAGTTGCTTATGTGCTTTCTTGGGTACCTCATCCTCACCATTGATGTCATCAAGGATGCCTAGAAAATATTTTGATATCTCATTTTTCCAAGTTTCTTGATCCTTCAAATTTGTTTCTTCAAAGAAATCTAGCATGGCCATACATAGTGGTTGGTTGAAGTCACTCAATTCCTTTGTCAAGATATTCTGAAAGTTTTCATGTGTATGCATGAGGCTTTGACATTCTTGGAGAAAAGCATTATTATCTCCATCTTTTTCCTTGATATGGGATTCCATTTCCTTTATCTTATCAAATATACTTCCATGCTCCACGAGGGCCTTGTATGTTTCACTGTGAGCATGCCAGACACCATCTACATGTTGGAACATATCTTTGAGTTTCATACAAATTATCCTTGATGCTACTTCTAAAGTAGTATCCTTCAATTTTATTTTTAGTTCTTCATGTTCCTTTTGATCCTTTTCAAATTTATGCCTCCATTGAGCAGTCTCAGACATGGCCACACTTTTCTTCCATGTTCAATTAAAGGAGAGTAAAGCCTTGGAGAAGAAGGAAACCTATCTTTTTAGTTGGTTAATTCTTGTTTCAACCTTCCATTTTCTTCTATCAGCCACTAGTTATCTCTTACTAGCTTTTGGATCTGGGCTTTGGTGAATTTGGATACATTCACATTCAAGTCGACAGTCTCCAAGGGATTTGTCTCCCCTACTCTTTGCACCAGGAGATGTCCAAAAATATGATCATGGTCAATGAGAGAAGGCTTCTTGCTTGGGGGGTAAAGAGCCCAAATTTGCAAAGTGGTATTATCAGGATTGCACCCTGACCCTGTATAGACCCTGTCACCTGCTTCATCTGTTATTTGCAAAGTTTTATTCTTTCTCTTCAAAAATTTTTCAAACATAATGGTTAAACTAATATCCCACTCAGGAAGGAGCATAACTCCAACTTCTTGCAATAATGCTCTTTGTCTCTAAGTAGTCATGTTTCTCATTTCCCTATCAACTTCATGTTGCAACTCTTTCAAGGCATAAGCCTCTTTCTTAGGGTCAATGTCCTTTAACCTTTCTCTTATTAGTCTTCCTTTATACTCATATATAAAGGACTTAAATTTAGGGGTCTGCACAAAAGTATCATCTACAACAAATTCCTGACTTGCATGATGCCTCACATCATCTGATAGCTCATTAGAGGTTTCAAAGGTGATCACACTTCTTTGCAATGGCATCTCATATTGGGGTATAACAGGAGCATTAAACTATGAGACTTCTTCTTCCTCCTTAGTGTTATCTTCTTCCATGGATGGGGAACCAACTGAAAAGCTCACTTTAGTAGTAGGCTGAGGTGATAAGTGATCTAGTGGTGTGATATTTTCTACTTGCCTCCTAGGACCGATGCCCCTTCCTCTTTCAAATGCCACAAGTGGCACATCTCTTATCATTTCTTCTTCATGGAGGATTAACTATTCAATTCTCTCTATGGGATCTTGTACCTCAAGGAAAGCCCCTACATGGCCTAGCTTATTATTCACCTTCCAAGCCTCAGCCATCATAACCCTACTGTAGGCATTCATTCTCATCATGTTTTTTTTTCTTCACAATTTTTTATGACATCTTCTAAAAGGAAACTATGCTCATAACCTTTCAATTTCTAAAAAAATTTGGCATCCCAAATGAAGTGTTCAGGATCAAACTTTTTCCTTTTGTTGCCAACTAGAAAGCCATAATAATCTAGTTTACCACTAACCAAGGTGTAGCTTGAATAAGAGATAATAGTGAAATCACCAAAGCATAAAGTGGAAGGCATGAAAGTCTGCCTCCCATAGCTCTTTAAATGCATGAAAGCTGAAAATGACAATTTCCTTATGATCTCTAAATAAGCAACTTTGTCTAGCACAGTCTTAGGCAACAAATAAGGTGCAACTTCAATTCCATAAACCCTGATAACAATACAATCCCCAAACATGTACTAGTCCCCCCAATTGTCATTTATCCCTGCTTCATGACCCATATCTTTTGGCCAAAGAAATATTAAGATCTCTGGGGAGAGATTGTAGTCACATTTGTGGCCTAGCATCCTGTATAGTGGTTTGACAAAATATTCCTCAAAATATAGGTAGTGGGACCTCCCACACCTGCTGTCCCACATAGATGTCCACATTTGTATAGGCCTTGAATTTTCATCATTATCTAAGTCTTTTATTCTTAATTCCTCACCCCATATTCCCATCACCTACCCTTGGTATAATACCATGTGCATGAAAAGAGAATAGTGCTTGAAATTAATAGCTTCACTATCATTCTTGATGATATTGAGGGCATTATTGATGGCCTCCGATAAATACTTTGCATAAACATAGGGTTGGGCATTATGGATTTGGATGTCTATGGCTAAACCATGGGAGAAACTGTCATGTTCTTAGGAACATCATTCCCAGTACTTGACCAATTGAGTAATAAGTGTATTGAAAGTATTCTTCAAACAAAGCCATAGAGAATGGGGGCTTATCTTCACTAGAGAACCTCATAGTTTGGTTACCTGCACCTTTAACCTTATGTAGAGGAAATTTCCACCTCTTGTAACTTGTGTCCATGGTGTGGTATTCCTCCAACAAGTCTCTGATTCATAATTTTGTTTTTAGGGAAGTGTCTAGCTGAAAAATCATGGAAATATAATTTGGCTTTATGACCATGAACTGTGATCCATCAGGGAAATGAATTCCTCACGTCTTTGAATTGTAATTCTTTGCCAACACCTTGATTAACTCTATGTTCACAAAGATGTTGGGTGCTACAAGTTTACCCAAATTTAGATTCCACGAGTTTGACACTAGGCTATGCCAAAATTTCTTCCTATAATGATAAATAAAGAGGTCGTAACCCCTACACAGAGCCCATACATATCCCATATTTTTCTATTTATCTAATAATGTCACACACGATGGGTTAAGTTGTGTTGTTCTTATGGATTTTAGCCTAGACCCAAGACACTGATCAATTAAGTCTTGATTCAATTGCCTAGCTTCAGTTTTCTATCTTTTTTCTTTCTGTTTGCCCGAGGTTTTTCCATCTCAACCCTACTCATGCAATGCTTTCATCTACTTATTGAGAAAATACTTTGAGCTAAGTCTAGACTACTTAATTGGATAAATGTTGCAAATTTCCAGCTTCCTACCGCCATCCAACTTGGTTCTCCAAATCCTTCGATTATAATTCACAGTGATTTCAACTTCTTTGAGGCCGTATTTATCAAATTTCAAGATAGTTCAGCCAACCCTAGTTCATAAATGGTGCTCACACCACCTTTATGATCAAGCTCTTCATTAATAGCAGTGGTCTCATCGATATTTTTCGTTAGTCACATCAATCAGACTAATCATCATTTCATAACTGTTGAAGAGACTTTTAATTAAAATGCTTGTTGTTTCTTCAATATGCCAGTATGGCGGTGTTTTTCCCTTCCCTTTTGTTGTTTACCACACTACCACCTTCCTCAAGGCTTCTTGATGTGGGTTTGTGGTGTATACTACTCTACCACATATGTTTCTCACCTTCCCAATGGTATAGCGGTGTATGCTTTTGATCATTACTTGAAGAGTGTCAATGAGACAATCTTATTTGTCTTACTAATATCTCAATGTCTCATCAACATTAGATCTTATTTTCCTCCAATGTTGGTTGCCAGTGTCGATGAGACAAGTTAATGTCTCTTGCCGATATGCCACTGTCTCATCAACAATTACTTTGTTATATCCAAGAGTTGTATTTTTCCGAGCACTTGTAGATATACCTTATCGATGTGACATAAGTGATTCTCTCCTCAATATGCTCGTATCTTGTTTTCATTCACTATTTTACATCGTCGATGAGACATATAATTAATTCTCTTTGACATAGGGGTGTCTCATCTACATTTCTAATTTGTGCTTTGTGCTAATGTCGGGGAGACTTTAGAGGGACTCTCATCGACATGGTCTTGTCTTGGCGATATGTTATGAGTAATCATAGGAGTATTTCAAAGGAGAAATACACTTTGATGTTGCGATCAAGGGTTTTATTTGGAAGCTCACGTGAGGGATTTTATTAAATTTAAGTTATTATGATAGGAATTCTATGCATATGGTGGATGTAAGAGATGAGTGAAAATGGAAGTATGAAAAAATAATTAGGATGGAATTATGGCTACAACACAATCCATGCTTATAAAAGGACGATTCTTATGACCTAAACTTTGAAATGCTTCAGTAATATTATATGTGTTAATACAAATTACCTATTGCAATATCCTTCAATTGTTCAATCTTTGGTATGAATTGTTGGCAGAAAAAATTAGGATTAATTGGATGCTTCTTCCATTCATTTTGTATCAACATATGTTCATGAAGACACCAAATTTAATAGCTCAATCAGGTAGAGCTTTTGTGATTTTCAAATGAAGAGTATGGTACATTTTTATTTCTGCTATATTACATTCATGTGCATAAACAAAATCAGAAGATTACATTACTAGATTGCACTTACGTAGATGCATATAATATAGGAAAGATTGCACAATCGTTTCAAAAATGTAGTCTTTATTGATAATGTAAATGTATGTTGTTCCACACAAGTCATCGAACTGACTATTTGAATACATATAATTGAAAAACTATACATTTATAGATACAAAAGAGAAAAATGCACATAAAGAGAAAGGGGACAATGTCGAATCCCGGTTGCTTTGTTCTGCATCATCTTCAGTCTTATCACTTGTCTAAGCCTCCAAGTTGATGTCTTCCTTGCTGCTCCTAGGTTCCCTACATTTGAGTGAGAAGAGTGTTGTTAGATCAATGAAGGATCACCAGTCAAAATATGTGCATACATCTATAAACATATAATTTGATCATCATGTGCATTCAAATAACTTGCAGACCATAGATGTCTAGGAAAACAAGAAAGTTATCAAACATATCTATCATATGCTCGGTTTTATCTAACATGTTTTCTCATTGTGCAAGTATAGATAAAATTAGGTTGTTTTGTTTATTTGGTTACAACATGTGGGGTGAAATGTGGCTCCCACAAGGGCTGAGCCTAACATGTTGCCCTATTGTTTCATTTGAGAAGGATAATCACAAGTAAACCATCCATGAAGCATTAAAGATCAATCTTTGAAAGGATAATGGAGTATGTTGGTAAGGGGTAATCTCTTTATTGATAAAGATTTATCCTTATTAATAAGAACATTCCACTATCAACATAGCCATGATTCTGACAAAACTAATCATCAAGGATTCCAAGATAGTTTTCATTAAGAGTCTGGTTAAAATTAAGCATCCCCAAGCATCACAATAGTCACAAGAATTGAACATGAGGGGTAGTCATGTAGATTAAAAGATTACACAATAGTCATCACTTGCAAAGACAGAGACAACATGTTTCCACATAACAAATTAACTTGAATGCATGAAAGGTACAATGATGAAGTCCATAATAGTGAATTTTGCTTAAGAGGGATTGAAGGAAAAAATTTTGTATCAAGGAGAATAAGGTAGCCTCAAAATCTATTGTACCTGAATTGAACAGTACCTGAGCTTCTGGTGTTTCTAGATGGAACCTATAGCAGAAAAGTGTAGTCTCCATCTAAAGGAACCATCTTCAAAGCTCTTCCATAAAACGAGGGTTGAAAACATTAGAAGAAAAGAAATACCATAATTCTAAAGTAACAATTTGTATCAAGACAAATGTCAGAAAGTATAATTAAAAAGACAAATCCTTACAATTGGACCTCAAATTGGACCAAACAGATTTATGATTTTATCTTTAGAATGTAGGAACTTTCTCCGTTAGAGCTTCACGACCTAAAATTGGATCTCCAATTGGACCAATAAAATTTATGATTTTATCTTTAGAATATAGGAACTTTCTATGTTCAATATTCAAGACCTCAAATTAGATAAGAAGTTGGATAAGTAGATTTATGATTTTATCTTTAGAATGTACAAACTTTCTCTATCAGATATTAAAGATGTAAGGTTGAATCAAAAACTGGATAAGTAGATTTATGATTTTATCTTAGAATGTAGGAACTTCCTTTGTTGGATATTTGGAAATTCCTACACATAAGTTCTACTTTAGAGCGAAAAAACCTGGAAGTGTTTCACACTGGCTCAAGGTACAGTCTAACCTAGTTATGACATCGATAGCAATCCATTTTTTCTTGAACTGTC
The DNA here is from genome assembly GCA_007258455.2 of Sequoia sempervirens. Lineage (NCBI taxonomy): Eukaryota > Viridiplantae > Streptophyta > Pinopsida > Cupressales > Cupressaceae > Sequoia > Sequoia sempervirens. Next base: position 158,682,901 of record VDFB02047230.1, read on the forward strand.
CATACCCAAACATTGCATCACAATCTATTCTTCCTACACATAAAAATGCCACATATTAACCCCTTCTAAATAAAAATAAAAATACCATGAAACAATGAATTCCCTATATTAGTAAGTAGGCAGTTTATAGGGCATAGTTTGATTTTATACAAGGATGCTTATCAAAGGAATCTTCAAGTGATAGTGAGTGAGTTTTTTGAGATTGCAGCTGATGGTGCAATATCTAGTCTTAAAGGCAGCTAGCAAAGCAGTAAATGTGCAAGAAAATAAAATTGTACACAACAAACAATTCACAATGTTATCTTGCATAATGCCTTAAGTTTGAAGACAAAAATCTCATTGTATCTTGATGAAAGTAGTGACCTTAATGGTCAATCACTGGCAACTATTATTTTAAAACATGCTATTGTGCTTATGGAGGCAACATGTTAAGCAAGGTGATGAGTGGTGGTTTGGAACAATGGCAGGTATGAAGGACTTGCTTTATATGCATACTATACAGTCTAGCTTAAGACAACATTCTTAGAAGAGATTGAAGGTGGATCATGGAACTCAAGGGTTACCATGATAAAGATTAAAGCAAAGACAGATCTATTTAAAAGCCACTATCATGAATATATTAAAGATACCAAATGCAAAACCCTAGCAGCTAGAGTAATGAGCACAGTGTGAAAGAGGACAGTGTGCTAGGGTACATTTAGGAGATCTCCACATTATCTAATCACAGGAAAACACATCATTTATTTATTTTTTTGAATTACAAGACATTATTCTAAACCCTATATAGGACACATTGATACTTAAAAAGCATCTTATTTATTTTTTTAAATTAAAAGAAGTCATTCTAAACCCTATATAGGATACAATGATACTTCAAAAGCATCTGAAGGAATTTGAGATTATGCAAATATATGTCAATTAAATACCTGGATTACAAAGAGTAGCGCGAACATTGTAACCCTTGTTGATCAGAGTAGGAATGAGATAAACAACAATGAATCCTATGCCTCCTTACCATTCTCTGTCATTCTTTATTGAAAAATTTCTCCATTTTGGTGGGCTACACCTGGAAATAAGGTTTCAACAAAGGTTTTATTGTATGTTTATTAAAATGAAAACTCCATTCTGGCAAGCTATGCCTAAAAATAAGATTTTGACGAAATTTTTAGAGTATGTTTATTAGAGTTTTAGTGTATTTTGGTGGGCTATATTCTTGATTGCTTAAATGATTTATTCAAATGGATTGTGACTAACATTTTTTTATTACATTTAGTGTTGTAAATTGTAATGATGCCACGATTACCATACTACCGTTGTCTCTTATTATACCTGTTGTGGTATGGCAGGGTTTTTCCCTTCCCTTCTGTTGTTGACCACACTATCGCCTTGTTGAAGGCTTCTTGTTGTGGGGTTGCAATGTATACTGCTCTACCGCATATGTTGCTCCCCTTCCCAGTGGTATAGCGGTGTATGCTTTTGATCATTACTTGAAGAGTGTCGATGAGACAGTCTTATTTGTCTTACCAATATCTCAATGTCTCATCAACATTACTTCGTTATATCCAAGAGTTGTGTTTCACCGAGCACTTGTAGATATACCTTGTCGATGTGACGTAAGTGATTCTCTCCTCGATATGCCCATATCTTTTTGACATTTCACTATTTTACATCATCGATGAGACATATAAATAAGTCTCTTTGACATAGGGGTGTCTAAACTTGCACTAAACCTGAAACTAAACCTAAAGCTAAACTCGAAGCTAAAGCTAGAGCTAAAAGTGGCACTAAAATCAAAGCTAAACTCAAAGCCAAAGGTAGTGCTTACATTGGTGCCACACTCGAAGCTAATATTAGTGCTAAAGGCGGCACTAATTTTGGTGAAAATTAGCGTCAACTTGTCCTCATTGGAGTAAATAAACACCAAAAATAGCACTATCCCGATAAATAGCACCGACATTTTCAAGAAATTGGCAAAAAATACATTAAAACAGTGGGTGGAAGCAAAAAATAGATCAAAAAATGGAGCAAATCACAAGGATTTGTTGTAGTGAGAGAGAGAGGGAGTGGAAGAGAGATAGAGGGAGTGATTGTGAGAGGGAGAGGGGGTAGGAGGGGGAGACTTGAGAAAGAGAGAGAGGGAGAGGGGGTAGGATGAAGATACTTGAGAGAGAGAGAGGGAGAGGTGGTGGGAGGGAGAGACCTAAGAGAGGGAGAGAGATAGAGGAGTGGAGAGAGAGAGGGACAGAGAGAGAGAGGGACAGAGGGGGTGGGAGGGAGACACTGAGAGTGAGAGAGTGGAGAGGGAGTGAGAGAGAGAGGTGGGAGAGAGGAGGGAGGAGGAGAGAGACAAAGAGAGACCTCGAGAGGGAGAGATAGAGGGTGGGAGGGAGAGACTTTAGAGAGAGAGAGGGAGGGAGAGGGGGTGGGAGGGAGAGAGATAGAGGGCATGAGAGAGATGAACTTGAGAGAGGGAGAGGTGGTGGGAGGGAGATACTTGAGAGAGAGGGAGAGGGAGAGGGAGAGAGATAGAGGGAATGAGAGAGAGATGAACTTGAGAGAGAGAGGGAGAGGTGGTGGGAGGGAGATACTTGAGAGAGGGGGAGGGAGAGGGAGAGAGATAGAGGGAGTGGGAGAGGGAGGGAGTGGAAGAGAGATATAGGGAGTGACTATGAGAGGGAGATGGGGTAGGAGGGGGAGACTTGACAAAGAGAGAAAGGGAGAGGGGGTAGGACGAAGATACTTGAGAGAGAGAGATAGAGGGAGAGGGGGTGGGAGGGAGAGACCTAAGAGAGAGAGAGAGAGAGAGAGAGAGAGAGAGAGAGAGAGAGAGAGAGAGAGAGAGAGAGAGAGAGATTATTGAGAGAGAGAGAGAGATTATTGAGAGAGAGAGGGGGAAAGGGGGTGGGAGGGAGAGACCTGAGAGAGGGAGAGAGAGTGGGAGAGATAGAGGGAGTGAGAGATAGGGAGTGGTAGAGAGAGAGGGAGTGTTTCTATGTGAGAGAGAGAGGGAGGATGGAGATGTACCCTAAGAGAGAGTGTGAGAGAGATAGGGAGAGAGATAGAGTGAGTGAGAGAGAGGGAGTGGGAGAGAGATATAGGGAGTGAGTGAGAGACCTAAGAGAGGGAGAGGGGGTAGGAGGGAGAGACTTGAGAGAGGGAGAAAGAGAGATAAAGATAGCGAGGGAGATGGAGTGAGACAAAAAGACCAAAGGGGGGAGAGAGAGAGAGGTAGAGTGAGAAAGGGGGTTGGAGTGAGATAGATTTATTTAGGTACTTAGGTGGGAGGGAAAGAGACTTGAGAGAGGGGATTGGACTGAGAGAGAGTAGTCTAGGTCACGTGGGAAGGAGTGAGACTTGAGAGAGAGAGACTTGAGAGGGATAAAGAGTTATCCAGTTAGGGTAATGAGTTAGAGAGCATATGAAAGGTAAAACCTCAACTATCCATCTATGATCATAAACTATGCACTCTAAGCATTATCAAAGTTGTCGACCAAAGATAGGAGAAATTAAGGTTTTGTTCAAAGCAGGTCCTTTGGCGAGTGCCAAATTTGGCGCTCTCCAAATGACCTACTTTGAACGTGTTAATTGACAGGATTTGCCAAATTTCCTCATATTTTCATCCGTGCTCCCCATCTCATTTACACATATTTCAATGCAAGTTTATAAAAAAATGTGATAGCATTCACCTCTCTCTTAGCTATCTAAATATTTTTATTTTTTTCATTTTGATTTAGTTAAGGTTTTGATCTATGGCTTCTATTGTAAATGCCTCTGTTTTTTGTCCAAAACCAACATGTGCTAGTTTTAGGATATATTTTTACTCATTTATCGAAATGTGAAACAAATTACATTTTTTGAAACTAGACTCCATTCTACACATGATGAAAAAAATCAATTTTTGATTAGTTTTCAAAAAAATTAAGGGGGAGCACACTCAAATTTTAGCTTTTCAGGATGTGTCCACTTTGAATATTCATAAAATATTATATATTCATTAAAAAAATTATCCAAAAGAACGAGGATAAACTACATGGTGTTAGCTAATTTCTCACTATTGGGATTTTTGAAATTCTAAAAAAAAATTAATCAAAAAAGGGGGAGCCCTCAGGCACTATGCTATTTTTTTTAATAAAAAAAGCACTTGTTTTGCCCCCCCCCCATTTTTGAGACCCTTAATCTTCATTAATTTTTTTAAAAAATAGTAGCTTAGAAACTAGACTCGGGGCACTTCAACTTTTTTTCTTGCTACATCTTGAAATTTTGAGTGTAACTATCTTCATTTTCTCGTGCAAATCAATTTTTTTCTGATTTCAGAAAGAAAAAAAAGTGGCATCTTAAGAGCCAAAATTGTGTCACAAATCCATGCACTTACCCTTATCCAATCTTCAATAGCATGTTATTTTGTTTCATGTTTTCAAATCAAATTAATAAACTCTATACTCCCATCCTTTGTCAAATCATTTGTTGTCCTACTAGTTTCATCAACTCCAATACAAATCAAGAAGTTGAACACAACTCAATTTAAAAATAAAAAATAAACAAAACCTCTAGCCACAAGATTATATTATAAACTTAAATTTATCATTTCCCTGATATGCTTGAATTATATATTAGTTATAAGGAATCCTTGTAAATGTATAGAAATGTAAAACTATGGCTTAATCGTCTAGTCCATATTTCCCTTTTTCAGCAGCCAAAAGCCTCAAAAAGAATCTTATTAAACTATTGTACTAGTTCTACCTTAAGCATTCTATAGAGTTAAGTTTCTTGCAACTGTAAGAATTTTACTTCTATTTTATTTTAAATCTTGAAAATGGGTGAAAGAAATAGCATGCCAGGTAAGGGTATGAGCAATAAGAGAGTGGAAGAATCAGTGTTAATTTTTAGGGACTTCACAAGATGTCAGGCTAAGGAAAGGAACAGTAGCATTAGATTTTGCAAAAAGAAAACCCATATTAGAGCAAAAGTCTATAACACCCCATTTTCACATATAATAATGCTTTATGTTTCAACTATTATTGTGCAACCTAGCAATGTTATGCTTAATATTTTTCCCCTACTCCTATAATTTATGTGCTATTGTAAACCAAGAGATACCATTTCCCAATAGTTGCTCAAATAAAACTCTAAGGAGGTGAGACAGTAAAGACCATTTCTAGAATTTTAAAAGAAATTTAGATTTTGAAGGCCAAGATAGTTTTACATTAAAATTACAGTATCAAAAAAGATTAATTACAAAAGAAAAGAAAGGAAGATAAAACCTAAGATGTGATGACTTGAAGAAGCAAAGAAGAATTCCCTAGCTACCCAGCTTTGGTCTCCTCTTCAAATCCCATCTAGACCCTTGAAACAACCACACCCTTGTTCTTTATTTTCTCTTCTCACAGATTCTCCTCCAAAATGAGACCTCTGTAAGTTGATTTAAAGAAAGAGGGATGAGTTTCTCCATGGCATGCTAGTCAAAGTTCTTTCCTGCCATTGGCAATTGTTGCAAGGGTTGCCAAGCCACTTGATGCTTCTACTGTCTTCCTCCTCACCAAGCTTCTTCCTCCTTGGTCAAGATTTCTACCTCTGGTCCTTTCTTATCGACCTTCTTCTCCCATGAAAGCTTCTCCTTCATTTTCCTGCATCCTTCTCTTTGTTGAAAAATGAGGTGTTTTCTTAGCTTAATACTCTGTAAAACTTTAATATTGCTGATCTAAGTAAGTCTTTTCTTTGTTACATAAATTCTTTGTGGATGATTATCTTGATTAATCCATTTTACTGTTGTAGAATGTAGAGAGAATTATTTAGAAGAACTAGATAGGATAAGAGAAGGAGAACACAAGATATACCGTGGAGAAACCCTTTCGGGAAAAAACTCCACCAAGAATTATTCTATTATTCAAACTCTGAATTACAATAGCTCCAATTCTTGCTTGAGAATGCTTCTTCTATCTTTACCAATCTTCTTCACACCTGCAATAACCAATCTCAAAACTCTATTCAACTTGAATGAGATATATAGACAATATGCAACCTTGTAATAATCAAATGGTGATAATTACAATGCATAATCTCAAGCCCTTGAAAAGGTACGCCATATTCCTTCAAGTAGAGTTATTTAGTGAAGACTAAAGCTTACAACATGTGCATCATGCATTTGGGTGTCCCAAACTGAAGCTAAACTTCTCCTTCACTTCGGTGATAATTCCAAAGCTATTCCTCAAAGATGGCACCCTTAAGTAAAGCTACTTAACTGAGCCTTCAAAAATATCTTATCATGCATTGGAGTTAATTCCAATAAAGCATCTTGGGTGCCCAAGTTGGCTTCAAGTGCTTTATTGTTAACTGAAACATTTACTCAACACCATTTCCAAAGAATGGTCATCCCTTGTTAACTGGAGGTAGTCCCTGTTATCTGTCATACAACTCAATGTTATTAGCCATGCATTACAAGTTAACTGAAGCTAACTACATGCAACTCAAAATAACCAACATGCATGCAACATGCACTTGCATGCAATGGATAACTGAACCGAATGAATCAACGAACTGGATTGAACTAAATGATTGAACTAAACTTCAAACATGCAAACATCAAATCCTAACTCCTAGGATCTTTACATGCATTGAAGTGTTATTGTTACTCGTATAGTTAGCTGGACACAAGGTGAGTTTCACCTTACCATGTGTGCACCCACATGCTCCTATTATTTAGGAATAAATGCAAATGTCAATTTCATGATTTATTTCATCCAAATATTAATCTCATCCTAATCTTAGTGTTGTTGAACACATTCCAAGAATCTAGGAGATACATGAAATAATTAATGTTTTAGGATTTGCAATTAAATGGCAACCTATTTCCAACACTCTTTTCCTTTCCATATTTGCTCGATGGTATACTTTATTTATTTCTTCATTTATTTAGTCTTTTCCTTTCTATATTTTTTCAATGGTATACTTTATTTCTGTAGACATGCAAAATTTACATTATGCATTCGATCAGATTCAGTCAAATTAGATGTCGCATTAGGACCATTCATCAATTAATCAAGTGCATTTTTATCCATTCATTTATCAAATAAACATTATCATTCAACCTTCATCTTGCATCATCCATTTAATTAAATAAATCAGGACTTCATTTAAATCAAATCCTAAATCATATTCCATCATTTTCTGATTTAAATAAATCAATTATCAAAGTCCAAAATGTCAACTCACCTAATCAGCATTAAATCAGCATGATCATCATCTAATCCTAATCTAATGTTAATCACATCCCACTTGCATTATCTAGATCTAGCCACTTGCACAATAAATCAATTTTATTGATTTATTAAAAGCCTCATTTTCCCTCAACATGACAAGTCAAACAGGGCATTTATTGTTGTTTTTCCTTGTCCCCCTCTCAGCATTTATGGCAAAATTTGAATTCAAATTTTCCCCCTCTTGGGCACTCTTCCCAAATCTTGCACATGCATCAACTAATCACCACTTGACAAGTGTCCTTCTATCATTGGCAGAATCTTAGTCCCACATTGGTCCCTCTTCAACACTCAGCATTTGAAAATCTTTAAATACAAGCTTCATCTTTGAGCAAATCCTCCACAATCTCTTCACAATTTCATGCAAGGTTACTCTCTTCATTTGAGATTTGATCTTGTTCATCATCAATCCATCATCTCCATTTGCATTTTATCATTTGAGCTTTTTATCAAGGGTTGGGAAAGGGTCACTAGCACATGTGACACCAATCCAACTATGGAATAGGTAATTTGTGATTGCTTTCATGATGTTTGTAGCTTTCTTTCATCCTTTTGTTACATGTTTTAAGCACTTTGCAAGGTATTCCATAGGAGTGTTCTTAAAGGATTTGTAGGTGCTAACCCTTGTGTGAGTTTAGTGTTTGCAGATTTTTAAAGGCACTCATATCTAGCGCCAAGATGAAGTACCCAAAATCTGCAATGTAAGACCACTTCAAATACTCATTAGAAATGTTAGTCTAAACACACAAATCTGCAAATACCTCCATGAAATAGAATATCTATGCTAAAGAAATGCCACAAGTAACAAAAACAGCATCAAGAAGACATTTTAAAAGCAAGATAAACACTTATTCCATGTTGGATTGGTGTCACATGTGCTAGTGACCCTTTCCCAACCCTTGATAAAAAGCTCAAATGATAAAATGCAAATGGAGATGATGGATTGATGATGAACAAGATCAAATCTCAAATGAAGAGAGTAACCTTGCATGAAATTGTGAAGAGATTGTGGAGGATTTGCTCAAAGATGAAGCTTGTATTTAAAGATTTTCAAATGCTGAGTGTTGAAGAGGGACCAATGTGGGACTAAGATTCTGCCAATGATAGAAGGACACTTGTCAAGTGGTGATTAGTTGATGCATGTGCAAGATTTGGGAAGAGTGCCCAAGAGGGGGAAAATTTGAATTCAAATTTTCCATAAATGCTGAGAGGGGGACAAGGAAAAACAACAATAAATGCCCTGTTTGACTTGTCATGTTGAGGAAAATGAGCTTTTAATAAATCAATAAAATTGATTTTGTGCAAGTGGCTAGATCTAGATAATCAGTGGATGAGTTAGATTAGATTAGATGATGATCATGCTGGATTTAATGATTAGGTGAGTTGACTTTGACAATTGATTTATTTAAATCGAAAATATAATTGGATTTGATTTAAATGAAGTCCTGAATTTAATTAAATGGATGATGCAAGATGAAGGTTGAATGATAATGTTTATTTGATAAATGAATGGATAAAAATGCACTTGATTAATTGATGAATGGTCCTAATGCGACATCTAATTTGACTGAATCTGATCGAATGCATAATGTAAATTTTTCATGTCTACAATTTCTTTCTTCATTTATTTAATTTGATGGGAATCTTAGTTTTTACGCCCCTTGTAAATGTAAATTTAGTGAATGGCATTTCAAATCATGGTTTATTTTATTTTTCTTCTTTTCAATGCCCATCTATTTTCGTTTAGGTAATATTCATGGTGAATGTTTATCTATTCATTGTCTTTAAATTGTTATTTCAATAACGTAGCAATCAATTATATAATTTATAATTTTATTATTTGCTTATATAACTTTATTTATTTATTCACCTTAAGATATTTATTTATTTAATTTACCCCCTTCTCGCATAGACCTTAATTAAATCTACCAAATTGAGCATTGTCAAATAATTGAGATATTTAAGTGGACCTAATGGCTCAACGTAGCCTATTCAAGTAACTCTAGCAAAATATATATATCAAAATCCTAGGTTGAATGAACCTTAGGCTATTGGAATCTATAGACAAGGTCAACACTAGAATGACATACAAATTGTCTATCCCTCATTCAATGGAACCACATAATCCACCTCACTTTGCACCCCTGGTACTTGCAGCCAATGACAAGCCTCACACAAATATAACATCCATATTATTAGTACATGTTAATCCAATATTTAATGAATTAAATTAAAATAGCATAGTAATATTTATAAGCACACTTGATAATAATAACATGAAGGTTCATAATTTTAATGCACACTCATGCACACACACACACACACTTATATATGTTCACATATTAAAGTTCGAAGCTCCACCCCTAGTCCAAATTACATCAGGGCTAGGGGTCATGCAAAATTATTAACAAAGTATCGAGGGGATATGACATACTTCCCCCCTTAGGATTAATTTGGCTCGGCTTAATTAAACAAGTATGGATATTCTAGTTTCATTATATTTTCATCTTCCCAAGTAGCTCCTTGTTCCCCATATTGGTCCCATAGGACCTTAACTTGTTGGATGGTTCTATTATGCAATTGCAAATTGTGCCTGTCTATGATTGTGAGCGGTTCGAGGTGGATATTTCCAGTGTCTTCTATGTGTAGTGCCTACCAATCAATTACATGTGATGGGTCAAGAACATATTTCTTAAGCAAGGATACATGGAATACATTGTGTATGCGAGAGAGAGATGGTAGAAGAGCTACTCAATAAGCTACAAGACTAATTTTCTCAAGTATCTCGAAAGGCCCTATGAATTGTGGAGCTAGTTTAGCAGCCTTGCCAAACTTTATTGAGCTTTTGTGTGGTTTGACGTGTAGGAACACCTTGTACCCTACTACAAATTACCTTGGTGTCCACTTGAGATCCGCATAAATTTTCTGCCAATATGAAGCCTCCTTTAGTCTTTCTCTTATAACTTTCACTTGAGTGTCATATTCTCGAAGAAGTTACGGCCCTAAAGTTACTCGATTTTCTAAATTTTCCCAACCTAAAGGCATTCTGCACTTTCTACCATACAATGCTTCAAACGGTGTCATTTGGATGGAAGAATGGTATGAAATGTTATATGCAAATTATACTAGTGGTAGATACTCTTCCCACTTAGTGGGTTGATCCAAGGCATACATTCTAAGAATGTCCTCCATAACTTGGTTAACTCTTTCGGTTTGGCCGTCTGTTTCAGGGTGGTAAGTTGTACTAAAATTGAGTTTGGTTCCTAGTGTGGTCTTAAGAGAGGTCTAAAACCTAGAAGTGAACAACTTATCCCTATCGATGATGATCACCTCAGGCATCCCATGTAACCTAATGACTTCCTTTATGAATCTTTTAGCCAAAAGTGGGGCATCATCCTTCACATTGCCTGGTATGAAGTTTGCTACCTTGGTTAGTTTATCAACCACCACTAATATATTGTTGTGTTGATGTCGAGTTTTAGGCAATCCCATCACAAAATCCATGGAGATTACCGACCACTTATGATGTGGTATATCATGAGGATATAGTGTTCTTGCGGGATGACAGTGCTTTGCCTTAACGTGTTGACATTCTTGAGACATTTGGCGATATAGCAAGTTATTTCCTTTTTCATTCCTGGCCAAAAGTAATGAGTTTTTGGGTCTTCATACATCTTAGTCACCCTAGGATGTGCTTGATAAGGCATGTTATGGCCTTCTGTGAGAATTTTCATTCTTAAAGCACCCTCTTCTGGCACATAAATTTGGTTCAAATAAAGGAGGATTCCATCTTTTCCCACATGGTACTCAATTGGATTAATCCCTTGTACATATTTCTAACCTATTTTTCTAACAAAAGAGATCTTGTTCCTGCATTTGCTTAATCTTTTCTGGCAATTCAAATTTTAGTTGTGAGATTACAGCTAGTTTAGCCCTTTGACTTAAGGCATTTGCAACACAGTTTTCTTTTCCTTTAACATATGAGATATATATCTCATAGTTGTTTAAGAATTCTAACCACCTTCTTTGAAATGCATTCAAATCTGGTTGGGTGAACAAATATTGGAGTCCCTTATGATCAGTGTTTAGCTTGAAGGGTCTTCCTACCAAGTAGTGTTTCCATACCTTTAAGGCATGCACTATTTCTGCCAGCTCCAGGTCATGGGTGGGATAATTGAGTTCATGATCCTTCAATTTCTTGGACTCAAAGGAAATCACTTGCCAATTTTTTATTAGAACTCCATCTAGCCCATCCAATGAAGCATTTTTCCAAACTACAAATTCTTTATCTGGATCAGGCACTTGCAAAATTGGTGCAGTAGTAAGAGCTTCCTTCAACTTTTGGAATGCAATGTCACATTTTTTTGTCCATTCAAACTTCTTTCCCTTTCATTGAAGAGAGGTTGTGGGGTTAGCTATCTTGGAGAAGTTCCCTACAAACCATTGATAGTACCCTGCCAAACCCATGAAGCTTCTTACTTCAGTCACATTTTTAGGAATAGGCCATTCTACAATTGCTTACACCTTGGTTGGATCCACTACAATTCCTTGGGATGATATAATATGTCTGAAATAGTGCACTTTAGGCTGAAAGAAAGAACATTTGGAAAATTTCCCATATAATTTATGATCGAGCTCAACCTTTGAAAGACTATTCTTAAATGCTCCTCATGCTCTTGCAAATTTTTAGAGTAGATTAAAATGTCATCCAAAAACACTAGAAAAAATTTATCCAAGTAGTTGTGGAAAACATGGTTCATGAGACTCATGAAAGTTGAAGGGGTACTGGTTAGGCCAAAAGGCACCACCAAAAATTCGTAATGGCCATACCTAAATCTGAAGTTTGTCTTTGGAATATCTTCTTCCCTGATTCTTAAGTAGTGATAACCTAGCCTTAAATCTATCTTGGAGAATATAGTAGCTCCCTTCATTTGATCAAACAAGTCATCAATTCTAGGCAGGGGATATCTGTTTTGAATGGTTACCTTGTTCAATATCTAGTAATCGATGCACAACCTCAGTGTTCCATCCTTCTTAATGAACAACACTGAAGCTCCCCAAGGAGACACACTAGGTCTTATCAAGTCCTTCTCCATTAGATCCTGCAACTGCATCTTAAGCTCTTGTAATTCAATAGTGTTCATTGTATAGGGGGCTTTGGAGATACGCTCAACCCCTAGAACTAGATCTATTGTGAAGTCCATCTATCACTTAGGAGACAGTTCTGGAAATTCTTTAGGAAAGACATCACATTACTCTTGGAGAATAGTATGGTCTTCAATGCTAGGTGTGGGATCATCATTACCCTCTTCTACCTTTACTAGATAAATTTTACTACCCTTTATTAGTGCTCTTTTCACTTGCATGGCTGAGATCATTCTTACCACCACAGGTCTCCTAATCCCTTGAAGAACCACTGAACTCCCTTGGTCATCTAGACATTTGATATTCTTGCTGTAGCAATCCAACTTAGCTTGGTGCTTTTGGAACCAATCCATCCCAAGGATTAAATCACAAGACCCTAACAGAGTGACCCATAGATCCACCTTGGTCCTTGTAATCCCTAGGTCAATTTCAGATCCTTGCAAGCAAGATTTGATCTTTTGTGTCTTACCCGACCCAAACTCAACCTCCATCTCCTCTCTACTAAGACTCTTATGATCAATTTTATATTTTTGAATAGCATGGGAGGAAATAAAAATATTTGTGACTCCTAAATCTGCCAGAATAGAAATGGGTTGGCTGAGAAGTGTACCTTGAAGTTCTATCAATGGAGCTTGCTGATTTGCTTAACGATTATCCACGACTACATAAATTCTAGTAGTGGGTTTGGTGGTTTTGTTTGGATTCTTGGGACACTCGCTCATATAATGATCACCTTTGCATGTCCAACATCCACTACCTGGTCCTTTTTGGTCTTCCTTTCCTCTCTTGGAATCACCTTGTGCCTCATGCCTAACCGATTTTTTCCTTTTGTCTCCCTTATCCTTTTGACCTTTTGACCCATGATTGTTCATATAATTTTGGCCCCTCTTAGTCTGTTGAGAAGCCTTTCCTTTAGATTTAACTTCTTGATTACCCCTTTACTTATTATTGAAGTGGTTGGAGGAATATGGCTTTTGTTTGTGTTCTTGCTTGCTCTTATGCTTTTCTTCAGCAACCAAAGCTACATCCACTACTTGGTTTAAGCTTTTAGGTCGAGTGATTTTGGTTGCATACAAAATATTCTTATTCAATCCCAATATAAACTTATTCACCTGATCCTCTTCTTCCTTCATATAAGGCACATGATGGAGTAAGCTCGTGAATTTGGACTTATACTCAACTACTGTCATTCCCCCTTAGCACAATGAATGGAATTCAGTCATCTTTTGGTGTCTATGATGAGCAAAAAGGTACTCCTTGCAAAACCACTTGGTGAACTTGTCCCAAATTAGTTGACTGATATCATAGTTTTTGATTTCCACTAAATTTTCCCACCAAAGTGAGGCTTCTCCTTCTAGGTGATAAATGGTAATCCTAGCCTTAGTGTTGGAACTTAATTCTATCAACCCAAAATACCTATTCATTCCAATGAGCCATGCTGCAGTGACATCCCCACCCACAGTACCATCAAACTTAGGGGCTTTCACTTTCTTCAATTCTTGAATCATTGGGTCTTTTCCTACTCCTCATTGTGACTCTGATTGAGAGTGATTGTAGGTGGGAATTCTAGAGTTTCTCTCATGTTCTTGACTTGTATTCACACTATGCTCCCTGTCTGACTCTTCTATTCCAATGCTAGTGCTGTAATTAGTTCCTAGCCCAGTGTTGTGATTAGTGTCTTGCTCCTTTTGCCTCATTAGTTCCTTAATTTTTTGCTCTTGTGATGTTAATTTTGTAGGAAGAGCATTTAATTCAGCTTGTAACTCTTCAAGTATGGTAGGAGGTGGAGACGACACACCCCTACTTGCATGCAACATTTCGGCGAGGCTAAGGCTTGTTCCCCTCCTCAAAGTTCTCTTCATTTAATTTGTTTTGTTCTGCGAAGGAAAAGAGAGTGTTATTTAAGTTTCTTTGTTATTTATTTTAAATCTTGTCTTATATCATATTTAGAATCAAGGAGAAATTCATACTCAACATAAGATTCACATCATTAAATATTCCATTCCCATTCACCGTAACACCTTGATAATTAAGTCTATATATATATAATAGTTAGCAACTTTTACAAACAGTGAGATGATGTTCATTTAGTACTAATTCACCATCTTTTGCATAATTCTAGTTACAGAGTAGGTGCCTCCTCCTCTTCAGGTTCTTCCTAATCGGAGGTCCCCACAGTTATAGACATATTAGCATGGATACAATTGTATTCTGCAATTGCTTCCTTAGAGAGGATTGGAGCATTGTGTCCACAACCAAAAGGGAAGTCCCTAATACCAGAGGGTTTGGTTTTTGGCTTTGGTTGTGGGCATCCCTTTGGTGGTTCACGACTTTCATCTAGTTTGGCCATTTGATTTCCCTTCTATATTTTCAGTCACTTAATAGTCTCTGCCAATGGCTTTGTGTTAGATATGGTTTCAGTTTCAATTTTTGGCCATGTGATAATAGTGGTCTTGGATCCTTCTAGGTTATTTTGTTGGGGGTGTTTTCTTGAGGCCTTCTTCTTCCCCTTTCCTTTCTTCCCTCGATCCATGACTGTCATTACCAAACAATCATATTAGTACAATGAAAGAGAGAGAGCACCTAGGTCCTAGTGTCGAGTTCTAAGCTCTTATACCAATGTAACAACTGCCCCAACCAAAAAGACAATTTTTGCACATTTTTTTGTTTTCTTCACCATCATGCAAAAAGGATTACATAGAAGGTTAGATCATATAAACGTTAATGGAGATCAACTTAAGTAGTATAACATCATATCAGTTACATAATTTCCATTAGCACAACTTGTTGCCTTAATAAAACAAGAATGCTACTAACTAGATTGCACATACCTTCATGATGGTGAATTGATTTATCTCCAAGACCCCGCTCGTTCCAGTTGTGGTGGGGTTCAAACTTATCCCAACCAAGTGGATTCAACCCTAGATCCACCCCTCTAGTAGATTATGTGGCCCGTGAAGAGAGAGAGAGAGTTGTCATTCTAGCCTGTAAGCTATGAGCAAAATGTCTTCTTAGTGACCCTCTTCCCAAGGTGAACCTAGCTAAGGTAAGCTTATAATGCCTTTTTCAATATCTATAAGGATTCATAGGGAGTTAGTTTTATCTACTTGAGCTTGTTGGGAATTCACCTTTTGGCTGTCCATCTAATTGGCTAAGCAACCAAGGGTAACCATCATTGATGTGGAATGCTCCTAGACTAATGACCATCTCAAGCTGAGTATTACTTCTAGAATCTTGTCTATCTCAATCTTAGTGTTTCCCATAGACTATTTTCCATCTCAATCTTAACTTATCGCCCCTATACCTTTTCCATCTTGATCTTAGCACCGCCCCTAGACTATTGTCCATCTCAAGCATATACTTCCCCTAGTATTTTGTCCATCTCGAGCCTAGTACTACTCCTAGACTACTGTCCATCTCGAGCTAGTACTATTCCTTAGCTCAGGCTTAGCGATGGACTTGAAGTAGGTTCCCAACTCAAGCTCAGTAGGTTCTCATCTTAGTTGCAACCATGTATGGCATTACTAGTTATTTTGCTAAGAGTAATACATACTCTTAGACTCCTTACAATAGAGGGTAAGGTAACTCCTCATCCCATTGTATAGTATACACTGATTCTTACTATCCTTAAAGAGTAAATTAAGATGTAAACTTACAAGGTTTGCATTCTCATAAGCCATTGGAGTATTCATGTAATTGAAAGGAATACCCTACCAATCAACTGTTCATAACAACTATGAACACTCAAATGAATGATTGTCCTATCGACCAACCAAGCCATGGTTTTTAGAAGATTTTACCTAGAGCCAAAATCTATCATATTTCTATTTAATTGCACAAATTTGACTAGCACCATTACTTAAGGAAAATTCAGACCACTAGTCACTAGAAGAATGAGTTACCTTATCCCTCGTATCTAATTTGACCAGCATTGATGATAAACAAAAACATTCCCTTAAAGTCTATAGGAAACAGTGTTCAAGAGTGATTTATTGAGTTGTTCAATGAAGTTAAGAACTAAATATTGTTCCAATGTAATTGACATATTCCTATGAATCTAAACCACCCAATGGACTAAACTTAATTGGAATCTATTAAATCATACTCAAATGAGCACCACAACCGATCCCAGCTTAATGTCAACACACTAGCCCCTATGGTTATTAGGCGAGAAACTATTTCCACTTATGGGACAACAATCTAAGTATGCCTAAATAATTGTTCCCCTTTCCTAAATCTACTTAAGAGCAAGATATTAATTACTCTTCCTTATATTTTTAAATGGGACATATATTAACACTTGTAAAATGCATATTTCTACCATTATCCAATCTTCACTAGCATGTTACTTTGTTTCATGTTTTCAAATCAGATTAATAAACTCTATACTCCCATCCTTTATCAACTCATTTGTTGTCCTACTAGTTTCATCAGCTCCAATACAAATCAAGAAGTTGAACACACCTCAATTTAAAAAATAAAAATAAATAAAACCTCTAGCCACAAGATTATATTATAAACTTAAATTTATCATTTCCCTAATATGCCTGAATTCTATATTAGTTATAAGGCATCCTTTTAAATTTATAAAAATGTAAAACTATGGCTTAATCGTCTAGTCCATATTTCCCTTTTTCAGCAGCCAAGACTAAAAAATAATCTTATTGAACTATTGTACTAGTGCTACCTTTAGCATTCTATAGAGTTGAGTTTCTTGTAGCTATAAGAATTTTGCTTCTATTTTATTTTAAATCTTGAAAATGGGTGAAAGAAATAGCATGCCAGGTAAGGGTATGAGTAATAAGAGAGCAGAAGAATCAATGTTAATTTTTAGGGACTTCACAAGATGCCAAGCTAAGGAAAGGAACAACAACATTGGATTTTGCAAAAAGAAAACTCATATTAGAGTAGAAGTCTATAGTACCACATTTTTGGGTGAAGCCACAATAGTGGTTTACAATTCAAGTGAGGAAGAAAAACTCACAAAAAATGACCCCAAGTCAAAAAATGTGATTTTGGGGGTTTGTACGAACCTACTAGTTTGACTGAACCCATAAGGGGTTCAGTCGAACTAGGGTTTGAGCGAACCCCTTTGAATTTTGCCGCCAAAAAAAGCAAAAAAAATGCATTGGAAAGGGGTTCGTACGAACCCCCTTTATCCCTCATCCCCCCTGAGACACAAAAAAAACCTAAATTTTGGCACTTCAGAGCTCGGGTTGAGGATGAAAATGGAGGAATCTTCACAAACCTAATTGCAATCAGGTATTCCTCAAAACAAGCTATCCAACGAATATAATTTTAATATTTTTGGTTTTATTATGTATTTGTTTTTTTAGTTTTACTAAACATAGGTTTTTCATCGAAAATGAAGGTCTTTGTTCTGCACATGTGGAAAAATAGTAGATTATAAAAAAAAAATTGAAAAATATGAGTGCACTAGATATTGAAGTCCTTGATCCAACAAAAAAAATTGAATTTTGATATATACAAAAAAAATTACGTGTTATATGGTTGCGTTATGTTTGAATTGTAATTGGTTTGACTTCGTAACTTGATTAAAGAAAAAATATTCAATAAAAAACTATCTAACCAAGTGGAAGCACTAGATATCAGAGTTACAAATCTAAATTCAAAATAATTAGAATTTTATCCTTCATGGTAAAAAATTTATATGTTATACAGTGTGTGTCACTTTTTAAAAATATTGTTTTCTGAAAAAACCTAGTTTTCGTGGGAGATGGAAAAAGAAGTGCAATCTGATTCCAAATTTTTTGAAAAAACTATTTTTAGAATCTAAAGACAAAATGTGACGAGACTCTAATTACATCATCTTCAAATTCCTCATGATTTAGCCACTATAGGTGCCCGAATGTGAAGATTTAGTTAAAAATAATAATTTCAGTGTCCAGTTTGGCCAAAAATTATAAACCACTATTGTGGGATCACCCTTTGACATATCATAATGCTTAATGTTTCATCTATTATTGTGCAGCCTAGCAATGACGTGCTTAATATTTTGCCCCTACTCCTATAATTTATCTACTATTGTAAACCAAGAGATGCCATTGCCCAATAATTGCTCAAATAAAACTCTAAAGAGGTGAGACAACAAAGACCATCTCCAGAAGTTTAAAAGAAATTAAGATTCTAAAGGCCAAGATAGTTTTACATTAAAGTTATAGTATCAAAAAAGATTAATTGCAAAAGAAAAGAAAGGAAGATAAAACCTGAGATGTGATGACTTGAAGAAGCAAAGAAGAATGCCCTAGCTGTTCAGCTCTGGTCTCCTCTTCAAATCTTGTCCAAACCCTTGAAACAACCACACCCTTGTTCTTTATTTTCTCTTCTCATGGATTCTCCTCCAAAATGAGACCTCTGCAAGTCGATTTAAAGAAAGAGGGACGAGTTTCTCCATGGCATGTTGGTCAAAGGTCTTTCTTGCCATTGGCGACTATTGCAGGGGTTGCCAGGTCACTTAATGCTTTTGTTGTCCTCCTCCTCACCAAGCTTCTTCCTCCTTGGTTGATATTTTTTCCTCTGGTGCTGTCTTATCCGCCTTCTTCTCCTGTGAAAGCATCTCCATTTTCCTGTGTCCTTCTCTTTTCCTTTCCATATTTTCTCTATGGTATACTTTATTTCTTTCTTCATTTATTTAATATTTTCCTTTCCATATTTTCTCGATGGTATACTTTATTTATTTCTTCATTTATTTAATCTTTTCCTTTCCATATTTGCTCGATGGTATACTTTATTTCTTTCTTCATTTATTTAATTTGATGGGAATCTTAGTTTTTGTGCCCCTTGTAAATGTCAATTTAGTGAATGACATTTCAAATTATGGTTTATTTTATTTTTCTTCTTTTCAATGCCCATCTATTTTCTTGTAGGTAATATTCATGGTGAGTGTTTATCTATTCATTGTCTTTAAATCGTTGTTATTTCAATAACATAGCTATCAATTATATAATTTATTATTTTACTATTTTCTTATATAACTTTATTTATTTATTCGCCTTTAGATATTTATTTATTTTAATTTACCCCCTTCTCTCATAGACCTTAATTAAATCTACCAAATTTAGCATTGTCAAATAATTGAGATATTTAAGTGGACCTAATGGCTCAACTTAGCCAATTCAAGTAACTTTAGAAATATATATATATATCAAAATCCTAGGTTGAATTAACCTCAGGCTCCTAGAACCTACAAACAAGGTCAACACTAGAATGACATACCAATTGTCTATCCCTCATTCAATGGAACCACATAATCTTCCTCACTTTATACCCCTAGTACCTGCAGCCAACGACAAGCCTCACACAAATACAACATCCAAATCATTAGTCAGTTTTAATCCAACATTTAATGCATCAAATTAAAATACATAGTAAGATTGATAAGCACACTTAATAATAATAACATTAAGCTTCATAATTTTAACGCACACTCATGCACACACACACACTTATATATGTTCACATATTAAAGTTCAAAGTTTTACTCCTAGTCCAAATTACATCGGGGCTAGGAATCATGCAAAATGATTAACAAAGTATTGAGGTGATATGACACAACCACTCAAGTATATAATATTTCAATAAGTATGGGAAGATTTTAACAACTAATATTGTTTAAAAATATATAATCTAAGTATTTAGTGATGAAATATCTTATATGGGTCATGGGACCCCCCTTACCATTGTACTTTTCAAGATGTATGGCCACAAAACCCATAGAGGATGGATAGGCTAATATTCTAGTATAGAATTGAATCCTACTTGATCTCACTAGCAACATCATTTTCAATACATAGAGGCAATATAATTTCTCTAATTTTAATTTCATTAGGTCTCTTTATGATGGTATCAATGGTAGATGGGTTCTTAATGGAAGTAGATGTGGTAATATGAGTTTAGGTAGGGTGGTTGTAAAGAAGTTGGGATATAGTGATGAAAGGATGAATGATCATGTAAGAAATATAATAAGGCACAATATAGTAATGATATTTATGAGAAGTAGGAGCTATAAGGAGTATAGTGGTAGTAGTAGTAGTGAAAATTGGTTCTAATATATATGATAGGTGGAGTGGTGGGAGTAGCATGTAGGGAAGTTGAATATTGGGGGAAGAAAATGAGAGATGGGGTTTCAGAGTGACCTATGGAGGAATATGCTTGTAGTTGTGGGGTAAGAGATATTTAATAAAGGGAAATTTATTATTCATCTTTTGACATGCCTTTGAGTACCTCCATTCCATAAGATTTGGTCACAAACATATTAAATATGGAATTAGCTAAATCCAAGAGATTGGCATAAGCGTTGAGATTAGTAAAGTCCTCACTATGCATTTGAGTATTATTAGCAACATCCCATTTGTATATTGTAGCAAGGTGACCTCGTGACCCAAAGTATTCTCCGTTAAGGTAAAATTATTGGTGTATTTATGTATTTACTTATATTTTGAAAGCATCAATTCATCTTAGGTTAATCTTATTTAGTCATAGTTTTATTTAAGTCTTTTGTGCATCATTTATTATTGGTGGTGGGTGCTAAATTTCCTTATGTGGGTGGTGATTTTTCATCCTCATCCACTTACCATTGTTATATTTCCTATAAATTTAACCCTTTTGATTGTATTTGAATACTTGATAAGTGGAACAACTATTATGTTGTGCGTTCGTATTTCTTTGTTGTTTTTAGCAATCAATTATCTAAACTATTTGGTCATCTTAGTCTTGGGTAGATTGCTTAGACAAATATTACATAGTATCAAAGTATATCTATATCAAATATTATATGGTACTAAAGTATGTGTCAAAAACTTAAAAAACCACTATTTTTTAAATTTTTAATGATGAAAGATTTAATTTGATGCATGATCACAATGTAATTCAATCTAGGACATATCCAAGTGAAATAATAGATTTTAGTTGATGTTTTGACATGTAAGCAATAAAAAAGTGAAAGATATGAAATAATGACAATAGAATAAAATTTACATTAGAAAATAGAGATGCTAAATCATAAAATTAGAATTGAGAAGATGAACTAACCCTATGGGGGAAGTTAGAGTTCTTTGACAAGTTTAGGTTTACCAAAAATCCCTACAAGTATAAATTTAGTTGTAGTTAATAATATCACAATATATGTAAAGAAACCCTATATAAATAAAAGTATTTGTGTATATTAACATGCAAAGTAATCAATAATTTAAATAAAAGGTTAATGAGACTTAGCTCTTGACAATGGTAGAAATTGATGTTGTCTTAGACAATGTAGATATGCTCAATGACCAATATTGAACTCTAAAAATCATATTCAAAGGATGGATCCTATAGTTGATAAGTCCCTATGGTATACATTATTGTTGAATGAGATCAAGTGCTATTATGTTTAGGTCCCACACAATTTTTCGTGTACATCAAGATTTTGATTGTAATTGTTGCTTGCCTCCAATTTTTTTCTTATGTTGTAATATCACAATGATGACCAAGGTGGTGTTAATAGACACCAATTACATTTGTTGAGATTGGATTGATATTTTTTAGTTCCATATGCCCTATCTAAGCCCACTTTTGTTGTTTTTGAATGAGTAAAAAAATTTCAAAGATGAATAATTTGTAGTATGCCCTATGTAGTATTTACTTATGAAAGTGCAAAATGCTCTAAATGCTCTCTATAATGATGTCACGAGATTGATAGTTCATTCAAATTTATTGCCCTTGGACATGTCTTTAAATATGACACATTCGATGTCATAATTCAAATATTTTCACATGCGAAAATGTGAAGTATGCACTTTTATCCATTACAAAATAATAACAATTCAATTTAGATTTTTGTATGTATAAAGGATTTTCTATCTTTTTAAAACTTATTTCATTTATTAAATAAATAAATAAGTGAATTTTTATCTTCTATAATTTGTTTATTTAATGATTGGAAAGTCATATGCAATGTGATGTTTTTCCTTAGGGGAGAAGAGCCAGTAGCTACCACCCATTGAATAACCGCCACCTCCAGGTTCACTCCACCCCCCAAAAAAAATTTAACTCTGATCCACTAAAAAACTTTATGTTATTGAATAACTAATTACAAAAACACCAATAGCCGCTCATTAAGTGCTAAAGTGATTGATTTAAGTGGGATTTAAGTGCTAAAACAGCTCTAATTGATTGAAATTAGAGCGAGTGGCTACTGGGACAGCCCTCTAAAAGGTGACTTTTTTACCTCCGCGCGCATATCCAATGCTCCCGCATTCAATCGAATTGCCCAGAAGCTGAAACCTTAGTTATAAGCACTTAACTCATGTGCGAAAAAAACCCATAATTTTTTTTTCCAATTCGACATACGGTTTGAATTCTACAGTTGCGCGAAGTTAGCCCTGGCGGCTACTGGATCTTCTCCCCTAGTTAACTAATTTTTTTGTTAAAATTTTTAAAATTAGAACAATGAGATTAAAGTTGTCCTTCATATGTGAATAATGTGTCTTGCATGCATCTCTAAGAGTTGTACATCCTTAAGAGTTGTGTCTTGCATGCATCTCTAAGAGTTATCCTTCATATTCGAATAATGTGTCTCGCATACATCTCTAAGAGTTGTGCATGATATTGGATGACGAGACACAAAAGTCTACTCTAACACCATTCTTTCAATTTTCTCTACGTAGATATTTTAATTTTATATGAATTTCAATTTAAATGCCCTCTCTTATACTCATGCAAACTTTTATTTGCTGATAAGTCGAAGAAAATCCTAAATTTAGAAGAGAGTGTTGGAAGTGGATGCATGTTGTTAATGTTCACTATATTCCAATTACCGCGTTTCTTGGAAAATGGAGAGTACGATAGTAGCGGTCTTTGCTTAAGTTAGAAGGTCGGCGCTCTGCCAATCTATTTATTTTTATTTATTCCTTTCTAATTTGCCTGCAAGATAATCCCCAAATCTTTCGATTTTGCCGCGGATTCAGATCAGCAAAGATTTGTTCATTTTCGCTTTTCGATAATTCATTGGTAGGCTACAGGTTTGGAACTCGCGACGTTTTTTTTTCAGGTTTTTATTGTTGCAGACTCCCCTTATAAACTAGGGAAAAGATTAGATAATTAAACGATTTAACGTAAGTGTGAAAAGCCCCAATGTTAGGCAATATCTGTGAACCCTAAGCTTACGAGGACAATTACATGTGCCGCTGATAGAATTGACTTGCGTCACCAATTTTACATGTCTCTGTCACAATTTCAGCTCATGTGTTTGCTTTTGCTTTCAAGTTATTCAGTGGCATTTATTTAGCTACTGTTGCATTTTATGATTTGGCAGGGTTGTACTGGAAGAGAAGAAAAAGAGCCTGTAGAATTTGTAGGGAATGCCTCATACACTATAATGGCTGTTGTTTCGGAGTCTTCTGTTAACGGTAAGTGTATGCTTAACTATGTTTAGGTGCAGGGATCAAAAGTTTTTAATTTGCTTTATAACTGCTTCTTGATCATATATCAAAATATAGCTACTTTGAAATGTACTTAGTCACCTGGATATGTGGAATTTACCATTTTCAAATAGGTCTTGAGAGTATTAAGATTCAATGCATTCATTATGATTCTGAATCTTTGAGTCTATTTGATTGGAACATTTAACGATTTCCAATTTTGAATTTTAATCTTTACAAGAAAGCTTATTTAGCGGCCATGGATCATTACATTGAACTAAATATATTCCATTTTAGAGTGGAATGGTTATGGTGTATCATAATTATGCTTTATTATATAAATGTAAGACACCTTATCTGGTCAACTGGATTTGAAACTTATTCAAATCTCCATATGATCCATTGCTGCCAAATTTAAATTTAGTTAGTTCACCATAATGATCCATTTCTGTCAAATAAACATTATTTTAGAAAAGAGATGAAAACTTAACATCTTTGAATTTCCATACTTGCTTGCCTCAAAGATTCAAATCTGTAATGATAGACAGCTTCTGGTCTTCCAAATACTATTGACATATTGAAGATCTGAAAACAGAGCTCTTATACTATACTTCAATGAAAAATAAGATCATTCAGAAAATACAACACAATTAACAATGTATCTGCTCACAAAGTGAGTGAACAGCAAAGCTGAAAATAATTTCTGTATATTCAACTGTGTTATCGAATTCTGCTACATCATACATATAAAGAATTAACTGAAACATGAAAAACACATGCAAGCTGCTTGCATGGAACGACTAAACTAAAAATAGTCTTAACTGCAGTCTATTTAAAAAAAAAACTAAAGGACGGTGCATTGAATAGATCATGCGATATAGGCATGCAATGATCATGCTGAGCAAACTGAAAGAAAACTGGAGATGGAACTGGAGATGGAGTACCGTCGTTGTGAATGCATGACTGCATGTCTTCCAATATCTCTATCCTATACATTGCCCTAAATAATATCAATGCATGTCTTCTCTTTGAAATAATTCCACGTTCCACAGTTTGTATTCTTAAATGCATGTCTGTAGAATAAGCACTCGTTTCAGTAACATCAATAAGAAAAAAGCCTTAAAGAGGATATCCAAATCTTAAGTTCTTGATCAAGTTGAGTAAACTTCCTTGGATGCCTGCATCAGCTTCAGAAGAATATAATCAGTCGTGGGAATATTATAATCACTGCACTTGAATGCTTCTTTCCTCCCATGTAAAATATTTTCATCACGGCTTTTCGTTTCCTCATCTATTATCATCTTTAAAGGTAACAATTCAAAATCAAGCAGTGCAGTTTTAGATATCTTTTTGGCAAAGGTTTTCAAGCTTTCTAACTGGGGTTCTGTTTTTAATTTTCTAAAACTTCTTTATTCGGCTCTATATTAGCCAGAGATTAGGCACAAGCTTGATTTGAAACATTTAAAGATTGGCTGGATTCTAACAGCTGTGTTTTTTCGCTCTGTCACCACCTTTTCAAATTTAAGCTTCTTGAGTGTAATATCATTTTAGCTAAAATCTTCCCAACATGTGCGATTGTTGAGAATTAATGGAAAATTTTGCACCGTTTAGAATGTTCATTGTAGAGCTTAAATTAGGCTTTGCACTACAGATTTCTAATGGTTCTAGCTCCTAGGTTTGAATGGCTGTTCACAAGCTATGAACCAGCAGCAAACTACTAATCCTTTTCCATACCATGTATTATATTTGAATTATTCTTAGTTTGCAGCCTTGAGTGCCATCATATCATTTCTTCGACAAATTTTTACAAGCTTCAATCTGACGATCTTCCTTTCCAATGACATGTAGAAGTTCCAGGTTTGCATGTGCATAACATGCAAGAAGAAACGTCATCAATTAATGGCTGGGAAGACCTCAGAGAGCAAGTTGCATCATCATTTTGTGAATGTTCCATGTTGAGAGAGGCTGAGAGATGTGGCAAGGTAAAAACAGGAGGATTACAGTCAGGTCGAGGAGCTCCAAGCAAAAGTTGTATGGGTGTTAGAGTAAAGGAGGAAGAGATAACCCAAAACATAAAACCCAAAACCATTCACACGTTTTCTATGGCAGGAGTTGGGGATATGGAGATCCCAAGAAGCAGCTGCGGTGTTGAGTATTCGCCTCCAGATGTTATTGTTATTGAGGATGATAGTGATAATGGAGACAATGAGAATGGCAATGATAGCGAACAGAATACAGAGAATGTTATTGTTATTGAGGATGATAGTGATAATGGAGACAATGAGAATGGCAATGATAGCAAACAGTATACAGAGAATGTTAATGATATTGAGGATGATAGTGATAATGGAGACAATGAGAATGGCAATGATAGCGAACAGTATACAGAGAATTTAGCAAACAGTAACGAAGATGATGACCATGTTCTAACTTCAGATGGTGATACTAGTTCTACCAAAAAATTAAGATCTATTTCATGTGGAGGATCAACAGGGCAGAGGTTCAATCGTAACAGTCATCAAATTCCTAAATCCACAAATCCTTCCGAAGATGAAGATGATTGTCAAATATTTGGTGCAGGGAAATTCAGGCCATTCAAACGTATGAAAAGTGCCCACAGGCAAAATCCTGCCGGTAATGACAGATATGTATGTGAAAAGTTGAGTTCAGATAGTGATAGTGAAGACAGTGAAATAATAATGGAAGGTTCTTCTGGAAAAATTCATGAACAGTGGGAACAAGCGGCATTGAAGAAGCAACTTTCCTCTCCTATGAAATAGGAGACACCTTTTGTTGAGGAAGAGTTTAGTGTTTCTGGTTCAAATTTCTGCCCCGATAGCCCTTCCAGAGAATTTGAGCAAAAAGGCAAGAATGAGCAAGCGTATGCTGATTTTCAAAAGCACCATTCTGAAAGGCATTCAACAGATCCTCCAGATCTTGTAAGTGCAAGTGGTATAGTTTATACTTCATGTCATGATGATGTGACAAGCCATAGAACTCCCAAGGAGCCAGAGACAAAATCCCAGAGTAGAGAACTTCAATGGAGCCTCCAATGGTCAATCTGCAAATACTGTTGAGATCAAGCCATCTAGAGAGGTGAATGAATGGTGTCAAAACAGCGGTTTGTCAAGATGAGAGAAGTTCATCTGCATCTGCCTCATTCTAAATCCCAGCAAGTGAACCCTTCTCTGATTTTGTTCCATAAGTCAATTGATGACAATCTCAGTAGTCTGATAGGCAGCACAGCACATATGAGAAAGATTTATGCAAATATTGGACAACTCAATGCTTCTTAGAAGATATGTTGATTTCCTGAACTGAGAAAACCCTCTGTAATTCTTAATGAAATTTGGGGCCTTGTTCTCCCCTCAACTTTGTAAGCATTATTTATAAAGGAAGGGTTGTTAAATTCTTATTATTTATTTTCATTATTATTTTATATTTAAGTTGAATTAAATATGTAAGATAATAAAATATATGAAATCACCAGCTTTTATAAATTTAGGAGCTTAAACTGTATGAGATCAATTTGAAATATTTTTTAAAATTTCAGTAACATCCATTAAAATTAAGCTGTCGTTTATGGGACCCCACCCTTAGTATTTTAGTCTTTTAAATATTCATTTTCACGCATGTTGGAGATGCCACTTCCAAAAATTAATGCAAAAATTATATAATTTTATAAGAAAACCGAAAACTTTTGCACATAGTTTTTTTATTTTTAAAGCAACCAATGTTCCTACTTCAATGCTTATACTTATGATTTTATTTTTTACAAAAAATTAATTAATTTGACATTAGGAATCATGGGGTACTACAATAGCAACATTTCTACTTGATTCATGTGAAGTTAAAAATATTAGCTAATCAAAATAAGATATAACGATGGGTAATTTATTTTTTAATACTCTTTGTTAAAAAATTATTAGACATAATTTATAATAACCAATTAAATAAATCTAATTACAATAATATACTCGTAAAAAAGATATTATGATTTTATTATCATCTATCCCATGATGGTGAGCATGTATCTATTTTTATTGGATTTATTATTGTTTGTATATCAAATTTTTGTCTTTAAATTTATTTGCTTTCTTATTTTTTTCAATCATAAATTCTTTTGAATGAATTTTTATCTTTGGAAAAGATTTTGACCATTTACAAATAAAAAATTCTTAATCTTGGTACATTAAAATAAAATTCTCTTTTAAAACAAAATAAAATTCTCTTTTAAAACAAACTAAAATTATCTTTTAAAACAAAATAAAATTCTCTTAAAAGAAAATAAAATTCTCTTAAAAAAACTCTCTTAAAACAAAATAAAATTGTCTCTTAAAACAAAATAAAATTCTCTCTTAAAATAAAATAAAATTCTCTTAAATAATTTTATTGGAATTTTTAAGAGTTATGATTCCTTTTCAAAATAACTAAATTATTTGTATTTCTTTATTAAATATAGAAATTTATATTTTTTTCATATTTAATATATGATTAATAAAATTGATAAAAAAAATTTAATATAAAAAAATTCATGAATTAAACATTTTTTGACAATTTATATTTTTTCTTAAAATGTCAAATGAAAGGCATTGAAATGATCAAACCGTCATTAAATTTTGATATGAAGATAAGGGTGACCATCAAATCCCAGGCCTGGTGAAGGGATGAGCATAAGGACTATTGACAGTTGCAGTAGAACATAAGAAATAAAAGTAGGGGATATCAAAATTGGAATGAATATCCCTGATCAAATAATTGGGGATATTTAACTAGCAAATAAACCCTAGGTCCTAGAGAAATTGGAAAGGCAAAGATTGGAATCCTGGAAGGGAAAGATGGAGGAAATTGTTTCCAAAAAGAGAATGCAAGTGGAAACTAGAGACAAAGATTTGGATCCCAAAGGGAACAACGATCACAAGAAGTGCAAAAAATTCCTCTGAACCATAAACTTCCAAATCAATGCATTTTTTCTTAAAAGCAATAAATTAAATTTCATAGTAGAAAAATTGAAAGAAAGGGTTTTTTTATGAAATGGGCTAGAGAATAGCTTACTACACCCAAAATTAGGAAATTGTGATGTAAATTGGGGGAAAGATGTGAAATTGAAAGCTCTACCAAATGGATTATTCCTAGTAGAATGTCTTGCAAGGCTCATAAAGAGGAAAATTATGAATGGGGGGGGCCTTACACAATGAAGGGCATTGACTTCTATCTAAAGGAATGGGAGCCAAATTTCAATTCCCTAATTCAAGAGATTTAATTCTAGTATGGATCAAACTATATAACCTACCCTCATAGTACTAGTATCTAGACACCTTGAAGTGTACTGGAGATAAACTAGGAACCTTCATTTTGGAAAAAAACAACCTAAAGGATAGAGATTATGCACCAAAATTTATGTGTGTATATGTATAAACGCTAGGCCACATCCCCACATCCCAAAAGAAATTGAAATTCAATCTATACAAGGTAGATGGAGACAAAAAATCAAAATCGAAAAGATAGATGAAATTTGTAAGAATTTTCATGCAAATGGACATGTGATGAAGGACTTTATGGAGCAAGAAAGGTAGAATTATCAAAAGGCCCAATGTGATTAAATTCAAAGTGTGGGTGACAATGATGAAGAAAAATGATAGTCAAGGAAAACCCTAGAGGTGGTGAGAAATGACCATGTGCAAAGAAAAGATAGGGAGAAACTATTACAAAAGAGTAAAGATTGGTCTAGCCAAGAGGATAATGAGGCCTTTTTTAGTGAAGAAATTGCTGCTAGAAAGGATGGTTTAGGTCAAACCTCAAAGCCAAGATCATCAATTGAAAGCACAAGCAAATACTTTATATCTACAAGTGAAGAGGGAAGATTATGGGGAGAGGTTGTGTTGAGGGAGTTGGAGAAACTCACCCCCACACTAAGTGAAAACTACAAAATAATAGGAGAAACTCCCTTTTAAATGGGTATACTTTTATTTGGAATTGAAAGAAATATGAACATCAAAGAGAACTTACCCCCATAACCACCAATAGATCTGGGAGAACAAATTGAAAAATAAGAAGGAGAATATAAATTTAAAGAAGGAGAAATTAATATATTTAGTTGAAAGGAAACTCAATCAAACTAAATCAAAGATTAAAAAACCAAAATTGGGAGAAAAAGGGTCAAGTAGGGAGAAAATTTAACAAGGAAAAGTTAGAAATTGTTGAAAATGCAAAGGGACAAATGAAACTAATATCAGGGAATGGATTCACCCTTCCCAAGGTGCCATGAGGCTCATAACATGGAATGTTAGGGGCATAAACACCTCTAATAAGAGAATCATGATCAAGCACCAAATTAGCCAACTAAAGATCGACATCACTCTCCTCCAAGAAACTAACTAAATGAAGATAAATAAAAATTATTCATCTCGAAGTGGTGTCAATAATATGGATTCTTTGAGGCTACTTGTGGGGCCTTAGGTTGTTTGAGTGTAATCTAGAATCCAACTAAAACTAAAATGGAGGGCTTACAATCAAATGAGAATTGGAAGGTGATGAACTATATAAGTATGTGCATGGGCATGCAATTCTTCTTGATCAATGTGTATGGGCTAGTTAACACTTGATAAGTAAGTGAGAGGTTTGGGGACAAATTATAGGAGTTTTACAAACTTTGAATAATTTTGAAACTATTATTTGAGGATATTTTAATGCTATCCTTGACAAATTTGAGAAAAGAGGGGGAATCAAGAGAGTAACATAAATTTAGATTGAATTTTTCAAAAAAAAAAGTGGCAACCAATTGCTAGATATAGTCCCCAAAAATGAAAAAAATCACTTGGATTAACAAAAGAGCGGACTACACTCATATCACAGAAATATTTGACAATTTTTTCTTCACTAGCGATTGGCTCAACACTCCAATATATTGTGAAGCTTCCATCCTCCCTACTACTAGATCTGAACACTCCACCTTATTGTTCTAGATATTGACAAATAAAACCCCAAAGAGGTGTCCAATCAAGTTTGAAAATATATGATTAAGGGTGGTGGAGCTAATAGATAAAATGGACATTTGGTTGGAAAATGCACCAAAAGTGGGATGTTCAAAGCTATACAAACTACAAAAAAACTTAGCCACATAAAGTAATGGCTAAAGGAATGGAACAAAACTCACTTCAAAAATATATTTGTTGAAAAGGTCTAGGTGGAAGAAGAATTAGCATAATTGAATCAGAAAGTGATCCAAGAAGGTATGAATGCATTATCCTTTGAAAGAGAGAAAAAGATAAATAGTGAATATCTGGAGATCCTTGCAAGAGAAGATTTATTTTACATCAAAATTCAAGAGAATGATGATTTAAGGATGGGGATAAGAACACCAAATTTTTCCATAAATCCACTAAATTAAGAAGAAATAAAAATAGAGTCACTAAAATTAAAGACGAAGGCAACAAGACATATAATCAAAACCAAACCTATGAAGTCATAGTAAAATATTTTAGATATCTCCTAAATGGTGATGGCCAAGCCTTGGATCAGGTAAGGGAGAAAATTATTGATAACATTCTAGAACCGATAAACCAAGAACAAAGTTATAATTGAATGCACCCAATAATGGAATAGGAAGTTAAAAAATAACTTTCCAATTTGATGCAAATAAAGCTCTCAGCCTAAATGGCTTCTTGGATAGTTTTTTTCCAAACATTCTAGAATATATTGTTAATAAGTAATTAGTGGCTATTTTTGATGAATCTAGGAAGAAGTACACAATGCTTAAATAAATGAATATTGCCTTCCTTTCTCTTATTCTAAAAAAATAGTTGTGGAGACAATGGATGACCTACAACCAATCTCTCTATGCAATACCACTTACAAAATCATAACAAAATCATGACAAATAGATTGAAGGAGATTCTCCTAGTAGCAATTATCTTAAAAGGATTAGAGTAGATTTTCCCCCAAGGGATCAATAGTGGAGGGCATGTAATTTTATCTCACAAGGCCATACACATGGTAAGGTAAACCAAGGTGGAAAGGATGATAATAAAACTAGATATCCAAAATCCTATTATCAACTTGACAAAAAATTCCTCCTAAAGGTAATGGAAAATTTTAGTTTTATGAAGCATGGATTAAATGGGTTGATAGTTCCATTTCTAGCTCTAGATTATTGATTTTGGTTAGTGGAATCCCTTGGGGATTTTTCCAATCCTCAAAAGGAATTCATCAAGGGGGTCATATCTCACACTTCCTATTGATTAGATCATGATTTCAAAGCATTAGGAAGAACAATCAATAAGGAAAAATAAAAACATATGCAAAGCTTGGAACCAATTACTCATCAACAATTTGTTGTGACACAATTCTATTGAGAGTTGCAAGTAAGTGAGAGGCAAGGGTGATAGAAGCAATGTTCAATATACAAAATTTGCAATGCTTCAAGACAAAAAATCAGCTAGAAAAGGTTAGATATCTTCTTCTTTAACACAAAAAAGAGGAAAACAAAAATAAACTACTTTAATCTTGGGGTTCAAAATAAGTATTTTGTCTGGGAGTTTTTTGGAATTACACTCTTTTTGAACAAGTGCAAAAATACCTAAGTTGTGGGACACTATTGACTAGCTACCTAAAAAAAATCAAATCTTGGAAAGAGAAATGCCTTTCTTTAGCAAGAAGAATTCTCATACTAAAAGCAGGTATATCAGTGATTCTCATCAACTTTATGTCATGTTTGAATCTTCCTAGGAAAATAGGCAACTTAATAGAAAAGAAAATGAGAACTTGTTTTTGGAGTAGAACCTTAGAAAAGGAGTGATTCCCACTCACTGCATGGGATAAATTGTGCAAATTGAAGGTGGCCAAAGGTGTGGAACTCAAATAGTCGACACTATTAAACTTTTCCATGGTTGAAAATTGGTTTGGAGAATATTCAAGAACTCACATAAAAAATGGGCTAAAACTTTATAGCATAAATATCTAGACTTTGAGGATCCCTTTCAGATCTTCATTGTTGAAAATCCTCCCCCTGTCTCAACCATCTAAAACTTTATGTTGTCATGTAGAATTCTAATAACAAGCCATCTTACTTGGGAATTTAACAAAAAAAATAAAAACATCCTTTTGAGAGGATTCATGGGAAGGAAACCAAGCCTTTATGAACATTCCATAACTTGAAGAATCAAAATCCTACCTAACCAACGCTTGGGACAAGAACCTCTACGACTACATGGAGAAAGAAGGAAAAAATGGGGTGATTTCTTGGAATTGGAAATCATTCCAAGGACTATCCTTTCTAGAGCCACAAAAAGAACATCTTAAGAAAAATTTAAGTGAACAAAGAATTAATTTGAAAAGGGAAGATAGTATAAGATGGTGTGAATAAAAATTAGGGTTCAAATATAATGTCAAAATCGAATATATGCTAGCTGAAGCTACAACTAAGAAATAAAATTGGCCTTCTCATCTATTTTAGAGTTACGAATTATTACCAAAGTGTAGATTCTTTCCCTGATGGACACGCAAAGAAGAATCCTTATAGGTGACAAACTCCAAAAGTTAGGCATTATTGGTCCCCACAAATGCCCACTCTATGGACTAGAGGAGGAAAACTAAGACCACATTTTGTGAAATTGCGATATGGAAAAATATCATTGGAAAAAGGTAATTGAGAAACTAATTGGCAAATCCCACTACCTCAAGATCTTTTTTTTTATTTTCAATGTGGGTACATTTGAATTAAAAGGAAAAATTCAGCAGTCTATGGACAACAAGTCTATTCTCGATCATCCGGGAGGTATGAAAGGAACGAAATAGGAGAATATTTAGGGAAGATAAATAAAAAGGAGATACTAGCATGTGAAAAGTAGAAAAAAGGGAGAGGTTCCATTAAGGTTCAGGGGTGTAAACCTAAGGTTGATCTTTAGGTCCTTTCTTCAAGGTTTCATTAGAATGTAGATCAACAAGGAACATAGATTGACTTTCAACCTTGAAGGTGAACCAATCAGGCCTGGATCTACAATCTTAGAGTCTTGAAATGGATTGGAAATGATATGAAATAACTAAACTAATTGAATTATATGACCTAGTATTAAAAAAATCTAAAATTTGATGATGCACAAACTGTAACAAAAACCTGCAAGCAAATTTGGAGAGTGTAGAGGGTTGTATACCTATCACCAAAAGTTGGATTTGAATGTTGTAACAAGACTAGGTCACCCCTGGGAGAATGGGTCTTTGTAAGCCTCTTTTGAACTTCAAAATTTGATCATGTAGTTCTCTATCTCCACTTTGTTTCTTGCCATGCAAATCTTTCATCTTCAGATTTGTACTTGCAACAAAGATGGTTTGGGGTGGCTATACGGGGATTTGCCTCAGTCAAACACCTAATTTGGTATTTAAACCTCCACAAATAGCCAAAGATATGATAAAAGATTGTGTGTGTGCCCTAACATTAAGTGTGTCTAAGGTTTTTATGATCCAAAATGTAAAGAAACCTTGCTCAAGTGTATTAGAGAGAGATTCCTATATGAAAACATGACAAGGTCTACTTAGGGAGAAGTCAAACACCATTAGGAAATATGAAATACAATGATACCTTGCTTTAGTCTACAAATAGGATGAATATTGAAGATGAGAACACTAGGAAACAAGTCGTTAGGTTGAGGGAAATGGTCAAATGCATCTCCCAAACCTAGAATCCATTATGCTCTTCTATTGGCATCAATATTCAATCATGACATAATACTTGATCAAAATCTATAGATGAACTTGAAAACCTACAAATATGAATGCATAGAAATGAATATAAAGATCTCTTGTTGCTCCAAGATTCCCAATTATTGATTGCTAGTTTCAAATGGCTTAAAGACTAGGTATTTATTGGTATCTCTCTAATTTCTCAAGAGTTAGATCCTGAAAGATGGCATTTGAAATTTAAATTTTGAATGTTAAAATGGCCACTCCGACATATTAAAAATTGGTTCCTGGCTAATAAAGGGGACCCATTCACCCATAGGTGAATGGGTCTTGGCAAAAAATTCTAGGACTCTTAATGTCAAAGGAAAAACAATAATTGGATGCATTTGTTCAATGCTTGCAATCTTGGAAAATGATAAAATAGGCCTCAAAATGCATAATGTAGGATATTAGGACCTAATTATAGGATGTTGAAAATGCATAAATTTAAGGGTCACTAAAATAGGTCCAAACTAAGCACGAAATTACACTATCACCTACAAGGGAGTACAATTTATGGCGCTACAACATAAAAAGGTGGAAGCACTATCACAAAGGTAATAAACAATGTAGCAAAGTCTATATTTTAACCACATTATAAATTTACATCTTAGGATGGTGAGATGAGGAAGAATTAGCCTGGTCTCACTATTTTCCCCCATTCATCAAGTTCCTCAAGTTCAACCAATCCATAATTTGAAAGCAAACACTTGGTGGGTACCACCTTATTCTTATTGGACAAAGGTCATTTCAATGGGGCCTTCTAAAATTGAGATTATCATTGGTGAATTATACGTGCAATCTAACCTTTGTTACCATATGTTGGCATCTATGTTTCTCAGGCTCTACTAGAGTGTGGTGTGGATAAGAAAAATGTCAAGAAACTTATGTAGAAGCTAGTAACGACCAAATGGCTTTGGGGGATGAAAAATTACTTGGACCTTATAATTATTGGAATGGGTTTACATCCAAATAATGAGGCATGGCCCCTTCTGACACATGCATATAATGGGTCATGGATACCATTCATTATCCTAACCACTAGAGAAAATTTTTTAGGATGGAATGAAAACACTAAGTGGGGTGTTGGTTTTTTGATGATAATCACTAGCATAGATGGTGAGGTTGATGTTGATTGGTCATTTGCTTGAGACAATGACTAAGGTGGATAGCTCAATGGATGATTATGAATAGATAGGATTCATAATTTTTGAAATATAAAATATTGATACATGTCTCCTAGGACATTTTTCTTACATCCTCCACAGTGGATGAGAAATATTGGTGTTTATGGCCTACTCTGTCATTATTTCATTTTAAATGAATTATAAATACTATGATAGTAGTATGGTCGATCAACTCAATGTAGTTATATAGAAATTAAGTTGATGAAAGATTTAATACCCTGCTAAGGGGATATCTATAAAAAATGTACCACATTAATATAATTGGGTGTTGGCCCCACAAATGTTAGATTTATTGATAAAATAATAGAGTAATTATTATAATATTATATAATTTTAATATATTTTTTATTGATTAATATATAGATTTACATATATTAAGAGGCCAATTCTTATCTTTCTTAAGTATAAAATTCTACAAGATTGGAATCATTAAATTCGTAGCCTTAAAAAATTGGAAGGCTTATGAAATTAAATACTATTTCATATAAGGATTTTTCTTTATTTTTTGTTTGGAATAATACCTCAAATATTATGGTTAATAGAATTGTAAAAAGCTATTTTTTAAGATAATCTTGTTTAAAAATTGTGCATGTCTGCATTACCCAATATAAATATAAACTGTAGATAATCATGAAAAATTATAGCACATAATTGATTGCTAGATACAAAAATCAATAACTAGATAAATAATTTGCATTGCAATAGTATCTTCCTAAAGGAAAGTACTAATAAGGCATGCTATGTGGGTTAGAGTACCCTATATGTTAGACACTATTTTCCTTGACCACCAATGCTTATCCCTTCTTATAGTTGTGTTTTGTTCCATATTGTGAATGCGAGAATCCCTAATATGTTTGGTGCGATTTTCAATGTAACTCAAGTCTATGCTCGAATGTTATGTTTTATTGATCCATAATTTATTCTCTACAAATCAAGACGGGGCATTACATTAGTTTGGATGTAGCCTTTGCCTCATTGGCTTAGATTGTTGAATGCCATGAAAACTAAAATATTTATTTAATTTATTATGTGAAAAATATCATAAATTATGTGTCTTAGTTTGTTCTTTATACACATTACACCACATTTTGGAATAATTACTAAAGATATTCAAATTATGGTAATTAGATGGTGCTATGAAAAGATATGATTTTCTTTTATATGTTTTGATTATGAATTATTATAAAGTGATGATTGGTCTTCCATGCACTCATGTGAAAGTAAAATTCGATACCAAATCTAAACTATTAAACTTTGAATATCATCATTATTAGAAAGCAATGGATAGATAAATGATACACATAAACTAATATAGATGATTAATGATAGTCTATATTTGTATTATGATGTTTCTAATTTATACAATATGGCCATAAATTTTATATACAAGGGTGTTTATATCTCATTGGACTAATTACCTTGATGTTACAATGAAGTGAACGTAGGATAAAGTACAATTCCCCCTCCCAATTGAGTTCAAAAATCATCATCAAGGAGAGGATAGTAGATTGACGAAATTCAATGGTCTATACTATGTGTCAAGTATTAGTGTAGTAATTATTTTATTATGTTATGTAATTATTTACCCTAGTAGTTAAGCCATCTTATGTGGCTTCATTAGCAACTTGGAGAGTTTGGCAAAACTCTTCCATGATGGGGGGCATCTCCCCATTAAAGAGGAGGAAACTCCCCACCTCGGGTTGCACACATGATTCGACTCCTCCTAAGTTTCTAACTCTTTAAATTATACATGTATTCGTAAATCTACATCAAATTCAACCCATATTGTTTTGCTTTGTTTCATTGGATTTCTTATCCAAATTGATCCAAAACATCAACATGATATCAGAGCCATTGCTGGCTCATTTGAAGGCTCTAATTTTAAATTTTCTGATTTATTCGAGTGAAGGAGTTGATACTATATGGATGCCTAATTTGCAAAGAGGCCACGAGATCCCAATAAAAAGCGTTTAAATCTACCACAAATTGGAGTGGAAATTCACCTTTAAATATGTTGGGAATTAGAGTGGAACGTCACCTTTAGATCTGCTACAAAGTGTCATGGAAAGTCACATTTAAATCTGATGCAAAGTGCCTTTAAATTCGCTGCAATTTGTGCCTTTGAATTTGTTGCTAAATCCGCTTGCAATTTGTGCCTTTAAATCTATTGAAAAGTGCCA
Organism: Sequoia sempervirens; assembly: GCA_007258455.2. Taxonomy (NCBI): domain Eukaryota; kingdom Viridiplantae; phylum Streptophyta; class Pinopsida; order Cupressales; family Cupressaceae; genus Sequoia; species Sequoia sempervirens. The sequence continues at coordinate 158,720,802 of VDFB02047230.1, forward strand.
CAAATTGGAGGGGTTGTAAGGTTTTTCAGGCTATGTTGGGGAAAAGCGCGTTTAAATCGGTTGCGAACCTCATATCCTCTTAAGCCCCTAGTCATATGGGATTTTAAGCTCCTAGTCACAACCAGCAAGGGGGACTAAAACTTTCTATTTTTCTCTTCATATTCTCTCTTAAATATTTTATAAAAAATAATCTCAAAATTGAGTCCCTTTTTTACAAAAGGGTTTTTTTGTATGCTCTATCCAATGGTGGTAATTTTGCATTAATTTATAAAGTGTCTTTTTTCACCTTTTTTTTGTAACCAAATATATGCACTAAAATTAAGTGACAAAACAAAGGGGGGAATCAAAAAATTATATTAGAAAGGGGATGTCACAGAATTGTGCTTAAAAGAACTCCAAATTTCCTTCAAGATTATAAAATTGAAAATCACAACTAAGAATGGATCCAAATCAACAAATTAGTCCTCTCACACCCTTTAATTGTCATGAATGGAAGATGCAAGTTCAACTTTCACTCGAAAATAAAGAGTCACTTCAAGTAACTATGGCCAATGAAAAGGATCCAAATGTAGTTAAAGATAAAGAGAAGTGGTTCAACAAATGTGATCAAGATTTTGGTTTTTTATGTTTATGCCTATCTCCAGAACTCCTATTTCATGTGGAGCCCTTAAAAGCCCCACAAGAAGTATGGAAAACTCTTGAGAAACTCTTTGGAAAATTCGACGAAATCAAGAGTCATGAATTAGAAAATAAATTGATAAGTTTGAATCCAAATGATTTCAAAACTTTGCAGGAGTACTTCACAAAGTTCAAATCACATCACTTACAACTAAAAGAATGTGAGATAGAGAAATAAGATGGTCAACTCATCTTATCAACTCTATTTGAATTGGATCCTCAATATTCAGTCTTTGTGTCATCCTTTTACTCCACAAAGAGCGCTTTAGGTGCAACATGGTAGATGCCTAATATTGATGATTTTATTGTTGACCTAACTAGGGAGCAAGATAAACTAATACAAATGGGCACCATAGGTTCAAATAAGTCGCAAGCACTAACTTTTGAAAGTGGAAAAAATCATATGAGAAACAAAGGTGATAAAAGCAAGGATAAAGAAACAAGAGAAGTGTCAAAATAAATTAAAAAATAGGGAATTATGAAAAAATATGTGAAATGGACCTCTTTTGAAAAAAATTGGGACATACAAAACTTGATTGTATGAAGAAGAAGATCAATAACCTCATTCAAATTCTTGAGGAGAATAACATTTTTGAATATGAATCTTCATCATCATCAAACCACTACAAAAAATAGAGAAATCAAAGGGGCATGCTCTTACAGTTTCCACAATTCACAAAATTGTAACATGGCTTCTTGATTTAGGAGCTTCCCATCATATGGCTTATTCACCATATCTATTCACCTCTTTACATATAGCAGTCTACATAGTAGAAATATTGGCAGTAGACAACACTTCTTTACATGTATGTGGATAGGGAACAATTGATACTGGTAATGGATACTTCACCAAAGTTCTTTATATTCTAGCATTGACTAAAAATATTCTCTTGGTCTACTGGATAGAAAATAGCGACATAGGGAAAACAATCAAATTTGGGCCTAATATAGTTGTGACAAGGGACTTACTAAGCAAGCAATTATAGCAGTTGGGAAAGTAGATGATTCTACTCAGCTTTATACATTTTTAGATTTTGCACCTGATGATTATACTTTGGAGATACCTGCACCAGAATCCAGTATAGACAGTTACTCTCCTCCATATTTACATGTTGATTCTCAATAGTCTATTGAGGATATCAGTAGTCATCTGTGATTGCAGGATATTGTTTTATCTCATTTTTTATAAGTGTCTTGTATTTGTTTTTCTCGATTTTGGAGGATAGTATTTTCCTACAGGGTTTTCTATCTTTCTCCACTTTATGGGAGATTCCATTGTACATGGGTACCTAATCAATCCAAGTTGTCAAGACCCATATTTCTTCCCACCTAATTTGTGCTTAAAGGGGGTATTATTGTAGTAATTATTATAGTAATTTTTTATTACATTACATAATTATTTACACTTGTAGTTAAGCCATCTTATGTGGCTTCATTGGAAAATTGGAGAGTTTGAAAAAGCTTTTCCAAGATGTAGCAAGTTGTCTCCCCATTTAAGAGGAACAAACTCACCACCTCTGGTTGCACGCATGATTTGACTGGACTTCTAAGTTTCAAACTCTTTGCATTATATGTACTCTTCTTTTTCATTGTAAATCTACTATATCAAAATCTTCCCATATTTTTTTTCTTTCTTCCATTTGATTTCTTCAAAGATTTTGGTGCTCCAACTTGTCCAGTTTGATCCAAAACACCAAAATCAAGAACTTTTTTATGCACACACCACTAATTTGAATATTAGGTCATTTTTTGTTAGTCATGTATAAGATTCTTGTTAAAATATATACTAGTCATGTTGCCTACTATACATGTATTGGTCTAAAGTTTCATAAATAGAAAGGTCATTATCATTGTCATCTTGATTGTTGATAGATTTGAATAAATATTAATCTTCTTTCTAAAGTCACTAGAATCAAGTTGAGATAAGAATATCTCTCTTTTATGCATCTATAATTCATTCTTATTTGTGCGTGTTGAACATTTTTTGTTGTGAAGCTAGGTTTTTTGTAACTAAACAAGCCTTTTGGTTTTAAAAGTTATATATAATAAATAAATAAAAACTAAAACCTACCTTGAGAGAATTTATAGAAAAAGAGGGCATGAGAAATTAGAATTATAAAGTTTTGAAGAATGGAGAATTAAAATATAGTAGCGTAGGCAAAAAATGTCACAAATCTCCCTAATTATCTTCCTAGATATCTTTGATCACTCCAACAAGTTGAAGTGTGATAAATAGAAATAAATTTGCATGTGAAGTGGTGGCAAAAGAAGAGAGAAGTAAGGGAGCATAAAATTCTTAAGAAAATGATAGAATGTGTAGAGGAGGGAATTCACTACCCTCAAAATAATGGGATCTCAAGGAGAAAATTAGCTCTCAACTACCTCAATTGACCCGAAACAAGTGAAATAGAAATTAAAATGCTTTGAATCTATAATCTAAGTTATGTTTATCAATTAATATAATTGGAAATGTCAAATAACTTGTGGATACAAAGTGATAAAAAAAATTAGTTTGCATAAATGAGAAGTACATAATATGCATAATATGATACTGGATGTGCAAATCCTCGGGCTTGGACGCCAGCGCATTATGAGGATGTTTGCTCACCCACATTGTCGTATGTATGAATGAAGTCTAGAAATGGCCATTGTGATACATGTTCATCACATACACACATGGAAACAAGGAAAAATGTTGGGGTTGTATAGGGGTTTTCCTCAATCAAACTCCCACTTTGGTGTTTCCACCTCCACGAACAACCAAACAATATTGGAATGCATAAAAATTAAAATAAACATTTGATAGAAACAAGCCCCACTGTGGAGGAGAACACCTATCATGATTAAAAGATGCTAGACAAGATTAATTAATTATGATAATAGATGAGATTAATTAAATGACAAGCAAGAGAGAATTACCAGTAGCTTTGGCCCCTCTCTTGCGATGATAGATGTGATGAGATTGTGTGCAAGAGGATTCTTCACTACTACATATATCCAAGACATGAGAGAATTTTGATTGATTTTTGTTATAGAAAAAGTGATAGAGAGCTCCAAGTCTAAAATTCCTTTCAACCTATGAAAACTTGTGAAAATGAGAGAAAATAAATTTTTATTCTAGGACTAGGCAGGAATAGTCGTTACAACCACATTTGGGCACTAATACACACATCACAAATAAAATATACAAAATGTTCTCATTTGAATCTCAGATTTTAGCGGGACATTTGTGTGCCATGTAGATGTCTACACGTCACACTTTCATCTAACCAATTTCCTCTAAAATTCAAACCACAAACTACAAATGCTTCATCATTTCCATCCATGGGATTAGAATAATAAAATCCTAATTATGGATTTTTTCATAAATGCACTAGGTGCAATGTGTAAGTGTGAAATTGACCTAGGGTGCAATTTTTTGACACTACAGTTTTCCCCCACTTTAGTGGGTGATCACTCAAATGGATCAACTACATTGAAGTAGCTAAAAATATGTAAATCATTAAGTACAATAAGTGCATTGATTACCTTGAGAAAGGATATTTTAGAGGTTGTAGAGGTCAACACAAACAATGTCCCCAATGCTCAACAAAAATCTAAAGCATCTGACATGAAAATCTAGCTGCAAAATCAAAAAATTGTCAATTCCAAAAATGGAAGAAGCTACTTTAGTGAGAAGAATTCTTAAGAAGATGTTAGTGGGTCAGAAGAAAAATTTGATAAGGGTGTGAATATATGCCCCCTCATGTTTTCCCCCTAGCTAGGATAAAAACAAGAAGGTAGTCGAATTTGAACTACCACAAAAAAAATAAAAAATAGACAAAATTTTGGCTATATACTCACTGGGTGGGCCCCAAAAGGGTCATTTTCACTATTCATGATGAGAATTTTCTCAGAGTTCTATAGATATTTAGAAAAATTTCCTATTGATGAGATTTTAGGCCATTGTGTATAGAGGAGCTTCACACCGTCATGGAGAGCGACAAGCCCCTGGACAAGGTAGGCCAAAAATTCTCAATTTTGGTTTTATTTTAAGTATTTAATTTCAATAAAAAACTTAGGGTAGTGCAATCATCCTCGATGTGTGTCGATGTCTTGGACATAGGTTGGCATCTAGGACCCCGTGCGTTCATCCTAAGGATGGTTTCATGTTGGAATCTAGGAGGGAGGGCACACTAGCATCCTAAAAGTTAGAAATAAAAATTTTTGCTAAGAATTCAATGTTTGACAAATATTAGAGTAGGTGTAGATAGAAAAGATGTAAGATTTTGTGTGGCAGAGTTGCATTTTTGTAGGTTTTCCTAGAGATTCGAGAGCATATTGGCAGTCTTATTATATCACTCCTACACAACCGCATAGGAGATGTTACAACACATGACTAGAGCCTGATTCGTTGAGTTGGACTCTAGTGGATTTATGAGATGTCAAAGATGAGATTTCACCCGACATGTTGATGACCTTCATGGAGAGGTGGGATATGGACACCATATCATTTCATCTCCCTATAAGCGATACGATGATTACTCTAGTGGATGTCTACCAGATCTTGTGCCTCCCTATTCGATGGGAGAAGATTTCACTAGATGAGTCATTGACAACTTAGGATGTTCGGGATAGCCAGCTGTACTGTATTGGTTGAGTGGTTCCTTCAAAAACCATAGGGAAAATCTACTTAAGATGATTGGACAAGGGACAAGTGGCAATGCCCTTGCTGAATTGCATCATGATCATGATGGTGGCACTTTGAATGGCCATAGATGAGCAAGGTTCCCACCTACACGCATGCCTCATTCACAATTTTAGAGAGATGAAAGAGAGTAGCACCGTACTCTCCTGGGGTCAAGGCATGTTAGCCCATCTATACCACGACCTTAGGTGATATGTGCATTATGATTACCATAGCTTGATAGCTCGCACACTCCTTCAATTGTGGGATTTCAAGCATATTTTACCTACACTCAACCAACTAGTTTTTCACGGTGGATCACAGGCGACCTACCTCAAGCCCATGCATACCCATTGGTGCGGAAGTGGAGGTTATATGATTTATTATTTTGGAGATAGATAGTGGACCGACTAGAGGTTAGCAACATTTTATGGAAACCTTATCAAGGGATGGATTGATGGCCAATGATAGGACATGGCTACCATGCATGTAGCATGATCGATTCTTAGTGGGTTTCCATGGTCATATCATAGTACCTTATTACTATAGATGGTCCATGAGATCGTTTGGACAAGTATAAATGATTCCCCATGTTGTATCTACTTATATCAGATCATTTAGGAGTCTCATTAGGCTTAGGGACCTACCCCATCCTACCATCAAGGATGTCACACAAAGTGAGGCAAGCACTAGTGATGATGATGATCCACCTGCATTGGACATTGACGATGTCATAGTCATAGATGGATTTGACAGATGGTTTGAGAGAGTAGGTCATGCTCCCATCTTCCCTAAGGATGCCATCGAAGGACATCCACGAATTCAAGGGTCTAATGGAGAGGAGGGCCCACAAGAGGAGGCATGAGAGGTAGTGGAGGATATGCTCCCCAATAGCAGTCCATATTATCTCATTTTGATGTAGGAGCATCCAGGGGTACCAATCAATCTTGCACACCCAAAAATAAATTTGATTTATTTTCTCAATTTTTGGTGTGTTGTTGGTTTTGTAGGCATGTTACTTTTAACCTCTCTCATTTTCAGCTCTTTCATATGGGACCCTTTTCCATAAATCAATACTATGCTTGAATTTAAATTATAATGATATTGCAAATGTTCCAAATTAAAAATTATGATTGGGAGCCAAAGTCCCATTCCCAATGTAAATTGTTTTTTATTCATTTGTAACTCCGAAGAGATTCAATTTGTTTGTCATTAGTGATGGAATCTTCTAGGTGCAAGTGTTGGAGGTAGTGGAGGTGCAAGATGAGATAATGGATGTCAATTTAGAAAAATATTGGAAAAATTGTCAAAAAATAATAATTAAGGGGTTGAATGCATGAATCCCATGCCTAGAATGGAGAAGGTAGAGGTTTGAATGACATTATGGGTAGAAGAAGATGGTTTGGGGTCGTAATTATGAGACTCGGTCTCAGTAAAACGGCCATAAATTTCTCATACAAGATCAAAATCAATAATTTCGAAATGACTTGGAAAGCTAGAAATGAGACACACCAAACCCAAAAATTGTTTGAGGAAATTTACAAAAATGAGGGACCATGGATTGACAGAAATTGTTTGAGGAAATTTACAAAAATCAAGAGAAATATGCAAGATTTTGGAGGAAAGGTATGAAGAGTTTTGGAGCTGAAAAAGGAAGGTATAGGAAGAGCCAGTTGAGCAGATTTAAATCTTTTATGTATTGAGAAAATGATGTAAATTTTATGTCTCAAGTTGATTGAATGTAATAAAAAAAATTGAATATGTTTGCATTTTCTTTGGTTCTATGAATTGCTATTTGTTGCAACAAATATTTTGTTATTGTGTTTTATGAGCAGCAGTATTCTCCTTTCATTAGTGGTAACAGAGCATGAGTTCCTAAGTGTGCAGGCAGAAGCACCGATGTGAGGTAGTTTGCACTAGGACTTGTGGTGGTGTGTGTGATTTGTGTGTAGACAAATTGTCGAGTGTGAGGCGGTCTATACTTGAGAGGTTGAATTTTGAGAGTGTGTGGCAAGTGTTTGATGAAATGTCAAAGAAGAAAAGAAAAAAATTTGTCATAGTTTTGTATGTAGATGAACATGAGGGAGAGAATACTGCAAAACTATGCTTTGAGGATAGCATGAAGAAAGATGACAATGTGAAGAAGAGCAGAGAAAATGAGTGTTGCAGCCCAAGAGAGAAGGATGATAATACAAAGATCTATGAAGGTAATATGTTTGATAGAGAACCTGATGAGGAAGATTCATTTCTTGTAGAGGAGATAATGAAGATAGAGGAGATGTTCAGATCAAATGAGAACCTTGAGAAGAATGAAAGTGCAGACCTAGTGAAAGAAATTACAACAAATGATGATGAGGTAGAAGTTGCACCAACAAAAAAAGAGAATAATGAGGACTTGTTGGTGGACATGGAGCATCAAATCAATGAAGAGTTAATTTTTTATTTTTCTACATTATGTGATGAAGAAAATGATTTTGATATTGTGGAGAGAAGAGAAAAGTTAGTAGATATGAAAGAATTTACAGTAATAGATTGGCATTCAGGGGTTGCAAACTTATATGTAGAAGTTATAAGGGGTAGATTTGTGTGAGTATGTTGCAAGTGTTGATCTGTATGATGAGGGAATTTGGTGGAGGTGGTTGTGCTTTGGTGGGTCAAGACCCATGGAAGAAGAGAAGAATGGTAGGAAAATTTTTTGGAGGAGAGCAAAGCTAGTTAGACAACAAGATGTTGGAAAAAGAGAAAGAGTAAATTTCAGAAGAATAAGGAAGAATAGTGGATCCAAAGCAAACATATGGTCTTCAAATGTTTATGAGTTTTCAACTTATGGAATATTTCACTTACCCCAGATGTTTGATGCAGGAGCATCCAAGGGTACCAAGCAATATTGCACACCCAAAAATTTTTTTTTTTTATTTTCTTGATTTTTGGCATGTTGTGGGTTTTGTAGGCATGTTACTTTTTCCCTCTCTCATTTTCAGCTTTTTCGTATGGGACCCTTTTCCATAAATCAATAACTTGCTTTGAATTTTAAATTGTAATGATATTGAAAATGTTGCAAATTAAAAATTATGCACTTATGTGAGATGGCAACTACTAGTCAAGTTTCAGTTGTGCCTACTCTTATCCTTTCAGATTCATCTAATGTATTGATGTTTACTCTAACAGTACATACTACAAAGGGTACTCTTGAGATAGATGTCCCTAAAGAAGATCCTTTTGAAGCAAGAAATATTAAGTCTACTCCTTCTACCTCTTCTCAAAATAATGCATGTCTTGGTGATGATTGGGGTTCCTTAGACTTTACAGATTCATTCATTGGGGAACATAAAGTTGACCCAATCCACTCAGTCCTTCCAATAACATCATCCAAACCCACTATCAAAGATGATCATTCTTCTGCATCGTGTGGTAATGTGAATGCAAATTGTAATATTCTTAATGTTGATCTTCCTCCTTCTGAGGAAGATGATTTCACTTCTATTAAAGAGGCTAATGATGGTAGTCCTATCAAGGAGGCTGGTGGTGATCCTGTAGAGGACTATGATCCCCATTTCCAGAATAATACTCTCCATGTAGATCCTTTGTTGTCTACTATCTTTGTGCCTTCTTGTGAGAAGTCAAGCTTTTCTCCACAAGAGAAAGGGTTGTTTCTTGCTCCTCGTTCTTTGAATGAGCAAGAGCATATCTTGTTGAGGCTTCTAAAAGCTTGCTTGATTACTCTTGCTCCTCCTAAGAGATATCAAAAACATGATAAAACAAAGCATTCTTTCTATGCATACCATTGAGTGCCTCGCCATTCCACTAGTGAATGTAAGGACTTGAAGGATAAAATACAACTTCTTGATTCAAGTGTCATCACTCATTTTTTTGTTGATGCACCTGCCTCTTCTTCAAATGATAAGGGATATCGAGGTTTACCTCTATCTTGTATGTTCTAAGTATCTTGCATGGTTCCCCTCCCTTGTATGTTGGGGACAGTGATAACTTGTGCTAGGGATGTGTGTCCTTTTAAGGACCCCCTCTCTTCTCTCTATCTTTCAATTTGAAACGTCCCTTGAGTGGACCCCTTGTTGTCTTGAAGGGTTCCTGAGGGACCCCCTTTGAAAGCTTTTATCTCAAATGAATTATATGGTGTCTAGCTTAGGGGCAGCCCAACTAGACCTCACTTTTCAAATAGTGTGTCCCTTGAGTAGACCCCTTTCCTTCTGAAGGGTTCTTGAGGGACAACTTTGAAATCCTTCCAACTTTTCAAGGGTCTACGTGATTGTCTTCTTGTTTTCCTGTGTGGCTACTTTGTTTTCTGACATGTTATATCTATAGATAAACATGTCACTTTGCAGGTGCGTCTATAAAGCCATTTTCCAATTTGACACTATGGAGTCCCCTTCTCTAGGTTTCCTCCATGTGAGAGATCTTGGGGGATGCCTCCTTGTAGATCTGCGAGCCTATAAGGCACTTACTTTACTGGGTTTCCCTCATGTGAGAGATCTTGGGGGATGCCTCCTTGCAAGTCTATGGGCCTGTAAGGCACTTACTTTATTAGGTTTCCCTCATGTGAGAGATCTTGGGGGATGCCTCTTTGTAGGTTTGTGGGCCTATAAGGCGCTTACTTCTCTAGTCTTCCTTCATGTGAGAGATCTTAGGGGATACCTCATTGTAGGTCTGTAGGCCTGTAAGACACTTTCATCCTGCGGGATTTGTCTGTCGTTGGTCTAAGGCCTTCGATGTACTTTGTGCAAACTTCATAGTTTTGTGGAGCTACGGAGTCCTTTTGTTCAAACCTCTTCAAGAGAGAGTACCTATGGATCCATCTCTCTTGTAAGTTTCATTCCTTTCTAGCTTCTCCCTCTTAAATTCTCTATCTCTTTCTCTTAGATTCTCTTTCTTCTCTTTTGTATATAATGGATCAAAGATTTGCATCTTCTTCATCCTGAGTATATGCCCTTCCTTTCTTCATTTTAGAACTCTTCTAAGTGTGTTATTTCTTAATTTAGGGATGACGCATAGTATTGAGACAACATTTTACATCGAGGTCTCTTTTACTTTGTTGACTCAAATCCTTTAGTTTTTTGTGCGCTAGCATTGTTGTCTGGTGTAGGTTTTTCTTGTCTAATTCATTTGTTTTGCAAGTCTTCAGCTTGGGGGCATGGTTCCTTGGTTTGAAGAGTTATCCACTTCCTCTACAATATCCTTTTTGCATTATGATGTTATTTATGTTTAACTTATATTTTCTTTAGCGTGCATATTAGTGTAGATTCATATGCCCGCTAAAGTGGGGAAAAATATATAGTCATAAAATTGCACCCCTGGCAATTTCACATACATTCTTGCATCTACTTTAATGTCCACTCCCCTAGCACTTGTGTAGGTTCATTTTAGCCCCTACATCAACCTTTTTCCCCTCTCAGGATGCTCAAAACTCCTTTTCAACAGCTACCCTTATGCGTCAGCTTTGCGTCAAACCTTGTGTTTTTCTCATTTGTGTCATTTTGTAGCATGATGTGTCCAAACACTAGCGCGTTGTGCGGACATTTGTGCATTGTGCTAGCATCTTGTGATGTTTCAACATTCAAACAACTATTTCAGTGCATGCTTGCCACTTGTCATCTATTTTTGTTGGTGGTAATGGCTAGGAATGCCCTGAAAAGGCTCTGGAAGCTTCTTTTCCCTCCTAAAAAGTAGTCTTTTCAATCCATTTGGGCTTCTAAGTTCTTCTAGCTTCTTCTCCTTCTTGGCATCTATCTTGACACATTCTCCTATCTTGCTATCTTGCTTGCACATTTCCATATAGCTTGCTACAATAACATTCTCTAAAGCTCTCATAGAAACCTCTACAACTCTCTTTAAAGCTCTTGCATCTATCTTTGTCTCTCTCTTTTTGGCTTCCTTAAGCCTTTTAGCTCCATCTCCCTTATCTCATGCTTGTGAGAATCCTAGGATTCCATATCCCCTATCATTTTCATCCTTACTTTATGATGCGGGTTCTCCTCCTCGAGCGGGCATTGCTTTTATCACTCATACTTGGTGGTGCGGGTTCTACTCCTAAAGTGGGTTTTGTTTTCACCACACACTTTGTCCATTTCAGTTCATTTCTCTCTATCTATCTAGTTGTTTGTGGACATGGGAACACCAAAATGGGGGTTTGACTAAGGAAAACCCCTATACAGCCCCAAAATTTTCTCCAAATATCATGCATTTAGGTTTTGAAGACATTCATTTGTTGGAGGCTTCATCACTTTCATGGTTGTGAGCATTTCCTTTCTATCTCTTATTCTCTTTATCATTTCCACTTCACTTTATTTCAATTCTATTACATTATGTCATTTTCTTACATTTTGTAAGTTTGTAGCAATCAAATCGCTAGCAATCACTTTGTCATTTTCTATGAAAAACTTGCTTTCTGGTCCATACAAGATATCAACACACCTCTGAGATGCCAGTGTGCCGCATTGTCATCCTTATTTCGTGTTATTTTCCTTTGGTCAGGAGCCTGTCAATTTATCCAGAGAACCTCTATGATCTAATCTTTCTAATCTTGAAACTCTCACGTTGTTCCTTGAGGTAGTTTAGGGTAGTTCATCCCATGAGGCTCTCTGAATGAAGAGAACTCATGAGTAGTGAATCCCCCTTCTCTACACTAATTAATAAATACATTGCATATATATAAAGAAATAATTAATCTACGATAAATTGAGATTATTGACTGATAATGCATAGAATTCAAAATACAAATACTCTTAATTCCTATTTAAATAAATTAATCATACATGTATGCATCATAACACAATGAGAAAAGAATGTGTTGATGAAGGAATGCCATGACACAACATAGTTTGATTCAAAAAAGAGTCGAGTGTCATGCATGTGACACAAAATAATTTTATGCAAAATATCCATGCAAGTACATAGCATTGTCAAGTTCTTTCAATGGTACACCATTCATGTCATAAAGTTCATAGGCACTAAACCCATAAACAGAGGTGATTACATATGGACTTAACCAATTAGGACTAAATTTTCTCTTTCAGGTTCAGATGGTGGATTTAGGTTTCTCCGATTCTCATAAAGAACAAGATCACTAATGTTGAAAGTGGAAGAAAGAATATTTTGATTCTAATGCTTTGATAAAAAAAATTGGTGAGCCTGTAGGTGCTCAAGGGCCTTTAATCAGCACTCATCAAGCAACTCCCAGATTAGACATTTGACACAGTAAGTTCCATCATCAATCAACCCTCTAAGGGAAACTCGTAAATATGGGATTTCCAACTCTAAAGGCATAATAGCATCAATGCCATACACAAGGTTGTACAGAGTAGTACTAGTAGTCATACAAACACTCATGTTGTAGGACCAAAACGCATAAGTCAATTGAGCATGTCAATATTTACCATGCTTATTAATTGTCTTGCACAATTTGCTCAATAATTTTATTTGATGTTTCAGCTCGGCCATTGGACTAAGGATAATAAGGTGTAGAAAATCAATAAAGAATATGAAATTTCTCCAAGAATTTTTTTACCTCATTTTTATTAAATGGTATTCCATTATCAGAGACAAGGGTAGAAGGCAATTCAAAATGAGAAATTATGTTGTTTAGAAGAAAGTTGCACATTTCTTCAACATTAGTAGATTGAATTGGAATAGCTTCAACCCACTTCGTGAAGTGATCTATTGTTGTTATTATGAAGGTATGTCCCTTAGAAGAAGGGGGAGGTATCTTTCCAATGATATCCAAGACCCACATTTGAAAAGGCTAAGGAGAAGCTTGAGTACAAAGTTCCTATGTAGGAGCTTGGATAATATTGCTATGTTGTTGACATTGAGGATATTTCTTGACAAAGACAAAGGAATCTTGCTCCATCATTTTCCAATAATATCCCATGCGTATCAATTTATGTACTAAGGATTTATCACCATAATTTCCACCCCTAGAGCCAGAATGGGCTTCTTGAATGGAAAGGGGTATCTCAGTCTTATTGATACATCAAAGAAGAAGACCATTTTAAGATCTATGATAAAGAACTCTAGACACTGAAAAATGTCCCGAATGATATCATGCACTCAAATCGGGTATACTAACATCATTTCCTCCTAAAACCCATACTCTTTTCACTTAATTGATTAAATTAACCTAGATATTTAATTAATTGCCCCATTTGCATCTATTAACCTAATTAATTTAATCGATTTAATTCACCCCTTTTCACGCTAACACTTTGTCTCATCAAATTAAACAAATCAAACTATTTAATTTAAATCCATAAATCTTCCTATTTAATTAAATAACCCTAAGTTATTTAATTAAATATCAGCACCCTTCCCCCTTTTCATTAAATCACTTAATTTGATGAATATCATTTAATTATTCTAAAATTCCCCTAATTGCATAATTAACATTGTTTAATTATCAATTATTAATTAATCTAATTCCCCCCTCACTTGCAAGGGAATATTCCTCCTTTGCACATTCCTCCAAAAAGGAATATTTCCATGGAATACTCCTCCCCCTTTTTTCAATAATTAAACTTTGTTTTAATTTGCTAATTTATCATTTTCCTCTGCCATGACAATATTCCAAAGAATATTCTCTCTCATCACTCATCTAAAAAGGGAATATTCTTACAAAGCTTCATATGCAAGTTAACTCAAAACTTCTTGTGCAAGATAACTTTTGACCTCTTGTATATGTCAAAAGTGTGTTTGTTTGAAGGAATGTGAACCCTTGATTAAATCTCATCTTACATTCTCACCTGTTGATGAGAATCCATGATCCATGCCTCAAATTTCCTCCATCCTTAACCATTGATTATCCTTTTTTATCTCAACCCTCCATTTCTCATTTGCTCTCCTATAAATAGGTCACTATTTGGAGACAAATGGATCCATATTTTAACATCAGAGTTATGTTAAAATCACTCACAATCAAACTCATATTTAGCACACATTCAGCATCTTTTAGTTCATTTTAAATGCATTAATTATCTTTAAGCTCCATTAATGGCTTCCATGATCACATAATGCATCCACTTAGCTTGTTTATTAATTAGGGTTTGAATATTTTAGCTTAGAATCCATTTAGATTAGCTTAGATTTTGCATATATAGATCATTTTTAGCATAAAATTGTATTAAACTAGCTTGCATCATGCTCATTTAGATTAAAACCATGTTTTCATACACATCTTTCACAATTCCATCAATTTTCTTCAATAAAATTGATTGGAACAAGCTCATTTATCCAAAGTATTGGGAAATGGTCGTCGTTCCACATCAACATGACACCACTCCCACAACGGGATAAGTTTTGAATGGAATAAAGTAGATATTTTAATGCTTTCATAGTTTAGAATGCTTAGTTTTGATAAATGTTTAGTTTAATTTGCATTTTATTGATCCTGTTGAGATTGACATTGGTGGCTTTGTTATGCTCTAATTCTTCATGCATCAAGCATAATTGGCCCATGCTAATTGATTGGTCACATTCTGGCACTAGAAGGAGGGAAAAACCAATGAAATTTAATCAATTTCTATCTTGAATTCCAATTTTTAAAATTTTTGTAGGATATAGGGACGCCCAAAAGAATTTCAGTGATGCCTTTGCTAAGCATCGTCATACATCGATGCTATCGTCATAAAAAACAATGACGCCTATTTAATATCCTAATGCTAATTAAACTAAATGGTGACACTAATACTTTTTAGTGGTATCAAAATTTGCAAATCGTGACACTACACAAATGGGTGATCCCACAAAACTGGTTTACAATTTTGTTGAGGAAGAAAATTTGCAAAAAATTCCCCCATGAAGAAAATTTTGGGTTTTGGGGGGTTCAAATGAACTTAGGGTCTGAACGAACCCAAAGAGGGTTTGCTTGAACCGCCCTTCAAGTGAACCATATTAAACGATGGGTCCCTCATTTTTCATATTTTTTAGAATAAAAATAATGAGAAATTTTGAAAAAAGGGGGGTTCACTCGAACTCCCCTTTGAGCAAACCCCCATTCATTCAAAAGGTCAAGGGGGGTTCGCTCAAAGGGGGGTTCAAGAGGGCCTACCTTTTTCCCCCTTCTTCCCCTCTTGCACCAAATTTCTACAAAATTTTATCCTTTGAAGTTCGGGTTGAAAATGAAAATGGAGGAGACTTCACAAACCCAACTGGATGATGGTAGTCCTTGGAACGAGCTATCCATCAAATATACTTTTAATATGTTTTGGTTTTATTATGTATTTTTAGTTTGATTAAACATAGGTTTTTCATCAAAAATCAAGCTCTTTGTTTTACACATGGGAAAAATAGTAGATTATAAAAAAGAAATTGAAAAATATCAGTGCACTAGATATTGATGTCATTGATCCAACAAAAAAAAATGAATTTTGATACATACAAAAAAATTTATGCTTTGGCCAATGAATCATGTCTAAATTGTAAAAGGTTTGACTTTGAAACTTAATTAAGAAAATAATATTTAATGAAATGCTATGAAACCAATTCCATGCACTAGATATCATAGTTACGAATCTAAATTTGAAAAAAATAGAATTTTATTCGTCATAGAAAAAAAGTTGTGTTAGCCAATGATGTCACTCTTTAAAAATGGTGTTCACTGTTAAAAACTAGTTTTCGAAGGAGATGGAAAAAGAAGTGCAGTCTGATTTGAATTTTTTTGAAAAAACTATATTTGGAATATAAAGACAAAATGTCACAAATCACTAGTTTTCATTATCTTCAAATTCCTCACGGTTTAGCTGCTATAGGTGCCTGAAAGTGAAGATTTAGTTAAAAAAAATTAGTTCAATATCCAGTTTGGCCAAAAATTGTAAACTAGTATTGTGGGATCACCCAAATCATGATGCTATCGTTGTCACTAGTTTTTTGCAGAGTGACGTCCAAATTCACCAGAGTGACACCCAAACGATTTATAGCGACGCTATCGTGAACAATGACGCTCTTCTCTGGTAAGCAAAAATGATCAATTTTTAGCATTTGCTTTAATTTTTTACTTTATCTAATCACTAACATGCTTCTAACTTTGTTCTGGTTTTTAGGCTAACTAGGTTTTGCAGGTTGGGCGATAAAAGTTGAAGTGAAGAAGCATCCTTGTCTTAAAATCTTATAATTGTAACAAGCGTTAATTTTATGCTTTAGGAACACACTAATTTTCATTTGGGTTTAAAAAGAATGCTCAAACAAGACTAAAATTGAACCCTCATTTCATCATTTTATTTTGGCCTTAAAATTGAACAAAACAATTTAACACTTTGTTTGGTGCATAAAATGAGTTCATCTTAGCTTTAGGGGTTAAAATTAACAAGTGTTTGCTATGTTTTGTGATTTAAATTTTTGTTATTGAATGTGTATGCACTTCTCTCATGCCACTCGGTGATCTTGAGAATCAAAAACATTCCTTGACATTTTGTATAATCACCCACATCTTTCAATTTGGATTAAAAATGAACCCCTTGCTAGTATAGGGAAAAGGTGTGGTGTGTGTTCTCTCTTTGTTTCATGCAAACTAGGAGATTGAACTACAAATGTACTTCCTTGTTGTTATTTATCTTTAGAGGGCCATCCTCCCCACTTTGAAAGGAGGGAACGACCCGAGCGGTAACGAGCTAAATCCAAGCTCTTTCAAGTCACTATATAAAAATGTGTTTATGACGAAATTCATAAACAACAGGTGCAGATGTGTCATACCAACAAGTGTCACCCTTAGTATCCTTGTGATACGTTAAAATATCTTCTTAGGAAGAGACTAGGAGGCCTCTTGATTGAAATAATCTTGAGCTAATCTTGTCGTGTGTATTGCCACCTTGAATGAAAGCCCTTACTAAAATCCATTGTTTAGAAGCCAAAAACCTTGATGCTTGTTGGTGCAGGAACAATCGTTCCAAAGCCACCCCACATTTTACTATTCAATTGTTGAAGCAGAAAAATCCTTAGGATCTTTAGATCTTCAAGATTTGAGATTTGGTGGTCCCGAGAAGTGTGTATCATGGAGGAGAGCCAGTGTCACCAAATCTCTAGCTCTTCATATTGTCTTAGTGTTTGGAGAAATCCAAGTGGGGATTCAACAAGTAGTATCTTCTGAACCTAGGATGGTAAATGATTGTGAGTCAGTTTAATACTTTCCTTGGTTTCAAAACATTACAAACAAACATTCACAATCTTCCTCAAAATTTCAAACCCTTTGGTCTAAATATGTCCATACCTTTTGAAAAAGCCTTGATATTAATACTTGTCCAAAGGATTTCTATCCTTAGATATTTCTAAATATCTTGAATTATATCTCAATCCATATTTCCCAAGGTTAACATAGGCAATTATGGCTTCAACCTCATGATTTTCACAAAATGGACCTTGTCAAATTTATGGTGTTTTTGACATAAACATTTAGTTTGAAAACATAACCAAGACAAGTGTTTGTGGTAAAAGAAACTCACTTAAGCAAGATAACCTGATAAATTGAACCCCACATGACTATTTGGAGACGGATTTCTCTCGTTGAACAACTTGATCTTACACCTAATATTATTCAACCAAACTTTGAACTCATTGAAGGTGAACAAACCGATATAATTAGTAATTTGAGAAGCTTCACTTTTGACACAAAAGAAACACCAGCTCAGTGGAGAAACACAACAAATATCTTAGACAGAGAAGAGGAACAAACTGATATTGAGGCTAGAAGGACCATATTACCACCAGTCATGTGGAAATAAATATCCTCTCTTTTTCATAATCTTAAACTTCTCTAAATGATCTCATGCAAAATCAGAATCCCCAAGAGAATGTCTACAGTTCATCATTTCAAACTTAGGCATCTTACTCCAAAACTCTCAAAAAATACCTTTTAGCGCTTCACCAAAATAGAACGAAGTTGGTATACAACTTTTACAAGCATGTTTAAAGGAATAATCTAGACTTGTATATGTTCTTTTTCGGTCAAAACCCCAGTCTTTTCCATGATAATGAACCTATATAAAACATTGGGTCTTTAGGATTTGAAAACTTTACAAGTCTAGCATGTTTCTCACTACCTTGGTCTTATCAAACAAAGGTTCACTTTAAGTAAAAATTGAGTCAAACATTTTATTCACCCCTCCATCAAATTTCATCCTTTACTTCACCAAACTTTGCAAAAAAATTGAATACACCAACACTCTTTGACTTGAGCATCTATCAAACCAACCCCTAACCTATCTACTTTGTATGTGAAATGTATCCTTTTCCATGCACTTGGTTGAGTTAGTTATCATCTTTGAACTAGTTCATCTTGAAGGTCATGAGTCTACCCTAAATATTTACAATTTCATAAACATCCTTTATCCCAACATCAAAACATCAAACTCTTAAGTCAAAAGTGTTTTCTCAATATGTTTGCAAATATCACTCTCCACATCATCCAATTTTTCATCTCCCATTATCATCATTGCTCCAAAAATACTTAGAGCATCCCTTCTACCTAGATTTGAGTCAACTACAGAGTTCAAACATTACAAATCTCAACACAACTGTCCCATAGGTGACCCAAAATTTATGGTAAAGACAAGATCACAACACAAGAGAATCATGGAGAAAACCAAAGTCACATTTACCTCAAGTGATCCAAACCCTCTAGAATTTGATTCGAGAAATTAATCTACCCCATCACAACAACCATCATCTCCATTAGGGCCATATGAGATAGAAGACATCATGAATAATCCATTTGAACTTACTAGGGAGGAAATCATGGAACATCAAGCCTTGGGAAGTGTAGCTCCAATTTCCCCATCATTTGTTGCACAAAATTTAACACAAGGCTTCACAACTCCATCACTAAGGCTAAATCAAACATCCACTCCTGAACTTGCAACTAGTCTTACCAAGGACTTTGGTCTAACTCTTCCATTTGAAAGCAGCACACTTGTGGGTACCCTCGATACCAATCCTTCATCCCAAACTACTACTTGGACACCTACCTTTGGCACTCCTCTCATTCCTAAAGATCCTTAGCATCCATATAAACCTCTTGCACTTCATTACTCCATAACAACCTCCACATATCGAGGACACCCCTCTTCATCCATACCCATGAGTACCACAAATGTGCCCACCATCACGCAAAGTCGTGTGGACCAAGTGTCACAAGTAGATCCAAAAGGGAAAGGAAGTACTCTCACACAAGGTCAACCCTTAATGAAAATAGGGACATCCCTAACCAATCCTCCAACTAGTTCATCCATACCATTGGCTTCACAGAAAAAATCTATCCCATCCATTATCAACCCATCTCAAAACAATCCCTTGGTTACAAATCCTACCAACCCAGGAAATACCTCGTCCACATCACTAGCACAAGGAAATCCTCAAGACATGGGACAAGGGAACCTTTTCAATCAATGGACTCAAGGTCCTAGTGTGTCATTACCATCGCAGAATCTAATGGCCTCATCCTAATCTTTTACACGACCCCCTTCACTATGCAAAATTAAATGGAACCTCAAACCTACATTTCTCCACCCCAATCTACTATCTTACAAGAGATGTTAAGCCAAGGGAACCCTCAACCCCTCATCAACAATCTACTACCCACTCAAAACACCAACACCCCCAATCAATTATAGATGTCTCAACAACCAATTGATCCTACAATGCAAGTGCATGCCTTAGCTTTACAACAAGCACAAAAAGCTTATCAGTAAGCCATCCAACAACAAGAAGTAGCCCTAGTAGCACAATAACAATAGCAAGAAGCTCTAGTAGCACAACAACAACAAGCCTTAGTAGCACAACAATAGTAGCAACAACAACAAGCATCCTTAGCAACATAACAAGTAGCCTTAGTGACACAGCAAGAAGCCTTAGCACAACAACACCATCAAGCCCATCAAATAGCCTTAGCAGCACAACAATAGAAAGCCCAAAGAAAGCCCTTGTGGATCAACAACAACAACAAGCCTTACTAGCTCAATAGTATTCCCAACAACAAAAACCAAGTTCCTAGTATAATCCTCAACAAAACATCATTAATACAAACACATTAGGAACATATACATCAACACCTCAATCACCTTCATAGAATATCACACCACCATACACCCCATATAACACCTTATCATACTAGAATCTCACATACAACCCATCTGTCATCCCAACATATGTTCCTCCACCAAACCCGCAAGATGATCTAGCATCACAACTTAAGGCGCTTTCCCAAGAAATGCAAAATCTTCAAATGGGCAAGACAAAGAATCCCCATACATAGAATCTATGTCCCTATCCATTCAATCAAAACATCGCAATGGTACCATTCCCTCTTGGCTTTGAAATCCCCTAAATCAATAAATACAAAGGGAGAGGAACTCCTGTGGACCATCATGTGTATGGAGGTGGCTTACAATTATTCTTATTTAATGTGCCTCTTACCTTGAAGTTTAACAGGTCCTACCATGGATTAGTTTTCTCAATTTTCGTTAGGTATCAAAAAAATTCAAGAAATTATCGATAAATTCATAGATCATTTCTCCTTTAATCTTGACATGGATGTAAGTCTAGAAGAACTATATATTCTCAGACAAAACAAATGAGAATATTTCACTAATTTCTTACAATGATGGAGACAAAGAGCTAGTAAGAGCAAGTAGCCTCTTCCCAATGAACAACAAGTGGGGATCATCATAGCAAATCTAGATTTAGATTTATCCTTCCAAATTGAAAATGCAGTGCATCACATCTTATGACAAGCTTTTCCCTAGCGAGAGAACTCTAATCTCACAGGGAAATACCCAAGCTTACAAAGACAATCACCCATCAACTAGTTCAAATGACAATCCTTGTGTCTGGGCTAAAAAAAAGAACATAAAAAATGATGGTGTGGTAGATGCTAAGGTAGTCCTAAGTGATCATAGACCAAACAACAATCAAGTTGCTAACATCCAACCAACTATGCATTAAACAATACCTCCTCAGAACAATCAAATCAATAACACCGAAATACAAAAAAGATGAACCCCTAACAAGAAAAACTATCCTAAATGAAAGTACACACAATTATCTAAACCCATCAAGACTATCATGAAGAAGTTGCTAGATTCAAACCTGATAACGCTTCCCAACTTTGAAAACTACCAAGAACTACAAGAAAAAACATCTTAGTACAGTGAGAATGATCTTTGTGACTTTCACAAAATCAAAGGACACAAAATGGTAGGATGCATGAGGCTTAAGAATATTATCCAAGACCTTATAGAGAATGACACCATCTCTATTGAAACACCAACCAGTAACTAGGATCTTAATATATACAAGAACCCTATGCCAGATCATAACCAAGTGAACAATACTAGAAAATATAAAGATTACACAAACGTGCAGCATACCTATTCCAACATGGTCGCTTCCTATGATAGAATCATTACCGTTGTCACCATCAAATGGCCTAGTGCAGAGTGTGGAGTCACCATGCGACATGGAAAAATTACCGTCCAAGGAGTCCCATCTCAATCTAGGGCATAGCCTACTTTGCCAACATCAAATCCCAGCAAGTATAATCTCCTAGATCAGCTTAAGAAGACCCTCGCATAGATTTCAATCTTAGAACTATTAAGGTTGTCCCTTGCACATAAGGAAATCTTAGAGAATTCTTTGTCAAAGTCATTCATCCCTAAGGATATTGATATAGATCAATTTCAAGCTATGGTGGGGCATATTGCTAATCATCTTCTCACCTACTCGGAACAAGACCTACCATCACAACCATCTCATAACTGTGCTTTACACCTTGAGGTTGTCATCCATAAGAATAAGGTCAAAAGAGTCTTAGTAGATGGAGGTGTTAGTCTGAACATTTGCACCCTTCAGTTAATCAAGAACCTGGGCTATTCAAAGGATACTATTGAGAAAGCAAAGAGTGCCACCATCAAAGCATATGATGACCAAGAGTGGGTATCACAAGGCATCATTGCACTACCCATCGAAGTGGGACCTACCATTGTAGAAACTACATGCCAAGTGTTAGACCTTGATCTTCCCTATAACATACTACTTGGTCAACCATGGATCCATTCCCTAAAAGTTGTAGCCTCAACTTATCATCAATGTGTAAAGTTTCCCTTCAAGGGTAGAGAAATTACCATCCATGGAGATCCTGAGCCTTTTAATTACTACAAGAATCTTAAGGCCAATTTCTGTAAGATACCCCAAATACCCAAGAATGATGAATGGCCTACACCTTCTAGTTCATTTATTGACCCATCATCCCTTGCATCAACCTCATAAATGAAAACACCCATTGTGCAGAACATTCTCGATATCAAAGTCATGATCCAAGATGATGGTTGTGGAAACTATAAACTAATGAAGAATACCTTTGTTTTGGTAGAGCTACCTCTTTCTCCTCAAACCTATGGTAAACCCACATCTAGCAACAAAGAGCCCAAAACAATCAAGATGGCAACTACTACCTTGACCAAGTGAGGTGGATTTGAACTAAGAAGATGTCAATGAAGAGGATGTCTCTAAACTCCTCTACTAGGATGAACGACCTGTCCCCACTCTTCCCATGGAAGATGAAAACAAAGGCCTGTATCTAATTAAGGGAATGGGATACAACAAAAATGAGAAGCTAGGATAGAAGGATAATGATTTGCTAGAACCCATCATTCCTAAGAAATGACTAAAGAATCTTGGCCTAGGTTGTACTACCGGCAGGGTCACCCTTATTGGCAAAGGTACTTCTGCTAAATAGGTTGAGGCTTCCTCTTGGTTACCAACATCACATGATATGACCTTAGATGACTTCCCCCTTGATTTTGCTGTCCTATTTTAGAATAATTCCCTCTTCATGATATCCATCACATCCTTTGCTCCAAGCAATCAACTGACTGAAATACGTCTAGTATACCCACAACTAATTGACATGGACCAAAAAGGACCACTGATTCTTGATTTGTTCGAAAACGATGAAGTGATCTCAGAATTCATGGGACTTTGTGACAACTTACCATGGTCAGATCACAAAGAAATTTTTGGCATATATCTAGAAACAGGGGTGTACTATGGGGAGACGATTGAATCCTTTAGTCGCAAAATTGACGAAATGTAATTAACATGAAATTTTTTGAGTGAAAACCACACTATAACACTTTCTGATCCTAAAATTGTGAAAACAAAGGATACATCCAAGGGTGAGAGCCTCTTTGAGGTGCCCAAGGATGAGGGATTCAATCTCCCCCTTAGAACAATGCATCCAAAGAAGTAAATAGTACTAGCAGAAAAGGCTAGTCCAGTCAATGTGGGAATAGAAGAAGCACACAAGATCACTTTCTATGTTGAATCCATGTTGGATGTAGAATAGAAAAACCTATCAGCATTCTTGAAAGAGAAAAGAGCCAAATTTGCATGGTCATACATAGATATGTCAGGGCTCAATCCAGAAGTAGTTATGCATCACTTAGCTATTTCTCCTAAAGCTAAGCCAGTAAAGCAGAAATTAAGGAAGATGTACCCTCAGATAGCACTCTTGGTGAAACTGGAGTTACAAAAGCTTCTTGAAATTGGATTCATCTTACTGATAGATTATCTTGAGTGGGTTTAAAACTTGGTGCCAGTCTCAAAACCCACTAGGGGCATCAGAATATGCACATATTTTATAGACTTAAACAAGGAATTCCCAAAAGATGATTTCCCTCTTCCTAACATTGATCTCATCGTCGACTTAATAGCTGGGCATGAAATGTTGTCACTCATGAATGGTTTTTCAAGCTATAATCAAATCATGATCACCAAGGAGGATCAACACAAAACTACATTTAATTGTCCATGGGGAACATATTGCTAGAACGTGATGCCATTCGAGTTAAAGAATGCAAGAGCAACTATCAAAGAGCAATGACCCTCATCTTTCACGAAATGATCCACAAAACAGTCAAAGATTATGTGGATGATATTTTGGAAAAATTAAAGAAAATAAGTGAGCACATAGAAGTCTTGGAACCCATCTTTGATAGACTTAAAGAGTACAAGGTACGACTAAATCCAAAAAAAGTGTGTCTTTGGGGTTACATCAGGCAAACTTCTTGGCTATATCGTCGTGCAAAGAGGGATAGAAATTGATCCAACAAAGGTAAAATCCATCCTCGACATGGAACCACCACAAACACTAAAGTAGATGAGAGGATTACAAGGAAGATTGCATTCCATCAGAAGATTCACAATACAACTATTAGATAAAATCCACCCCTTTTCGCATCTTCTACATAAAGGAATAACTTACAAATGGGATGAGATGTGTGATAAATCTTTACAGTAGATCAAATATGACCTACTAACACCTTCAGTGCTCATGCCACCAATACCAAAAAAACTATTGATCTTATATATCTTAACAACATCAGCATCACTAGGTGCTTTTTTAGCACAACATGATGAAAACAAAAAGGAAAGGGCTATCTATTACATCAGTAGAAAATTAGTGAGCTATGAAATGAACTATTCACCCATTGAGAAAGCATGCTTGGTAGTATTTTTTTCTTCAAAAAAATTCAGACACTACATGATGTCACATCAAATCAAACTTATTGCAAAGATTGACCCATTAAAGTACATGTTATCCAAAGCAACTCTCACTGGGCGAATGGCCAAATGGGTAATGATCTTAACTAAATTTGACATAGAATACATGGAGCACAAGGAAATCAAAGGACAAGTGATTGCAGACCAACTAGCAGAGGTATGTTGGTGTAGGTTTTTTTATTTTCCTTATGTTAGGGAATATTTATTTTTCCTACACATTATTATTTAAGCTTGCTTAGGTTTATTAGATGTGGTAATATGAGGACATGTGGTGAAATACAACAACTACATGTGTCACACTCTCCACACATGGGTAGTTAAGTTACACATCCTTTCTTGGCTTGTTGTGCCACCTCTCATAACCACTATTTTGTATTTACCTAAGTAGTTTATGGGGTGGTTGGGTTTCTCACCCTCTTTTGGATTTATGTGCCACCTCTCTCTTGTCTTCACTTGAGGAGGTTATGCCAAATGTTTTTTCATTTACCAAGTAGGTAAAACCTCCCACCTTTTATGGGTAGTAGGAGTTAATGCACCTCTTGGAAGCATTTTCACCACCTTGCCTATATAAGCAAGGCTTCATATGTACTTTTCCATATTCAATTTGGCATTCTTGCATCTTAATGATAGCATAATATTTCTGCCATTTCTCTCTTGTGGAAGTCATTTTGTCTTGCAGGTGATTTTGGGGTGTTTGAAGAGTTCACCATAAACTCCTACAAGGTACCTATATATATTGAGAACCCCTTGATATCTGAGTTCCCTGATGAATCAATGTTCCTTGTCAATTTCATATATCAGTGGAAGATATACTTTGATGGATCATTCACCCAACATGGATCAAGAACGAGTATTATTTTCATCACCCCTTAAGGTGATTGCATTCCAAAGTCATACAGGCTATCATTCCCATGCACTAACAACATTGTTGAGTATGAAGCCCTAATCACAGGTCTAAGGATAGTGATTTAATGACAAATACAAGAGATGAAATTCTACGGAGACTCACAACTAGTTATCAACCAAGTCAATGATGACTATCAAACTAAGGATGAAAAGCTTACTCTTTACAAAAATGGTAGAAACTCTCAAGGACCTTTTCATAGATATAAATTTTGATAAAATTCCTCACATGAACAACTGAGAAATGGATGCTATGGTGATAATCAGACCACTATTAGACATGTCGAACGTCCTTCAATGTGAATTCTTCATAGAACAACTTCTCATACCAAATTTTAAAATCCAAAAATTTGAATTTGTGTGTGTCATTGTTGGTCCTGGATCTCCATGGTATCATGGCATATTCATCTACCTAAGCAAAGGAACCCTCCCATTTGATATCATCTCTAACCTTAAGAAGAATTTTATTAAAAAAGCATCCTGATTCGTGATCCTAGGTGATACCCTATACCACTAAATCATCAAAGGAACATTACTACGATGTCTTAACCAAGACAAATCCTTGACCAATTTAATAGAAGTTCACGATGGCATATGTGGTTCCCATTCTAGTGGTATGACTTTAGATAAGAAACTATTGAGGATGGGGTACTATTGGCCAACCATGGAAAGAGAAGCCCATCAGTATGTGCATAAATGTGTCTAGTGTCAACAACATGGAATTTGATTCATGCTCTAGCTCAAGAGTTGCAACCAATGATCAGACCCTAGCCTTTCTCATAGTGGGGACTTGACCTCATAGGAAAGATCACTCCAACCTCATCCAATGGCCACAAGTTTAACATAATAGCCACTAAGTACTTTACCAAGTGGGTTAAAGCCATTCCTATGACCTACATAATAGGGAAGAAAATTTCCAAGTTTATCCTAAATTACCTAATATGTCATTGTGATGTTCTACAAACCCTTATCTCAGACAATGGGACACCCTTCAAGAATCAAAATGTAAAAGAGTTATGCTAAATATTTAACATCCAACACCAATTCTCTATCCCGTATTACCCTTAGGGAAATGGTTGAGTTGAGGCTACAAATAAGACCATTCTAATGATCCTAAAGAAAATGGTCAATGAAGTTGGTTGTGACTGGCATTTACAGCTAAATCCTACTCTCTAGGCATATCGAACCAGTATCTGCACACCTATAGGTGCAATCTTGTTCTCCTTGGTCTACAGATCAAAAGCCATCCTACCCATTGAGGTCAAGCTTCCCTCACTACAAGTGTCACTATAGAACCTAATCACCAATGAAGAGTATAGATTACCTTAGCTAAATGAGCTAGAATTTCTAGATGAGCATCGTCTTGATGCTCTTAATCACTTGCAAGTATATCAAGATTGATTGAAACAAAGCTATAACAAGAAGATCAAGTGTCAGTATTTTGAGGTAGAGGATCTTGTCCTAAAGTAGAATCAAAACAATCTACCAAATCAAGACAGTAAAGGAAAGCTTGAGCCTAACTGGTTGGGTCGCTTTTTCATCACAACAAGTTATGGATTAGAAGCATACCAATTGTCAATGCCTGAAGGTGAACCCTTGTAGGAGCCAACCAACAGCTTGCATCTTACAAATTTTTATGCCTAGTCTTAAAGGGTATAAATCTGAAAATACAAAAAAATAAAAAAATATCAAAATCTAAAAAATAAGAAAAAGGATTGAAAAAGTAAAGAAAAAAATCGTCCTCTAGTGAAAACCACTTTGGTGGTGCTTTGGGCAAGTACCTTGGTGAAAACCTAGCAAATAGGTATCTCACATAAATAAAGCACCTCCATCTATTCTTTGGCTCTTTATCCTATCATTCTTTGCATTACCATCCATCCATCGCCTCATCCATCATATTTATTCCATCACCCATCTACGTCCTTATCATAGCTTAATGTTGTGAAGTATCATATCCCCTTTAGTAGTACTTGGCATATTCATCAAGTTAGTTTGTCCTACCTGCATTGAGGTAGTCTATTGTGTCACACTAGAGGAAATTCGTTATGGACCATACTGAGTTCATGTATATCCTAAAGGTTATTGGAAATCACAATAAAAAATACCAAAAACATTCATAAAACTTCATCATAAAATCCAAAAAAATTTGCAAAATCCTATATAGCTAAAATCCCAAAACATTTGGAAAATCCAAGACATAACAGTTCTAGCAAGTCTAGAACCTCTCAGTTTAGTAGGACTTAGCCAACATAGGTTGAGATGTGGACCTTGTTATGTGTGTGGTGGAGTGGGGTACTTATCCAAAGAGTGTATACAGTGTTTAGAGTAGGTGGATCTTATTTAGGAGCTTCTGAGTCAATGATTGGAGAAGTGGGAAAGGCCCATAGGGTTTTTGTGGTGGTCAAGAACTTCTAGTTCAAGCATCAATCCATTATCTGAGGTTGTGCTAGAAGTATGATTGGAAATATCTTATTTAATGTTTTGTTTGATTCTAGAGAATCAACATCTTTTATTTCCCCATCTATAGTGGAGTGTTGTAGGCTAGTGGTATCTAGGTAGGATGATAGGTGGGTAGTTGAGTTATCTTTGAGGGCTAAAGCGGTTGTAGACTTGATGGTTTTTTATTGTCAATTGGTTCTTGTAGCTATCACTTCATCAGTGGACATTCATGTTACACCATTAGAATCATATGGTATAGTTTTGGGTATGGATTAGATTGATGCACATCAAGCTAAAAGTAATTTTATTTGTAATGTGATTGAGTTTCATGATAACCATGGTGAGATGGTGATAATTTCAAAATATAGGCCCATATCCATTCACATAATATTCATTATGTAATTGAAGTCATGCATGTGAGATGGATGTTAGATGTTTGTAATCACCATCAGTGATAGGTTAGAGGCCTGACAAAGATTAGATCTTTGGATGAACACCCTATCCTCCAAGATTTTGTAGATATTTTCCTTTAGAATTACCAAGGATTCCACCTCATCATGAGGTGGACTTTCATATTGATTTTCTACCAGGAGCACACCTAGTTCTAGGGAACCCTATAATATGATGACATAGGAGCTCAATGATCTCAAGATTCAGCTAGAGGATCTATTGGAGAATTGTTGCATCCATCCTAGTGTATCACCTTGTGGTGCACTTGTGATCTTCATTAAGAAGGATAGGATCCTTTGACTATGTATCAACTATAAATGTAGTTGAACAAATTAACGATTAAGAATCTTTTCCCTTTTCCTAAGATTGATGATTTATTTGACTAGATGAGGGGAGCTAAAGTATTCTCTGAGATAGACTTGAATTTTGACTACCATAAATTAAGGATTATTGAGGTTGGAATTCATAAGACAACTTTCAGGACTCACAATGGTCATTATGATTTTACAATGGTGATATTATTTATGGATGATATCCTATTAAATTCACATATAAAGGAGGATCATTAGGATCACTTATGATAGGTTTTATAGTGTCTGAGGAGACAATCAGCTTTACGCCAATTTGGCTAAGTATTAATTCTTCCAATCAGAGCTCCAATACTTGGGTCATACCATTTTTATTGATGGTATCTTCATAGATCCATCAAATATTACAATCATTATGGAGTGGTCATCACCCACCAATGTTACAAAGGTCAATTTTTTTATTGGGTTAGCAAGATATAATTGTAGATTTGTGAAGGGTTTCTCTAGGATAATAAATCCCATCACTTTCGTCTAGCATAAAGGGAAGAGATTTGAGTGGACCGAGCAATGTGAGAGGGATTTTGAGACCCTCAAGGAGAATCTCTTTAGTGCTCCCATCCTAGCAGTACTTGATCTTGCGTTAGACTTTACAGTTTGTATGAGTGTGTCACTATATGGTATAGGTTTCATACTCATGCAATAGGGTTGAGTTATCACATATGAGTTGCAAAAAATTAAGACCCACAAGTTGAACTACCGTGTGCATGACCTAAAAATTGTGGTGGTGGTTCATGCTCTTACCAAGAGGAGACACTTTCTACTTGGACATCACTTTGAGCTTCATTATGATCATTATAACTTACAATATATCTTCACATTGTCAAACTTGAATGCTTAGAAAAGGAATTGGATGGAGTTTTTGTGTGAGTATAAATTTGATGTACATTACATCAAATGTAAGGAGAATGTAGTGATATATTCTTTGAATAGATGATAACATGAGGTTATTTCTATGACTGTGGGTATAGATTTGAGGACTCATATATTATAGCAGTTTCCAAAGGATGATTAGTAATATGAGGTTAAATGTGAGATATGATATTAGAGGGCCCTTAAGGGAAAGTATTCAAGATATACCTTAGAGGTCGATGTGTTGTTATGTCACATAGGATGCATATATGTGCCATAGTTTAGGGATCTTTGAACAATGATCTTATTAGAGGCTCACATGGCACCATATGTAGCACATTCAAGGGTGAAAAAGATGCATGCAAACATTCATAAGCTATATCAATAGGCATACATACATTAAAACATAGCAGATTTTGTTGATCATTTCCTTGAGTGTCAAAGGGTCAAGGTTGAACATCAACACCTGGAACATAACTTATTTATCCTCACGAGATCCCAAAATGGAAATGGGATACAAATTCCATGGACTTTATTTTTTCTATCTTCCTCATCTCAACGCCATGATGCCATCATGGTGACTATTAGCAAGAAAACTAGGAGATCACATACTAAAGTAATATGTCCCAAGTATTCTCTATAATTTGTATTTATACCCTAGACTCAATAATAAAAAGGGATCTAAGATTGGTGCATAATGTGAAACATATAAATTAACATAACAATTTATAAACAAAATTTAAAGAACACGCATAACCATTCATATGTTAACCAACTTCATATATGTATTATACTTCCATTATCTCATCATACATAATATCTTTTGTACATTATCTTACATATCATTACTCTTATCTTCTTATATATTTTTATCTTCTATCTCTTATCACATACTACTTCCCTTTGTTATATAGTATTCTATCTCATAGCTATAAGTTCCTAAGAGGACATATCCCTTACAATCTACCTTACTTTTTAGAGTTATCTTGTCAACTGAGAGCTCTACAACCCTCTTGTAGTGGTTTGTGGTAGGATTTATTGTTTTGTTCTTTTCAATATAAATAGGTGTTTTACCTATCTAGTTCACTTACATATCCTATTTACATGTTAAGTTTACTTAAGTACTAGGAATATTTTTAGAAGTCTTCAGTGTCATTTGATCTTATATTGTTTTATAATATCATCTAATACTTGTTTCATAGTTCATTTAATATTTGATGTGTTGTCTCATGACATGGGATTAAAACACTTGTCATGATCATATTTAATCTCGTGTCTCATATTGGCTATATAACCAAGGGGTTCTCGTTTGTAAATTATTCCATTGGATTTTAATTCCAATCCATTATAATCTTGTGCATTGCATATTATTCACATTTTATCTAATATTATCTTGCATCCACTCTTAAAAATTTATGCTCTTACTTTTCTCTCTTGTACAAGGTTATTTTTGTATTTGCAGGTGACCCTAGAGGCTTGAGCCCTTGAGTAAAACTAACATGGTATTAGAGCTTCAGATCTACAAATCCCCTTCTCAGATTTGAGGGTGATTTGTGCTTGAGTTATTGCAAGGTTTCAAATCTCTGTGAATTTGAAAAGTTGAGTATGCTCTTTTCTTGTGTCATGTGATGACCTAGAGAATCAACAAAGCTTTATAGAAATACTATATTTTGGGTTTTTTCTTTATGTCTTGATATTCCATGTTTATTTTGGAGAATGTTGGATCAAATAGAAAATCACTATTGAGTTTAAAATGTCTAAAAAAATCATAACTTTTTTTTCACTCAATTTGGTCATTGTATGATATAGTTGCAAATTGGGTTTGAAGCTCAGATCTAGTGAACAATTTTTATTAGGGAACTTATAGCTCAAATGGAAATTGTTGATGCATTTAGATGGCCCAGAAACCTCTATTCTCATAAAATTTATCAATTTTAAATTGATTTGAATTTTGGAAAAAAATTATTTGGCTAGGAGGTTCATCATTAGAGGTTAATTTCAATTTTTTAAAAAAATTCATAACTTTTGTTCCAAAAGTCATTTTTTTGCAAACAAGATATCATTGAAAGGTTGGCTTTGTGCTCTTTCTAGTGGTGTAAGTTTCATTGTCAGATCTAGTTGTTGGTGAACATTATTTCTATTTCAATTTAGATCTCCCATTTGGACTTTTGAGCTCATAATTTTTATAGTTTTATCCAATTTTCACAATTCTTATGGTGTTGGAAAGGTATTGAGGATATTTACAATTATATCAAAAGAAAAAAATTATAGATTCTATCCCAAGTATCTTTTATTTATATTTGTGCATATTTTCATTCTAGTTGATAAATTTGACATACTGACACCTAGAGAAGTTTTTTCCTTTTGGAAAGGCTTCATTTTCAGTCTAGATCATATTGGGAAAGTGTAAATTCAGTTTGAGGATCTCATTTTGAGATATTGTATTTTTCCATCTTTGGTCCATCTTGGCATTGTAAACTCTAGAAAACAATTTTTTCATTATAATTGCACTACATACAAAGTACCAAATAATAATTTTGATAGGACTCTTGATTGAATTATTTGAGGGGGTCTCTTGGAACATTCTTTTAATTTGTTTTGTAGTGCTCTTATTTTCCATGGATCATTCTAAGGTTCATTTGTTAATATCATACAACTATTCAACTTGGCATCAACATGTATGGAGTGCTCTAATAAATCAAGGTTACCCTCTATATTTTGAGAATAAGGTACCTGAACCTAAAGATGAAGATAAGAAGATGAAATAGATTATTGAACATATTAAATCTCTTATATGTCTTCATAGCTTAATTTATCAAGAGTTATTGTTTCAAATTGAATCATGTAAGGATTCTCATGAGGCATGACGCAAATTGAAAAAATTGTATGGAACTATAGATAAAAAGATGTTATCAAGTTGATAATGAATTGATAAGCCTTGATCCTAATAACTTTAACAACATCTAGGACTACATCACTAAGATCAATGATATAAGAGAGAAATGTAAAGCATATGAAATTGATAAAAAAGGACATTCATTTGGTCTATAATGCATTAAACAAACTTTATTTTAATTATGAAATTTTTATTTCCATCTTTCATATTGATAGGTTAACTATGGTGTTTTCATATACGACACCTTCATTTGTAGATTTTTTTGAGATGTTAATACATGAGAAAAAAAAAAAGCTTCTTTCTATGGGTCTCATAAAGTCACCTAAATGTCAGGAATTTTTGGTTAGTCATATGAAAGAGTAAGAATATTAAGATAAGAAACATAAGAAAGTAAAGAGAAATTCACATTCAAATCAAGCACAAAATAAATCCTCTTACAAAGAGAAATCATCTAAGAAGGAGAAGCCTACTTGTTCATATTGCAAGAAGCTTGGACATGAAGAAAATTCTTGTTATAAGAAGGATATTGTTGAATTGAAACATCTTAAAAATAATAATATTGATCTACCTTCTAGAATGTACGAGTCAACTTCTTCTTCAAAATAGTTTAATAAGGAAAAATGCCATGCTAGTATAGTTACTACATCAAGTAGAAAAGAATGAGCTCTTTGTGCTTCTACAAGTCTTGGATCAGGGAGATGGCTTCTAGATTCAGGATCATCTCATCATATGACATATTCACATTCTATATTCTCTTCTTTTAAGCCTTGTGCTATTTCTCCTATATTGATGGGAAACAATACATACATGCATATAATTAGGAAGAGATCTATTTATTTTAGGAAGGGAACTTAAAATTATGTTTAGTGTGTACCGCATTTGGAAAACAATCTTCTTTCCATCTATCAGATTACTCATGATGGAGTAGGGAGGACTATGGAATTCACTCTTGATTTAGTTATCATTAGAGACTTGGAGAATAGAGAGATTATTTCTATTGGGATGGTTGATCATTCATCTTGGTTATACACCTTTTTATATTTTCTTCTAATGATGGCTTTGATCCTTAGACTGTTGATCACACCTCTAGTGTGGATAATAAATTTGATGATAATTTTGGCTACTTGAACTTGGGTGTTCTCACAAGTGAACTCATTATTGAGCCTTGTATTTCATCTCCTCCACCTTATATTGCATTTGATGATGCTTGTGTTATCATAGTTTTGGATTTTTATGATTTAGTAATGTAGGATATACATCATCTTCTAGATATGGCTACTTGGGACGAGTACTTAATGTTGTGAATATGAAGGTGTTTTCATTGATGTCAACTGGTTAATTGGTCAATTGGTTTTTATTGTCATGTATATTGGTTGTATATGTCAAGGATATTGAGAAATTATAATAAAGGAAGGTTACAGGTATTCAGTGTTTCCTCCAAGTTTTTCTACAGAATGTGTTGCTATGCTAGTAAGGATTTGAGGTAATTTTCATGGTTATAGGAAGCTTATTTATCTAGATTTAGAGTTTTGGGATCATTATACAGTGTGAGTTATGTTCACCAGTTGTGAACTGTGTTTTCTATGTGTTTGGCTAAGGTCTGGGAGAATTGCTTTGAATTTCTTCTTGTTCGAGTTTTATGTCTTGTGATTTTCAAGATAAGTTGAAGATATCATTTCAAAGTTAATTTTGTTATCTAGAAAGATTGGATCATGTTAAGGTTGTATGTGCTTAATTTTTTAGGTGTTTTTCATGATTATTGGCCAATCTTGTGTTTATCACTACTTATGAAGATCATGGAAGTGTGTTGAGGCATGTTGGGGCTTATTGTTTGGGTCACCATCATTCTAATTCCACCATAAAATGTTTTGGTGTCAATACCTAATTTCGAGTGGAAGTTATAAAAGGTTTAATGTGTTACAATTGATTCACCCCCCTCTTAGTTGTCTTGTTCAACAATTGGTATCAGATCTTGGTTCCTTGGAGAGGAGCTTAACCACTTAAGGAAGGTTCGAGATGGAAAGAAAGGTCACTTTTGAGTATCTTAGGTTTGATGGAACTAATTATGTTATCTAGAAAATAAAGATGGAAGGAGATCTGGAGTACTATGGATATGATGTTGAGAAAGCCTATAAGACTACTTACACTCCTCCTACTAATGGTTTGAGTACAGCTGATGAAATCAAGGTGCATGAAACAAACAATAAGGAAAAGTTCATTCTGAAGAATAGTCTTTCACATTTTGAGTTGATTAAAGTTCAAAATTTGAAGACTACTTAAGAAGTTTGGGATGCTTTAGAAAAGATGCATGAAGGAGATGAAAAGGTCAAAGAAGCAAAGTTGCAGAATTTGGAGGCATAATTTGAGATCCTACATATGTTTGAAGATGATAACATTAAATCCTATGTACAAATAATGGATGAGATAGTAGGTGGAATGTGAGGACTTGGTGCTACAGTAGATGAATCAAGGATTGTGAAGAATATTCTTATAACTCTCCTTGATGCATACAATGAAAAGGTATCTGCTATTGAGGAATCCATAGATTACAAGACTTATACTAAATATCAATCATTGAGAACTCTAACATCTTGTGAAATGAGAAAGCATAGCTTGAGAAATGGATTGAAGATAGAAACTACTTTCAAGGCTACAAGAACCAATGATCTAGATGAAGAGAACCCCAATGAAGTAGAAGCTAACCTTGTGAGAAGGATGAAGAAAGGCTCCAGTAATTATGAAGGTAAGTTACCCTTTAAATGCTTTAGTTGTGGAGGAATAGGTCATTATGCTTTGAGATGGTTGGAAAGAGCTAAGAAGAATAAACATAGATTGAGTAAAGAAAAAAAAGGAAAGATGATTAAGAGAGCATACTATGTGAATGAGGATGCTAGTATTTCTAATGAAGAATTTGATTATGGGGATTTTGATGACAATGAATGCTTGTTCTTGGCTATAAAATATGAATCTACTTCTGATAATACTGAAACATAGGTAAAAGAAAGTGCTCCAAAGAAATTTGAAGCTACTATAATTTCTTCTCTTCATGCTAAACAAGAAAATAACTACTGGGTTTTTGATAGTGGTTGTTCGCATAACATGACTAATGACAAAAGTAAGTTTTTTAAACTTGAAAAATATGATGGAGGCTCAGTTAAGTTTGGAGATGATACTAGTGCTAAGATTTGTGAAATAGGTTCAGTAAGTTTTGATGGCAAGCATAATACTAATGATGTCTACTATGGTAATGGTTTAAGGAATAATCTATTGAGTGTTGGATAGATGTGTAGTAAAGGATATAATCTTGTATTTGAGGATGAGAGATGTGAAATTAGGAAAGGATATGAAATAGTGATTGCTACAGGAAAGAAGTCTGAAGGAAATATATATCAACTTGAGGGTGTTGATGGAGAGTGCTTTATGTCTCAAATTAATGACAATTGGTTATGGCACTAGAGAATGTATCATAAATTTTGAAAACTTGGTGAGGATTAGTGTAGTACAAGTCATAAGAGATTTACCAAGGATTGCAAATCATGTTAATGTTATTTGCAAGAATTGTCAACTTGGAAAGAAAGCTAAAATCAACTTCAGATCAAAGGAACAATCTACTACCGGACTACTGGATTTGATTCATACAAATCCCTATGGTCCTACAAGAGTGAAAATTCTACAAGGTGAAAGGTACTTTATGCTTCTAATTGATGATTACTTTAGGTATACATGGGTTACGTTTCTTAGAGATAAATTTGATGCATGTTAGATAGATTCAAGGCATTCAAAGTTATGGTAGAGAATGAAGTAAATTTGAGAATAAAATGCTTGAGGTTTAACAAAGGTGGTGAATTCACCTCCCATGAGTTTAATATGTTTTTTGAAGTTTGTGGAATAAAAAGATAATTATCTACTCCTAGAACTCCTTAGCAAAATGGAGTTGTTGTAAGAAAGAATAGAATGATTCAAGAAGCTGATAGATCAATGATTATTGAAGCTGGTCTACTAGAAGTTTACTGGAGAGAAGCTATTCTTACTGCTATTTATGTTTTCAATCAAGTTCAAGTAAAAGCTAACAGTACTAAGACCTCTTATGAGCTATGGTGTGAATAATTTCTACTATTAAGTATTTCAAGGTATTCAGAAGCAAATGTTATCAAAAGGGATGAAGAAAATTTAGGGAAATTTGATGATATATGTGGTGAAGGTATCTTCCTTGGATATTCTACCAGAATTAAAGCTTACAAATGTTTCAATAAAATACTGAGAAAGATTATAGAAAGCACAAATTTCAAGATTGATGAAGTAGTGAAGAATTCAATTGAAGTTGATGGATATGTATCTAATGAACCTGATTATATAGAAGTTGAAGAAATTATGGAAGAATAGGAAAAGTAGAATGAAGAAGAAGAAGATATGGTGGTGGCCCCAAAGACACCTAAATATGTACAAAAGAATCATTCAAAATATCAAATCATTGGAGAAAAGAGGAAAGGAGTATTGATAAGAAGCAGAGCTACTGCTACTGGTGAGATAAATCTATGTTTACTTTTTGAGGTTGAACCAAAGACCATAAGTGAAGCATGTAAAGATGAGGATTGGGTGGAAGCTATCAAAAAAAAATTAGTGTTTTTTCTCATAAATATTTCAAGGTCTATCAGATGGATGTAAAGTTTGCATTCTTGAATGGTGAATTGGAATAATTCTACATGGAACAACCGGAAGGATTTCAGTTGTCAAATCAACTGGATAATCTCTGTAGATTGAAAAATGATTTATATGTATTAAATCAAGCTCCTAGAGCTTGGTATGCAAGGTTAGATAGATATTTGATTTAGTAAGGTTTCAATAAAGGTACATTAGATAGTAATTTGTACTTTAAAATTGAAAATGAAAAGATCTTGATAGTAGTAGTATATGTTGATGGCATTATCTTTGGAGGAAATGAAACAATGTGCAAAATGTTTCTGAAGAAATAAAAAATGAGTTTGAGATATGATGCAATATCATCTATTCTCAAACACAATTCATCAGGGGTTCATCAAACCCACACTCAACTTGGAGAAGATCAATACAAAACCTCAACAATTCCCATTCATTTTACCAAATTACACTTAACAACTCAACCAAATCCTCAATTTTCCTTAACCCTTCATTCATTCATTTCTTAAATCATTAGACCACATCATTATCAAATACAAATTCATCTTTACCATAACTAAAACAAGTCAATAACCTGATTAAAGGCACTAAACCAACTAACTCTTCACCAAATCACTCATCAATTCTGCTTGCTTTTACAAGGAAAAATATCCACAATTCATGCAATATTACTTCTAAGCCTTCATAATTACTTGAAACACCATTAAAAACCTTATTTCAACTAATCAAAGGAAAAACTTCATTAGATAACTTTGACCTAATCAGTACAATCAACATTTACCAATTCCTTCTTTGAGGTAGCTTGCATTCACCAAGCACCAAAACATAAAAATGACCAATCCATGATCATAGACCTCTTCCAAACCATTATACTCCTTCAATTTCACCATTTAGATAGAAATGACTCAATACAAACATTTACAAGGGTCTTCCCATTAGTATTTTGGTCTTGCATTCTTCTAGCAACCATTTCCTAGTAGCCCTGCAAGCACGGATTGTCAGTCATAACTCCTAATATACACCCTACCTTAGGACTGTAATTAGTGTTTTGAATGCCCCTCGAGGTAATTTAAAATGTATGTGAGAATAAATTTAGGTTTCTTTCGAAAACATACTCCAAAAATGACTTTCTTCACCTGAAATTAGGCCTAATTAGGCCAGGTCAGCATAGGGCTTATTGGTTCTCCATGTCCCAGGTTCAAATACTCTTGTATAGTGCTTTAAATAGTCTTAGTTTGGTCTCTACATTCTCATAAATCCCTCAAGAGTCCTTACTCAATGGTATTTTAACAAACCCTAGGCTTTATTCCTCCAAACTATTTGCAAATGTTTTGTTTGACAGTTTGTACAATCATAAACTTCCATATTTCATACATCAAACTTAATCACTTGGTATAAAATGTTATGAGAATGAAATATGATGCTATATAGAATAAATCCACCATATTTTAGCACATTCCAATGAGTAAATCAAGAGAAACACAAATTCTACATGCCATTGTTTACCCTAGATAGGAGTTTTAACATTTTTGAGAAAATTTACCATAACTAACTCTAAATAGAACCAAAATGCATGAAATAAAAAGGAAAAGGAAGGTGATTGATCAAAATATCATTTAAAAACATTCAACTACACTTTCATGCTCGTACAGGGCCGTACACAAGCCTGGAACAGTGGTTTTCTGATGAAAAATGCATAAAAACTGTATTCCTCTTTATTCAAAATCAAAATCTCAACCACCCCCATCATTACAAACGAGCATATGCCCTTTTAAAGGAATTTTCACTTGTCTAATCATCTTCTAGGTACCTCCTAACTACCTAGGACAAAAGTGACCTTTCATCTTCTTTGTGCAATTTTCCACTTTTGCATCTTTTTACATTATTGACAATTTTCACCCTTTCAGCAACATTTTTACATTTTTGCCAATTTACATAATAAACCTCCTAAAAGACCTATTCAAGGACTTAATTACATCAAATATTACCTCTAATGACCTATTACAAAGATTTACATATTTAGAAACTCAAATGTTCAATTTTTTTTGCCTTATGAATGCATTTTGAGGACAAGGTGCTCCTGCACCAAGATATCTATGTTTGGTGAGATGCATTTCTTTCTTGGGCTACAAATCAATCAAATAGAAAAAGGAATTTTTATTTCACAATCAAAATATTTGAAAGAAATGTTGAAGAATTTTGGGATGGATGGTTCCAAACCGGTATGCACTACTATGGTGATTGCTTGTAAATTGAGTAAAGATGATGATTCACCTAAGGCTGACCAGAGCAAATATAGATCTATGATTGGGGGGCTGATGTATTTAATTGCTACTATATCGGATATTATGCATGCAATTTTTCTTGTGGCTAGATTTCAAAAAGACCCTAAAGAAACACATGTTATTAAAAGGATATTTAGATATTTGAATGTCACTCCATATTATGGCTTGTGGTATCCTAGGGATACTAATTTTACACTAAATGCTTATAAAGATGTTGATTGGGAAGGTTGTGTAGATGACAGAAAAATTATGTAAGTGGTGGTGCATTCTCTCTTGGTTATAGATTGGTTTCTTGGTTAAGTAAAAATCAAGATTCAATTTCCTTATCTACTGCTAAAGCTGAGTATATTTCCGCAACATCTTGTTATACACAAGTGTTGTGGATGAAACAAACATTGAAAGATATTAGAGTAATAAATGATGATCATATTTCTATCTTCAGTGATAATACAAGTGTAATTAACATTTCAAAGAATCCATTGATGCACTCAAGGACAAAGCATATATCTATTAGGTATCACTTTTTGAGAGAGTTCTAAGGTTGTGGAGAATGAAGTAAAACTTGAGTATGTACCTACATGAACGATCAGGTTTACATATTTACAAAGGCTCTTCCTAAAGATACTTTTGAGTATCTCTAGGAGAAGTTAGGGGTTATTTCCCCCCCTTTCTTGAAATAGATGCATATGGAGATGCATCAATCCAATGGGTTTATGGATTTTTCTTTCTTCTAGAATGATGTTTTGGTGGCTACCTCTCAGGGGGAGCAAGTAGTGTCATGTGTTGTCATTGAAAGAGTATTTTGTTCTTAATTTCAAAGTGGAAATCAATGTAAAGCGTATTTTTCCTTTTCCATTGATGTCAAATGGGGAGAGGAAGATGTGAAAAGGAAGAAAGTATCATGCGAAAAAATTTATCTACTAAGGGGGAGAAAATAAAATAACGAGAAAGTAGTGTTCAGAGTTTTTGTGTTGTCTTTGATGGTTTTTCTCATCATGTGTTGCCATCAATGACAAAAAGGGAGATTTTTGCAAATATGAAAGTGTTTTCATTGATGTCAACTAGTTAACTGGTCAACTAGTTGCTATTGTAATGTATATTGGCTATATATGTCGAAGATATTGAGAAAATTGTAACAAAGGAAGGTTGCAGGTATTTAGTGTTTGCTTTGAGTTTTTCTTTGGAATGTGTTTCTATGTTAGTAAGGATATGAGGTATTGTTCATGGTTGTGAGAAGCTGCTATATCCATATTTTGGGTTTTTGGATTATTATACAGTGAAAGTTATGTTCACCTGTTGTGAATTGTGTTTTTCTGTGTATCTGGATGAGGTCCAGGAGAAATGTAGTTGCTTTGGATTTCTTCTTATTCAAGTTTTATGTCTTACAATTTTTAGGATAAGTTGAAGATATCGTGTCAAAGTGAATTTTGTTATCTAGAAAGATTAGATCATGTTAAGGTTGTTTTTCCATGTAAATATGGTATTATTTTGTGTGTGATTTTTTTTAGTTTCTAATTTTGCACTTAATGATTAATCACATTGGTA
Organism: Sequoia sempervirens; assembly: GCA_007258455.2. Taxonomy (NCBI): domain Eukaryota; kingdom Viridiplantae; phylum Streptophyta; class Pinopsida; order Cupressales; family Cupressaceae; genus Sequoia; species Sequoia sempervirens. Next base: position 158,762,094 of record VDFB02047230.1, read on the forward strand.
GAGTAAAGGTTTTATGAATAATTATTGTTCTAATTTCTGGTGGAAGTTCTAAAAAGTTTAATGTGTTACAACTAATTCACCCCGCTTCTTAGTTATCTTGTTCAACACTTAATAGATATTATAGGTTTGTTTGTTGAGTCCCACATTTTAGATTTGGGAGACACAATTGATTGTATATAGCTTCTCTTTGATGGAGATGATCCTTATTCAATTATTGTGAGAGAACACTCTAAACCTCTTGTTCATTTTCTACATGATCACTCTTCACAATTTCACGAGAGTGTGGATAATTTTGGATAGCATTTGGAGGAGGAATATTTATCTTTAGAGGAGTTATCTTTGTCTTTGGATTGTGTTATAAATTCATCTCTACTAGATTTTGGATTTTACTCTTCTTTAGTATGGCCTAGAATGTCTATTTGGAGTGTGTCAACTTTTGACATTAACATGGAGACACTTGAGCATACTTCAAAGACATCACACGTGATTCTTCTTCCCCCATCTTCCTTCCAAGACTAGAAATAAATCTTGCATGCCATCTTGGTTTAGTTTCTTCCTAAATGGAGGAATGTTGTTTCGATGAGATTATATCATCTTCAACATTCAATGTCAAGCTTCTACCATCATTACATGAGACTCTATATTGAGGGGGGGTTGCATGGTATCTCTTCTTCTCTCTTATGCAGGGGGTGGGGGTATATTTTTCCTCACATGGGGTTTTGTCTTTCTTATTTGTTTTCCTCTCTCTTTTGCATAGGAGTTTTGTCCCATTGGGTTTTCTCATTTTCTTTTTTTGTGAGAGATCATGTTTGTACATGGGTACCTAACATGGCCTAGTAGTTAGGACCCATCTTTGCATCATTTGCATAATAATCTACTTTCTAAGTTGCACTTAAGGGGGGGTGTTGGTGTAAATAGTTTTTTTACCTATCTAGTTCATTTATAGGTCCTATTTACATGTTAAGTTTACTTAGGTCCTAGGAATATTTCTAGAAGTCTTAGGTGTCATGTGATCTCATCTTATCTTATCATGTTATTTAATACTTTTTTCATATGTCATTTAATATTTGATGAGTTGTTTTTCTCATGACATAGGATTAAGACACTTTTCATGATCCTAATCCCATGTCTCACCTTGGCTATATAACCAAGGGGTTCTCATTTGTAAATCATTCCATTAGATTCCAATTCCATTCAATTGTAACCTTGTACATTGCATATTAATTACATTTGATCTAATATTATCTTGCATTCACTATTAAAAATTTATTCTCTTTATTTCTCTTTTGTAGAAGGTTATTTTTAGTTTTGTAGGTGATCTTGGAGGCTTGCGCCCTTGAGTGACTATAACAGTTTTGTACTCTGGAATTTTCCCTACTAACATCATCCCCCATTTCAAAATTGTGTCTTGTCCTCAAGACATCTTTATGTTAGTTGGCTATAATGATGGCCTTATAAATATCTTTTAGACAGTAAAAATTACTATCCCATTGTGCCTTGGCTTGCTAAAAAATATGATTATGAAAATTAATTTGTGTGGGTATTCTTTCAACTTCCAATAGAGTGGTGGGAATCTGGATCTTAAGGGCCAATTTTGTGCATATTCAAGAAACCCTATTATATGTGCTAATCACAAACTAACAACCTCCTTGAATAGTTGGAATTTATGCCTTGCCTACCCTCATTGATACTATAGTTGTTGAAACTATATGAGTAGTGTTTTCATTTATTCTCTTGTAAGTTTGTTTATATTTGTCATTACATCATAATATTTTTCCACCTAAAGAATAGGTAGTTCAATCTAATCCATTTGACCTTTGATTTTTGCTATGATATTAGGCCATTGGAGGAAGAATTGGTATAGCACATGGACATCAATTTTTTTATTCCTTTAAGTGTTGATATGTGTCTCCAATTATGAGTGAGTGGTGTCACATTTCTTTCTTTCCTCATCGATTTTAGCTTTTTGTAGTTTCACAATGATGGTGTGTTGCATATTGGTTGTTTTTTTCTATGTATCTTGAATTAACCCATCTACTAAAAATTTAATTTGTGTCAAGAGATGTTGTGAAGAGTCCCCTTGCACCTATGGTCACTTATTCTAGATATCCTTGATTATATCTTCCAACTACTCTATATTATCCACTTGTTTCAAAATGTCCCCCCAAGTAGTTTAGTGAAAATATCCCCCAACTGAAACTTTTGTAGAGGTGTAATGTTAGAGAGATCAATTTGTGAGCCAATTAATGGATATTCCAACTATATTGTATCTATAGGTTGGATTTGTTTTTGTTTGGCTAGGAAGCCCTTAATGGATTGACCTAGGGAAGTGGTCATAGAGGATTATTGTTTCTTTTAAGATGGTGGAGAAAGAGAAGGAACTTGTTGACCAATTGAGGGATTTGTGTGTATATAGAGGGAAGATGGAGCTTTTTCATATTTTTCTTCTTCTTTGCAAATTTCTTTGTAGACCTTATTTTTGGTCTCCTTGATTGCATATTGAACCTGTTTTATAATAATTAGAATTCTCAACATTAATTTTCCCATTCTTTGTTTTAACCAAAGTTCTCTTTCCTATATTTGGGCCAAATTCTCTTTCTAGGTTGTGGTGGCCAATGGGACTATCTCTGTATTTATTGTCTCTTTCAATTTGTATTATTCTTGTATGACTTGTTCCCACTTTTGGAATAATGTGGAAACTAGAGGTGGTGGGAAATAGTCAATTAAGGCTTCTAATGTTATGTGGAAGTGACCATATATCTAATTATGGCCACTTCAATAATAGCTCTTTTGGGCCCCCCATCTCTTCATAGACATTTATTTTCTAAAACCCCTTTTCTAAACAATCTAATGTACAAGGTCTCCTCATTCATTAAAGTTTACGAGTGTTGATCTTTAGACTTCTTCATTTCCTAATCTTAATCTTTTGATAGGGAAGCTTCCTTTTGTGCCTTTTTTCTTTTTCCTCTTATGCTTATTTTTTTCACTCATTTGAAGTTCTTCAAATTCTTCTTCTACCAATGATTCTTTTTGTTGTGGTATGGTAGCTAATTTACTCTTACTCTACCTTTGATTCCTTCAAACTGAGTGGATGTGGCCAGGGATATTCCTATGTGAAGTCTTTTGAACCTTCATGGAGTAGATGAGCTTTTTGCCTCTAGTTCTTCTTTACCTAGGCCCCATTTTCCCCTTAGTTTCTCTCTATTCCTATCCATATGCTCCTCTGATTTATTTTTCCCCAAGTTGTCCATGAACTCCTGGTAAGTTGTGAACTTCTCCACATTAGGGTCTTTTGGTATTTAAATAAAAGTTTCCACATATCAGTCAATCTCTGCATCTATAACTTTATATAAAAGTTTTGATATACATGACATTAAAGGTTTTATATCCTCCATTAGAGTGTAGTCTTTATCTACTAAGATTACTATGCTCTTTATGTATGTAAAAATTGCATCATATGAGATGTGTTCTCTTTCATGTAACTTTTGATGAAGGTATTTGAAGAAACCCTAATACATGGCCATGTAGGAAGTAGCGTCTTGGAAAAACTTGACATGGTCATTTATTTGTGTAATTATCAATCTATTAGTGTCCCATATCTTACCTACAAAGGTTGGTAATTCATTCATGAAATAAAATGTTAAACATATGATTAAGGTTCCATACTTGAACTAATAGTAGGACTTCTTAGTGCACTCCACATTCTTCAATAGTTATTATCACAACACCTCAAAAAGGTCAATATCTTTTCCCTCCACCATAATTTGATATGCCACATGAATTTATTTTTTGTGGTTGAGTCTTCCCTATTTGTGTAATATGCCTTGTAGGCAATACATTTTGGAATAACAAGATGAAAACTTGTAGCAATAAAACTTAATATGTGGTTGCAAATCTAAAATTGTGTTTACAAGATTACCATAAAGAGATTATGTGATTAACAATTCATCAATAAAAGAAAAATGAACAATACCACAAGTTACCAAACACAAGATATATGTGGAGAAGACCTTGCAAAAAAACTCCACACCCAAAGAGATCCAAATTTTGTATTAGTCTTCAAGGAAGTACAACAATACAACAATCCTCTCGACACTCTAGTAGCACCTTGTCGCTCTAACAACCTACAAACATACTCTTACAAACCACCATCTCAAGGCTCCAATATATAGAATTTTGTGGGAGAGAATACCCCAAATGGTATCCCAAAACAACAAGCAAAACCACCTGGAAAAACCCACGCCCCCCCTTAGTGGACATCCCATAAACATGGAATAAAATATTGAATAATCACATGGCCTTCACATGGGCACCTAACCCACAACTAATAAAAATTGTTCAATCCCTAGTGCTCCATAACTCTTTGACGGCTCTAACATCTTCATGCAGGAACATGCACCAACATGCACACCTGGGTACCTAACCATGCAAGAACATGCAAAACATGTAAATAGCATGCAAGGATATACACAATAATGTGGTCCCCACTCACAAAGTTGGATGCCCAAAATGAACATGCCTCTAAAATACTTTGTAACTATCGTAGTAATGGGTCCACCTCTTTGAATGTAATTACAATTTATCATAGGAAAATAAATAATAAATATTTTGTCCCTCATGTCCCCTAGAACACTTTCCAAAGAATGTCGAGACTCAACTTATAATAGAAATTATAATGTCACCTATCCTAAAATTCTCCCACTTGATATTATACATTGCAATTACATCCATGAGATACAAATAAAATAAATAATCAAGTACAGTGATCAAGGCCCATGGCCTTCCTGCATCAAGAGAACTTATTCATGGTCATTGGCTTCATGAGAGAATTTACAACATTATCCAAAGCGTCAACCTTCTCAATCAAGACCTTACCATTATCAACCATTTCTTAGACAAAGTGATATTGCGCATCAACATGCTTAGTATGAGCATAATACATAGGATTTTTGGCTAAACATATGGCACTGTGATTGTCACATATAATCTTCACAGCCTTGCAATCAAAACCAATGCCATTACCAGGTCTTTGTAACCAAACCACCTCCTTAAAGGCATGCGTAGCACCCATATACTCTTCTTCGATGGTGGAAAATGCAACTATAGGTTGCCTCTTAATCATCCAACTCACTGCACCTCCAAACAAAGTAAAAACATAGCTACTAGTGGACCTTTGACTATCCAATTCACCTGCCCAATCTGTATCAACAAAACCTTGTTTGTCCAATGAGTTATCCACATTATTAGTACCATGATTTAAACTAAACAACAATTTGAAGTACCACACAAATATCTAAACACCTTCTTAACAAAAGTCCAATTCTCCCTACCAGGGTTAGACATAAACCTGTTCAAAACTCCCACTGCTTGAGCTATATCCGATCTAGTGAAAACCACTGCACACATCAAACTACCAAAGACACTAGCATAAGGAACTTTAGACATCTCTTCAAAATCATCATCAAAATTAGGACACATATGTAAACTCAACTTAGTACCAACTAGAAATGGAATATTTACTAGTTTATAGTCATGCATATTAAATCTCTACAAAATGGTATCAACATACTTACTCTTACTTAACCAAAGCTTTATGTGAACCTGATCCTTACTGATCTCTATCCCAAGAATATATTTTGCAGCTCCCAAGTCCTTCATATCAGATATGCCAAAAATGTTAGTCTTAAGCTACCTAATCATCACCTTGTTATTACCAATAAACAACATGTCATCAACATACAAGACAATGATTAGTATATGATCATCAACAACCTTAAGGTAAAGACAATGATCCTCCTCACTCCTAACAAAACCCAACTTCAAAGAAAATGCATCAAACTTTTGGTAACACATATTGGGTGACTATTTCAAACCATATAGAGATATCTTTAACCTATAAACCATGTGTTATTTTCCTTTCACAACAAAAGCATCAAGATGTCACATATAAATCTATTCCTCAAGATCCCCATGCAAGAAAGCAGTTTTAACATCCATTTGCTCTATTTCAAAATCATAGGTGGTAGTAATAGATAATAAGAATCTAATGAAATTTAACTTAGCAACAATAGAGAAAATTTCACCGAAATCAACTCCCTCTCTCTAGGAGTAGCCCTTAGCCACCAATCTGGCCTTGTACCACTCTAACTGACCATCTACCCCAAATTTTATTTTTAAATACCCACTTGCAACAAATGGGCTTCCTTCATTTGGGCGAATACACAAGATCATAGGTATCATAACTGTCTAAATCCATCATCTCCTCTTGCATGGCTTGCATCCAAGACTCACTTTCTTCTGAAGAAAGAGCCTCCCTATAGGATCTAGGTTCACTGTCAATACTCAACAAAGAAAATACACAACAAAAATTGGATGGGCTATACATGTCAACTATATTTCATTATCTTGTGGATCTTCTCAAGGTAGGAGTAAGGGGTTCTTACTACTCTTCTTCTTCTCCATGCTCTAATCCATCTAGTTTTTTCTCCATGTGTGCATCTTCCTTCTTTTCAATATTTGTCTCGAAGTGCATTATTTTTGTCTTATCTTTCTCCTTTGGTTGTTCTTCACCTGAGTAAGATCTAAAATTCCTACAAATCACAACTCTAGAGAAAATTGTTGTGTGGTCTTACAACACGCCCCAAGACTAAAAAGACTTGGCGACCCAGGTGAAAAATAACTCTTATGGAAAGAGCTAGCAAATTGAAGGATCACTAAAAGTGAAGAGCAAAGAGAAATCTTTGATAATAAAAGTACTTTGTAATGTAAGTGTTTTGGGCACCACGTACTAGAAACATGTGAAAAGGAAAAAGGTAATGAGAGTTTGAATGGAATGCCTCAGTCCAGTATGATGCGGTCTGGTAAAATAGAGTTCTGGTATAATCGAGGTCCAGGAAAGTTAGTGGGTAAAGTTGAATATCAGGTACCGGGTTGTAATGTAAAGTGAAAATTCTAAAATTTTAAGTTTATCTAATGACTTTGGTAATCAGGTATACATGTAAGGATTTATGATATGCTAAGAAGCGTGTTAATTATGAGATTTTGTATTGACATCTGAATAACGGTTTTATTTACATGAGATGTTATGAATGTTTTCTTTTTTTGAAAAGGGATTTGATGTGTGGAATTTTTGATTGTAGGAGATATGGATTGTGATGAAAATTTTGGGTATGGACAGTCAGGAAAACTTGAATCATGGATAGAATCATTTTCATTCCAGTTTGATTATTCTGGGATACTATTGGCAGAGGAGTTCAAATCCACAGGAATGTTAGGGATCCCGGTATTTCACATGCAGCGGATGAAAATGCCAACCTCTAAGGAAGCCCAATCCCAAGAGTGATAGAACTAGATCCAAATGATGTATGGGGGAAAAAATTCCACTTGTTCATTCTGAATGTATGGGAAGTCTCTACACACTATCCTGATTCGAAGTATCATACTGGAAATTATTAAAGATTAACACCCGAAGAGCTTCAATGTGTAATTGGAGTTGACTTCCATTGACTTCAATTACAATTCTCCTATTGTTTACTACATTCCACATGCCTTGATGAGATTGGTCCCTTGGATTTTCTCTCATTTATTTTTTGTATCCTATCTGACCCTTGTGTTCTATAGAAGGCCAGAGGATCCCCTTTTTCATTTTAAGTTCAAAATTTGTGGATGTCAGAGGAGCATAAACTTTTAAGTTTTGTTCTTTTTTTATATTTTTTGAACCATTCCAGCGTAAAAATTTGTATGCACATAGATATTGATTAATATCAAAGCTTATTAGATAGCTACCTATCTTAGTATCTTTTGTGGTTGGTTTTGTTAGTTTAGTCGAACAAGATTGTATGTTGCGCCATTTAAGGGTGCATATAGAACCTACTCAGTGTTCAGAAATGAAACCCCCTCTCTTTAAAAGCTTGCACCATTTTATATGTAGCTATGAAGCAATTTGGTGAAGTATAAAGTGGTTTGCTCTATTTTAATTGATTCTTTGGGGTATCCATGGAGAATAACCAGGAGAAACTTTTAATTTTTAGTATTTTTATGCTTTATTTTTAGAGTAGATGTTTAAATTCTTGAAAATGTTCCAAAATTTGAATGAATGGATGAAATTTTATTAAAAATCTTTTGTTTTCCATAAAAAATTTGAATGCTTAATGCTAAATCTACTTAAGTGATAGCAAAGAATTTGTGATGTTCATGAAATATTACTGTAAATCTTTCTATTTCATGATGCTTGACTTAATGATTCAATTAAAAAATCCAATGCCTAAAATATTCAATTCAAAACAATAGTCCCTTTGAGATTAACATCAATATCACATCAATACCTGAGAGAGACCCTATTGCAATCATGACCTGGTTATCGAAGACTTGGGGTTGAACTAAAGCCAACCTTTTCTTGTTAAATCATAATTCCCCTTTAGGTTGTCTTTGTTCCATATCTTTCAAGAAGGATAGGCTCTTTGCGGTCTTGTTGTGAAGAATTTATTCACCCTATTTGTTGCAAATAAAATCGTTCTCAACAAAAACCATTTTATGGGTTAGTGGATTCCAAAGCTTATAACGTTTTACATTCTCATTGTAACCAACAAAGATGCATGTTTATGCTTTTGGATCCAATTTATAATGCTTCTCTTAAGGCACATGAACAAAATCCTCACAACCAAAGACCCTTAAATGTGAAACTTAAGGCTTTCTACCTATCCACACTTCATAAGGATTTTTGTCAACAAGAGTTGAACAAGGAGATCTATTAACCAAATAACATGTGGTACTTATAGCTTCTACCCAAAAGCATCTATCAATCTTAGCGCCACTCAACATGCTCCTAGCTCTTTCCATCAAGGTTTGATTCATTCTTTTTTCTACCCCATTTTGTTGGGTGTGTATGGAGTAGTCATTTTTTGAATAATACTTTCATTCTTACAAAACTCATCAAATTCCCTAGAACAATATTCATCCCCATTGTCAAATCTCAACACCCTTATCTTATAATATGCTTTCTTCTCAACTAAGGCTTTAAATTTCTTAAAATTAGAGAAAACCTCAAATTTTGCATGAATAAAAAAATCTAGGTGTATCTTGACACATCATCAATGAAAGTAACATAATAACAATATTTTCCAAAAGAGTCAACATCCACTAGTCCAAACATATCTAAATGAATAATCTCTTAGCTTCATTAGTCCCATTAGGAAATTATGATCTATTTTGTTTACCAAATGCACAATGCTCACAAAAATCATTTTTACCAACAAAATAATTAGAAATATAATTAACTGACCTTTTATTCAAAATCGTCTTAAGACCCTTTTCACTTATGTGACCCAATCTATGGTGCCACAACATACATGCATTTTTAGTGCTAGTTACATTGGTAGAGTTAGAAAAAGTGAAAGCATTAAGCCTAAACAAAGTCCCAATATGAGATCCTTTAGCTATCACCAAAATCCCTCTTACCAACCTACAATTAGACTTGTCAAATTTCACATGAATTCCAGAATAATTCAGCTTGGATATTGAAAGTAAATTTCTTGCAAGTCTTGGAATATGTAAAACACAATCAAGGGTTTTAACCCTCCCATCACTTAAACACAACTTTGCCTTTCCCTTACCAACAATCTTCTTCATCTTGTTATTACCAAGGAAAAATTCTCCCCCATCATAGGTTGAATATGATGTAAACCACTTCTTGTGAGGAGTCATATGGTAGGAGCAACATAAATCAATAAGCCAAGCATCATCATTAATAGTGTTAGCAGAAATTAAAAAAGCATCAAAATCACCATCTTCTGAGGAATTTTTTATTGAACTATCTAAACTCTTTTTCTTGTTTCCACACTCCACATTTCCTATCTGACCATAATTCCAACACTTTACTCTACTCTTCCTAGGGGTTTTAGAATTTCCTTTAGACTTGTCTCTCTCCGTGTCTCCTTTAGGCCCTCCTTTTCCTTTGGACCTTCCTCGCACATGCAAGGAATCTTGGGAGCCTCATCTCTTCTAAAATAAGTATAACAATGAGACTATCCATCTTTGATTCCTTTTCCTTTGGACCTTCCTCGCATTCCTTGAATTTATCCTCATCTCTTCTAAAATAAGTATAACAATGAGACTATCCATCTTTGATTCTATACCACCACCACTTATGGCAACAATTAGATTTTCCCAAGATTCAAGTAAAGAGAAAAGCAAAAAAATACACTTATCTTCCTCTTCCATCTTAACATCTACAAATGCAAGGTAACTTATAATCATATTAAAATCATTTAAATGTTTTGCAAAAAAATCACCATCCTTCATTTTCAAAGAATATAAACATCTTTTGAGATATAAATTATTTGTTAAACTTTTAGTTTGATAGATTCCACCTATCCTCCTCCACAACTTGAATGTTGTAGATTCTTCTTAAACATTTAGGAGGAAAAATTATGCAAGACACGACTGAATGGTTCCTCGTGCCTTCTTTTCCATTTTCTTCCAATCTTCATCAAATGTTGAATCAGGTTTCTTTTCATTTGAAACTGCCAACCACTAATCTCTCTCTTCAAGAAGATCCTCCATGTTCAACTTCCACATCTTATAACCAATTCCATTAAACTTCTCAATATCTAAATAGGAGGTAGAAGCCATGGTTTTCAATCTTCTTCACAAATCTACAAAACCCACATTGTACAAGCTCCCACTACAACCCAAAAAACCTTCAACACTCAAAAGAAAGGCATCCCTCTCTCAACATAACCATTAGCTCTGATACAAAAAGTTGGAATAACAAGGTGAAAACTTGCAGCAATAGAACTTAATATGTGGTTGCAAATCTAAAATTATGTTTATAAGATTACAATGAAGAGATTATATGATTAACAATTCATTAATGAAAGAAAAATTAGCAATACCACAAGTTGCCCAACACAAGATATACATGGAGAAACCCTTGCAAGAAAAAACTCCACACCTAAAGAGATCCAAAGTTTGGATTAATATCCAAGAAAGTACATCAATACAAAAATCCTCTCTACATTCTAGTAGCACTTCATCACTCTGAAAACCTACAAACATACTCTTACAAACCACCATCTCAAGCCTCCAATACATAGAAGTTTGTGGGAGAGAACACCACAAATGGTATCTCAAAACAACAAGCAAAACCACTTGGAAAAACCCATGCCCCCCTTAGTGTACAGCCCATAAACATGGAATAAAATATTGAATAATCACATGGCCTTCACATGGGCACCTAACCCACAACCAATCAGAATTGGTCAATCCTGAGTGCTCCATAACTCTTTGACGGCTCCAATGACTTCATACAAGAACATGCACCAACATGCACACTTGGGCACCCAACCATGCAAGAGCATGCAAAAATGAAAATAGCATGCAAGTACATGCACACTAAAGTGGTCCCCACTCACAAAGTTAGATGCCCAAAAGGAATATGACTCTAAAATGCTCAATAACCGTCACCATAATGGGTCCACCTCTTTGAATGTGATTACAATTTGTCATAGGAAATACATAATAAATATTTTGTCTCTCGTGTCCCCTAGGACACTTTCCAAAAAAATGTGTAGACACAAAAATCAACTTAGGATAGTAATTATAATGTCACCTATCCTAACAATACCCATAGTGTTTTCTCTGATTACAAGTTTTATAATTTTTCTTATATATGATTTCTAGTGTTATATTATTTCTTAGTAAGGGTATTTATAAACATTTATATGAAATTATAAATCTATATTGAATATCTATACTAATTGTTTTTCATCTTGATTATTGAAAATGGAAAATTTCTTCTATCTACCAAGAGAGTCAAATGAGCTACATATACAAAGTACAAAATTTCTAATATAGATGTAGAATAAATTTCTCAAACAAATAGATCATATATTGGTAAATTAAGGTAGAAAATTTGTATTCCATTACATGAATATTATATACACTTTTTAGCTTATTTCAATTTTCTAGCATTTAATCATTATTGTGCATTGCTTTATTAATTATTTTGAGTCACCATTTTTTTATTGTTATATTTATTAGGTAAAATTTCTTGGACATCAATTTGCAATACATGACAATAAACCACCATTTAGTGGTGCAGTATCATCTATGAAAACGAGGAGGTTTTATTTGAAGAAGGTATCTTTCTATATTTAGGCAATTATAACATAGCTAACATTGCATATGAAATTAACGCACTTGACACAAGAGGAACAAGATGAATGCACAATGATTAATGCATTTAATTCTAGCTTAAAATATTGAAGCTAGAGGAAGTCTACCAACCCCTTTAAAATTTCCTTGTTTATTAGAGAATATGTTTTCCTTGTTATTTTTTTCAAAACAACAAAACAATATTTGGATTTCAGCAGTTCTATTTTATGAAAAACTCATGTTGGCATTAAAAATAAAGATGGACACCTTGTTTTAAAAAATAAATCCCCAAGATGACATGAGAAATTGCAATGTTGGTGTCTAAATTTTGAAGGGTGTGTGATAGTGGCATTTGTTAAAAAAAATCAACTTTTTGTAGCTACATAACCCTCCCCATAGCCAATGGCTTACAATGATCATGATAAGGCTATCCTTCAATTTGGAAAGATTGAAAATTTTACTTTTACCATGGATTATAGATACCCATTATTTGTCTTCCAAGATTTTTCCATTTTCCTTACTAGCTTTGACATAAAATTGGCATGTGAATAACACGACAGTTGTTGGTAGCTTGTTAAAAGAATGTTAGTTTTTTGATTGGGAAAATTGTTGTATTTTTTAACATATTCCCTAGTTAGGATACATTTGCATGACTAGGAGGGTATGTATGTAAGGTCTCAGTCCTAAGATATTAAAGCATATGAAGATTGGATCTATCATGCAAAGTTTTTTGTGTCTGAAAGCTATGCTCATATTTGTTTTTAGGTCTATACACTAGAACTTGTAATTCTAGTGATTATTATCTACTACCCATCTGATGGCTCTTATTGTCAAGGTTTCCCCCTCTTCAAGTTTTAAATCCACGTCGCATTGTTCCTTCACATTGGAAAGGATTAGATTGATCACAAATGAAATTTCACCCATGGCTAGCATATTGACAATGAGGTTACCATTTGTAGAGCCTAGGGTATCCAAGTTGGATGTATGAATATTTGGTGCATGCAAATGATTCTATTCTATTTCTAATTAAATATTATTGCATAATAATTTGTTCTAGTGGTTGCAAATAGAATCATTTTTGAAAATAATATAATAAAAATTACAAATTTGATAAATTATGTATTGCTCTGCTAAGTTTATGAGGAAGCATTATATATTAGTTGAAATTGCATGCTTTGTGAAATATCTAATTTATAAAATATAAAAGTCCTAAAATGGTTTGGAATCCTTCAAAAATGTCGATAGACAAATCTATGCTATTTTGGGAGTGTGTTGATGCTTTTGGCAAGTTAATAACTCATCTAGGTCATCAAAATGCAATAGAAAATTAGTTTTGGAAGTTTGTTGGCCTTTTCAATGGTTAGAAAATCCTTCAAAGTGTCATCCTTTTTGATGGATAGTTATATTAATTTATAATCTAATAAAGCATATAATATTATAATATTATTTATTCATATATGAGGGTTTGGAGTGTGAGTTTCTTTGGTGAACAATGGAAAACTTTTAGACGTGCTTTGGGTTTGCAAGCCTAAGTGGCTTGAGTTGTGGTTGGAGGGACTTTGTTTCCTTCTCTTCCTATGCTTTTTGGATGCTACAAATCATTTTTGATGTGTGTGGCAGTGCTTATGGTTTTTTATAGGGTTTGGGGTGCAATTTTTTCTTTTGTGTGGTGGTTGCTTGTATAGTGGCCTAGAGTGCTAGGGACCCCCAAATTGCCTCTTTCAAAGACACTCTTCAAGGAGATCTAACCTCCTCTTTAGATCATGTCGATACAATCCATTTTTTGTTGCATGCAATGTAAGAGTCCAAACTGGAGCAACAATTAGGGTTTCATTTGAAATCCAATGGTTATCTAGAAAAAGAAAAGATTGAATTGGTTTGGTAATCAAACTAGAAGGTATATCAAATGATGTTCTATATATACTTGAACATACATTAATTTGCAATTTTATGGTCTTTCATGCATATCTATGTCTTTTTTGGTGACCTAGATTAGAAAGAATTGGAGCCTGAAAGGTGACATGAAAATAATTTGCAAATAGATACTTCTGTGTGATTTTTATTTGATTGGGAAATCACAACTCAATCTTTGAAGGGGGACCTATTCTCGTAATCAAGCAAATCTTATTTATCAAACCATGGCATATATGGTTTGATCCAGTGGAAGAACTCCTTTCAAAGTTTCATGTTTGGATTTGTCTCCTAAGCTTCCTATGGAGTTATGGATACAAGCCATTATACAATCCATTATTTTTGTCATTGGGAAACCCATAGAGCCCTCTCTTCATATGTTAGAAAGATTGCCACTTTTTCTTAGTTACATGTTAAAATCAATCTGAATAACCCTTTCCCTAATTTTCTAGAAATAAAGGTCGGAAGCATGAATTGGATTCCTCATCAAAATGGGAAGTCCTTGAATTGTAAAAACACATAAGCCTTTAAGGGAATCGCCAACAATAGATTTGATATTCTCAAAAATTTTGAGTAAATAGTTGCAATGGAACATGACGATGCCATGATTGGTACAAATTTACAAGTTCTAAGTCTTGGCATTTCTACAAATCCCTCTAATTCAACTCTTTTAGATATACATATTCCAATGTTGAAAGGATAGACTCCTTCTAGTCACATGGATAATGTGATTGAGTAGCAAGAAGCCTCAAATCTAAATATTGTGGAGTTAGTGTTGTGGAAATGGAAGTGTAAAACCCACAAACTTAAATAATTGCAATACAAGTTAGATGCAAATAAATACAAAAGATAATAAAATAGAGTAACAAATAATAAAAAAGACACAGGTTTACATGGTAAAACCTTGACAATATGCCAAGGAAACATCCACAAGGAGAAGTATCAGTATTCTTATTGCTTAGAGAAATTGATTATAACTTTCACACAACTGTTGCTCTTCAATTACAATTCATTGCAATAATTTATCCTTCAAGGAAACACGACATATATAATATCTTCAACCTATGTCAAACTTAGAAAAAAAAATACAACTTTGTTTTTCTTGCTTTGTTATATCCTTTTTTTGGTTTTATCTTTTATTTTAAATGTTTATCTTTTCCAAATATAAGATTTTCCAAAGATAATATTTTTCTTTAGTTCCTTTATCTTTTCCAAAGATAAAATTTGCTTTATTTCTAATCTTGTTGTCATTATACAACAATCTCCACCTTGACAATAATTTACCTGATACTTGCCCATGCCCATTCATCACCTTTTCTACAAGCCAAGAGAATTCAAACACCACTTCAACTTCTCTAACTGTACTAGTTTTGTTACACAATTTTCTAGTGTATGAACTATCTCGAGAGTTACTTCACCTCCATCAATAACCTTTCTTACAAAATGGAATTTAATCACAACATTCTTAGTCCTACTGTGATAAGTTGTATTTTTAGCTAGATGTATAACACTTTGACTATCAAAAAATACAATCACCCTGTCCTACACTTTTCCAAACTCACCCAAGAGACCTTTCAACCAAATTTCCTTTTTGCATGTGTGTGAGACAACCATATACTCTACCTCAATAGTGGATAAAGCAATTGTTTCTTGAAGCCTTGACATTTAACAAATAGGTCCTACAAGAGCAAAGACATAACCTGATGTAGATCTCCTTTTGTCCAAATCACCTACAAAATTTGAATCAGCATAACCAAAAACTAAACCACTACAACCATCAAAGGTGATACAATAATCACTTGTGCCTCTAAAATACTGAAGCAACTAATTCGCTGCTACCTAATGCTCTTTACTTAGATTTTCCATGTATCTACTTACAACACCAATTGTATGTGAAATATATGGTCTTGTACATACCATCACATACATTAAACTTCCTACTACATTAGCATATGGTACACAAGACATATAATCCTTTTCTTCTTTATTACTAGGGCATAAACTTGAAGAAAGCTTAAAATGAGAAGCTAAAGGGATATTTACTAGTTTCACATTCTTCGTATCGAATCTTATGAGGATCTTCTCCACATATTTTGTTGTGATAACCAAATCTTCCCATGTTCCCTGTCTTTGTGTATTTCTAAGCCCAATTTTTTTTCTGCTCCTAGATCCTTCATATTGAAATTCCTAGCCAATTGATCTCAACTATACTTTTTCTTGCTACAATCATATTGCCAATATATAACACCAAGATAATGAATAAACCATTTTTCAAACTTTTAAAGTAAACACAATGGTCATACTCACTCATAAAATTTTGGCTCACCATGAAGGAATCAAACTTCTTATACCATTTCATGGGAGACTTCTTTAGGCTATACAATGAATTTTTGAGTTTGCAAACAAATTTCCTATTGTGATCTTGAACAAACACTTTTGGTGGTTCCATATATATCTCCTCATCCAAATCTCCATGTAAAAATGTTGTTTTAACATCTAACTCCTGTAGATTTTCAACTTCTACTATATTTGATTTTATGAGAGGAGATGCATCAAATACATCTTTGCTAATGATGACTATGTCGCAAAAAAAATGTATACTTGAATATTTTTACACTCATTTGAGTCTTTCTTATGGATGTTGACCTAATTTTTCCTATATTTAATGTTTTAATGTGGTCAACACATTCACATTAGGTCTTGGACCCTTGAGAATCATTAAGAATTCTATGATGTCTTGTAAAAGTGTTGTGAAGTGTTGTAACCCACTTTCACACTTTTCTAGGACCCTTCTATTATAATTCACCTAAATAACCTCTTTTTATCACTTACCAAGACTTATTTCAAAGTGTTGTAAAGAGTTGTAACAAACTTTCACACTTTTCTAGGCTTGTCATCAATAATTTGACCCTTTATTATGTTTAAATGGCCCCCTAATGCACTTTATGGCCCTACTTAAGTGTGATTCAGATAATAATCTTGTTAAACATCATTAAATACACTTTAATTCCCAACACCCATTAAAATTTCCCTAGTGGGACCAAGTCGCCACCTAGGGCGACTTAGTCCCAATGGGCACAAAAATCAAAGTTATTTTAAATTTCTAGTGGGATATTCTCTTAACCTTGAGGTCAGCCTGTGATGTGTTATTTTTGGGAAATTTTGTAAAATAAAGTATAAATAAATGGTTTTCCTCTCATTTCCCCCCTAATAATTCATTATCAAGTAATCCATTCATTCACTCAAGCAATTATCAAGCACTTTGGCATTATCAAGTCTACATCCATTGGAGCATTTACTTGCATATCTTCATATTTCTCCATCAATGGTTTGGTGAGTTGTAGCATTGCATGTTGTTCATTCATCATTCTCTTTCTATTTTATTTCATTTTCAAGGGTTTGATTACCAAATTGGGTTTTGACCAAGGAAAACCCCTATTAACTAACCCTTAACTCTTTTTCCCCTCTTTGCATGTGTGTTTTGCAAGTGTTGTATGTAGATTTGTCAAAGAGAAAGGTGTTAAAAGGTGTCATTAATTAATCAAATTCATTCAAGTCAACAAATCCCTAAGAGAAGCTTGGAGATCCCTTGCAGCCTAATTTCTGCAGAATCATATCCAAACACCTATCAAGAAGAGAAGTGTAGACTAAGAGCTACAGATTCTTGTCCTAAAATTCCTGAAAGTTGAAGGTGGACTAAGTCACCATTAGTGGCGAATTAGTCCCATTGTTAGGCCTGAAAAGTGATTTATGTATTTTTTGATACCCTTTTGGCTAAAACTTGTCCCGGTAGAATCTCCCTGAAATGAAACTAAGTTTCCCAACTTGGCATAAGTGTCCTAGTTGGATTCAATAGAAAATTTTGTAGGATTCCAGAGCCTCTTTGTATCACATTCCAGTTTCCAGGTGCACCTCTCCAGTTTCATTCATTTTTGTTATTGTTTGTTTGCATTCTTAGGTCATTCTATATATCACAATGTGTTTTCAAACATCTTGCATTTCTTAGATGTTGCATTAATAATTCATTTCCTTTATCAATTAATTGCATTAGGACATTAAATTTAGGCATATTTCATTCATATTTGCATTAGTTTTGAGTGGGGACATTGCACATTTTGGCCTACCTCTCTCCTTTTAGGTGAAAAACCCTAGAAGTGTTAGAGAACCATGGGTACCAAAATCAGTGTCTACAATGACTTTGCGAGTAGTAGGATCATACAATCTATATCCCTTAATTCCATCACCATAACCAAAAAAGATATATTTCTTGGATTTTGGGTCCAATTTAAAATGCCCAAAACCATTTGAATGAATATAATCTAGAATACCCTTACTTGTGTGACTATCTGCTTTAAACTTTTGTCTAGATTGCTTCCCATAAACATAATTCTTGCAAAAATTCAAATTCAAAGATTTTAAATTTGGAAGTAACTTATGGTTTATTAGCACCTTCAACCCTTTCTTGCTCATATGACCTAGTTGTTGATGCCATAAATGAGTAGATTCATTTTCTTCTTCAAATACCACTATCGCTTTATTTATTATAGTACTCCCTTCTAGCTTGTAAAGTTATCTAATATTGTAGCCTTCATGACCACCAAAATTCCCTTGGAAAATTTCATTGATCCACCTTGAATTGTAAATTTGTAACCCCCAAAGTCCAAAACTCCCAAGGAAATTAAATTCTTTTTTTATTTCTAGTACATGTCTTACCTTTGTTGGGCGGGGGCCCTAGCTCGGTTAAGAAAGTCACGAGTTCTATTTTTTATTTATATTTTAAAAAAAAATGTCTTACCTTTGTTAATGTCTTCACAATACCATAAAACATTTTAATCTTAGTACTCCCAACCCAAACAGTCTTATAAGAAACATTATTTCCCATAAGAACAACACTGCCATCAATAGATTAGTAAGAAGAAAACCAAATCATATGTGGACAAATGTGATTAGAAGCACCAAAATCTAATAACCATTTCTCATGATACTATAAAGAATTACAAATCGATAAAACTTCAACCATACATGAACTTGTCTCAATCAGATTTTCTTCCTTTTTGGAGTCATCATTATCTTCTTTCCTCTTCTAACAATCTTTCTTGAGATGCCCTAATTTATTGCAATACAAACATTTTCCCTTACCCTTTTTGTCTTTTGACTTAGATCTAGATGTACCTCTCGAATCTTCCCCTTTTTTTGTGGATCAACCCCTTACCACCATTGCTTTTGATGTGGAGGTTTCTATGTTAGGTTTCTTCCACACCTCTTCAAAAAAAAAAAGCTCTCATAATAGAATCTAATTCAAGGGTGTTAGTTGTGCTAAAGCTAATAGAAGTGACTAAGTGATTCCAAGATTCAGGCAATGAACACAATAATGTAACTGCCTTGTCTCCATCTTCGAATTTTACACCCATACTAGATAATTGACATGTATGAGTATTGAAAATGTTTAAATGATCAACAATTTTTATACCTTCTTTCATTCACAAACTATACAACTTCCTCTTCAAGTAGATTTGATTTTTCAAGGATTTTTTCATGTAAAGACTCTCCATTTTACTCCATAAGCCTGTAGTTGTTTCCTCTCCAACAATATTGAAAATAACATCATCTAATAAACACAACCTAATTATGCTAAGACCTCTTGTATCAATATCCTCCCAATCTTCATCAATCATATTTGCATATTTCTTTGAATTTCCTACCAATGCTTTGTGCAATCCTTGTTGCACTAACAAATCACACATCTTGAGCTTCCATAGCTCAAAATTATTCCCCCCATTGAATTTCTCCACCTCGAACATTTCATTTGAAACCTTTTCCATTTGATGTTTCAAAACAAACACCAAATCCTAAGACAAATGCTGCAAAATAATTGCTTTGATACCACTTGTTATGGAAACGAAAGTGTAAAACCCACAAACTTTAATAATTGCAGTACAAGTTTGATGCAAATAAATATAGAAGATAATAAAATAATAAACAAGACACAAATTTGTGTGGTAAAACC
Source organism: Sequoia sempervirens (assembly GCA_007258455.2). Classification (NCBI taxonomy): domain Eukaryota; kingdom Viridiplantae; phylum Streptophyta; class Pinopsida; order Cupressales; family Cupressaceae; genus Sequoia; species Sequoia sempervirens. The sequence continues at coordinate 158,782,165 of VDFB02047230.1, forward strand.
TTGGCAATATGCCAAGGAAACATCCACGAGGCAAAGTATCGGTATTCTTATTGCTTAGAGAAATTGATTACAACTTTCACACAGATGTTGCTCTTCAATTACAATTCATTACAATAATTTAGCCTTCAAGGAAACAAGACATATATAATATCTTCAACCTATGTCAAACTTAGAAAAAAACAACTTTTTTTTATTGCTTTGTTTTATCCTCTTTTTTATCTTTTATTTTAAATCTTTATCTTTTCCAAAGATAATATTTTGTTTTAATTATTTTATCTTTTCCAAAGATAAAAATTTTCTTTATTTCTAATCTTGTTGTATTTATCTGATATTCAAGAGCTAATCACTTGAAATACCTTCTTATGTTAGAAGAATAAATCTCCCCGTATGTTAGGCCTTCAACAAAAACTCAAGGAAATAGCAATAAAGGGACAAAAGTAGGAAGAAAAAGGACCGTGAAAAGGTAAAGTTGATAGAGTAATCATTGATTGAATCAGGTGTCATCAAAATATTAGATTGTACTCATTTCTCAAACCCCCTAAAATGGTTTTTTATCTCTTGGAATGCTAGGGGTTTAAGTAGCATCCGTCAACAAAAGGTTGCTTGTGATCTTATCCATGAACATAGGTCATATATCAATTGTTTTCATTCAAGAAACAAAGCTCTTCATAGAATATATGAAATATATTTCTTCTAGGATTTGGAAATGAGGTCAATGTTTATGCATCAGGGTTCTACGGAATGTTGAAGGTGTGGCTTGTTTATGGGACCCTCATAACATTACTCTCGCCTGGTGCATGGGGAGTAGAAATTCAATTTTTATGGTGGTCTCTTGTTTTGATTTGGGTGAAACTATACTATTCACAAATGTGTATGTGCCTACAATGTTCCTTGGTAAGGTTTTACTCAAGGCCTAATTTATATTTATTTTTTCTTTAGTGTCTTCACTTCCATGGATTTTAGCAAGAGATTTTAATACAATAGCTATTTTGAGTGAGAAAAAAAGAGGTATTAATCATCTTGGACCATCTTCTAATTTGTTAAGGGATAATATTTCCTTTCTTAATTTGGTGGATGTGGTGCCATGAAACAAATCCTTCACTTAGATCAACAAAAGGTGTGGTGAAGACTCAATTTCTAAAAGATTTGATAGATTATTGGTATTTAATCACTGGATTGGTAATTTTTGGGCTTCTCCTTTAGAAATTTTAGGTTGGAAGGGTTTTGATAATTAGCTAATTAAATTTTATCCTTCAATATTTCCCTTCTAAATTATCCCCCCTTTAAGTTTCAACTCATGTGGATTCAAGATTTATACTTTTTCAATCTCACATGTGGAGTATTGGTGGGTTGAAGGGAGGCTTGCTTTTGGGACAACTATGTATACCTTTGTTAAGAGGCTTCAATTTTTTAAATACAAATTTAAGAAGTGGAATAAGTACACTTTTGGAAATGTTTTCAATCAAAATCTTCTCTTCAAAAGGAGCTTGAGAGAATAACTTTCCAAATCAAGGAAAAGGGTTTGAATGAGGAGCTTTAGAGGGAAGAATCTAATTATTCCACTAAGTTAGTTGAATGAGAGTTGTAGGAAAATATTCTAGAAATAGAAATCCAAGATATATTGGCTCCAAGAAGGTGACAGGAACACTTCATTTTTCCATGATTATGTCAAAGATAGGAAAAGCGAGAATGTTATTGCCTCCCTTATCTTGGAGCAAGGAGATATTTTGTCTTCTTTCCAAGATATATATAAAGATTATATTAGGAACTTCTCTTCTTTGTTTACTGAGTAGGGCTCCCAAGCCTCAAAAGAGGAAATGCTCATTTTGGATTGTGTTCCTCCCCTAGTCTCTAAAAATATGAATGTCTCTTATGACTCCCATCTCCTTGGTTGAGCTACAAAATTGTGTGCTCCAAATGACGAAGGGTAAGGCTCCTAGTCCAGATGGGTTCCCTATTGAATTATTTCAGGCCTTTTGGGATATTTTGAAGCTTGATTTTTTAGAGTTATTTAGAGAATCATACAAAAATATATTCTCAAATCCATCAAATCCACTTTCCTAGCCCTTGTTCCTAAGAAAGAGGGCACCTCATCTCTAGATTTCTTTCATCCTATTTCTCTCTGCAATGTCACCTACAAAATAATTACTAAAATAATTGCAAAAATATTAAAGAAGTTCTTGGATCCTCTAATTTCTCTTTGTAGACATGTAAAAATTACCTAACACTTATCGCATATCCTAAATGACATTTTCTCATCATCGACATCATTATCACCTAATATCACTACATTTCACATTGAAATTACATCAAAAACCCTAATTTCCCCTATTAATTGAATAATATTATATTATTTAATTAATTCACTATTTTATCATTTATCTAATCTTTATTCCTACTTATTAATTAAATAACATCAATTATTTAATTATGTCGCTAATTTACACTATTTCCCTAAATCAATTAAATTATTATCACTTAATAGTTTAATTAAACCACTTTCCCCTTTCTAATTAGAATAATTAAATTAATTATTCAAAACATCATTCAAAGAGGTCAACAAACAAATACAACTTTATTTGTTAAATTCAAACATGACTTGCACGTCCAACTAAAAAAAGCTTAATTAATTAATTCAAATTAATCAATTACCCTCACCCCCTTTTGTGATTGAGAAAATTGCGATCACTAATTGCTCACTCTAATTGACTAACTAATCCATCTATTTCCTAACTGATTCATCTATTCTTCAATCCCACTAACCTCTCAATTTATTTCCTCAATTCCACTGAACACTCAACTTGATCTCATCAATCACACCAATTGTGCAATCTAAATCCATTGATTCTTTCCATCTAATTCCTCTCAACAATTTTGAACCATTAATCAAGACATTCTACTACACAATCTTGATTGTTCATCTCAAAACATAAAATCTATATAACAATCCTCTTCATCCTTAGAAATGATCAGAGAATTTGCATCTTTCATACAACGAAGTAATGCTAAATTAGTCATTGATTTCTTAAGAGCTTTTACACACATCTCTGATCACCATTCACACACATTTGGAGCTTTTGCAAATGAATAATGGAGGCTTCTCATTGATACAACAATAATCCAACATCATTGTGAATACACTTCAACATGGGATGGTAAAGTTTTCTTTAGTTTTTTAATTCATTATGTTATCTTAGGATTTCATTAGCTTAAAAGCTTCATTTCATGAGTAATGGGTATGAATCTTAATCTTTGTTTGAATTAAATCTTGTTTAATTTATTCATGTTTGATTTCCTTATCATCTTGATTTCCCCCTTACACATTTAAGATTGCCCGGTGGGACCTCAATCCTTGACATTAACCCTTTTGTGAGTTTTAATTAAGCAGTTGCAGGTTCTGGAATGCGGTTGCATTTTCTTGAAGCATAGTAGAAAAAAATTTACACATAAGCTACATGAATCTCACATGGTAATTTTTTTTTTCAACCATAGTTGCCTTTTTTACAACTGCTATTGAAATTTCTAACCACTTTTGCTTGAAAAACAGGTTTGCTTTTGACATTTGGACTACACTAGCACATAACAGGGTCGCTTATGATCATAATGACTACAATTGTTGAAAATAATAGGGTCACTTTTGACTAAAACTTATGCTTTTGCTTTGTGTCTTTTCAATTTAAATCTACAAACCAATTTTTTGATTTCTAACACTAATGGTTGCTTGTATTGAATGATTGAAAGTTTCTAACATTGATTATGTAGGATTTACAAGAGCATAGCATGTGTTTATCCAAGAACAACTAATGATATTTTATTGCAAAGAATGCAAATGGTCCAAGTCCAACTTTTCAAAAGGCTTTCTAGTTTAGGAAAAGACTTTGAATTGGTGCTTAAACAATTGAACTCCATAACTTGCATGCTTTCAATTTGGTGTCTTAAAATGAACATTTCAAATTGGTGCATAAAAATTGAACCCTACAACTTGCACTTTTCAATTTGGAGTTTTAAAATGAACTTTTCAAAAGCTTTCTAGTTTAGGAAAATATTTTGAATTGGTGCTTAACAAGTGAAGCCCACAACTTTCACTTTTCAATTTGGAGTTTTAAAATGAAATTTTCAAAAGCTTTCTAGTTTAGGAAAATCTTTTGAATTGGTGGTTAACAAGTGAAAACCACAACTTGCACATTTCGATTTGGTGTCCTAAAATGAACTTTCAAAATATTTCATAGATTAGAACAACACTTCACTTTTTTGGTGCTCATAAAATGGAATGCTTTATTTTGACCAAACACTTTTATTTTTGTTGACAAATGAACGATCTTTCTTTTGTTGACCACATTAAGAAAAGGTTATTAGAAACACTCAAGTTGGTGCTTAAAACTAGAAAAATACATTTTGACTTGCACATTGCTATCTATTTGCTTGAAATCTAGAATACTTCAATTTGGTGCACATAGAAAAAAAACAAATTGCTATCTTTTTCACACTTCATTCATTTTTCCTTTTTTGGATAGCACTGCTTGAGGGGCTTAAAAATAATATTGCGATGAATTTTATGTTGTATCTTTTGTGTTTGGAAAACTAGGTGTCTATCCTCTCCCCTCACGACTTTTGGTGATCTTGGGTGGTGAAAAGCACTTTGATTTTTTCACTTATTTCATTTCAAAAATTACCTTAAAGAGGGGGCTTGCTATGAGATACATCTCGCAATGGAGAACTCATAAGCAAGGTCTTGAAGCACATTTATTGGCGGGCTATATTAAAGGTTGTGAAATCATAAGAAAGTAGCTTCAATCCCAGGCAACAACATACTACACCTAATCCCACACCTTAAGTGGAATGGGAATAGTTAAAGAGTCTTAAGTGACCAGTGAATGGTAGTGTACGTATGGTGTTCACAGTTTGTCACTAAGAACCTTATTCTAGAAGCCATCCTTTTTTTTTGAAACACAAGTTGAAAGTAGTGCATCAGAACTTTGCTTCTGAGAAGCTACTTACCAAATCCTATTTTTGGTTGAGGTGTAGAGCTTAAGAGTTCATTCTTAACATACCTCTATACTCCTCCATAAATTGTATGTAAAATCATCCCTTCAGGGCATGAGGTAAGCCTACCTAAATGAGTGCACCTACCTAGGGTGACTTGACTGATGCATGCCAAGGTTACTTTATTGACATCAAACACTTTGTTTGATTTAAAATGAACACATCAAAACAAACATTGAACATGGGTATCAAATCTCAAACCCTTTGGACTTAGTGTGAATACTTTGAAAAGAACCTTATATTTTTAAAAGATATCTTAAACAAATATCTCTAAAGGTTTCTTAATATTTAGGCTTACATTTCAAGTCACATTTTAGACCGAAGTCAACATTGGGAACTATGGCTTTAATATTTTGGCTTTCACAAATTTTGAGTTTTTGTGGAAAGAAACTTTCTTAAACTATAGACATTTAGAGTCAAATAGTTTTGATTGTTGTGTTGTATTGTATCACTTGACAAAATCTCAAGACAAATCAAAATCAAACAAGATATCAAAAATTTCAAACTTGTCCAAAACTACTGTCAAAACAGAAATTAGAGAATAAAACCTACACAAAAAACCACTATTGCTAATGTTTTTATTGTTTTTGACCTTAAGATTACCGTAATTGATCTAGAATAGGCCACTATTGCTCTCTGGATTTTGCTAGTCACTATAAAAAAAAATTCTACCTTTTACAAATAGAACACAGTTGACATAACAGTACCACTATTGATCCTAATATTGTTGCACTTGATCTATTTTTCTAGCTACAGTTGACTAAAAACTTGCCACTTTTGACCAAAACTACCGCTTTTGCATCCACTATTTTTTAGTCAGAAAATTTGCAATAGAGGCTGCTTTTGATAAATCTTACTACAATTTTCCTTTAGACTTGGTCGCTATTGACATAATTCTGGCTGCTTTTGACAGAAATTACCACTATTGTTGTAAGATTTCCACTTTTTCCTTATTTTTTGGTACAAATAAGAGACTGATCTGAAACTAGTTACATCTTTCACCTTGTGGGAACAAAAACAATTACACTTCCAAAACACATCATATCGTCATCAATCCATATCCATTTGCAAAATCAAACACTTCAACCTAGTTATAGGATTCAAAATCAAAACATAACTTTGGATTATTCCTTCACTCAAAATTCTAAGATATCAACATTTGCTTGAACCTCAAGGCTAGTTCAAATAGATTCTTCAAAACATATCCTCTATAAAAATGAAGTGAAATATCGGTCCAATTTTTCAACATTTTGAATCCTGTAATGCCCAAAACTTTACACTAAAATATAGTTAAGGACAAAACACAAATTTCAAATTTTGATTACAACACATGACTTACATAATTTTGTTCTCGAAGCACACAATTCATAAAAGGCATAACAACATTTAACCAAATATAGATTATAATATTTAGTTAGGCAATTAAATTGCTTCTAGAAATCCTAGTAGGGTTTTAAGGGAGACATGAAGTTCACATCACCCAGATAGACTTGATTAGTTCTAATAACTCATCAATAGTCATAGAACTTAGTTCAAGTCTCAAGTTATGCAAATAAAATACATAACAACAGTAACTTCAAGTAATAGCAAGAGAACAAACCTGTGGCTAGACCTAATTCCTCGGGGGCTCATCTTTGATGACCTTTCCTATGTATATAATTCACAAAGGAATCATAGTTCAACAAATGGACTTCAACCATCACACACTTGGTTGGTTGACAAAAAACATAAAATCACAAGGTTCAAAAGATGACTTGTCCCTAATTTAAAATGTAATCCTCTAACACTCTACCATACTATAATAGCCAATAATATAGTTAAGCATGACACAACACTGATAATGATAACAATTTCATCAAAGAAATTTTTAATCAATAGGACCCTGATCATAGGATTAATCACATCCCCAATGTCACTAGTCCATAGTATAACAATGGAATACAATAGTTCAAGGTTAAAGATTATGGTTAGACCTAGATGACATACATAACTATCATGTGTAAATTTTAATGAATAGATAATACGCACAAAAACTTAATTCAAATCAGACAAAATAACACAGCAGATACCCTGGGAAAACCCTCCTCTTGAGGAAGAAAAACCCAGCAACAAAGATCTCTCTTATATTTATAAACAGTGGCAACAATTCTCTTTACAATGAGGCCTAACACAACGCCAAAATTTTGTACCTATACCAGATACAAAAATAGATGATGATCTACACTTCTGACAAGATAAATCTGCCCTTCAAAGATATTCGCAATCTACTCTTGATCAGATTTGCACCCAGCTCTTGGTAAGAATTCGCACTCAGCACTTGAAGAAATTCGCACTTGACTTGAATGGAATAAATCGAACTTGCTTGAATTGAATGATGAATGGAAGAGTGAAACCTTGTATATATACAAATGAGAGAGGTCTCACCTCTTCATCTACAAGGTCGACCAAGATACAATATAATTTCAATAAATATAATTTACAATGAAAGTCGGCCCAGAATAAGAATTATATTATTTCCAAGAGAGAATATCATGGAAAATAAGGAATGAGGTCGGCCTCATAACATTCGCGCCTCCTCATTAAATATATGTCAATACAAAATCGAATATAAATTAAATAGCCGAAGAGCTATCATTTAATTTATGTTTTCTCCAATTGAACTGTGCTAGAAGGATCTCCTAAAGCTGCAATTATCATTAACATCATGTACCACCAGATTGATTTCCCCAATTTAGCTTGACTCATTGGATGCAAGGTACCAAAAGAACCCACACATTCTATCACAGTTTATAACAGTCAATGTGCACCCCTAATGCATGTTATTTTGCATTAATGAAATAGAACAAGGTAATAAGAGAAATTAAATTATATAATCTAATTTTAATAACTCAAAATAGGAAGTAAACATTTATATCATAATATGGACTCAAAAACAATTTGACAATAATTCAAAACACTTAAATACCCTACAACTTTTAACTTGTTGATCGTAGCAAAATGGCTAGCAAAAAAATAGTGATAACTCTCACGATATAAAACCAAATTTTAAACTTAATTATGATATGAAAAGGGGAAAGAATGAGAGACAAAACCCATAAATAATTTTGCATAAAAATCAACCAATCAAAAGAAATTTGGTCTGTAATTAAATCTCACAAGATTTCTATAACACACCAATTTTTAGTGAAACGAAGCTGAATTAAAACACACATAACTCTCACTCTTTTTGACCAAATTTAAAAGTTTAATATATTTTGAAAAGGGGAAAGAATGAAGAATAAAACCCAAAAATAGTTTAGTATGAGTCTCAAATGTGTATGAGCAGTTTTTTGTGCAACTTAGTCCACTAATTTTAGGAGATTTAACAATTTCATAATTTTTAACACATTAGACTAAATACCAATCTAATTTCTATAAATGCACAAATTGTTTAAATGACCCCATCATCCATAAAATGGCTTGCTAAATGTAATAAGCATTATGCCATAAAACTAATTCAATTATATAATACTTCCTTAGAACTAAATTGTAAAGAGTAAAAATAATGCTCGCAAATTTGAAGTCAAGCATATAGCAATCACTTAATGAAGGGAAAACCCAAAGGAAATAGTTCCAAACAAAAAAGTAATTTTGATGGTATCATCAAACATTTCATTGTCCAAAAATTAAATTATAACATCGAAATTAAAGTTGATCTTTAAATCGGGAGCATTCTTTTAAATGCTTCGAATTGTGAACTACAAACTAAGATCACATTACTACCATACAAAGTTTTGGTAATGCTAGTGTGCATGGGATTTACTTGAACTACTTATGTTTACATGGCAATCACAACAAAGATAATTTAACTTAACTATTTGTTGCTATTAGACACATAATATCTACAATATATATAAAAAAAAATACTTAAACATAAATAAAGTGTAAATTTATGTGTGAGAAACATAAATTAAATCAAACAATCAACTCAATCAAAACCTCTCTAAATATACAGTTGTAGACTAGACCATGCTTTCAAGTTCACATTATACAGATTAATGGGATTAATAATAATCCTAATGTAAATTAAAATTAGTAAGATGAATTATATTCATATTTTCACAAATTGATACCAATGTTAGTGTGAATAAATTTAATATTATTATTATTATTATTATTTTATTAAAAGGGGTAAAAACTTTATTGAATTCAAGAAATTAGCAATACATAAAGATCAGGAAACCTATAGGCTCCCACAAAGGAAAGACCATAACTCTCATCTAAAACAGAAACCACCATCCAAACAGGCACCAACATCTTATCCCTCTGTATCATCAGCAATGACTCTTTCTAAATCCTAACAATAATCAAGGGATAACTGTCCCCAACCCTCAACCTTCCAATCATCTACATGCTCTGAAGCCCACTAAGCCAAACAGTCAACAACCCTATTCCATTCACGTGAAATGTGAGCAAAAGACACCACTTCCAACATAGAGAACCTCTGCAAAATCTGACGAATCACCAACGCAATCTGCAAATTAACTTTAGCCACCTTTTTCTCATGCAACATATTAAAAAAAATTTATGAGTCAAATTCACAGATAATCCTATGCCAACCCAAGGCACAAGCACACTCAATAGCCCAGAGAATCGCCAACCCCTCCATAAAGTTGTTAGAATGTCACCCTTTATGAATGGAGAAAAAGAAAATAACTAAACCAAAATAATCTCTTCCAACTCCCCCAATCCCAGCAAGCCCAGGATTACCCCTAGAGGAGCCATTTGTATTAATCTTTAGAAAATCCACCAGAGGAGACAACCATCTTCCAACCCTTTGAACCTTCTTTTTAGCCCTCCTACCTCTTCTGACACAAGCAAAGATTGGATTCAACCCCTGTAATCCCAATCTATTCACAATCTCATTATCACTTCTTTCCAATGGAAAAGCCACTTCACATTTGGCTTCCACTCTCTACTGGATCATACCAACAATTATATGCCAAACATGTTGAACCATCAGCCTATCCCCACGAAAAATCCTACGATTCATTTCCAACCAAATTTTCCAAAGGATGAACGTAGGACCAATGCACCACACAATCTAGAGGAAAGAGGCCTGGGAAGGGGGTCTTCCAAAACTACTCTAGAACTCAACCAAGGAAGAAGCATGAATACAAGGATATTTCAAAACACCCCACCACAAATTCTAAAGCATCATAAAATAAGGACAATGAAAAAACAAATGGGGAGAATCCTCCTTGCTGCAGTCGCACATAACACAAATAGAGGGACCCTAGAATCCCCGCTTCTGAAAATTATCCCAATTCAAACATCTATTCCAAGCAAGAGTCCATACAAAAAAAATTACACTTTGGCCATGAAAACTTGTTCCACACATGTTTCCACCAAGGGACCTCCACCCCCCCAAACTTGCAAGACAACAACTCCTAATATCCACTAGACATAATAAAAGCACCCTTAAGATTCGGGCTCCAAGCCAGAATAGCCTTTCCAAAGAGAATTGAAATGCCTGCTAGCCAAAATATTTTGAAGTGTAGCACAATCCTCCTCCAACCCAATAACAAGTCGCAAGGATCCTTCCACCTAGCCACCTCCATCTACCCACAAGAATAAAAATTCTTAAAATCATTCACCCTTGACCAACCAACCTCTAAGAAGCACTGACAAAGATTCACCAAATTAGGATACTGACACAAAATGGGGGAAAATCCATCCCAAGAATCAGACCAAAAGAAATCCTCAGTCCCCCTATTACATATCCAAAACAAGCCCTCCTTGATCAGTGTATCCCCTTTCTTAAGCGTTCCCCAAATCGCAGAACCTTTCCCCACCAAAGGGTACTTGGGAAGTTCCTCCTTCAAAACCCTTGGGAGGTACTTATGAGCTAAAATCCTGGCCCAGATATGATCCTACTCCACACACCACCTCCAGTAAAGCTTAGCAACCAACGCCAGCCTGAACCAACTCGAATGTCGCAATCCAAGACCCCCCACCTGCCTCGGGCTACACACAATATCCCAATTTACCAAGCTCCACTTGGAAGAGGACAAGCTACCCACCCATAGGAATTGTCTAGCCAGAGAATCCAAATCCTTTATAAACCCAACTGGAGCCACCTATAACATGCACCTGTAAATAGGAAGAACCTACACCACAAACTTTAGCAACTGAACAGGGCTAGCAAAGGACAACCATTGATGCATCCAATGATTAACCTTCACATGAAACTTGTCTAGGATATTCTACCACGATTCCCTAGGAAGCCTACCAATAGATATAGGAATACCAAGATAAGTAAGAGGGAGAGAACCAATCTGAAACTTCAAGATATGAGCAATCCTTTGTTGAATCAGCCTCGGAATATTGAAGAAAAAATGGAATATTCATCTTCATTAATCCTTTGGCCAGAAGCAATAAGATAGATATCCAAAGCCTTGCACAAATTCATAGCTTCTCTAATCTTAGCCAAACCCATCAAGGTAGTATCATCCACAAATTACAGGTGAGATTAGGGAGGTAAACCATTTCTCCACCCCCATCCCTGGATAAAACCCAACTCCACTTTACATTTCACCAATCTCCCTAAGCCTTCAACAAGAAGGATAAATAAATAAGGAGAGAGAGGATCCCCTTGATGAAGGCCTCTAGAAGCACTAAAAAGAGAAGAAGGCTCACCATTTATCAACATTAAGAAAGAAGTGGAAGTAACACAACACATAACCCACTGGACCCACTCCTCAGCAAAACCAAAGGCAATAAGAATTTTTCACAAGGACCACTTCACTCTATCATAGGCCTTCGCCATATCATGCTTGATGAACATAGCCTTTTCTTTCAAGGGTGTCATAGAATGAATAGTTTCAGTAGCAATGACCACCCCATCTAGAATTTGTTGATCCTCCACAAAACCACTATGTTCCTTAGAGATAATCCCTCTAAGCCATCGCTTCAACCTTTCAACAATCAGCTTGGAAATAATTTTATACACCACATTACAAAGGGAGATGGGTTGGAATTCACTCAAGTGATCTGCCCCCTCACATTTTGGAATGAGAGCAAGGAATGTATAATTCAAAGCCCTCAGCATCTAATTATTCTTTTGAGACTCCTAAACCACCTCCAAAAGGTTTAGCTTAATGATATCCCAAAATTCTTGATAAAATTCAACCAGAAAGCCATCAGGGCCAGGGGCTTTCCTTTTCTTCATCTAGAAAACTCCAATTCCTCTAGCAAGATGTTTCCCAAAATATGCTCATTCATCTCCCCAGTAACAAAAGAGGGGATACAAGATAAAACTTTATTTTCTTCCACCAAACCATCCTAAGAATCCTCTCTAAATAAAGAAGCAAAGAATTGTGAAGCCTCTCTAGACATCCTACAAAGAAGATAAATGATCTGCCTTATCATTCACAAGAATAGGCATAGAATTACCATGTTTCTTGTCCTTCACTAAGTTGAAGAAGAAAGCGGTGTTTCTGTCTCCCTCCTATAACCAATCAACTCGAGCCTTTTGTTTCCAATAAATTTCCTCTCTCAGTTCACACTCTTCCAAAGCTTTCAAAGCCCTTGCCTCCTCCCTGAGTAAATCCTCAGAAAGACCAAACTCCCTTATCTCCCGAGTGATGACATCCAAGTCAGCTTGAGCAGCCACCTTAGCATGAAAAATATTGACAAAGCACTACCTATTCCACCTTTTGAGTTGATATTTTACATATTGCAATAGTTTGGAAAAAGAATGCATGACTGCCAAAAGCAGGTCTTCCACTCCGCCACCATTTGGCCACATGCTCCTGCAAAAAAGAATCTCTTAACCACATAAGCTAGAACTTAAAAGAAGGGGACCGAACAACTCAAGTTGAAGTAGCAGATAACTCAATAAGCCAGTGATCTGATCCCCTCCAGTCCAAAATCTCAAAGCAAGTAGACCACAATCCTCCAACCCAAAAGCAAGAAACCAAGAAACGGTCAAGTCTCTTAACAATACAACTCTCTCCTATTCTCCTATAGTTCCAGGTAAACTAACCATTACGAGGCTTAATGTCAACTAGATTGAATGTATATATGTTATCCCTTAGAAGGAAAGTAGAGGGCTCCAATCTTGTAATACCACCCTTCTTCTCATCCAACTCAATAATGGCATTAAAATCACCCGCAATAATCCAAGGGAAAAAAGGATCTAGGCTCCAAATGAAATTAATATGAGACCACAGGGTAAGTGCAAGAAGTTGAGTCCACGAAATGTGGAAGTTTTTGCCTTAGCCAAAAAAATGAAATCGGCATTACAAAAACGGGATCCTGCTTTCTAAGAAACGAGATCTCGTTTAGCTTCGAGATCCCGATCCTAAATTAAAAATGGGATCTCATATTTTAAAAAATGGGATCCTGCTTCTTAAAAAATCGAGGTCCCATTTTGAATTTTTTTCAAAAATGGAAAGTTTTCAAAACAGGATCCCGATTTGAAAACTTTCCATTTTTGGAAATTTATGTTTTTGGAAAATTTTCAAAATGGGATCCTATTTTTAAAATTTCCAAAAACGGAAATTTCCCATTTTTGGCAATTTTGAAAATGAGATCCTGTTTTGTAGAATCAAAATGAGATCTCACTTTACAAAACGGGATCTTGTTTCCAAAAATTTGAAATTGGGTTTTCTTTGTGGGTGGGTTTTTTCCTTGTATTTTGGTTCAGGAAAAGCATTGGGAATCCGAACCTAGGCCTTTAACCTGGTTTGACCTACAAGTTGAAGGTCCTAACAATGTCAGAGAAAAATACCAAGTTTGGACATATGACTGACAACTTTTTTTGCAGAATTTTTTGACGAAATTAAAACCCATTTTAGATGAGACAATGCAGATTCCAAATATGAATTTTTTTTTACAATTGGATTATTTTTTCTATTTTTCAATTAATTTATGATGAAAATGGTCCATAAACTTTAAATATCAGGGTTTTTAAATATTTTAATAACTTTTGATCAACATAAAATTTTGACGAACAGATTGCATGAGAACAAACTTCAAATAATTCTTTTCAATTTAAAAAAAATAAAAAAATGATAAGTTAAGGTCATCTTATGCTTGTCGTACACGACGATTTTTCAAAACGACAAATATGCCTAATAAAAAATTAACAAAAAAATATTCAATAAAAAATTACAAAAAAATATTAAGAACAAGCTTCAGTCAATCACAAATCTTTTCCCAAAAGGATTTAGAAAAATACAATAATTTAGGTCAAAATATGGATGTTGTACACGTGCATGGTATGGTAAAAAAAAGTGACTTTTAAACAGTGGTTTTTAGAAACGCCTATTGAAACTCAATTTGTACAATCTGGGTATTGAAATAAATTATATATTTGGAAACTAGACTCTGAGTACTACATTTTATGATTAATGACTTTTTTGAAGATTCCATCTCTAATTGCTTCAAATTTTAAGGTCAAATGTGTTAAATGCTGAAAATCAAGGAAAACACTTCCACTTTTTGGCCAAAAAGTGGACTCAACTTCTTGCCAGCACCCCACAATATCTGCTTACTAGGAAAATTAGTAGGTGCATAGATGTTTGAAAGAAGAATAGTTTCCCTCGACTCCAAACATGAAGCAACCACAGAGATGGAAGACTTGGAGGACATCCACCAAAGAGGACAAATCTTCAGTGGGTTCCATAGGCAAGCCACACCCCTAGCATTCCCATGAGCCCCAGTACACTGACAATCACTTCACCTCCACAACTTAGGCAACAAACCAATCATACCTTCAATAATTAATTTAGTCTCCTGTAAAAAAAGAACATCAGGAGAATGAGTTCTTACCAAATCACGAACAGCTTTTTGTCGAGGGCCACTGTTCAATCCCCTTACATTCCAAGAGATGACGATCATTTTGGAGGGTTGGAAAAATGGGAATCCAGAGTCTTAATAGATCCAAACTCCACCAAAGTCTCCCCCATCAACTTAATCTTTTCTAAATCTTTCTTTCTTCCAACTTTAGAAGACTTCTTAGCAACCCCTTTCTTTAGGTCTTTCTAAAGAATTCCCAACAAAGAAGAAGCCTTGCTGCCTTTCACTGAATCAAACCCCCCTTTTACTAAGGGAGTAGAGATCTCTCCCTCCCTCATCTTTGTATCAACAAGAATCTCAAACATCCCATGAACCACCACACTCTGATCTGTATCCATTTGCAAAGCCCCAATTTCCTAAGAAGACTAGTTGTGGTCTGCAACAATTCCTTCCTGAACCCCTTCTGAAACACCCTGATCTATAAACATCATTCCCAAATTCACCTTCTGCTGACTAAGATAATCTAGAATCTCAAATCTATTAAAGGTATCTCCTTCCTGATGCTCCTTTAGATTCCTCTTTTGACCCTGGTTCCTATTACGAGCCTTAAAAAGAATAAAACCCTCCCTGCCAACAACCTCACCAGGAATGGGATCCTTTCCTTTGTCCACCTTAGGAGGGTTGTGAGGAGGTTGAGCAACCTAAGACCCAAAAGATTTAGACTTTGGGCATCTCCTCTATAGATGACCATATTCATGACAGAGCTAGCAACGAAAAGGAATTATCTCATAATCCAGTTGTTGCACCCAAGAACATGCACCCACATGAATTCCTAGAGAATCTGGAAGAGAGTTATTTAAATCCATTTCAACACAAATGTGTGCAAAAGTCATGTTACCTTTCTATCCTAAGTTTGCTAAGAAGGACCCACCAATTTCCCCAATAGTGAAACGACTCAATGCAAGATGTCATTGCGCCAGTATTCAATTGGAAATCTTAGGAGACAAACTCACAATGGAACCTGATTAGGAAGCTCCTCTGAAGGATCAAAACCCACATGTCAAGGTTTAATAAATAAACCAATCTAGTTGTGGAAATAAGGCCCACCTTCAAACACTCTATTGTGATCTTCCATGCAATTAAATGTCACCATGAAGTAACTATTTGCTAACAACATTATTTCCATCTCACCTTTCGGAGACCAGGTACAATGTGCCCACAATTCCAAAAATTGAAGTGAAACCCTCATTCCCAAAAATTTGCAAAGCAAGGCATGTTTCGAGTATTACTCAACATCCTCGCAATCGATTCTAGTTGAATCATTAGTACCAGCCTATCTTTGCTTCGTTCCAAACACCCATTGATTTTTGAAATATGGAGACCTCCAAATGGATCAAATCCTCTATTCCCCAAATCATTAGAAAATAAATTATTGTCAAAAATCTTCATTGAAAGAGATGTAGGTTTCACACCAACAACAACACTAAAATCCAAAGCACCAGTGGCCCTGAAAGCTTCCCCATGATCCATTAACGAGGAAAAGCCAAGACCAAACCCCTTAATCCAAGAGCCCCAAACAAACACCAAACAATTGCAAGAAACAAGAACCATCACCTTATACCTCCCACTACACTACAATCCAACCACACCAACAACAAAAAGAAAGCACAAAAACTAAAAATCGGACCCCCAAACTTCAATAAACACCCACCCCCGCACAACACTCAACACTCAAAAGGCACAGAACACGGTTTCAAAGGCATGCAACACTTGTCAGGTAACATGTAGACCGCGACCACTAATGGTCGCGGGCCTACAAAAAACACCCGCCTGCTGCTATCGTCACCATTCTCCATATTATTATCAATCTTGGTTTAATTTAAAATTTACTAATGGATATTGTATATTAATATTTATTCACTAAAGGTTGATAACATTATTAATAACTCTCTAAACCGAGGAAGATAGCTATTATTATTAACATTAATGTTGGTATATATATGTTTTGATACTTATCTTTGTATCATTTAATCTTCTCAGAGCAACTTCCATTCTAGAAAATAATGGCAGTTGCTGATGTGGGGATAACCAACTTGAACCAGATGAATTATATAACAACGTTTAAATCTTAGAGTTCCTCATATTGCCTTAACATTGATCACCCAGCTGGATCGATCCAAAGAATAAATTATTTAAATTACTGACATTAGTGATGAAACCTAAAATGATGATGGATACAATATACTATTGATATAATAAGGAAATTTGCAACAACGTTTATAGGATAATATTGCATTTAACACATATAATGTTTTGAGGGTGTTGATGACAAATTTTAATCATTATCTCATACATAAGCAACCCCAATCTTCTGGGTGAGTTAAGAAGAGGAGACATATTTCAAGGCTACAAGTTTTGTGTTAATGCGCATTCATTCAAAAACATGGTTTATGTAGCAACAAGAGTTTTTTTTTTCTAAAGTTTAAATCACTAGTCAAAAACTAGATATCTGCCTTTCATTCCAACATCACCATTATGTGGATAATGATTCTTATGATACAAACAAAATAACTAGGTTCTATATGATCTCGCCATTAGAACATAGGATCATTTATCCAAGGATAACCAATTTTAATAGACAAGAGTAGATATGAAGCAACTTACCTCTATACTAAAGATGGGTGGACTTTCTCCTACTCTTCTCTTGGGCAAGGCTGAAGACATAGATGTAAAGGTTTAATTGGAGCACTTGATTTCATTGCAGGGCTCATCGCCAAGGGTTTTTTGAATGTTATTCAAATCAATAATCTTCCCATAGTTGAGCTTTCATGTGACAGTCTTCCCATAATACACATGTGACGGTCTTCCCATAATACACAAGATAATTGAATTGAACATAACAAGGATTTCCAAGCTCGACCTTGAAGCTTCCATCATCTGCAAGGGAATAAGACTTGATAGAATTAGGTAGAAGGCCAATGGGCAGTCCATATTTAGCCAAATTTTTTGAAATGGGTTGTTCAGATACATGAGAATCTGCCTAGATAGAATTACAAATTATTACCACTGTGGCCAAAAGGGGCGCCCATCTCATCCCCATCTTTGTAAAATCCATCCTTCTTATCTTCTACTTGACTGGTGGTCTTTCTCTACATATAATAGTTCATGGGGCTTCAATGAATAGACTCTTATGCATACAACGTGTGATTTGTATTGAACTGTTTGGATTTCAAGCTGCACCTTTAGCCATTTTTTTATTTCACACCTTTTAATTCCTCCTTTTCAATCAAACTCTACTCAAATTTTATAAAAACAAAAACTTAAAATTTCCCCAAGGCATTTTTTTTTGTAAAGGCCATTCTACCTTCCATTCCACCTCTGTCACTTTTCAACATATGGATGATAGTCTCCAAGAGATTTTAACAATGCCTCCAAAGGCATCCCATATCAACGCCTCTTCTCATCAGATAAGTATTTCATTTTCTCTCATCCATGTTTAAGGCTTTCGATAGTAAGGAAAATGTTTATTGACTGCACTTGCACCCCAATCAGTGCAATGTGTACATCGATAGGCTTAGAAAAATGTGTGTGACTACTGTTTTTAGACGTCAAATTGGAGGAGATTTTTTGATATTAGACTAGAGGAGATCCTGATGAGATTCCCCACATAATAGCCTATCATTAATTAATCATCCTCGTCTTTACCCAAAACTTCCCCTTTATCCCCTTCCTATGAACACAGACAAAGATCTATTTACTCTTCACCCACTTGCTATTGTTATTATTATTACCTAGGTCATTGCCCAATAATTCCCTCTTCTTCTATGAAATGCATTAACAGAATCATCTACACCACATCCCTTAATGCTTTCCATTTAACACCTACCTTCTCCCTTTCCCAAAGGGCATTCTAATGTTGCATTGAGATCTGTGGGTCTTTTACTTGCATTATGGCAGTCTATTGTTAGTAAGCCTAATAAAGGGATAGCTTGCTCATTTATTTTGAAATGACTTCCTAGCCATTCTACAATGATAGCTTAAAACCTTGATATGGCATGCTATCTAGAAATTAATTGAGTCAATGGGTGGAAGATGAACCTTCACATTAAGATTGACTAAACCCACTCAATGCTCCTGACTTTCAACATTCATTTTAGATGTTGTTGTATTAAAGTCAGGCATACAAACACACTCAACCCTGGAGGAATTCGATGGAATTCGGAAAGATTTAGGAGTGATATTGAGGTTAAACAGGGCTTCCCTCTTCCTCCTACACTCTTTGGCCTATATATAGATAAACTTGAGGAGTGGTTGGATTTGGAAGGTGAAGAAGGGGCTCCTTTAGGAGTGTATATTGTAAAGCTTATTTTATATGCAGATGATCTTATTTTGATTGCTAGGTCTGTTCAAGGGTTGCAAGCGCATCTGGCTACGCTTGAGCATTTTTGCAAGGATTTTGGTATGCAAGTTAACATTAGTAAGACCAAGATCATGGTTTTCTCTACGAAGAAGAAAAAAAATCAGTTCGACTTCTATTTTGAAGGAACTATCCTAGAAGAAGTAACAGAGTATAAATACTTGGGAATTGACTTCAACAACAAGCTATGTTGGGAAACTTGTAGAAGGAAAAGAACCTTGGGAGGGTGGAGAGCTCTTTTTTCTCTCTAAAATAGGTGTAGAGAGGCAAAGCTATGGGATTGGAAAACTATTCAAATATTGTTTGGGCTGTTAGTTATACCAGTGGTCCTCTATGGTTGTGAAATTTGGGCTAGCAGCACTTCTAGCATCAAGTGGGCACAAATAGAGAGAATTCAAAAGTGTTTGATCACAAGCAAATTCAAACTAAAAGCTTTGATTCCTTATGAGATACTTCTTGCTGAAACGGGGGCAATTCCTATTGAGGCCATCACTATGGTGAGTCTTTTGAGATATTTGAAAAAAGTTGAGCAGATGGAAGCTCATCGGTGGCCAAATGTTGTTTTTAGAGGTGTCTTAGGGCCGAGAAAAAAGGCATGGATGAAACAAAACTGTAAGTGGATGAACAAGTGGAACATTCATTTCAGCGAGTGCTCTAATAATAGCAAGGAATTAAAGTTATATGTGGTTGAAAAATTTCACAAGGCTATGTGGACAAGAGAGGTTGGGAGAAAGAAAAAATATTATGTTGAAGAATTTAATCCCAATTTGGACCATCAACAAAAAGCACATATAAAGGCAAATATTTCGTGGAAATCAAATATTCTCATTGCACAATTGAGGACTAACTCACATCGTCTTCGATGTGAAACGGGGAGATGGAAAAGGCCAAAAGAAGTTTGGGAAGAGAGGGTTTGTATCTTTTGTGCTAATGGGCAAGTGGAAACTAAAAAACATTAAATATCTTAGATTGTATAGCTTATAGTGACATCAGAGGAAGCTACACAAGTGGGTTAACAGCTGCAAATTTTCAAGATTTATTTAGCATGGATTGGCTGGGCAGAATGAGAGATCATTATCAAACTTAATGGTAGGAGAACATCGCTTCACAATGCTAAAATAGCAGGGTCACTGTCCCATAGGCCTTCTTTTGGTCTCGTGGACGTTAAAAGTCTTCTATTCTATTCTATTCTATAAATAAGCATCTTGTTACTATCATTCGTAGGATGACAAGGATTACATTACTCCAGAATTAATTGACTTACCAATAACCTGATTGATGGTCACAAAATGACAATATTAAATGAACATTTCTTAACTTTGTCCCAACAAAGATTTCCACCATGGTAATAAGAAGTAAGGTTATCCACTATGCAAATATTTGATATTAATTGTTATTAGCGTTAATGACAATATATTAATCTTTTTCTCTATTATTAATATTAATATTGTAAACATTAATATTCTATTTTTTTTATTTTTTTAAATATCCATATCACTATCATTGTTTTCATATTGAATTTTTTTTTTCATAATTATATTTTTATTCAATAATGTCACTCAAGACTAAATACTAACATTGTGGTTATATTCATTAAGACCGCTCATTTTGCTACTACTGATGTTTATTTTAATACCATTTCTTTGTGCATTAATATAATATTGTTACCAACATTGATATTACCTCACATATGAATGTCAAAATATCATAATACCTCAATTTGCAGTGGTAATTGGTAAACCCCCTACTTTTGATATGTAAATACTCATCAACATAGTCTATATATAATATATAGGTAGGATGCTCTTTATTATTTACTATAATAATCTAATTCTTTAAAAATAAAACACATAGTTGTGAAATAGAAATTCTTTTTGGACTACTAGTGATAGATAATATAATTGAAGAACCCACAACCAAATTTGAACTAACACATAACATGTTTTCCTAAGAATAATGTTAATAATGGGCTCGTTGAGGTAGAATTTGAATCCTCCTACAAGGTTAATAATTAAATATATGAAATTTCGAATAGGATTCATCTAGAAATAAATGTTTCATTGGTTTGACACACATTTTTAAATATGATGAGAACTAACCATTACTTGAATTTGGCATGCATAAAAAGAGTACTTAATAGAGGGAGAATAATTAAACTAAGATATAACGTATGTAACTTGACATTGAAAATTCTAACACTGGATCAAGAGTATTTATATGTTTAGTCTCATCAATTAGAAAATAATTTCCTCTAATCTTATAGGCTCACATTTAAATATTCAAATAATAATGCTACGAATACATCACTCTTTCATGGACACTTAGAAAAAGGGTGCTAGAAAACTATAAGCTTTTGGAGATTAAATGAAATCCCATTAAAATAGTGTGTATGACCCTATATGATTTGATGAAATAAATTTCTTTTCATTCCTTGAACTAATAATTAGCAATATCTACTTATATTTTAAATAGGTTATAACAATAAACTAAGAGGATAACCAAATAAATCAAGTAGTATTATATCTTGTAACTTATTAATCCACCTACGTACAAGGGACGACCAAGATTATTATGGATAGGACTTTCATATGAGTGATAAGGTTGCCTTACAAGGCAGGGCCTTACAAATCCCAAAAACAACACCATTTCCAAAACATCCAGAACATCACTCAAACTTTAGAGTCTTGAGTATCATTGTTGTGCAGTTTTCACACACACGCCCCGCTGAAAGTAGGGACCCTCTTTCGCTTTGGTTTTTGGTGTCTTGGCCCTTTGATTTTGAGGATTTATCTTGCTTTGGCATGTGCTTAAATGTTTATTTTGATTTCCTAAGTGGATCCCCTAAGTTATTCATTGAAAATCTTAGTTTATGGGTGAATTTCAGGTTTTTGCCCTGATTTGGGATTTTCCACCACACGGCCGGATTTTCCCAGATCCTGCTCAAGTTCTGACTGAATGCTATGGTTCAGAGATTTTCGTTCTTCACAAAATTCTGTGTGGGCTGGATATTTCTGAATTTCATCTTGTCGTCGGGTTCCCAGATTTTCCTGGTTGTCTTATCGGCAGCATTAATGTCATTTGTACAATTGGCGAGGGATGTATTTAACCATTCTCTGATGACTTTTATGCCATTATGCTTTATTGTTTGTCATTGATTGAGTTGAGGATTTTGTTCTTTGAGTGTTGGATTTGATTTTGGGTGACTGATTATGAATTATTCGATTTGGTGAAGACTTCATGTGCATTTCGTTGTTGTTCTTTTTTGGACACCATTAAACTAGTATTTGTTGCCTCATTCAATTTCTGCTATGTCAAATGGTATGTATTCAGTTGCCCTGCTTTTGATTGATGACTGGGGATAACACTTTGATGTTATAGAGTTTATTGGGGTCTGAATTCTTGAATGTTTGATCATTTCATGGCTAGGGTTGCATAACATTGTTTGATTTATAGTCTTCCAAGTGATTTTTGAGCTTGTTTGTTTCTTTGCATTATGAGGAGATAACTTGTTTGTGAGCCATGATTTCCCCCCTAGTAAAGAATTAGCGGTTGAGATGATGGAATCCTGAGCTTACATGTGCGTTAATGGAGGATTTGTAGGGTTTGACTTAGGGCATCACCATTGGGTGAAGCCACAATAGTGGTTTACAATTGAAGTGAGGAAGGAAAACTCACAAAAAATGAATGCATGGCAAAAAACTTGATTTTAGGGGTTCGTACAAAACTATTGGTTCGACCGAACCAATTAGGGGTTCGGTAGAACCTAGGTTCAGCCGAACCAATTAGGGGTTCGATAGAACCTAGGTTCAGCTGAACCCTCTTAATACTTTTCAGCCAAAAAAACCATCAAAACCCCTTATAGAAGGGGAGTTTGAATGAACCCTGGTTCGAGCGAACCCCTAGTGGTTCGCTCAAACCCCCTTTATTCCTCATCCCCCCTAAGACAGAAAAAAACTTGAATTTTGACACTTCGAAGCTCAGTTTGAGGATGAAAATGGAGGAATATTCACAAACCCAACTAGAATCAGGTAGTCCTCAGAATGAGCTATCCAACGAATATAATTTCAATATGTTGGTTTTATTATGTATTTGATATTTTAATTTTATTAAACATAGGTTTTTAATAAAAAATGAAGGTCTTTGTTCTGCACATGTGGAAAAATAGCAGATTATCAAAAAAAAAAATTAAAATATGAGTGCACTAGATATTGAAGTCTTTGATCCAATAGAAAAAAATTGAATTTCAATATATATAAAAAAAATTATGCATTATACGGTCGCACTATGTCCTAATTGTAATTGGTTTGACTTTGAAACTTGATTAAAGAAAAAATATTCAATAAAAACTATCTAACCAAGTGGAAGCACTAGATATCGGAGTTACAAATCTAAATTCGAAAGAATTAGAATTTTATCCTTCATGGAAAAAAAGTTATGTGTTCTACGGTGTGCGTCACTTTTTCAAAATGTTGTTTTTTGAAAAAAAATCAGTTTTCGTGGGAGATGGAAAAAGAAGTGGAATCTGATTCCAAAAATTTTGAAAAAAATATTTTTAGAATCTACAGACAAAATTTGATGAGACTCTAGTTTGCATCATCTTCAAATTCTTCACGGTTTAGCCGCTATAGGTGCCCGAATGTGAAGATTTAGTTTAAAAAAATAATTTCAGTGTCCAGTTTGGCCAAAAATTGTAAACCACTATTGTGGGATCATCCCATTTAACTTTAGTTTGCTTCCCAATTGGCCTAGAATTCTAAGAAAACCTATGGAAGGCCCATATCAAACTCAGCGTAGGCCTAGATTCTTGAAAATTATGATTGATCCATTAGTTTGAGCGAAATTGTCATTTAGTGTTGAAGTTCGGGTTTCGTCCTTAGTTCGGAATTTTCCGTCTCTGGCGGATTTTTCGGCTCTGGCAGATTTTCTTGATCCCCTTCATTTTCCCGGAATTCGCATACTCTCAGAGTTTTACCTTATCCGCTGATTTCCTTCAGATCCAAATTTTCCCGAAATCCTTGGTTCCCTGTTTTTATAGAATTTTGGAAAGTGTCTCCTCCACGAAAATCCGTCTCTGGCGAATTTTCCCATAATTTGATGAAATATGAAGGAATATGGAATAGCATGATGTGTTAATGAGTGATGGTGCATTTTATGATTAGTTTATGCTATTTTGAGATCTCACATGTTGTTTATTGATTAATAATGATCAGATTGAGTTGCTAATTGGTGTTTTCATGATTATTTCGCTGGAATCCGTCTGGCCCAGAATTCTCTGAAATTCCTCCCTAGCTTGGATTCCGCGGATGGTCCTGAAACCCAAAGTTTAATATGATCATTTTATTTTAGGTTTAGTGATACCTTGCTTATATGGGATTCACTTTAATGATGATTTTGATTGATTAACGTTGGTTTCCTATGGTTTTTACTATGGTTTGTTTGTCAAATGCAGGCTGAATCTAGCAAGGTAATAACTGGGAAAGCTAAGGGTGATATGGAGGGATCCTTAGTATCTGAAGCAGAAACAATCAAGATGGACATCAAGAGAAAAATCTCAGAGTAAGATCACCTCTATCTGGTCATAAGTAACAAATACCAATGTTGGACTATGGGACTACGAGGAGTTCAAAGGCAAAATGGCAGCACAAGATCTTCCTTTGGTGGCTAAGAGAATGTTAGAATCAAGATTGGCACACGTAATTGGTTTCCCTTCCACGTTGCAGTGTTATGAGCTGGTCCTTGAATGTGTCAGGCATTACGATGGTGATACACAGAGAATAATTGGTCCTTAGGTGAGGATTGTGGCAAATTTGAATCCTAACTCCATAGCTCAGACTTTTGATATGCCAGATAGATCTCATGTGGTGGCTTTCAACATGGAAGCAACCAAGGAGTACTATGAAGAACAGACTGTTAAATCTTAGCAGCTCATCAATTCCTGGCTAGAGAAGCCTAAATCTCATTATTCTAAATTGCCTAAGCAGTTATTCAGAGCAAAGTTCATAAAGGAGTATTATGATGCCATCACTCTTCTTAGCAGGCTGGTTGGATTAAACAATGTTGGTATGTTTGAGAATTGGATGTGCCATGTTATTGTGAGGATGGAACATGAGAAGACTGACTATCATTGGGCATGTGTCATAAGCAGAGTGATTCATGAGAAATTGTCAATTGTGCTGCAAACCAAGACCTTCACAATGACCTCGTACTTAGTCTATGCTCTCGCAAGATTTCATCCATACAAGGGACTAAGTACCAAGGGTGTCTTTGGGCAGGATGTTATTTATGAGGTGTACCCTCAATTGCACTCAGGAAGCTCGAACTACAGGAGGGTGAATGATGCATTCACCATGCATATTACCAGATTGCTTCAAGGAGCAGAACACACAAGAATTTTTGACCAAGCCAAGGAGCTCATCAAGAAATATGTGCTTGGTTCATTCAATTCCCAAGCTTCTCATACATCCAGGTTGATGGCTATCAAAGGGCTCCATATAGGCTTCCAAGGTATCCCACTAATCATATCATACTTCTGGAAGTCACTCGATAGATATGTGATTTTGATGATGTTGTTAAAAGAGACAAACATAAGACTAGTTTTGGCAGAGACTTCCCTTTGAGGATAGGTACTGGAGAGGCATGCCCTTCCATTATTTCAGCCCAAGCTTCAGAAGAGGAGATGAGTACTCTTGGTTTATCTTTCCATTCCAAGAGGTCTAGATTTGATATAACAGGTGAAGCCCAAAAGAGGGCTAGTAGAGAGTATAGCCATAAGGTTGATATGGAAGACTATTGGGCCAATTGCAGTGACGAATATGAGGTAAGGAAGAAGTTTTCCTGGCTTCCAGTTGAATCAGTTTGTTTGTATAATGTGAAGGAAGTTCCTAATCAACTCGAAGATGATGGGGACTTGATTCAAGGTCATGATTACAAGGCAGTTAAGGACAGGCCAATTGGTGATGTGGATTGGCTAGAGGAAGAAAAGACAGAATTAAAATAGTTAATGGACCTAGTCACCAAGTCTACTAGAATGTGGCTAAAGCAGAAAATGTGGGAGTTGGATAATGAAGGTGTATAATGCACCTATGATCTGATGGGAGATTTAGACCCTCACTCCACTTCCGAGGAATCAACTGAGCAAGATCCTAAAGGCAAAGGTAAGGTGGATTCCCCTTTTAAAATCAAGATTAAAGGTGTTCAAGGGGAGGAAGCCCAAGAAACAGAAAAATAGAGAAAGCCCATTGCCAAGAAAAGGGGGCATACTTCAAGACTAAGAAGTCTGAAAAGAAAGAAACTGAAAAGTAGAGTCCTAAGGTTGATGTTCCTGTGCCTAAAAGAAGGAGAATTGTGAGATTATCACAAAAGGCAGGTTCCAAGAATGGAGTGGAAGTGGTTCCACCTATGGTAGATGTAGAGAGTTCAGGGGAAAAGACACAGGTATATACAAGGAAGTCAAGGACTCCTCCCAAGGATAGTGTTCCCAAAGTAGATCCTCCTCCAGTTACTTCTCATAAGGAGCAACATGATGATGTTCCTTCTTCCCATGAAGCTCAAAGCAAACCAGGTGAATCTGAGAAAGTTGAAGATCATCCAGACACTGAGGGAGAGGAATTTCATGAGGGTGACCTTTATAGTGCAGAGGCCAAAGTTGAAAAGGTGATGCAGTCTCCCCTGGTTGCATATGAGGAGTCACCTATTAGAACTAAAGAGGCCAAATCTCCTCATAGAGAGGAAGAAGCGATGAAGATTCCATCCCCTGAGCACAAGGAGGAACATGTTGAAGAAAAGGAGAATAAGGCAGATGAGACTCCTAAGAAGCAGGGTGTGAATGAGGAAGCGCTTAAAGATCAAGAGGAGGAAGTGAGACAAAGCGGAGTGCAATTAGAGTCCATTGCTCCAGATTGGTTGGACAAGGAAATAAAGAGAAAGCAGGTTATTGTTGAGGATACTCCACCTAACTGGGATGAGTTGCTGACCAAGATTGGAAAGTATAAGGGTAAGAAGAAGGCTAGGGTCATCTCAAAGATTGAAAGTGATGAGGCAAGTAATAGAGTGGTCCACATTGCAACTCCTGCTCTGGATAAGAATAGAGATGAGGTAACTGCAAAAGATTATAATGTGCAGACTTTCAATTTAGGGCCCACTTCCGTTGAACAGGACATTGAAGATTATCAGGGTTCTAGTAAAGTTATCTTGGGCAGATTGAGAAAGGAAATGAAGACTAAATAGGAGATAAAGGAGATTGAGGGACTCAAGAAATGTTTGGAAGATCTGATGAAACCCCTGCAATCTATTAACCCTTCGTCCTCTGTTGCAAAACCCTTACCCTAGGAAACTATCACTGAGTTGGAAAGGATGAAGGCTTCCACTCTTGCTACTGCAAATTGGTTGCATGGGGTGCGAACTAAATGAAATGATGCTATTAGGGACATATTATCATCTGGAAAGAATGCTATGAGGGAAATTGATTGGTTAAAGGAGGTGTTAGCTTAGGACAAAGAAGATACAGATCTCCTGCTGCAGAAAACTAAAACCATCATGGAGTATACCAAGGACAAGCTTATAAGTGATAAAATTCTCCCTTCCTCCAGAGCTACTGAACCTTGGGAATGGTTTGAAGTGTTACAGATTAGGCAGAAGGTTCTAAAGAAGATCTACAAGCAGAAGAGGCAAATTGATGATACCCTAACTAGTGTTTATAATGGATGCATTGCTTTCTTTGAGATAATGATAGGGAGAAGAAAGATTGCACCTAAGTATTTGAGTTTGGAGTAGTTGAGAAAGTGGTGGCATGATGTTTATGCTCCAGTCAGTGATGATCCTATTACTGAACACCAATTAGATGGTGCGGCCACCTACATTACTGTTATTGATAAATATCCAACATATAAGGTTGAGTGGGATAAGTCGGTGAAACAATCAAGGGAAGAAATTACATCAATTGAGAGCCGACTTAAGGTTTTGCCTTTGCCACCTGTGGCTGACTTGGATAGGGTGCTTTTAAAGGTGCATGAAATGTTGGATCGGAATAAAGACAAAGGGGAAGATAGTTAATGATGGGCTACATCGAGCTTTTTGATTCCCTATTATTTTGGCATGCATTAGTCTGAGCTACATTGGAGATCCCAGGCCGAGCTAGATGAAGTTCATGCATTTAATGCATATTTTATCTCATTTTGAATTTATCTTGGCCAACTTGTTGTGCCTAAGTATTATTGTAAAAACCCTAACTAGGCCAACATGTTTTGGGGGTTCTATAAATATGGCATTTTTCCTCATTTGTAAGGGTTAAGTATAGACATAGACGAATAGAGAGATAGCTGATACTGGAGCAAATTAAGTAGAGAAAGAGTTAGCAAGTAGTTGTTATCAAGCAAATATTGTAACAGAAAGCTGGAATTGTTGCTACAGTGGATAATTTGATGCAATTAATGACATTGTGATTTGGTGCCATACTTGTGTTCTTCTTATCTTGTATGGTTCTTGTTATTCTATCTTTAGAATTGCTTTGCGGAAATTTGATAGTTTGATATATAGAGTTAGATCTGATTCAATGATGTTTATGGTTTGATATTTGAAATGTTGCAGCAATCCCTGGTCCATACTTTTCGCATCCAACTGATTGTTAGTTGCTTTGCAAAGTTAGCTTGGACTTTACATTCATTGTGCTTAGTTCAATTGTGAGTGTTTATTCATTTCAATTGCAATAGGGTTGTTTGAATGAATGTTCATGATTTGAAAATCCCAACACCGAGGAAGATTGCACTGTTTCTATAAGATTGCAGATCCATCTGGGTCAAGTAGAAATCAGTTTCAAGGGATTGGTCCATTTCGAGTATTTGTCATTTGCATTGTTAATCTTAGGTTTAGTGTTAAATTTAGAAATCTCTTTCAAACCTTATATCTTTTGTTATTTCTTTTATCATTTGGGTTAAATTTAGGATTGAAGTATCATTATATTGCTAGATTTGATAGTTAGAGATTCAGTATTTTGCTTGTAGTAAGGTCCCATTGTGATTACCATCATTTTCACATTTATCACTGAGTTGTTTATGCATTGTCAAGACCTGACATTAGAGACCTTGGGGTTATCTCTTGAGGCTTGCTGATAGAGATTTACCTTTCAAGAGAGATAGGATTTCATATTTTTTCTGAGTTGTTGTTATGCAGAAAACATCATCAACAATCATGAAAACCATATCAAAACACCAACACCTTTTTTCCAAAAGGTTGTCTTTCACATCATCATCATTCATCATCCATTTGAAAATATAAAAAAGATCAAAACATCACTCATTTTATGACCATTTGGCATCCTACTACTCCAGTTCAACAACCAAATCTTATGACACCCATTATACAACCAAACCTCACACGAATTGAGGTGAAAATCAGACATTATCAGTAGTTTGAGAAGTTTTGTATTTGAGAAAAAAGAAACAATAACTTAGTGGAGAAACACAACTAGGTGAGTCCACAAAGTTGAGTCCACGAAACATGGAAGTTTTTTCCTTAACCAAAAAATTGAAATCGGCTTTGAGGAAACGAGATCCCGATTTTAATAAATGGGATCCTGATTTTTAAAAATTGGGATCTCGTTCAGCTTCGGGATCCTGAGCCTGACACGGAACGGGATCCCACTTTTTAAAAATCAGGATCCCATTTCCCATAGGATCCTGAACCAATGGAAAAGGCACGAGATCCCGATTTCCACGAAACGGGATCCCGATTACTACGAAACAGGATCTCGATTTCAACAAATCGAGATCCTGTTTGGTAGAAATCAGGATCCCATATTATATTGTTATTTAAAAAAAATAGAATTCACTACACAACGGACGAGACACCGAGTACTGGTGACAACGACCCCACAATCAGCTACAAATACCCGCCTACATCCCCATTTTTTGCATTTTTCTATTTTGAATTGAAATTTTGAAGAAAATAAGTGAATTTAGCATGCTTTTTTTAATTTATTTCACGTTTTGAGCATTTTTTTAACTATTATAGTATAAATGAATAATTGTAAAAATAGACGAAAAAATGCAATGAAACTTGAAGGTTTTTAATAAAAATGAAAAAATGAACCTTGAATTGTGTTTTATAAACAAAATTTAACTTTTGAAACCTAAATTGTTCGATTAAACCAAAAAAAATTGAATTTGAAAACCCTAATTGAAACAAAACAAAAAAAATTGCATTTCAAAACCCTAGAAATCAAATGAAATAAAAACATTGCATTTACAAACCCCAATCAAGCTTTTTGAAACCCTGAATTCAAATCAAACGAAAAAAATTGAATTTGAAAACCCTAGTTTGAATTGAAATGAAAAAATTGCATTAAAACCCTAATTGTTTAGAAATTGAAACCCTAAATTGAATTGGAACAAAAATTTTTTGTTAAAACCCTAAATTGAAATCGAACAAATCATTTTGATTTTGAAAACTAGGTAATTTCGAGCTCAAAAAAATTCATTTGCATTGCTTAAATGTTTTAAATTTTATTTGCTTTGTATGGATAAAAATGATATATATTAAACTTTAGTTTCAATGTTAAATTATAATTAGATTAGAAAACAATATTTTAAAGAATAGTTAAAATTCATAAAGTTTATCTTGATGTTTGTTTGCAAATTTAGTTAGCAAATTCGTAAATCTAAGTGCGTACAATCGATTCCAATTGGCACTAACTTGCAAGTCTAAATTATGCCAAGGGCCACCCAAACTTCACCCTAAGTTTGCTAAACCCTAGACCCTAAACTGTAAAATCTAAACCCTCAACACTAAAGCATTTGAATTTTGTCTTAGGACCTTAAAATGAAATTTGGTTCCTTAAAAAACCCTCTATTGTCACCATTTAGTAGAGCTTTTTGTAATGTTTTCACTTATTTGAACACATAATATAAAACCTTTTGGTTTCTACAAGTTTATGAAGAGTGGATTATCACTCTCTATGACAATTAGACATGATCATTAGGGTTCTAAATCATTGGAAGAAAACTGAGAGTGTGAGTGAGAGTGCTATGGGTAAAGTTTCTTTCATTGGACATACCTAAAATTATGTAGGTTCAATGTCAAGAATGGGTCTATTTGGTAGATCTATGAAAACTATTTTGAATATCTAGAATGCCATAAAAGTATAATTATAGCAATTCCAATTGGAAACACTTGGGTACAAATATATCATATGAAATTTAAATCTAGTAAGGTGTCTATTATATAGGAGAGTTGATAATACATGGAAAGAGGTTTGTATGGGAATATATGTATTAAGAAACACATACCACATGACCTCTATAGGATTTTTAAGATGTGATCCTAGATAATAATCCACCCATCCTCAATCATAATGGATTCTTTAGCAATTAAGAGAGATTCAATAACCATAAAATTACCTATATTTTGATACTATATAGATTTTGTGGAAGGATAGAAATGCATCAATAAGGAGACCAAGATGGAACCATTTAACACCTACAAGGTACACCTATTACATGGGAAAGGGAGGAGGTACATGATGATAGGTTGGGGGAACCACATATTATTACAATTTAGAGACAGAGGATGATTCATAAAAGAAATATAATTAAATATTTATATTATTTAATATATTATATTTAATATAATATATTAAATAATATAAATATTTAATATCATAAAATATAATATAAGATTACAATTAAGGATAGGTAATGTTACAATTTACTTGGGGTTTTAATGAGGATTAGGCTTAAGATTCAATTAAGTTTGTAGTAAATAGTTAGGTTACAATTAGGAATATATAATAAATATTAATATAATTATAATACAAATATAAATTAATTTAAATATAATATAATTTAATATAATATAATATAGGAATACATTTAAGATTAGGTAAAGGTTATAATTTAATTAAGTTTCAATTAGGTTTACAATTCAATTAGGATATGGTTAGGGGTGGGGATCATTTAGCATTCTATTATGGTTAGAGTATGGGTTACATTTAAGATTATTGTTATTTTTGTGATATGTATAGATTGATTCATTTTTAACATGATACTTTTTTTATTAGAGGGGTAAGCACTTTTGACCCAGAGCTAGATGGAACCAATGAGGCTATAGTATGACTAAATTTGGACCTCACTAGACATCTAGATCCCCTTAAGCCATCCTATCACCTTAAATCATAAATCAATTTCTTAAGGGGTCCCAATATGACAAATTTCTTAAGGGGATCAAAGAAGTTCTTAAAATTTGGTGAAGTCGCCCAAGGCAACCAAATTTAACAATAATAAGATCGTGCAAGATTATAATATGAATGAGATTTCATGATCTAGGTTGGTCAGTTGAAACAAGAGTAGATCTCAATCAACTATTCCACAAGAAAATGTTCTTCAATAACTTGCAAGTTCATTAAATATTCCAAGGGGCACCAAAACTTTATCCTAAGTTTTGTAAACCCTAAACCTTGAACTCTAAAATCTAAACCCTGAACACTAAACCATTCATTTTGTCCTACCCAGCACCTTCAAGTGAAATTTGGTTGTCTTAGGAAAATCCACCATATTTCATTCCCTTATGCCATGTAATTTTGTCATAGTATCTTACTACATGTACATCCCCTTAAGTTATCCTATTACCCTAAACCCTAAACTCTAAAGTCTAAACCCTAAACCCTAAAGCCATCATTTTTTCTTTAAAAGCTCTTAATGAAATTTGGTTTCCTTGGGAAACTTCACCAAATTTTATTCACTTGAGCCATGTCATTTTCTCCTAGGACCTCACTAGATGTAAATCCCCTTAAGCCATCTTGTCACCCTAAATCGTAATTTGATTTCTTAAGGGGATCAAAGAAGTTCTTAAAAGTTGGTGATCAAAGTTGCCATCATGATCTAGGTTGGTCAGTTGAAACAAGAGTAGATCTCAATCAAATATTCCACAAGAAAATGTTCTTCACTAACTTGCAAGCTCATTAAATATTCCAAATTCTAAACCCTAAACCCTGAACTCTAAATTCTAAACCCTAAACACTAAACCATTCATTTTGTCCTACCCAAGATCTTAAAGTGAAATTTGGTAGTCTTAGGAAAATCCACCAAATTTCATTCCCTTGTGCCATTTAATTTTGTCCTAGGATCTTACTACATATATCCCCTTAAGTTATCCTATTACCCTAAACCCTAAACTCTAAAGTCTAAACCCTAAAGCCATCATTTTTTCTTAGGCTCTTAATGAAATTTGGTTGCCTTAGGCAACTCCACCAAATTTCATTCCTTATGCCATGTAATTTTTTCCTCACGATCTTACTACATATATCTCCTTAAGTTATCCTATTACCCTAAACCCTAAACTCTAAAGTCTAAACCCTAAACCCTAAAGCCATCATTTTTTCTTAGGCTCTTAATGAAATTTGGTTGCCTTAGGCAAGTCCACCAAATTTCATTCCCTTATGCCATGTAATTTTTTCCTAGGATCTTACTACATGTAGATCCCCTTAAGCTATCCTATTACCCTAAACCCTAAACTCTAAATTATAAATCCTAAACCCTAAAACCATCATTTTTTCTTTAAAGGCTCTTAATGAAATTTGGTTGCCTTGGGCAACTTCACCAAATTTTATTCACTTGAGCCATGTCATTTTCTCCTAGGACCTCACTAGACGTAGATCCCCTTAAGCCATCTTGTCACCCTAAATCATAATTCAATTTCTTAAGGGGTTCCAATATGACATTTCTTAAGGGGATCAAATAAGTTCTTAAAATTTCGTGATCAAAGTTGCCCAAGGCCCAACCAAATTTAACAATAATAAGATTCTGCAAGATTATACAATATCAATAGTTAATTGTATCTTCATTCAAGTAACATGTGCCTTAGACATATAAATGAGGCTTACATATAATTTTATCATTTGTATTCAACTATTTAATGCCATTTATATTGAATGGTTTAAAGGTATTTCCTAAACATGTATCTTACATCTTGAAATTACAAATCTAATGCAGTTCACTCATATCTAAAGACTCATGATCCATTCAATAATATTCTAATCCACCTCCACGCATCCATCTCCAACACCTTCACCTCCACCTCCACCCACTCCACCTCGTAACCCCCCACCTCCACCACCTGAAATCAATGAACATGCTCGTTTGCAAGCACAAATCAATGCTTCTACTAGAACCATCCAAGATCAAATCAACATTATTCAAAATGAAGAATATGTCGCACCTCCTATGAGGATGTTTGCATCTAGGATGCAAAACCTTGTTGATGTTGTTAGGGCTATGGATGGGATCGTAGATGAGCATCAACAATGGCTAGAGGAGAGGAAAACTCCTGATTTTGAAAAGGAAAACACAAAGAAATGAAGATCTATGCAGTAGAGAGCCATAATAGTTTATAAATTAAAACAATGATCTTAAATAGTGACATGGATTTATGAATTTATGAATTTGGTGACATGGATTTATGATATTTTTAGTGACATGGATTTATGAATTTGGTGGAATTTATGAACTTATAATGAATAGTATATAATAGTATATATTTTATGACTATCTACTTGATCATGATTTCTCCTGCTGAAAAATTGTAATATATATGTGTGTGTGTGTGTTAGACATAAAATGAGCTTTTGTGAATGTTTCAAGCTTATTGTTTAGTATGTATGTGCATGTACTAAAAATTTGCATATATAGTTCTTAAATTTTGAAATTTATATGTATGTACATAGTTTAGTTTAATGATTTGTACGCATGTAAATTATGCATCATATTTTTTATTTTAAATGTACATGTACATACATTTAATTTTGAATTTTGTATGGACATGCTCTTGAGTTGAACAATCAATGTATATATATGTGTGTTTCAATTAAATATATGATCTTAATACATATGTTGCTCATCCTATTTCAATTAAATATATGATCTTAATATATGTATGATCATGGACTATTTTGTATGATTTAATGTAGGTGCACATTTATATCGAGCATATCATGGATGATTTTAACATTGATGATATCATCAATCCACCACCTCAGCCACATCCACATCCACCTCCCCCCCCTCCACCTCCACCTCCACCTCCACCTAATATGCTACATCCAGCACCTATCGCATCTGATGAGGCTTTCTTGAGAGCATGAATAAATGATCAAGTTGCATCCTTACAAAATCAAATCAATGCTATGCAGAGTCAAGCATTGATTCCTCCACATGTGAGATGTTTTGCATTTGCGATGCAAAACATTGTTGATGCCATCAGGATGATCAATTCTGATCTTGATAGGCATCGACGAGACAGAGAACAAATGAGACAATTTTATTCTAATGGTCTCTCTTACAAACAAATATTAGACCTTAAAATAATGAAATCCCATCTAGCCCCCTACTTTCTTGACCCCGTTACTAGACAACCCATTTCACCCAACAAATTTAGAATATCCATGAGGTGGTGCATACATCCATAGATGAGTCCACATTTTTGGGATCGATGGTATATGGTTTTTGATAGTCCCCCACATGCTAATTGGGAGTGCCCATTGTATTTTTTGAGAAAATTGTATGTAGAGTTTGTTTTGGGGCAAAAGCCCAATTATTTTGATTTTAGATCATTTCAGGGTGTTGGTGGCGGGATGCCACAATAGAGATTAGGGGCAAGGGTTGATCCCCAATGCCCCATGCATGCGCAACCCCTTGTTGTTGCTCCTGGTCCTCCCATTCTTGCACTTGTACATCATCAAGCTCTGGTCTCAACATTAGGTTCCCTTAGTACACTCGCAGGAGACCTTGATCAGCACGCTTCTGCAATAGCGAGTGGGGAGCATAGAGACGATGATGATGATGGAGGATTTTTTGATGGAGCTGGTCTAAGTACCGCTCCAGGAGTGTCAAGGCCTATCCCCCATATATGTACTAGTTGTCATCAAGTATGCTATGGACCTGATCAGGCCACACCTAGTTCAAGTGGACGGGGAGATTCTGGTGGTTCATCTGGTCGCATCAGTTCATTTGTAGAGTTCCTCATAGCAGAACATCACCTTGAGGACACTATAACACAAGTATAAATATGCATCTTGATGTACATTCATTTTATAAGAATTTTGATGGTTGTATATATCAAAGAAAAGTCTGCAATACATTTTAACAATCAAATTGTTTGGTGTACAGATGACACTAACGATGCAAGGGAAATCATCTATTCCACAAGTACATTCATTGACACCTGTCATACTTGGCAACCCTTATGGGGTATTTTGATTTCAATTTTTAAAATTATATATGAAATCGTAAATTATTTAACTTGAGTTTTAAATTTATAATTGAATCACATATATGTTTCAAATATTTATGTTGGTTTAGGTGAGTCAATCGACATCCACGTTGATTCCTCCTAAGGGATTTTCAAGCACTCCTCCACTATCGAGCATCATAGATCAGGGGTAGGTACATTCATATTGTAAATTTGTTTAAAGTTTACATTAGTATAGTTACAATTTTATGAGTTTTGAATTCACTAGATATATGAAAGCATGCATGTACACTTGTAAATATTATAAGCATTAAATGTCTATGTACATGTATGTCTAGGTTGATACCACAATAAGAATGGGCATTGGGCAAACATTTGATGTTGTAGTTACTCGTGAGGCCACTGATTTCCAGGTTGTTTACAAAACTTTCTACACAAAATTTGCAAACT
The DNA here is from genome assembly GCA_007258455.2 of Sequoia sempervirens. NCBI lineage: Eukaryota > Viridiplantae > Streptophyta > Pinopsida > Cupressales > Cupressaceae > Sequoia > Sequoia sempervirens. The sequence continues at coordinate 158,819,093 of VDFB02047230.1, forward strand.
TGATATATATATATATATAAACCTAATTCAATTGTACATGCTTTAATTTTGATCTTGTAGGACTTTGTTAGTGCAACTTTCAACCCTGACCCATACATAGTTACACCACCAGGAGGACATGTAGAGCAGGTTCCAGATCAAATGGTAATTTAATTTTTTTATTATATTTAAAGTCAATTGTTATATTTAAAGTCAATTATAAATTTTAAATTGAATATATACATAATATGAGATTTTTACATATTCTTTTTCTTTTATAGTATGAGACACATCTTGTAGTTGAGCATGTATAGACAGGTCCTGGAGAAGAGCCTAGTGCACAACCTCGAAATACGGTACAATTAAAATATGATAAATTATAAATTAAATTGAATTAAAAAAAATTAATTGTAGAGTTGTACATCTAATTTCAAATTTCTTTGTCTTGTTTATGTAGATTGATTTAGAGAACTTAGAGGTTGCTTCAGGTGCACCAAAGCATCCAAACGTAGATATGATGGTAATTTAATTTTATGATGGATTATAAATTAAATTGCCATTAAATCATTTTTTATTACATATAATTTCATCTTTCTCTTATACAAAGTGTTTCAGGTCATCCACATAGTCTGTATGGTGTGAAGAGGTCTCTTGACTATAGAGACAGTACATGACCTAGAAACATGTGATTTTATGTGTTATATTTGTTTATTTCATGGACTATATTTTTTGTTTCTCATGTACTCTGTTGGACTTTATTTCATGCGCTTAATATATTGGTTTCATGCACTTAATATGTTACATAAATTATGGACTTTATTATTGTTTGAAATTTTAATTTACACATGTACATTTATGCATTTTATGTTCATAGTCAAGACATTAATATAGGACATTAATGTGAAATTTAGTGATCTCATACATGGATTGATATAGGACATTTTAATATTTATACTTTGCAAATTTAGTGATTTCATACATGATATACATGATATGTACATTCAATAAATAGTGATAATTACTCAATGAACTTATTCAATTCACGCCAATCAATAATCAGTCAATAAATCATAATTTACAAACAAAAGAAATCTATTTATATACCAGAAAGGATAAAATTTTAAGAAATAAACAATACCATAGAAGATTAGAGAATAAAAACATTAATAAATACTATAAATAATAGTTCATCTAACACTAATTTATAAGTTGTCAAAACAAATAATGACGTCTTGAGGGGGTGTCTAAAGGGATCATAATAGAATGTCTTAAGGGGATGTCTTAAGGGGTTATAATATGTCTTAAGGGGATGTCTAAAGGGGTCATAATAGAACGTGTTAATTAAGAGGATGTCTAACACTAATTTATAAGTTGTCAAAACAAATAATGACATCTTAAGGGGGTGTCTAAAGGGGTCATAATAGAACGTCTTAAGGGGATGTCTTAAGGGGTTATAATACATCTTAAGGGATGTCTAAAGGGGTCATAATAGAATGCATTAATTAAGGGGATGTCTAACACTAATTTATAAGTTGTCAAAACAAATAATGGCGTCTTAAGGGGGTGTCTAAAGGGGTCATAATAGAATGTCTTAAGGGGATGTCTAAAGGGGTCATAATAGAACGTGTTAATTAAGGGGATGTCTTAAGGGGATGTCTAAAAGGGTCATAATAGAATGTCTTAAGGGGATGTCTTAAGGGGTTATAATATGCCTAAATGGGATGTCTTAAGGGGTCTTAAGGGGGTGTCTTAAGGGGATGTATTAAGGGGTCATAATACATCTTAAGGATATAATTGATTTAACAATAATGTATGCATGATATTTAGTGATTATACACATAAACATAAAGTTTCAAAGTAGGAAAACATGCATATTTAAGAAACAAAATATATAGAATATTGATTTGATACATACAAGTACATAGAGTATGTATGTACATATATGTCATCTCAAAATAATGTTTACAAAATTTGGATATGCCATCTCAAGAACATCTCAAACTTGTGGCTAGAATGTAGTAGGTCTTCACACCACCTGATATCAAAAAGGTACAAGCAATATCAATGAAATCATCAAAACATACATATTTTAATTTATATAAAACTATCTATATGTACAGAACTCAAGTACCTGCATTTAAAAGTATTCCACACATTTTGTAGGTTGAATCCAGGCATCCTCTCCTTTTCATTTCAAAGTATGAGATCAATGCAATGATGGCTTTAGGATACAAAAAATGACAATAAATCAATTTTAACTATTAATGTCCAAGCAATATCAATATGTAATCAAAACATGTATTTAAATATAATTTAACTAATAATTACCTGTTTTTACCAAGTATTCCATGTTGTCTAGGTTGAATTTGCATGGATTAGATCCTTTTTGTGATTATGCCTTATGGATATATAAAAGAACAATTTAAATCAATTTCAACTAATAACACACTTGACCAATGTCGAAACATGTATTTAATGTATTTAAAAGGACAAAATAAAACTAAAACTATATTTTGTATTTACTTATTCCATTGTACCATCTGCATCCTCTCTTTTTGCAATGCATCTATGATTGCATCATGCTCTTCCATAGAAATTGACCATAGCAATTTATTTGAAGGTCTTCCATGATACCACTCTAGTTTTATATTTGTTTCCACCACCAAATGTGAATAATGCATAATCTTTTTATGTGTTTCATAGTCTTTGAATGCAGGTAGACCATTCTTTCTTCTCAAGTATTTTCATAGCCAAGTGCCAACAACCACCACCGATCCTATCGGAAAACATGTTCAAAAACCATCATCAAATAAGTTCTCAAAATTTTCTTAAGGGGATCAAAGACTTGTTCTAAAAAATTGCTTAAGGGGATCTAAAACTTGTTATCAAAATTTGCTTAAAGAGGTGTCTTAAGGGGATCACCGTACCTGTTGGATAATGAAAGCCATCATCATCTTCTCAAGGTGTTATCAACTTATATTTAGTTTCCACACAATGAGCACACCAATATTTTGTTTTTTCTTCATTCCTCTCAGGTGCAATAACAACATACACATGTCCTGCCAACAAAATTTGATTTAATAACTTGTGCATATCCATATAAATAATTTAGTATTACAAAATAACTTAATAAAGTGAAATAAAATGAAATAAATTGAATTAAAATTACCTTCTTGTACAAGGTCTGAAACACGGTCATAATCTTTAGATGCAAACAATTGATCATTTTCTTCAATAGTTCTTTCATATTGATTATGTGCTTCTGCAGGTGTCAACGATCTTTGCTCCCACTGTTCAACCCATTCTATATTTTTGCAACCTTCCCAATCTCCTGAGATACAAAAATAGAAAAAACATGCAAGCTCCCTTGTCCAAATAATTTATGTTCTTGTTGTCACACTCCTAAATGAATGCCATTTAGTAGATCCACTAATTGTCTCACAATCAACTCTAGATACAATGTTCTCTTCTTCCACCAACCAAAAGAATCGATGAACTGTAGAGTAATCTCCCGAACCAGGTGCAGATAATCTTCTATTACACCAATCCAAAATCTCATGTGCATTTTTAAATTTTACTGAATCCTCGAATTTTAATTGTTCTCTAGCAAGAATTCTTTTGACACACACCAGCTCCATCATGTTCTCCTTTACCATGCCCAGCTTCAAAAAAACTCCATATATGCTGGACATTAAGTTCCTTGTGAACCCTACTTAACCAATAGAACATTCTAGCATTTTTGAACTGCCCCATACAATTATCTGACCATATGAGGTGTTCTTTCATATGGATTCCTCTTTCTCTTAAATTTCTATAAAATATACTAAAACAATATTGAACAAACTCTGATGAGTGTAACCAATTGTCACTCAAATAAAAATGATACTCCCTCAAAACTTTTCTATCATCCTCAGTGCTATCATCTGCATGTCTATAAATAATATGGACAAGCATAGCTACTTGCATTGGATTATAATATTGAGATTGAATTTCCTCTTGCGAAGTGAGAGTATAATTCTCTGCAAAATCAACCACTGAAAGTATAGTACCAATTGGAAATGTGTTTCTACATGCGCGAAATTTCCCATCAAGCCACAAGCATGTTCAGAGTGCATGACATATTTTGGTACAATTTTATTTTTAAACTCACTCATAAATGCATGCACACTAACTTTTTTTGTAACTAAATCACAATGCTTTCCTATTTTTCCATCTTTTAAAGAATACTGAACATTCCTAAATCTTTTGACATCTACTAATTGTTGTCCAAAATCATGATCAACACTTTCATGCAAACAAATTCTTAAAAATGAAAGATTTCCACAGTTAATGCATTGTCCAAAAATACAAGAACTTAAATAAAATAATTTATCATTAGATTTTCACAAAACAAATATGAAATAAACTCTCTTATTGCTTTAGGTGGCATATCAATACCACAATCCTATATAATCATGTTAGTATGCAAGGTACAATGTATATATCAAAAAACATCATAAAAATAACGAAATTGAACATGTATTTTACAACAACAAGATATTCGTTGCTTATTAATTTTTACATACCAGGTTTACATTTTTCAAAGACCTTTGACTTATTTTAATATTACCAGGTAACACTGAATCCTACAAAATTTTCTATAAAATTGAGTTTGTGTTGTATCTAATAGGTGTTTTGGGTGAGGATCGCAAACTTTGGACCCCACCCTTAATTTTAAAACATCTCTAGCATTAGATGAAACCCTAGTATTATCATGCCAATATTTTTTGATCAAAGATTTTATTTTTCAATTTTATATCAAACCTCGGTAGTCGTCCATTTGAAACTCCAACATTGATTGATAGGATCATTTTCTATACTTTTTGTTCTTTTTTCCACTCTTAGTAATGTTTTAGGATGCATTTTTAAAAATTCACTAATATTGCTTACCATTCTTTTATTCAAAGTTGCTTTATTAACTATAGCAGTAGTTATAGCTCTTGTTGTGTTTTTATCTTTAGATCGACTATTTTTTCCAATAGATTGAATGGCACTAGCAACAAGTAGACATAGCATGTTTTAATGATTGATCTTTTCTTTTTGGTTTAATATAAAAGCCTAACCTTTTCATTACTTTCCTCATTTTTTGCATTCTCATCAATTGCATCATTAGTTGACATTGAAATGCAATATTTTTACGATAAAAGAATTCGGTGTATATTCTATTCGCATGTGTTCTTATTTGCCTCCAAGAAATTTGATCAGGAAGATTATTGAAAACACCACTTCAATTTTAAAAAGTATTTTCATTAAATTCAACATCACATTCTAGATTTTTCATCTTCATCTTTTTCATTTCATTTACATTGTCATCTTCATTTCATCAACAAAGCGGTTTTCATTTTCATTTCATTAAGCGGTTTTCATTTTCATTTTCATCTTCATTTTCATCAACAAAGCAGGTTTTCATTTTTCATTTTTCATTTTTTCATTTTCATCAACAAAGCGATTTTTATCTTCATTTTCATCAACAAAGCGGTTTTCATTTTCATTTTCATTTTCATCAAAAATACAGGTTTTTTTTTATTTTCAAGAAAATGATCATTTTGATTTTCATTTGCAACAAAAGATTTTTTTTTTTGTTTTCAACAAATTCTATAAAAGTTTCATCTCTCTGAATATTGTCAATGTCAACATCATTAAGTCTAGCATCTTGTAAAACTTCTACATACAAATTTACCATTTCACTAACATGTGGATTTGAAGACGTACCTAGATTTGTGCATATTGAAACATTCTCCATAGCATTCAAAGAGGGATTTGAAGACATAGTAGGACTTGTTTGTATAATCATATTCTTCTCCAAATTGACTCCTTGCAAATTAGCTTCATCTACAACCATGGTATCCTCAATGTTTTCATCTTCAATAGTTGTTGAATTGGTTGCTTCACCATCATTCATTGATTTCATTCTCATTCTTCTTTCTCTTTCTCTTTGTCTCTCTTTTTCTCTATTTTCTTCAACTTCTTGAGGAGTCAATGTCTTCCTTCTTTTATTACGAGCTTTATCTCCCATAATTATAAAATTCTCAAGGAAAAATGAATGTTAATAGTGAAATACTTCAAAATATTCAATCCAAATTTGAAGTTGAATACCTATTAGGACAAAATTCTTCCTCTTGTGTTCCTCAAAACAAGTAGAAAACTACCACAATTCCACTTTAAAAATTGTTTTCTTCATGCCTCCTTTGAAAAATTCAATCCATATTGCAAATTGAAACCTTTTGTTCCTCTGGAAAAAAGCACAAAAATAACACAATTCCACTTCAAAAATGGTGTAGATGATGCCCCGTTTGATAAAATCAACTAAAAATCAAGTTCACCACCTATAAATACAATAGCTTATGAAAAATAATTTACTTTTACTACTCTCAGCCGTACATGTGAAGTTGCAGACTTCACAGTAATTTTTTGTAATGTATTTAAATAAAATAAATGGGATCTCGTTTATAAAACGGGATCCCGCTTACTATAAAACAGGATCTTGCTTATAGAACTGGGATCCCGTCTATAAGAAGCAAGATCTCGTTCTATAATCAGGATCTCGTTTGTCGACATTGAATGTCAGAGCAGTTGGTAGGGAAACGGGATCCCATTTCCTTTACAACGACCCAAATATTGTTGAATAGGAAATGAGATCCCGATTATAAGACGAGATCCTATTTATTAATAAATGGGATCCCATTTTATATTTGAGATCCTGTTTTTTAAAATTTGAATTTTTTTTGCATTGTGGTTAGGTTTTTGCCTAGATTTTTGGTTCGGGAAAAGCTTTGGAAGTCTAAACCTAGGCCTTCAACCTAGTTTGACCTACAAGTTGAAGGTCCTAACAATGTGAAAGAAAAATACTGAATTTGGACATATGGCTGATGACCTTTTTTGCAGAATTTTCTGACGAAATTAAAACCCATTTTAGATGAAACAATGAATATTCTAAATATGTAATTTTTTTTGCAATTGGATTATTTTTTCTATTTTTCAATTAATTTCTAATAAAATTGGTCCATAAACTTTAAATATCAAGGTTTTTTACTATTTTAATAACTTTTGATCAACATAACATTTTGACAAACGGATTGCACAAGAACAAACTTCAGACAATTCTTTTCAATTTAAAAAAAATTAAAAAATGATAAGTTTAGGTCGTCTTATGCATGTCGTACATGATTTTTCAAAATGACAAATCTGCCTAATAAAAATTTAACAAAAAAAAAAATTCAATAAAAAATTACAAAAAAATATCAAGAACAAGCTTCAATGAGTAATAAAACTTTTTCCAAAAGGATTTAGAAAAATACGATAATTTAAGTCAAAATATGGATGTCGTACACGTGCATGGTATGGTAAAAAAAAATGACTTTTGAATAGTGGTTTTTAGAAATTCCTATTAAAACTCAATTTGTACAATCTGGGTATTGAAATAAATTACATATTTGGAAACTAAACTCCGAACTTACTACATTTTATGATTAGTGACTTTTTTAAAAATCTCATCTCTAAGTGCTTCAAATTTTAAGGTCAAATGTGTCAAATTATGAAAATCAGGAAAAACACTTCCACTTTTTGGCCAAAAAGTGGACTCAACTTCTTGCACACACCCAACTAATATTCTAGACAAAGAAGAACAAAAATCGGATCTCACAGTCGAAAGACCCGTATTACCACCTCCTGCATGGCAATATAAAATATTGGCTTACAAAAAACACCAATATTTTAAAACGAAAAAAAACATCATTTCATAGTGATTGGTCATGAAAATCCCAAACTAGTTCTTGGACTTGTTTATGACAACCACGAGATACCAACATAGAAAAAATATGGAAGCCAACAAAAGTAGCTCTAGTATGCCCCCAACAAACACCACAAATAACGTAAGTGATCCTTGCCCGGTTATAGGCCAAGTGACCTTATAACTCCTCAAAAGGAACCCATATTCAAAGCTATATCAAACCAACCACCAAGTGAGGAGGAAGTAATCTATAAACAACAAGAAATGATAGATAGGTCAAACCAAAACCCAAAGGACATTGTCATAGAAGAAGTGGATAGTGAGGAAGATTTAGATGAGGAAGAATTCTTTCAACACTCCAACAATCCCAAGGTACTTAAACTGATGGAAAAACTACTAGGAAAGGATCCAAATGCCTACTTCAAATTAGCACAAAGTGGTGCTAAACTACCTATAGAATTTAATGTGGAAGGTATTAAGGATCCTAACCTCACTCCCTTAGGGGAAAAAATAGTTTTGAAAAAAATACTCAAACCAGTGGAGAATCTGAACATGCCACCAATCTTCTCACAAAGCAATGATCAACCTAAACAACAACCAATGGACAACCCTTTATTTAAAAAACCATTCCAAATCGAGCAAGCAGCTCAATGTCCCAACAATATCAAGGAGGTCTAACTCAATACATGCCACAAAACAACAATATGCAAAACATGGGAAACTTTCCAAATGTGGAACAACAAGGTGCAACATCCCACCACAAAGACAATACATACCACATAATGCATCATATATTGATCCTTCAACCAACATACCAAATCAACAAGGTGTACCGCCAATGCACTACTAGGGTACCCTTCAACAAAATTCATCCCAACAAAAAAGTGTACCTCCAACGCACTACCAGGGTAACCTTCAAAACAATTCATCCCAACAACAAGGTGTACTACCAATGCACTACAGGGGTAACCTTCAAAACAATTTGTCCCAACAACAAGGTGTACCACCAATGCACTACTAGGGTAAACTTCAATACAATTTGTCCCAACAATAAGGTGTATCGCCAATGCACTACCAAGGTACCCTTCAATAGAATCAACCACAACAAGGTGTACCACCAACACACGATCAAGGTACCCCTCTTCAAAAAAATCAACAAGGACTTAATCATCATTTCACACAACAAGGACTTAATCCTCCTTCCACACAACAAGGACTTAACCCTCCTTACAATGAACAAGGACTTAATCATCATTCCACACAACAAGGACTTAACCCTCCTTACAATCAACAAGGACTTAATCCTCCTTTCAAACAATAAGGACTTAATCCTCCTTCCATACAACAAGGAATTAACCCTCCTTCCACCCAACATGATTACCAAAGTCCTATACCTCCACCATACCCAACCTATGAACAAACAAACATTTTAGGACAACAAGGCTACTATGCACAAGGTCCCCAAACAAATGTACCAAACATAGAGGTAGGCATGCAACTACAAGCCCTAAATCAAAGGATATCAAACATCCAAATTGGAAAACCAAAGAAGACCTACACTCTATAGGATATATGTCTGTTCCCTTTTGATCGCTCTATTACTATACTCCCCTTCCCAAAAAAAATTGAAATGTCAAAATTTGACAAGTACAAGGGAAAAGGAGATCTGATAGAACATTTGTGAGACTTCTCGGTAGCTTGCATGGATGTGAAAAATAATGATTCCTACCTAATGAGACTTTTTCCATGTAGTCTTACTATTCACGCTATGGAATGGTTATCCCATCTACCACCAGGTATTAAGAGTTTTGATGAATTGTCTAACAAGTTTGTGAACCACTCCTCATTCAACATAGAACAAGATGTCACCATCACTAACCTCTACAAAATTAAACAAAGCCAAGGGGAATCATTTACATCTTACCTACAAAGATGGAGAAATAAAGCTAGTAGGTGCAAGTGGCCTATTCCCACACAAAGAACTGGTGGATATCTTTGTTTCCAATGTCCAAGTAGAAATCAATTAGAAGCTCACCATGTTGTGCCCCAATAACTTCAAAGAGACTATTGAAAAGGGACTACATGTTGAAAGAGCTCTCATAGCAAGGGGATTCATTAAACTAAACAACTCAAAAGACAACCCTTCTAGTTTGAATGACAAACCCAAGACTTGGGCCAAGAACAAAAATGTTACTAATGATGGAGTAGTTGATGCTAGAGTTGTATGGAACATGAAAAATCCCAATGGACCACAAAAAAAATCCCAATTTGCACAAATGAGCTACGCTCCCAACAACATACAAAACAATCAACTCAACTATCCCCAAAATAATCAATCGGATAACCAACAAAAAAATCAAGGAATCCAGAGGCAAGAAATTACTATAGGCTAAAAATGAAAATGAGGTAAATGAAACCCTAATTACCTATTTAAACCCCCAAAACCCTATTTTTTTTACCTAGGAAACCCTTTTAGGTTGAAATTAGGAGCTCCAGGAACATCTAAACTATCAACAAAGGTCCTATAAGCTTAAATTTTCATCCTCTATGCATCTGAACTGAAATGAAACATTATCGTGTAAGCCTGACCAAAAAAATGATTTTTTGACCAAACTCTTGAGGGGGCAACTCAACATGCTACCATCATTCTATTGATCGTTGAGGCATAGTGGGGTATATAATTTTTTTCAAATCTTGATCTTAACATCAGATTCTTTGAAACAAAGCAACCACTACTTTGTCTCAAAGAGGGGCAAAATGTAGACATGTAAAAATTACTGAACACTTATTGCACATCCTAAATGATATTTTCTCATCATCAACATCATTATCACCTAATATCACTGCATTTCACACCAATTACATCAAAAACCCTAATTTCCCCTATTAATTGAATAATATTACATTATTTAATTAATTCACTATTTTATTATTTATCTAATCTTTATTCCTCCTGATTAATTAGATAACATCAATTATTTAATTATGTCACTAATTTACACTATTCCTCTAAATCAATTAAATTATTATCACTTAATAGTTTACTTAAATTACTTTCCCCCTTTCTAAAAAAAATAATTAAATTAATTATTCAAAACATCATTCAAAAAGGTCAACAAACAAATAAAACTTTATTTGTTGAAGTCAAACATGACTTGTACGCTCAACTCAAAAAAGCTTAATTAATTAAATCAAATTAATTAATTACCCTCACCCCTTTTGTCATTGGGAAAATTACAGTCACTAATTGCTCACTCGAATTGGCTGACTGATCCATCTATTTCCTAACTGATTCATCTATTCTTCAATCCCACTAACCTCTCAATCTATTTCCTCAATTCCACTGAACATTCAACTTGATTTCATCAATCACATCGATTGTGCAATCTAAATCCATTGATTCTTCCCATCTAATTCCTCTCAACGGTTTTGAACCATTGATCAAGATATTCTACAACGCAATCCTGATCGTTCATCTCAAAACATAAAATCTATATAACAATCCTCTTCATCCTTAGAAACGATTGGAGAATTGACATCTTTTGTGCAATGAAGTAATGCTAAATTAATCATTGATTTCTTAAGAGATTTTACACACATTTTTTATCACCATTCGTGCACATTTGGAGCTTTTGCAAATGCAAAATGGAGGCTTCACATTGATACAACAAAAATCCAAAATCATTGTGAATACACTTCGACATGGGATGGTAAAGTTTTCTTTAGTTTTTGAATTCATTATGTTATCTTAGGATTTCGTCATTTGATTTCATTAGCTTAAAAAATTCATTTCATGAGTAATGGATATGAATCTTAATCTTTGTTTGAATTAAATCTTGTCAAATTTATTCATGTTTGATTTCCTTATCATCTCGATTTCCCCCTTACACACTCTTGAGCAAGGAAGATTTGTGAAAGGACATTATATTTTAGATGGTATTATGGTTGTTGCGGAAGTCATTTATTCTATGTCCTCCTCTAAGGAGAAGTCCATTTCCATCAAACTTGACATGTCTAAGGCCTATGACAAATTCAATTGGTCTTTTCTTCATAAAATTCTAACTAATTTTGGATTTTTCTCATATTGGATAGATTAGGTTATGAGTTGTGTGACCTAAAATTCCTTCTCTATTCTTATTAATAGTATTTCATTAGCTTTGTTTTCTGCTTCTAGAGGTCTCAAGCAAGGGGACCCTTTGTCACCTATCTTTTTTTTAATGGTAGAGGGTCTAGGTAGATTATTAAAGCACTATAGGATGAGAGGGTTTATTAATGGTTGGTCTTGGGAATAGAATCTTAATGTGTAAACTCATTTGCAATTTTTTATTACACTATAAATTGATGGGGGTGGAAGAAATTAACAAGACACTCTGCTTTAGGAGAGCGAGCTGGATATTATTTTATCAGCTTCAAGCCAACAAATCAACGAAGCAAAAGCAAGTATCTTTTTTTTCCAATACTCCTAAAATCATTCAACATAGGATTGTAGATCTTCTTCATTTCCAGATTGGAATTATGTTAATGGATTACCTAGGAAGCCCCCTCTTTGCTAATATCCTTTGAAGAGATCATTGGAAAAATATTTTAGATGAATTTCGTATGAGGGTGAGTCATTGGACACTACAACGGTTATCTTTGTTGGTAGAGTGGTTCTTCTAAAATTTATTTTGCAATCATTTCTCATATATAGATTTTTTTATTTTATCTACATGTAACATCCATACCCTTCTAACACAAAATAACCATTATGAACCAAAATCAACAAGTTAAAAGTTGTACAAGAGAAGTAACTAATTTTTTTAAAGAGATAAGAAAGTATACGTCATAATGCTATATCACTTCAAATTCAAGTTCATTTAAAGGAAAAGTATTTCATCATTCATCATCATATAAATTTGCAACTAAAGCATTAATATCAGCATGATATTAGTCTAAAACAAATATAGAGAAGTAAGAGTAAAAGGTCAAAGAACTGTATTTGATTCTTGCGATATCCAAGACTCAACATGCCACTAACGAGAGGGAAAGCATCATCCAATTGCTTTGCCTCCAACCATGGACTCAAGAGGTCCCCCACACACTTTCTAACTGGAAGTGGCCCTACCCTTCATCGAAAGGTCACATTGGAAACCCTCTCAGTTGCCATCTAAGCTTTGGTGTGTACCCCCACCTAACTAACTCTAACACACTACTAAGGATACCCTCCTACTAAGTACGTCATCTTTGGTTAATTTAGGTGTATGGGGTACTTTGAACTAACAAGTGCACGTGTGGCTTCAACACTCACTATGACCATATTTTGGTACAATTGTACACGCTTCAAGAGCGTAGTCATAGTTCACCACCTTGTTTGACTTGGAATAAGCATCTAACCTAGGGCTCATTGAACTACCAGTCCTGCCCTGTTATCATGCTCGATAAATACAATAACTAGGGCTTATTAGACTATCTATCCCGCCCAATAATCAAGTTCGAAATACCAAACTAGGGCTACTTAGACTATTGGTCCCACCCAATAAACAAGTTCAAATACAAAAGCTAGGGCTTCTTGAACAATTTGTTCCTACCCATCATCAAGTTCTAAATTTAAGCAGTAGATTAGAGGTCATTGTCATCCTCTTGGCGTTGACATTTTGGGTTCTTCTTTGAACCTCTATGTCTTGGAGAATATTGCCATGTTTTGAGGTTAAGTCTCTAATACGTCTACCCTCATACCTTCCTAGTTTTCTTTATCTTATTTCAAACTAAATGGCTGAGGCTTAAGACAAAATTTCTTCTAAGGTAACTTGGTTTAAGGCTCTCTTGATACCCTCATGATTCTTCTACATTACTAATAAAATAAGAAGTAATCACTCTTTTATAGCACTTATATAACTCAGACTCTTCAGCATTTCAAGAACAGTTCACGAGTTTTCATAAAACTAACGGCCTTCGAACAGACCGAGCTACACTTCTAACTCTGCATTCACATAAATTATGTGTTTGACCAAAATAAGACTCAGCAAGAGTAATGAGTTCAAGAATTTCATAACTCTTTATATTCCGCAACCCTCTTCCTACGAAATATACGGTTGAGGTTGAGTGACCTAAAGAGAACAAAATTGAGCAAGAAATAAGAACTCAAGATGTCAACTTGAAATAACATAATAGATTACATGGCTAGAAGGAACCATAACCCTATAGCTCTAGTGGTCAATAGAATGTACATAGACAAGGGTGTAGCCGGTATAGTCTGCACATGACAATATTTACACTCCTACTACAACCGGTTCAATAGCAGTAGCTTCTTTCGTGATCTTTTTAGAAATTGGATAAGAACTCTACTATTCTTTAATACTCTACCATAGAAAGTTTCATAAACATCTCCAATACTACAAGTTCCTTACATTAGTGAAAAATAAACAATGGTTTCAACTGTTCTAAAATACAACTGTAGTTTTCTTTCAAAAACCTAAATTCTAATAATCAAGTGTAGCTTCCATTCAAAAATCTGTTCTAATATTCAAGAGTAGCTTACAATTAAAACTTCGAACAACAATTCCAGATGTTCACTAATTCCGTAGCATCATTCTGAAACATACTACACAAAACGTTTGGAAACCAAGAACGGTTATCTGTTCAAACAAAACTCTTTGGGAGCAGCCTGTATGAGTCCCTGAAAATGAGCTCCTCACAGGTTTATGCTTCCATCTGTACACCTGAAGATCTCCCAGCGTATATAACCTCGAGCAGTTCTTGGTTACTTCGATTACTAGACTCTGTTCATTAAAAAGAGTTCTTCCTAGCTAAAAATGGTGTTCATTCTTCAATCCGCCAACTAACCAACCCCCGCAAAGCTTTTCATTATCGTATATATAATGATCTTCATGATTTTGGATTAGAAAACCATTTTTGAGAATTAGTTCCCCGTTTCATCACCATATCACCCCAAAATAATGATCTACTTGGCGTCCGTTGGCATGGAGTAATTCCCATTCGAGAAATCTCGTATGCATTTCTCCACACTCTCCTCCAAATGCGGTGAAAAACTCCCTAAGGTTTCAAGAATTGGTTATAATGTAAACCAATCACCCAAATTTTCAAAGATGATTAAGCCGATAGCGTTAAAGCTTTCGTGGCAAGGTTTTTATGTTAGAATAATCAGTTACCAAGCACCTTGATATGATGCGAGCCGTAAATTGGATGGAGAGTTCGAATTTCAAACATGTGGGGTCTACGTTGATTAAAATATCGACCATAATTTCCTTCCCACTAACCACGAGCTTCTCACTTGAGCGTCGGGCCATAGCAATGTGATGCAACATTCAAAATATTTACATATTTACAAATGTCTATACATTTAATATTTAGAGATAATTACGCCGAAGGCGTTACCTATTTGAAGTAGACCAAGCTAATTTGCTCGATCAACGGCTCTGTCACGTCCGGAGACGATTGAATTGAATTTGACCGTTAGTTTTTACAGTGCTGGTGATGACTTTGACGGTTACTTTTTTGTTTTGCCAGTTAAATTTCCTTTACTGTTAACGTTTTTTCGGCAGAGATGTCAGCGCCGCTATTTTCCCAGCTTGCGCTACAATAGCCGAGCTTTTACTCCTCTAAGACATTAACAGCTCCACCTAAGAGATACAGCATCAGCAGTAGCTGGTATCCATTCAATACCGGTGGGTTCTATGTTACCATCCTGATCCATTACAAAAATACAGGTGGGTTCGGTGTTGCAGAGTTCAAAGCTGAAGAAGTCTGCAGAGCAAATACTCTAAAACCCTCGTGGAAACCTTATTTTCAAGCTGCAGCTCGCCAAATTGGAGAAGTGAAAGGTCAATACAAGCGAGGAAGAGTTTAGAGGAGCGAAAACCAATAGCACTGGGAAAAGCAGTAAAAATTGGCCAAAAACAGCCGAAAATAAGGCAGTAAAAAAGCAGTATCCATGCCTTTGTTTATATGAGGCGGTAGCGAAAAATCGTAAAATGCCAGAAGAGGTTATTCCACAAGAGGAATCTCTCTCATTGGATGCTAACTGTAATTCATTCAAACTTTTGATTGCAGCAGCAAGATCGTTGCCACATGAATCCAAAAAGTGCTTGAAGATGTTGATAACATTAAAATCAATCAACAACATGAAGTCTAATATGAAGCAAAACCCACAGAAATTTTCATTAGGTTAAGATTGTAATGGATCAGGATGGTAACATAGAACCCATCGGCATTGAATGCTACTGTTGATGCTGTAAAAGCAATCGTTTCCAGAGCTATCAGACCATCTTCATTTAGATGATAACAACAGAGTTGTTTTAGAACGAAATAATAAACAACTAGAAATGATTTAGATGTGTGCAGATTCACACAAAAAAACTCGCTCAAACCATGGCAAGTGACTTACCTCAAGATGTTGCACAAATGGTCTTATGTAGTGGACAATGCTGATAAGTAAAAATGGGCAGAGATTGCACGACAATCTCACCACGGCTGCTGCTTCAATCTATTCACAATAAACGAAAAGTAGATCTAAAAATATCGGTGTTTTAAAGCTACTAGATTATTGAGCTCCCTACATGCATGCAAAATGTGGTGGCAGAGACGCAACACGTGAATTGCTTTGCAGAATGCCACCTACCAACCACACACCCTCGCAGCCCATTAGAAGATTCAAATATAAAAAAAGCAAAACAAAATTTTCCCTTGCTCATTTAAAAGCTATGGGGAAGTCAACGAAATTCCACCATTAGAAAAATTGGATAGGTAGTAAACTATGAAACCCAGCTCAGAAAAGGTCATTGCCCAGTCAGCAAAGAAAACGTGGAAGTCAGCTCGGGACAAAACGACGACCTATCAATCATAAGTGAATAGCGCCAGAGTGAATAAGGATGACAATAAAAATCATCAGAATTGTATTGAAAGTTTTTCGAAAATTTAGGTTTTTACTAATGGAAAAACAAACCAAACTTTTTAGTGGGAAGTATAAAATTTTTAATAGGTGGAAAGTTTTTGGGAAAATTGTGTTTAATTAATTACTATGTTTATGTTTTTGAATTTTAGTATGTTAATGAGAAAATACAATAGGACAATAAGTGCCTACTTAGAGTCTAAAGGTCTCCATCAGAATGAGGAGGTCGTGTCGGAATCCAAATTAGACTTGAGCATACATTTGAAAGTTTGGTGCCCCTTTATCAGATAGACTGCTACTTATTAAAAATCAACAATCCTCGCTAAAGTGTGCTCTAAGTCTAATTCCAATTCAGGACTTTAAGAGTCACACATTGCATAGGGGATATATATATTCAATGTAAGTGAATAAAGAAGTATGTTCAGTAATTGGAATATAAAGAAAATGAAATGGGACAAGTCTATTAGTTTATAGCAATATTGAGGAGTGGTTAGATTCAAAAGATAAAAAATATCAAATTGTTAAAGTTTTGGAGTCTCAAGATGTTTGCTAAATTTTATTAGAATAAAAAATTTACATGAAAATTCTATTAGAATCATCTAGAACTATATTTTTAGAAAAAAACTATTTTTACCCTTCATTAAAAATAGTTCATTATTGATTTCAAAAATTAGAGATATTATGAGTTTGTTATTTTTATTTTTTTACTAATCTTAGCATCATTTATTTATAGTTTGGAGTTGGCTATTCTTAGATAGTCCATTTATCATGTGAGAGAGGTGAACATTGAAAGATAAAGTGTAATGATTTTATTTGTCTGTCAAATTAACAATTACATGTAATATTTTAATTATTAGATATGAGTTAATTTGTAATAAAACTTACAAAGCAGGCAAGTAGTCATAAAGTCGTAGTCAATGTATTTCACCTATTTGCATGTAGCAGTTTTGTAAATAATATAAATAAATATATTTTGTAAAGTTTATGATTCCAATTCACAATATATTATTAAGTAGTAACTTATTCTGAATGTAGCTATCTCTCCTTCTCTATCTTTCTTTCTCTTCCCATATATATCTATCTCTCTCGCTTTCTATCTCCCTCTCTCCATCTCTATATATCTTTATCTCCCTCCTCTCCCTCTCCCTCCCTATATATTGAACTATCTCTCCCTCTCCCTCCCTATATATTGAGCTATCTCTCCCTCTCTCCCCTTCTTCTCTCTCCCTCTCTTCATATCTCTCTCCCTCTCTCCTCCCTTTTCTTTCTTTCTCCTATACCTATCTATCCCCCTTTCACTCTCTCACTTTCTCCCTCCTTATGCCCACTATCTATCTGTCTATCTCTACCTTGTTCTCCCTTTCTCTTCCCATATATCTCTATCTCTCTATTTCTCTTCCCATATATCTCTCCCTTTCTTTCTCTTCCTATATATCTCTATCTCTTTCTTTCTCTTCCCATATATCTCTATCTCTCTCACTTTATATCTCCCTCTCTCCATCTATTTCTCCTTATATCTCTATCTCTCTATCACACTATCACACCATCTATATCTCTCACTATCTCTCCCTCTCCCTCTTCCTCTATGTCTCTCTATCTCTTCCACTCTATCTCTCCCTATATATATCCTATCTCTCTCTATCTTTAAATCTCCCTCTACCTCTCTCTATCTATCTATCTATTTCTCTCCCTCTCCCTCTCTCTGTCCATCCATCTCTCTCCCCCTCCCCCTCTTCCTAGGAATCTAAATCTAAATCTCTTTGTCTCTCTATCTCTACCTCCATATTTCTTCTTCCATTTGTTCCTCTATCTCTATCTCATTAGCTCTCCATCCCTCTACCCCTATATCTCTCCCTCTCTCCACATATCTCTCTATATATCACTTCCTATCTCTATCTTATTATTATCTTCAACCCTATCTCTATCTCCTTACCCCCTCTCTCTCTCGCTCTTCCCCTCCTTTATCTCTCCCTATTGTAAATATAACATTCAATACTATTGGTAATGGAGAAAAAAATTCCAATTGACCTACCACACCTCTTTGAAATACTCATTGTATGCCAAAGTGTGATTGTTATCTCTCTATCTCTCCCTCTTTCTATCTTTATCTCTCCCTTTCTCTCCCTCTCCCTATCAATCACTCTTTATATATCTCTACTTATCCTCTCTCCTTTCTCTATTTCTCTCCCTTCCTTTCCCTCCTCTCCCTCCCTCTCTATCTATTTAGATATCTATCTCCATCTCCATCTCTCTCCATATCTCTCTCTCTCATATACACACTCCTTGTTTCTCCCTCCCTATATATGTATCTATCTCTCTATCGTCCCCCTCTTCATCTCTCTCCCTCTCTCTCTATACCTCTCTCTATCTCTTATCTCTATCACCTTATCTATCACCCTTGCCCCATTTATCTTTATCTCCTCATCTTTCCCTCCCCCTCTTTATCTATATCCCATTATCTCTACCTCTCCCTCTCTTTATACTAAGTTTTCTCTCCCTCTATACCCATCTCTCTCCATGCCTCCCTCTTCTCTCTCTCCCTCCTCTACATATCTCTCTCTCTCTTTCTCTCTCTTTATCTATATCTCATTATCCATACCTCTCCCTCTCTTTATACTGAGTTATCTCTCCCTCTATACCCATCTCTCTCCATGTCTCCCCCTCTTCTCTCTCTCCCTCCTCTGCATATATCTCTCCCTTTCTCTCCCTCACTCTCTCTATCTATCCCTCTCTTTATCTCCCCTCATCTCTCCCTCCCTCACTCCCTACCTATCCCCTATCTATATCTATACCTCTACCTCTCCCTTTCTCTTCCCATATATCTCTATCTCTCTTTTTATTCACATACATCTTTGTCTCTCCCTCTCTCTCTCTCCCATTTCTCTCTTCCTCTCTCTATTTCTATTTTTCTTTCTTTACTTCTATTTATTTTTCTTTGTCTCTCCCTCTCCCCCTCTCTCTATATCTCCTTATATCTCTATCTCTTCCTCTATATCTCTCTATTCTTCCTCTCTAACTCTCCTTATCTATCTCCTTATCTCTATATATTTATCTCTCTCTACCTCTCTATCTCTCCCTCTTCCTCCCTCCCTCTATATTCATCTCTACCTCTATCTTCCTCTCTCCCCCTCTATCTCTAGACATGTCTCCCTCTCTCTATCCATTCATCTCTCTCTTCCTCTCCCTCTTCTTAGACCTCCATATCTATATATATTTACCTCTCCATCTCTATCTCTCCATCGAGCTCTCTACTCATATATCTATCCCTCTCTCATTCTCTCCCTCTCTCCCTTTCTATATATTTGTTTGTTCCATCTCTATCTCTCTTTATCTCTCCCTCTCCCTCTCTTAATATCCCTCTTTCCATATGCATCTCCATCTCCATCTCCATATCTATCTTCCTCTCTATCTCTATCTCCTTACCCCTCTCTCTCTCACTCTTTCCCACTCTATATGTCCATCTTTATATCCCTCTCCCCCCCTCTATTTCCCCCTCTCTCTCTCTATTGCAAACATAACATGAGCATGTTGGTAATGGAGATCGAGTATCTTCCTATTTAGAGGTTTTGTTTTAGTCATGTTTGGATCCATTTAAGAGGATGCATAGTTAATTTGTAACTATCACTTCTCCATTGAAACCTTTCTTGCACAAACAACATCAATTTCTAAATGATCTACCGACTGACCTCATGTACTACAAAATATATGCAAAAAAATATACCAAAATTTTCCCTAATTGACCTTCCACACCTCTTCGCGTACCCATTGCACACCAAGGTGCAATTGCTAGTAATATTATTATGAAAACTCGACAAAGGGGATAAAAGTCATGTCGGTAAAAATATTCTATATTCCACAAGGAACGAAAATTAAATATAAACGATGACAACAATGTTACCTTGCTCGCCTGGCTTGGTGAATAATACCAAAACTTCCAATGGTAGCATAAACAAAGTAACGCTTATATAGACATGATATAAACATACTTATATTCGCTTGCTAGGTTATACATGCAGAAGGAAATGAGATGGCTAAGAAACCCTAAAACCATACCCACAAATTAGGGAACAGAAAGTCCTACATAAGGTTACTTACCTCCACTCGAGTAAAATGAGCCCTAGACTTTAAGTTGACCAAAACTCGCCCAACTGAATTGAACCCTGATGGCAACATTGAGACTTTCCAACATAACCTTTCTATCAGATGATACTTTCCCTCTTTTGTCCTATTGAGGCTTGGTTTGTCCTGCATCATCACTCACAAAAAGAAGGGTAGTTAGTTTGACAATATCTAAACATTCATCTCATCAAATTTATATTCACAATTGCTCTGTAATATAAAATGAACTTATAAACATCTTTCCTAAAATAGGGCATCATGTATCCTTATCTCATTCAGAATGTTAAGCAAACATCATGTATCTGGATAACTCATTCAAAATGTAAGTCAAATATCATGTATCCTTAACTCATTCAAAATGTAACCAAACATTGTATTTTTCATTTTAGTGTCATTGTTTTTCCGAACTTATAGCATATCACTGCAAAATTAACAAAAGGTAAAAACAGTCTGTTGAAAAGCTAGGGTGGGATGTAACACTACCCCCAAGAGATTTCTCAAGAAATTTGATGCTATCTAGAAAATTTCTATAGGAAGGAAATCTTGATTCTCAAAAGTGGAGTCTTGTAAGTTGGAACTTGGTTTATAGATCTAAGAGAGCGGGTGGGCTTGTTCTTCATTATTCTAAGTTCAATTGCCAAGTATTAGCAACTAAATTATATTGGAGATGGTGTGAGCACCTAGACCATCCCTAGGGTAAGCTTCTTAACAATAAATATTTAGGTGGGGTGACAAATGAAGTTGTTATGCAAATGAAATTGAATGGGAAAGGTTCAATGATTTGTAATACCTTGAAAAAGGGAGCTTTGATTATAAAGCAAGGCTTATTCTAGATCATCAATAAAGGTAATAATGCTCTTTTTGGATTGATTCTTGGTATAATCACCCTACCATTATTTCTTCTTTTTCACATCTTCAGCCTCTTAGTGATATTTTCTTGGTTGCTAGATGGTCTCGAGTAGCTGACTTTAAGTATACATTTTTCACTATGGAGATCTGTTTTCCATAGTTGGAAGGAGCCTGAATTATAGCCTAGAAAAGGTTTTATGGAAGATAGGGAAGCTCTTGCTTCAATTTTTATAGATAGATATGCAAATTTTTGGAAGATCTAGATGTTCTTGCTTGAGGCTATAATCCAAAAGCTGAACATTAATTTGGGCTTGGCTATCATTTTTTAGAATTGCATAAAGGTAGAGATGTTGAGTGCCATAGCTAGGAAAGAATCTGGAACAAATTTGGATGGTCTAATTGTAGTTTATTTTTATGGTTGTTAAGTCAAAACAAGTGCCTAACCTAAGAAAATATGTGTAAGAAAGGTTTTCATGGGTCTTCTATTTGTGTACTTTATGACACTAATGAAGAAGGTACAAATCGCCTTTTCTTTCAATGCCCTTTCTCTATTGGATTGTGGAATCTTTGGTGGTAACTCTGGAATAGACTTGTTGTTCATGCCTCTTCTTTGTCTAAAATAAAGGCTATACTTACAGAGACTATCAAAGCTAAATTCAATGAGGAAATCCCTCTTTCTTCTAATCTTCACATTGCTAATATATTGGAACTTTCCTTTTCTCCCTCTTCATAGACCAGATTTGGCTCTAGATTTCAACATGTTAGGAAGGTGAATTGCTCAAGTAAATAGATTCCTTCTCTAGGTGATTTCTATAAAATCAATATTGATGGGTCTTTAAGAGGTAACCCAAGTCCAACTAGTATTGGTGGTATTAGTTGTGATAATACAGGATCTTCATAGTTCTTCTTCTCTTATTTTTAGGGTACTCACTCGAACAATTAGATGGAATTGTGGGCTATCCTCTTTGGTCTTGAGAGAGCTTATGCTAAGGGATGGAAAAAGATTATCAGTGAAATTGATTCTAAGATTCTTATCAACCTTCTAAATAATGGATATTTTCAAGATTACTCTTGGAGGTTAACTTTGGTGGCTAAGAAAATCCTTTGGTTAACTACAAATTTTGAAGTTATATAATTTTCTCATGTTCCTAAGGAATAAAATAGATTTGTTGATTTCTTAACAAAATGGGCTTCAAAGAGAGGGAAAGGTTGGCATGTAGAAAAATGGGGATATCTAGATTAGAATAAATCTTAATCGCTTCTTCAAATTCTTAATGAGGATATGAAAGACTAATTTCAGTGATATGAGATCGATTACTGTGAAATATACTTGAATCTATGATAGTTTGTTTTCTAGGAGATGGGTTGGCAAGATTCCCTTGTGGATTCTCCTTCTATTGTTTGTAGTGATGGCTATGGTTACCTAGAAATCTCTTTGATGCTGTTGTAACTAAGTATTTTTTAATATAATTATTTTTTGCCCCCCTAAAAAAGTATAATATTATTTATTATAATATAATTTAATAATATAAATAATATTGATGTCCATGGCATAGTGTGATGGTTAAGTTGTGGTATGAATGATGTTGCCACCAAGGTTTAAATCTCTATTGGGACATTGTGCTCGCAATGTTGAACCTTAGTGTTAAAGTTGTGGATGTTCATGCGCTTGTCTTCATGATCCAAAACCCTTGTTGGACTAGTGTGCTCACAAATTTGGATTATTCACAAAAATTAGTGTGTTCATGCTAGTCTAGACTACAAATTCCTAAGGTACAGATAAAAATAATAATAATAAATAATACTATAATATTATTTAATGTAATATTAAAATATATGTCTGCAATATAATACTAAAATAGTAAGAAAGTGTCGATATTATTTAATGTAATATTAAAATATATGTCTACAATATAATACTAAAATAGTAAGAAAGTGTTGGTTAATGATATTTTTAGTGATGAGGCACAGTTTGATAGTAAAGGCAAGAGGAAGGAGGAAGACACAAAGGAGGAGGAGGAGGAATTCGTTGAAGGGCCTAGTCACTTTTCTGACTTCAAGATGCTTAAGGATGATTCGACAACCCAGTCCTTAGACCCCCAAGCTATGGAAGAAGATAATGCGAAGACTGTGGACAAAGTGGAGGATTATAACATGCTGCTAGAGTAGGTGGAGAAGCTCAGGAAGAAATTCATTGGATTGACTCGGTTCACTGTCAAGATGATCCACCGTGTGGCTGATACCCTTTCTACTGTGATCAAGTTCACGAAATGGATAAGAAGGCTATGGAGGAGGGCCTCAACTGGGTTGGGGAGGATGTTATTAACCTCCTCTCTTAGAATAAGGAGGGTGCTAGTTAGTCTGTTGCTGTTGTGTCATGTTTGTTGGGTTGTTGTTTGTCGGTTGTTGGTCTGTTGTTTCTATGTTTTGTTTTATGGCCCTTGTGACTTGTTGTGTAAAGGGTACAACACCTTGTAAATGCTGCTTAATATATCAAAAACATAGAATCTAATATAATATATAATATTAATATATATTCTAGTAATATATAATATATTATAATAAATTAATATATAATCTAATAATATATAATATTATTTATAATATAATATTAATATGTTATCTAATAATATATTACAATATTATGTAATATCATATTAATTGTTATTGAGCTATTTTTCCAAAGTGAAATAAAGTTATGAAAGCATTAAAAGAAGATAGAAAAATAAATCATATTACACTCCTTTGGTTAAATGGGTTTTAATAAAGAGTATTCATATAAAGAGGACGAATAATTGTATTTATTTAAATGATTATTAAAAGACAAGTTTGTGTGAAAAGGGTGTGATGGTTTGAAAACCAACCCTTAAGGCTTATATAAAGCATTTATGTGAGACTTGGAAAGAGACATCGAGATCACTCAAGGAAGAAGAAGGTGGGTTTCAGGCTATGGGCATTGGAGAGTGGCACATAAAGTGTGTCCAACTTGGGGCACAAAGTACACCCAAGATTGTCTTGGCCAAGGCTTTGTGCAAGTAGGCACACCATTTTCTACAAGTAGGCAACATACTATGTTGTTACTTAGGTCTTCCAAGTGTGTCATAGCAAAGGCCAATACCATTGAAATCTTCCAAGGGTGTGAGTGACCTTTTCAAGTGCTATGATTCAAATAAGTTTTGAAAACCACTAAAGTTAATAGATATTGAGAATATTATGATTATGATGTTAATTTGATTGAATCATATGGTAATGTTATTCAAATTTTTATTGTTAATAATTTATTTTAGAGTTCTTACAAATTGTCACATGTAGAGTGTACATTGTTATTTATATCTATTTGATAACATTACATATTGTCAAATTATGTTAACTCTAATATTAACCATATTCAAATCCTCTCCAAATACTTAATTGTCTTTGGAAAAAAAGTTGCATTACATTAATATATATCTTTAACATAATATTAATATATAATCTAATAATATTAATCATTGTTGAGTTGTGGAAAATAAGTTTCAAGGCCATAAACCAGTTGCCATTTAATGGTAAAAGCCTCCAAAATCTCATTTATCATGTAAAACCGAGTTTCCATTTAATAGTAAATGCCTCCAAAATATTAGGTAAAAACCTCCAAAATCTCACTTATCACATAAAACTTAGGTAAATATTGATTTGACAACTGGATGGAAATATTCTATTTCTATTTGTAGTGTTTTTTATCAATTTGATGGCAACTTTTTTTTTTCATTGCTTTAATATGTTTTACAAATATTCCATAACCAAATAATATTTAATTTCTTTAAGAAATCTAGATTTGTCTAAGTTTATTTCATTCCACTATTTAGCTCATTTACTATTAATTGTTTAATTTAGCCACACGCTTGACTAGAATTTACATTCACAAACACATACTCTCTAACATATTAACATACATATAGTTTTCTATTAATGTAATCCTCCTCAAGTGCTACTATAATATATTAAACAAAGATTATAAGAAAGAAATATTATATAATATAATATTTTGACATCTCATAGAATATTTCAAAATTTTAAACTATTTTTTACAAAATCATTCTTTATAATATAATCTTATAATTTTGAGTAAGTTTTTTTAAAGTACTTTCTATTTTTTTATATTTTTTGTGATCATAATTTAATAATTGTTAATTACAAATTCAAATATTTATCATTTTAATGACAAATATTAGTAAATAGAATTAAAATAATTTAATCTTAAATAATAATAATTAAGAAATAGGCTTAGGGTTAAGTTTATTATTATAATTAGCGCCTCCTAGAATTCCCCTCTTTCCATTCATCACTCGGGTTTGGTCTTGAAGATCTGCTTGGATTCTATTGCTTGCAATAGAGAAGATTACTTAAAGGAACATGCTCTTATATGTAGATTTATGAAAGTTTGGCCAAAATTGTGCGACCTCCATTCCTGGATAGGCGAAACCTGGGAAGAATATATGGAGCCAGAGATCAACATCTACCCTTGTGTTAAAGGGTTTTTCATTCTGGAATTTGAATCATTGGAAGTTAAGACTTTGATTCTCAATATTGGTCCTTGGTTTTTTCAAGGAGATTTTTTATGCATTAAGCCATGGTTTCCCTCTTTCGATCCTTGTACTGAGTCTTTTACTTCACATTCCTCTGGGTGAGATTGCCTTACCTCCCTTTACAATTTTGGGAGATCGAGTGTTTGGTGGCAATCGCCAATGGAATTGGCAAATATCACAACATTTCAAAAGAAACCATCAATTATGAAAATTCCACTTGTGCTCGCTTATGTGTTGAATTTGATTTATCCAAAGGCCTTCTGGCAAAAATCTCTCTGAAGGTGGGGAATAGACGTTGGCGTCAACCAATAGATTATGAGAAGATTCCTTTCAGATGCGGGAATTGTTACTCTACTACAGACACAACCTCCTAGTACAACAAGAAGCATGCTTCGGTTCGTGGGAGAGCTAGCCCAAATCAACCCTCATGGTGGGAGGGGGTTGAATCTAGTAATTATGTTATTGCTCCCAAAGAGAAGGTTGCACCATCTTCTTCACATGTTGCACAAAATAAGAACCTTAGTTCCTCCCCTTACTCAATTGCTCCAACAGTTTCTGATGGTAGTATGCATGATGGTGGCTCGTTGGGTGTTGGTGCATCTCCAATTTCACAGGTTTCAGATTTGCAATCTCAATTAGGGCTTGCAGAGGGTGGATCTACAAAGAAAGTATCATGCAAGGAACAAGTTACCACCCATAAATTTGAAGAGGAATGGACGGAAGTAAAGAGGAAAAGATCACCCCAATCTCGACCAAAACATTCAATGACAAGGTCAACAAAGCTTGGAGAAAAAATTTGAAACTTTGTATCTAGTTTTAAATGGTTGTACCTATGTAATTCCTTTTGAATTTAATGAAAGAGTGCTACCCTCTCTGGTAAAAAAAAAAAAGTTTATTATTATAATTATAAATGTATAGATTTTTTAACTAAATTAAGATTAGGATTATAATTAATTAGAATATATTTAATTAATTTAAGAAATATTTAATTCTTTAAAATTAGAATTAGAATTAGAATTATATATATTATTTAATTATATAATTACATAATTTTAAGGTTGGAATATATTATTGGTCTAAGTGTTCAACATAAAAATGTGCAAAAGCTTACAGTACAAAGTAGAATAATTTGTATGAAATATCTAAAGCACGCACTTCAAACTATAATTAGAAGTGACATATGAAAAGTTAGAGAGCCATAATTCTTTTATGAAACTACTAAAAATGACAACACACATTGTAACAACAAAATGACTATTTTGAAAGCAAATAGTGTAATTTTGCACTTAGTGAACATTAATTATGTTCAAATTTTAAAATGCTTAATTTATATGTTTCAACTATTCTACCTACCAATAACTAAACAATAATCATCCCAATTTTAGATCTACTAATTAAATCTTTAAATTAATCAAAATCACCACACTATCCTCACTTCTTTTTACTCGTATATTTTTTAATTTCCTCATGACATTATTTTCGCTAATCTATATCACTTTGGTTTTTTCCTTTGCTGTTTCCTGTTTTGTTGATCTATTTCCAGGCAATAGATTGGTAATTTAAAAGATGTAACTTGCAAGAAATGCACACAATTAAAATATCCAAAAGCTTCAAACGCAAGATGTACGGAGGTTAAGCAGATTTGAACCGTTCACTTAGATTTTCGCATGACAACTTCCAAGGAATTGAGGGCACCTAATTGCATTTGTTTTCTCCACACGCTGTGTTGAGAGATCAGTCGCTTGTCGTAGCTCCGACTCCCGCTTTAATTGACTAAACCAGCGTCAATTTTCATATACTAGTCCAGACTCAGCATTTCTTGGAAAGTGAAGAGGGCGACGGTAACGGTCTTTGCTTAAATGAGAAGGTTGACGTTCTGCCGCTCAATTTATTTTTATGTATTCCTTTCTAATTTGGTTGCAAGATTATCTCCGAAACTGTTTCGAGATTCATTGCAATTTAACGACTTTCCATTTCAGTGCGAATTCAGACTAGCAAAGAAGCTCACAGTTATTACTCCTTCTGAATTATAAACTGGACGAACCTAGATTTATTTCAATTTGGCTTTTCGATAATTGATTGGTAGGCTACAGGTCTGGAACTCGCGACGTGTTTTTTTGAGGTTTTTATTGCTGCAGACTCCCCTAATAAACTAGGAAAAAGAGTAGTCGATTAAACGATTGAACGTAAGTGTGAAAAACCCCGATTTCAAGCAATTTCTGTGAACCCTAAGCTTACGAGGACAATTACATGTGCCGCTGATAGAATTGACTTGTGTCACCAATTTTACATGTCTCTGTCACAATTTCGGCTCACTTGTTTGCTTTTGCTTTCAAGTTATTCAGTGGCATTTCTTTGGCTGATGTTGCATTATATAATTTGGCAGGGTTGTACTAGAAGAGTAGAAAAAGAAGCCTGTATAATTTGTAGGGAATCTTTGATAGACTATAATGGCTGCTGTTTCGGAGTCTTCTGTTTACGGTAAGTGTATGCTTAACAATTTTTAGGTGCAGGGATCAAAAGCTTTTAATTTGCTTTATAACTGCTTCTTGATCATATGTCAAAATATAGTTACTTTGAAACAAGGGATACTAGTCACCCGGAGATGTGGGATTACCATTTTCAAATAGGTTTTGGGAGTACTATGATTCAATGCATTCATTATGATTCTGAATCTTTGATTCTATCTGGTTGGAACATTTAACGATTTTGGATTTTGGATTTTTATGTTTATAAGAAAGCTTATTTGGGGGCCATGGATCATTACAGTGAACTAAATATGTTCCATTTTAGAGTGGAATGAAATATGGTGTATCATAATTATGCTTTATTATAGATGTAACACTCCTTATCTGATCAACTGGATTTGAAACTTATTCAAATCCCCATAATGATCCATTGCTGCCAAATTTAAATTTTATTTAGTTCACCATAGCAATCCATTTCTGTCAAATAAACCTGTTTTAATAAAGAGACAAAAACTTAACATCCTCGAATTTTCATACTTGCTTGCCTCAAAGATTCAAATCTGTAATGATAAACAGCTTCTGGTCTTCCAAATACTATTGACGTATCTCTAATGTCCAATACATTGCCTTAAATAATTAGTTCTGAGTTGTAAGCCTATCTTCTTGAATATGACCATCCACAGTTGATGAGAGCCAATTTTAGTTAGTTACTTTACTATTCAATTATTTGAGGCTTCAGAGATTGGCGAGCATATAGAAGATATAGGTGGATCTAAGGAGGCGGTTGTGAGCTTGATGGATTACATGTCTTAAGGTCACTATCTCTTCTTTGTTGCATCTCCAAAATCATTCTAGTGACCTTTCTTGGTCATGTTCATTTAAAGAAGGTAAAACTAAAATATGTATTCTGGGCTACAAATGGTCTTAGGTTATCTGAATGCCACCACTTTCTTGACTGCTTGCGATGGCACCTTCTGTATTTAATCATATTTGAAAACATTGGCATGCTCCCTGTAATGGTTGGCTCATAATACCCCTTTTGAATGTTTATCTCCTATATGCCATTTGACTTCTCTTTAAGGCTGACAAGTCTTGTTGGAGAATTCTCTGATTCTTTTCTCCCTCATCGGATAAAGCTAGTTGAGATGTGCCAGACTTTGTAGGAAACATCAGATAAGGAAATGTTGACCAGGTTCATGTACCTTCCTCGCCATGGGACTTGTCTTAGTTAGATCTTTGCCCTTTATGTTGTTACTCCTTCCCTCCGAGACTTGAAGTTATGCACCATCAACTGCAACCCAGACTTATTTGGTACCATGATATATTTGAAGCCATGACATGCTAAAGTTGTTTTAGTAGTGATTGTTTTTTTACTCCTTGTTATTATCTGTTTATTGTGGAAGTCTTCTTCCAGGTACTTTAGTTTTTATTCTTAAATGCACGTCTGTAGCATAAGCACTTGTTTCAACAACATCAATAAGAAAAAAGCTTTAAAGAGGATATCAACATCCTAAGTTCTTGATCAAGCTGAGTAAACTTCCTAGGATACTTGCATCATCTTCAAATGGCAATATTATAAGTAGTGCACTTGACAGCTTCTTTCCTCCCAAGTAAAATGTTTTCATCATGACTTTTCATTTCCCCATCTATTCTCATCTTTAAAAGTAACAATTCAAAATAAAGCAGTACAGTTTTACATATCTTTTTGGCCAAGGTTTTCAAACTGTCAGCTGGGGTTTTGTATTTAACTTTCTAAAACTTATTTATTCGGCTCTGTGTTAGTCAAAGATTATGCACAATCTTGATTTGAAACATTTAAAAATTGGCTATAACATCTGTGTTTTTTTCTCTGTCATCAATTTTCAAATTTAAGCTTCTTTAGTGCAATATCATTTTTAGCTAAAAAGTTGCAACATGTGCGATTGTTGAGAATAAATGGAAAGTTTTGCATCATTTAGATTTTCCATTGCAGTGCTTAAATTAGGCTTTGCACTACAGATTTCTTATGGTTCTAGCTCTTAGGTTTGAATGGCTGTTCACAAGCAATGTACCAGCAGTAAACTACTAATCCTTTTCCATACCATGTATTTTATTTGAATTAGTCTTGGTTTGCTGCCTTGAGTACCATCATATCATTTCTTCGACAAATTTTTACAAGGTTCAACCTGATGATCTTCCTTGCCGATGACATGTAGAAGTTCCAGGTTCACATTTGCATAATATGCAAGAAGAAACATCATCTATTAATGGCTGGGAAGACCTCAGAGAGCAAGTTGCACCAACATTTTTTGAATGTAATTGCCAAGGTTCATGGTTGGGGAGAGCAACTGTGAAAAGATGCTTCGGATGTACGAGGTTGAGAGAGACTGAGAAATGTGGCAAGGTTAAAACACAAGGATTACAGTCAGGCCGAGGAGCTACAGGCAAACTTTGTATGGGTGTTAGAGTAAAGGAGGAAGACATAACCCAAAACATAAAATCCAAAACCATTCACATATCTTCTATGGCTGGACTTGGGGATATGGAGATCCCAAGAAGCAGCTGTGATGTTAAGCATCAGCCTCAAGTTGTTATTGTTATTGAGGATGATAGTGATGATGAAGACAATGACAATGGCAATGATAGTGAACCATATACAGATAATCTAACAAACAGCATTGAATATGATGACCATGATCTAACTTCAGATAGTGATGCTAGTTCTACCAAAAATCTAAGATCTGTTTCATGCGAATCAACAGGTCAGAGGTTCAGTCGCAACAGTCATCAAATTCTTAAGTCAATAAATCTTTCCGAAGATGAAGATGATTGTCAAATATTTGGTGCAGGAAGATTCAGGCCAATCAGACCTATGAAAAGTGCCCACAGGAAAAATCCTGTCGGTAATGGCAGATATGTATGTGAGAATTTGAGTTCAGATAGTGATAGTGCAGAGTGTGAAATAATAATGGAAGGTTCTTATGGAAAAATTCAGGAAGAGTGGGAACAAGCGGCATTGAAGAAGCAAGTTTCCTCTGGTATGAAATACAATAGACCTTTTGTTGAGGAAGAGTTTAGTGTTTCTGGTTCAAATTTCTACCCTAATAGCCCTTCCAGGGAATTTGAGCGAGAAGGCAAGAATGAGCAAGCAGATGCTGATTTTCAAAAACACCATTCTGATAGGTATTCAACAGATCCTCCAGATCTTGTAAGTGCTAGTGGTATAGTTTATACTTCAAGTCAAGATGATGTGACAAGCCATATAACTCCCAAGGAGCCAGAGACACAAAATCCCAGAGTAGAGATCTTCAATGGAGCCTCAATTGGTCAATCTGCAAATACTGTTGAGGTCAAGCCATCTAGAGAGATGAATGAATGGGGTCAAAACAGTGGTGTTGTCAAGATGACAGAAGTTCATCTGGATCTGTCTCATCCTAAATCCCAAGTGACAGATAAAATTTTAACATCATCTGTTGCAGAAGCAAAATCAGAATTTGCAGTGGTAGAAAACTCAAGTGAATGGATTGCTGATCGTGAGAAGCTAAAGCAAACTGCAGCATTTAGATTTGCTGAACAAGAAGAATGGGCACGGAGACAGTTAGAGCTGCAGCGACAGGTTTGTATTCTTGCCCAAGATGGGTTTCTACTTGTTCATACCCAAATTTCAACCTCTTTCAATATATTTTTTCCATATTTATATTTACTTTCAATATATCAAATTGTCAGTTTTGGAGGTATTGTTGTAATTTAATTAATTTGTGCATTTGCTGCCATCTCATTCTTCAAGATTGCATGTCAAAAAGCTAGAAGAACATCAGTTTGTGGTTGTTGAAATCCCACAGTAGAGGGTTCATTTTAGTTTCTGAGCAGAATTCAAGCTATAATGTTGCTTGATTGTTGCAAAATAGGAACTTAGGCAATGTATTGTTGGGTTGACTGGTAAGAAATAGTCCTTATGGTGCAAAGAGAAGTTGCATTAGTGTTTACAGATAAATAAAATTGGTCTTTGGGACTATTGAATAGATCGTGATGGAAGTGCATGAGAAAATGTCTGTTTTGCACAAGATGAAATGGAACAAGTAGATATTCAGATTTCCATGATTAATTTCAGTCTCAATTACAAAAGTGGATAAAAGTAAAACTCATTGTTTCCAGACTATCATTCAAAGTAGTGTTTTACAGTATATAGTATATACCTTGTAAAGCAAGTCCTGTTGGTTGCAAAGTTATTGGAAAGATTAAAGGCTTTTTGCCAACAAACTTGATATTAGAATTCAATCCCATGAAATTGCCTATGGCTTGTTCAATGAAATCTTTTATAGGCTTGGCATTGGGTGCTTGATACAATAGCAGCTTAATGAAATGCTCTAGGCAGGTTTTTTTGATTGCTCTCATCTTACAAGGCTGATATATTCTTTAAAATGAGGAAGAATTTACCCATGAGTATTTTTGTAATTTCTATTTTTTATAATGTTTATGAAGCTCGAGCATCCTGTTAACTTTTGTGGTTACTAATTATTTTTTTCCCTTCATGATGGTTACTGTTTTTGAAAAAGGTTTTGCTCCATAAGTCAATAGATGACAATCTTAGTAATTTGACAGGCAGCACAGCACATATGAAGGAAGATTTGTGCACATATGGGAAAGCTCAATGCTTTGTAGAAGATATGTTGATGTCCTGAACTGAGAAAACTCTCTGTAACTCTTAATGACAATTGTGGCCTTGTTTTTCCCCTGAAATTTGTAGGCATATCCATAAAGGAAGAGTTGCTAAAACACGGGCACAACTCTACAGTCCTCACAAGATATGAATCCTGATAGAGACAATTTTGAAGCCTAAACTAATTTCTGACATGTTATACTATTCTCATAACTTAGGCCATGCTAAAATAATATTCCTTCTATCTACAACAAGAATCTGCTCATGAGTATTTGTGCAATATCTATTTTGTCAAAATTTCATAAATCTCCAGTATGCTATTAACTTTTGTCAATTTTGCTCTTCAAGTTAATAGACAACATTCTTGGTAGTTTGATGGGGAGCATAGAACAAATGATGTAGGAGTTGCCTAAGGGCTTGACAACTCAATGCTCCTTAGAAGATATGATCGTTCCCAGAAAACCCTCTGTAATTCTTCATGAAAATCAGTGCCACTGTTTTCTCCATAGCTCGATAGGCATTAGCTATGGAAGAGCAGTTGCTAAAAGATGGGTATCCATATAATTGTATGCTCCTCAATGACTTACAACCTATGAAGCCTGCTAGAGACACTTATGAAACTTAAACTAATTTCTGAAGTGGTCTACTTTTCTTGTGATCAATCTGACAATGCTAGAGAAAATCCTTTCAGGCTACAATAAGTACGAGTGCCAAGTGCACTTGTTGTGATGTAAATAGCCCTTAGGTTGTACTTATATAGTGAATGGTTATTTGTGAGAGATACCCCACCTTGGCATTATATTACGATCATATTTAACCCATCATTTAGGTGAAGTGCAAGAAGCTAAACACCTTGGTTTATATGGTCGTATATGCAATGAATCCTAAATAAGTCTATGGAAAGACTTGAGAGGATCATTTCTATGGATGACAAGGAGGCGAAAAAAGGCTCCATGAAGGCCCTTAAGAAAATTTACAATGCGGAGGATGCTATAACAATTAGAGAATAGTGGTCCAGATTGCCTTCCCTGGAAGGCTGCAATACTTTCCCTGGGATAGACAAACTTGCTAGAGCGTAGAAGAACCCTAGAAACTGGTGCAATTGTATGGAGGTGCAACATTCCTATGATCAATTTCTATTTGCCTCATTTGTATGTTACTAGTTTCCATATTGCTAAAAGGAATTGCTCCACATATAAATTCATCCACTTTATTAAGAGGGACTGGCTTACCTCTAGGACAATGGAGAAGCTAGTTGTTGGGTATAGTGTCTTGCATCTCATTGATTGGAAGACAACTTAGTACAAGGAGAGTCTAGTAGCCTAATGTGATGTAGGGCACAAAGATTTGAGGAAGGTTGATGAGCACTAGGATGTGTATTCAAGATTGGTTGCATTCATATTGCAGGAGTCATACAAATCTATTTGTACCGCTGATGGGGAGATTTTTGGGGGATATGCATCTCATGATGACTCCAACTTTTGAGCTTGCTGCTCAATGTATCTAAGCTTTTCCATTTTGACATTTTATGATTGAACGGTGTACCTTAAGATTTGTAGTTGAGAATTTGACATTCTAATTGGCATTCAAATATTGATGCAATGCTACAAAACAATGAATTATCATATCACAACTCTAGTTTAATTTCAAAAGTAAAATGTCATGGATGGTCGTTAGTATTTGAATTCAATTGTCAGGCTTTTATAATGTCATTTGTTATTGGATATTCTTTAATTTCAGCTGGAATTGTTATATTATGTTCTTTTTTTTGATAATTTTCAAATGTTTATATATTTTATTCACTGATACCTAGCCACCCCTAAAATCTGACAATTATTTTGCTGTCACAGAAACCTCTCTCCATCTTCCTGTCCTGGAAAATGTGAGATGATTTTTTTTTTCTGTCCTAGAAAACTTTCTGTCTCCGTCCTGGAAAATCTGAGAAACATATCTATGTACGCATATATACATATGATATAAACATTTGCATGTGTGTATGTGCATGCATGTGGGTGTGAGTGTGTGCCTGTGCCCGTGGCTGTGTGTGTGAACTTATTTAGTTTGAAATAGTTGCTACCATAGACATGTTGATAATATGTGTGTCAATTGGGCCCCCAGCAATTTTATTCAGGCTAGTATGAAAATGGTCTGTTTTTTTATTTTAGTTTGCAGTTTGTATCTGGTCTTCACATGGTTATTATCCAGGCAAACTCTTTGGGTCTCCTACTACCAGAATGTAGTTGATTTGTTCAATTAACAGGATGGGGTCCTGAATGGATCATAAATTCACATTTACAAAACAGAATGTTATGAATTGGGTAACACACACACACACCCCACAACTCCACATCAGTGCACATGCTCATCCTGACACCCTGGGGCCCACAAAAGTTTTGAAAACAGGTTATACTGATGTATTTGGCATGCGCCCAAACTATGCAGGGCAGCAGGCATATGCTGCGCCTGCAAAATCCACCAGATGCAGCAGGTAAAACACATGAATTCAGCACCATCACAGATGCCCCCATAAAAGACAGAAATCAAACTTTGTGTGTATGGAAAAGAAGGTTAAATGCTTCATATTCTGTTATTCTGTGAGAATTGGTATTTGAAGTCTCTTTGTGTGTCAATTGCTCATTTACTTCTATAAATGTATCCTGTTGGGATCATGTATTTGCCTAATTACATTTTATGCAATTGCTTTACAAATTTCAGCATTTAAGGCATCACAACTCTTAACTTCAATTCCATTTGTTAAGCATAATTCTTAAGGGATAGCAATCTAATTTTCAGTCATATCAGAATTTTAGCATGCTAAGATGGCATTGTGGGATGAGGAATTGGAGATCTAGC
>VDFB02047230.1:158855319-158883517 GCA_007258455.2 Sequoia sempervirens
ATCCACAAAAAAAGGGGAAGATTCGAGAGGTACATCTAGATCTAAGTCAAAAGAAAAAAAGGGTAAGGGAAAATGTTTGTATTGCAATAAATTAGGGCATCTCAAGAAAGATTGTCAGAAGAGGAAAGAAGATAATGATGACTCCAAAAAGGAAGAAAATATGATTGAGACAAGTTTAGGTATGGTTGAAGTTTTATCGATTTGTAATTCTTTATAGTATCATGATAAATGGTTATAAGATTTTGGTGCTTCTAATCACATTTGTTCACATATGATTTGGTTTTCTTCTTACTAATCTATTGATGGAAGTGTTGTTCTTATGGGAAATAATTTTTCTTATAAGACTGTTTGGGTTGGGAGTACTAAGATTAAAATGTTTTATGGTATTGTGAAGACATTAACAAAGGTAAGACATTACCAAAAATAAAAAAAGAATTTAATTTCCTTGGGAGTTTTGGATTTTGGGGGTTATAAATTTACAATTCAAGGTGGATCAATGAAAGTTTCCAAGGGAATTTTGGTGGTCATGAAGGCTACAATATTAGATACCTTTACAAGCTAGAAGGGAGTACTATAATAAATAAAGCGATAGTGGTATTTGAAGAAGAAAATGAATCTACTCATTTATGGCATCAACAACTGGGTCATATGAGTGAGAAAGGATTGAAGGTACTAATAAACCATAAGTTACTTCCAAATTTAAAATCTTTGAATTTTAATTTTTGCAAGAATTATGTTTATGGGAAGCAATCTAGACAAAAGTTTAAAGTAGATAGTCACACAAGTAAGGGTATTCTAGATTATATTCATTCAAATGGTTTTGGGCATTTTAAATTGGACCCAAAACCCAAGAAATATATCTTTGTTGGTTATGGTGATGGAATTAAGGGATATAGATTGTACGATCCTACTACCCACAAAGTCATTGTAGACACTGATTTTGGTACCCATGGTTCTCTAACACTTCTAGGGTTTTTCACCTAAAAGGAGAGAGGTAGGCCAAAATGTGCAATGTACCCACTCAAAACTAATGAAAATATGAATGAAATATGCCTAAATGTAATGTCCTAATGCAATTAATTGATAAAGGAAATGAATTATTAATGCAAAATCTAAGAAATGCAAGATGTTTGAAAACACATTGTGATATACAGAATGACCTAAGAATGCAAACAAACAATAACAAAAATGAATGAAACTGGAGAGGTGCACCTGGAAACTAGAATGTGATACAGAGAGGCTTTGGGATCCTACAAAATTTTCTATTGAAGCCAATTAGGACACTTACGCCAAGTTGGGAAACTTAGTCTCATTTTAGGGAGATTCCACTGGGACAAGTTTTAGCCAAAAGGGTATTCAAAAATACATAAATCACTTTTCAGGCCTAACAATGGGACTAATTGGCCACTGATGGTGACTTAGTCCACCTTCAACTTTCAGGAATTTCAGGACAGGAATCTGTAGCTCTCAATCTACAATTCTCTTCTTGACAGGTGTTTGGATATGATTCTGCAGAAATCAGGCTGCAAGGGATCTCCAAGCTTCTCTTAGGGCTTTGTTGACTTGAATGACTTTGATTAATTAATGAAACCTTTTAACACCTTTCTCTTTGACAAATCTACATACAATACTTGCAAAATACACATGCAAAGAGGGGAAAAAGAGTTAAGGGTTAGTTAATAGGGGTTTTCCTTGGTCAAAACCCAATTTGGTAATCAAACCCTTGAAAATGAAATGAAATAGAAAGAGAATGATGAATGAACAACATGCAATGCTACAACTCACCAAACCATTGATGGAGAAATATGAGGATATGCAAGTAAATGCTCCAATGGATGTAAACTTGATAATGCCAAAGTGCTTGATAATTGCTTGAGTGAATGAATGGATTACTTGACAATGAATTATTAGGGGGGAAATGAGAGGAAAACCATTTATTTATACTTTATTTTACAAATTTTCCCAAAAATAACACATCACAGGCTGACCTCAAGGTTAAGAGAATATCCCACAAGAAATTTAAAATAATTTTGATTTTTGTGCCCATTGGGACTAAGTCGCCCTAGGTGGCAACTGGGTCCCACTAGGGAAATTTTAATGGGTGTTGGGAATTAAAGTGTATTTAATGATGTTTAATGGGATTATTCTCTGAAACACGCTTAAGTAGGGCCATAAAGTGCATTAGGGGGCCATTTAAACATAATAAAGGGTCAAATTATTGATGACAAGCCTAGAAAAGCGTGAAAGTTTGTTACAACTCTTTACAACACTTTGAAATAAGTCTTGGTAAGTGATAAAAAGAGGTTATTTAGGTGAATTATAATAAAAGGGTCCTATAAAAGTGTGAAATTGGGTTACAACACTTTACAACACTTTTACAAGACATCATAGAATTCTTTATGATTCTCAAGGGTCCAAGACCTAATGTGAATGTGTTGACCACATTACAACATTAAATCTAGGAAAAATTAGGTCAAAATCCATAAGAAAGACTCAAATGAGTGTAAAAATGTTCAAGTATACATTTTTTTTGCGACATAGTCATCATTAGCAAAGATGTATTTGATGCATCTCCTCTCATAAAATCAAATATAGTAGAAGTTGAAAATCTACAGGAGTTAGATGTTAAAACAACATTTTTACATGGAGATTTGGATGAGGAGATATATATGGAACAACCAGAAGTGTTTGTTCAAGATCACAATAGGAAATTTGTTTGCAAACTCAAAAAATCATTGTATAGCCTAAAGAAGTCTCCCATGAAATGGTATAAGAAGTTTGATTCCTTCATGGTGAGCCAAAATTTTATGAGTGAGTATGACCATTGTGCTTACTTTAAAAGTTTGAAAAATGGTTTATTCATTATCTTGGTGTTATATATTGGCAATATGATTGTAGCAAGAAAAAGTATAGTTGAGATCAATTGGCTAGAAATTTTGATATGAAGGATCTAGGAGCAGAAAAACAAAATTTGGGCTTGGAAATACACAAAGACAGGGAACCTGGGAAGATTTGGTTATCACAAAAAAATTTGTGGAGAAGATCCTCATAAGATTTGATACGAAGAATGTGAAAGTAGTAAATATCCCTTTAGCTTCTCATTTTAAGCTTTCTTCAAGTTTATGTCCTAGTAATAAAGAAGAAAAGGATTATATGTCTTGTGTACCATATGCTAATGTAGTAGGAAGTTTAATGTATGTGATGGTATGTACAAGACCATATATTTCACATACAGTTGGTGTTGTAAGTAGATACATGGAAAATCTAAGTAAAGAACATTGGGTAGCAGCGAATTAGGTGCTTCAGTATTTTAGAGGCACAAGTGATTATTATATCACCTTTGATGGTTGTAGTGGTTTAGTTTTTGGTTATGCTGATTCAGATTTTGTAGATGATTTGGAAAAAAGGAGATCTACATCAGGTTATGTCTTTACTCTTGTAGGACCTATTTGTTAAATGTCAAGGCTTCAAGAAACAATTGCTTTATCCACTATTGAGGTAGAGTATATGGTTGTATCACACACATGAAAAAAGGAAATTTGGTTGAAGGGTCTCTTGGGTGAGTTTGGAAAAGTGTAGGACAGGGTGATTGTATTTTTTGATAGTCAAAGTGTTATACATCTAGCTAAAAATACAACTTATCACAATAGGACTAATAATGTTGCAATTAAATTCCATTTTGTAAGACAGGTTATTGATGGAGGTGAAGTAACTCTTGAGATAGTTCATACACTAGAAAATTGTGTAACAAAACTAGTACAGTTAGAGAAGTTGAAGTGGTGTTTGAATTCTCTTGGCTTGTAGAAAAGGTGATGAATGGGAATGGGCAAGTATCAGGTAAATTATTGTCAGGTGGAGATTGTTGTATAATGACAACAAGATTAGAAATAAAGAAAATTTTATCTTTGGAAAAGATAAAGGAACTAAAGAAAAATATTATCTTTGGAAAATCTTATATTTGGAAAAGATAAACATTTAAAATAAAAGATAAAACAAAAAAAAGGATATAACAAAGCAAGAAAAACAAAATTGTATTTTTTTTTCTAAGTTTGACACAGGTTGAAGATATTATATATGTCGTGTTTCCTTGAAGGATAAATTATTGCAATGAATTGTAATTGAAGAGCAACAGTTGTGTGAAAGTTGTAATCAATTTCTCTAAGCAATAAGAATACTGATACTTCTCCCTGTGGATGTTTCCTTGGCATATTGTCAAGGTTTTACCATGTAAACCTATGTCTTTTTTATTATTTGTTACTCTATTTTATTATCTTTTGTATTTATTTGCATCTAACTTGTATTGCAATTATTTAAGTTTGTGGGTTTTACACTTCCATTTCCACAACACTAACTCCACAATATTTAGATTTGAGGATTCTTGCTACTCAATCACATTATCCATGTGACTAGAAGGAATCTATCCTTTCAACATTGGAATATGTATATCTAAAGGAGTTGAATTAGAGGGATTTGTAGAAATGCCAAGACTTAGAACTTGTAAATTTGTACCAATCATGGCATCATCATGTTCCATTGCAACTATTTCCTCAAAAATTTTGAGAATATCAAATCTATTGTTGGTGATTCCCTTAAAGGCTTATGTATGTTGACAATTCAAGGACTTCCCCTTTTGATGAGGAATCCAATTCATGCTTCCAACCTTTATTTCTAGAAAATTAGGGAATGGGTTATTCAGATTGATTTTAACATGTAACTAAGAAAAAGTGGCAATCTTTCTAACATATGAAGAGAGGGATCTATGGGTTTCCCAATGACAAAAATAATGGATTGTATAATGGCTTGTATCCATAACTCCATAGGAAGCTGAGGAGACAAATCCAAACATAAAAATTTGAAAGGAGTTCTTCCACTGGACCATGGTTTGATAAATAAGCTTTGCTTGATTACGAGAATAGGCCCCCCTTCAAAGATTGAGTTGTGATTTCCCAAACAAATAAAAATCACAAAGAAGTATCTATTTGCAAATTATTTTCATGTCACCTTTCAGGCTCCAATTCTTTCTAATCTATGTCACCAAAAAAGACATAGATATGCATGAAAGAACATAAAATTGCAAATTAATGTATGTTCAAAAATATATAGAACATCATTTGATATACCTTCTAGTTTGATTACCAAACCAATTCAATCTTTTCTTTTTCTAGATAACCATTGGATTTTAAATGAAACCCTAATTGTTGCTCTAGTTTGGACTCTTACATTGCATGCAACAAAAAATGGATTGTATCGACATGATCTAAAGAGGAAGTTATATCTCCTTGAAGAGTGTCTTTGAAAGAGACAATTTGGGGGTCCCTAGCACTCTAGGCCACTATACAAGCAACCACCACACAAAAGGAAAAATTTCACCCCAAACCCTATAAAAAACCATAAGCACTGCCACACACATCAACAAGGATCTGTAGCATCCAAACAATGTAGGAAGAGAAGGAAACAAAGTCCCTCCAACCACAAATCAAGCCACTTAGGCTTGCAAACCCCAAGCACGTCTAAAAGTTTTCCATTGTTCACCAAAGAAACTC
The DNA here is from genome assembly GCA_007258455.2 of Sequoia sempervirens. Classification (NCBI taxonomy): domain Eukaryota; kingdom Viridiplantae; phylum Streptophyta; class Pinopsida; order Cupressales; family Cupressaceae; genus Sequoia; species Sequoia sempervirens. Next base: position 158,860,863 of record VDFB02047230.1, read on the forward strand.
ACACTCCAAACCCTCATATATGAATAAATAATATTATAATATTATATGCTTTATTAGATTATAAATTAATATAACTATCCATCAAAAAGGATGAGACTTTGAAGGATTTTCTAACCATTGAAAAGGCCAACAAACTTCCAAAATTAATTTTCTATTGCATTTTGATGATCTAGATGAGTTATTAACTTTCCAAAAGCATCAACACACTCCCAAAATAGCATAGATTTGTCTATCGACATTTTTGAAGGATTCCAAACCATTTTAGGACTTTTATATTTTATAAATTAGATATTTCACAAAGCATGCAATTTCAACTAATTTATAATGCTTCCTCATAAACTTAGCAGAGCAATACATAATTTATCAAATTTGTAATTTTTATTATATTATTTTAAAAAATGATTCTATTTGCAACCACTAGAACAAATTATTATGCAATAATATTTAATTAGAAATAGACTAGAATCATTTGCATGCACCAAATATTCATATATCCAACTTGGATACCCTAGGCTCTACAAATGGTAACCTCATTGCCAATATGCTAGCCATGGGTGAAATTTCATTTGTGATCAATCTAATCCTTGAAGGAACGATACGACGTGGATTTAAAACTTGAAGAGGGGGAAACCTTGACAATAAGAGCCATCAGATGGGTAGTAGATAATAATCACTAGAATTACAAGTTCTAGTGTATAGACCTAAAAAAAATATGAGCATAGCTTTCAGACACAAGAAACTTTACATGATAGATCCAATCTTCATATGCTTCAATATCTTAGGACTGAGACCTTACATACATACCCTCCTAGTCATGCAAATGTATCCTAACTAGGGAATATGTTAAAAAATACAACAATTTTCCCAATCAAAAAACTAACATTCTTTTAACAAGCTACCAACAACTATTGTGTTATTCACATGCCAATTTTGTGTCAAATCTAGTAAGGAAAATGGAAAAATCTTAGAAGAAAAATAATGGGTATCTATAATCCATGGTAAAAGTAAAATTTTCAATCTTTCCAAATTGAAGGATAGCCTTATCATGATCATTGTAAGCCATTGGCTATGGGGAGGGTTATGTAGCTACAAAAAGTTGATTTTTTTTAACAAATTCCACTATCACACACCCTTCAAAATTTAGACACCAACATTGCAATTTCTCATGTCATCTTGGGGATTTATTTTTTAAAACAAGGTGTCCATCTTTATTTTTAATGCCAATATGAGTTTTTCATAAAATAGAACTGCTGAAATCCAAATATTGTTTTGTTGTTTTGGAAAAAGATAACAAGGAAAACATATTCTCTAATAAACAAGGAAATTCTAAAGGGGTTGGTAGACTTCCTATAGCTTCACTATTTTAAGCTAGAATTAAATGCTTTAATCATTGTGTATTCATCTTGTTCCTCTTGTGTCAAGTGCGTTAATTTCATATGCAATGTTAGCTATGTTATAATTGCCTAAATATAGAAAGATACCTTCTTCAAATAAAACCTCCTCCTTGTTTTCATAGATGATACTGCACCACTAAATGGTGGTCTATTGCCATGTATTGCAAATTGATGTCGAAGAAATTTGACCTAATAAATATAACAATAAAAAAATGGTGACTCAAAATAATTAATAAAGCAATGCACAATAATGATTAAATGCTAGAAAATTGAAATAAGCTAAAAAGTGTATATAATATTCATGTAATGGAATACAAATTTTCTACCTTAATTTACCAATATATGATCTATTTGTTTGAGAAATTTATTCTACATCTATATTAGAAATTTTGTACTTTGTATATGTAGCTCATTTGACTCTCTTGGTAGATAGAAGAAATTTTCCATTTTCAATAATCAAGATGAAAAACAATTAGTATAGATATTCAATATAGATTTATAATTTCATATAAATGTTTATAAATACCCTTACTAAGAAAATAATATAACACTAGAAATCATATATAAGAAAAATTATAAAACTTGTAATCAGAGACAACACTATGGGTATTGTTAGGATAGGTGACATTATAATTACTATCCTAAGTTGATTTTTGTGTCTCCACATTCTTTGGAAAGTGTCCTAGGGGACACGAGAGACAAAATATTTATTATGTATTTCCTATGACAAATTGTAATCACATTCAAAGAGGTGGACCCATTATGGTGATGGTTACTGAGCATTTTAGAGTCATATTCCTTTTGGGAATCCAACTTTGTGAGTGGGGACCACTTTAGTGTGCATGTACTTGCATGTTATTTTCATTTTTGCATGCTCTTGCATGGTTGGGTGCCAAAGTGTGCATGTTGGTGCATGTTCCTGCATGAAGTCATTGGAGCCGTCAAAGAGTTATGGAGCACTCAGAATTTATCAATTCTGATTGGTTGTGGGTTAGGTGCCCATGTGAAGGCCATGTGATTATTCAATATTTTATTCCATGTTTATGGGCTGTACACTAAAGGGGGCATGGGTTTTTCCAAGTGGTTTTTCTTGTTGTTTTGAGATACCATTTGTGGTATTCTCTCCCACAAACTTCTATGTATTGGAGGCTTGAGATGGTGGTTTGTAAGAGTATGTTTGTAGGTTTTCAGAGTGATGAAGTGCTACTAGAATGTAGAGAGGATTTTTGTATTGATGTACTTTATTGGATATTAATCCAAACTTTGGATCTCTTTAGGTGTGGAGTTTTTTCTTGCAAGGGTTTCTCCATGTATATCTTGTGTTAGGCAACTTGTGGTATTGCTAATTTTGCTTTCATTAATGAATTGTTAATCATATAATCTCTTCATTGTAATCTTATAAACATAATTTTAGATTTGTAACCACATATTAAGTTCTATTGCTGTAAGCTTTCACCTTGTTATTCCAACTTTTTGTATCAGAGCTAATGGTTATGTTGAGAGAGGGATGCCTTTCTTTTGAGTGTTGAAGGTTTTTTGGGTTGTAGTGGGAGCTTGTACAATGTGGGTTTTGTAGATTTGTGAAGAAGATTGAAAACCATGGCTTCTACCTCCTATTTAGATATTGAGAAGTTTAATGGAATTGGTTATAAGATGTGGAAGTTGAACATGGAGGATCTTCTTGAAGAGAGAGAGATCAGTGGTTGGCAGTTTCAAATGAAAAGAAACCTGATTCAACATTTGATGAAGATTGGAAGAAAATGGAAAAGAAGGCACTAGGAACCATTCAGTTGTGTCTTGCATATTTTTTCCTCCTAAATGTTTAAGAAGAATCTACAACATTCAAGTTGTGGAGGAGGATAGGTGGAATCTATCAAACTAAAAGTTTAACAAATAATTTATATCTCAAAAGATGTTTATATTCTTTGAAAATGAAGGATGGTGATTTTTTTGCAAAACATTTAAATGATTTTAATATGATTATAAGTTACCTTGCATCTGTAGATGTTAAGATGGAAGAGGAAGATAAATGTATTTTTTTGCTTTTCTCTTTACTTGAATCTTGGGAAAATCTAATTAGATGAGGATAAATTCAAGGAATGTAGGCTCCCAAGATTCCTTGCATGTGCGAGGAAGGTCCAAAGGAAAAGGAGGGCCTAAAGGAGACACGAAGAGAGACAAGTCTAAAGGAAATTCTAAAACCCATAGGAAGAGCAGAGTAAAGTGTTGGAATTATGGTCAAATAGGAAATGTGGAGTGTGGAAACAAGAAAAAGAGTTCAGATAGTTCCATAAAAAATTCCTTAGAAGATGGTGATTTTGATGCTTTGTTTATTTCTGCTAACACTATTAATGATGATGACTGGCTTATTGATTTATGTTGCTCCTACCATATGACTCCTCACAAGAAGTGGTTTACATCATATTCAACCTATGATGGGGAAGAATTTTTCCTTGGTGATAACAAGATGAAGAAGATTGTTGGTAAGGGAAAGGTAAAGTTGTGTTTCAGTGATGGGAGGGTTAAAACCCTTGATTGTGTTTTACATATTCCAAGACTTGCAAGAAATTTAATTTCAATATCCAAGTTGAATTATTCTAGAATTCATGTGAAATTTGACAAGTCTAATTGTAGGTTGGTAAGAGGGATTTTGGTGATAGCTAAAGGATCTCATATTGGGACTTTGTTTAGGCTTAATGCTTTCACTTTTTCTAACTCTACCAATGTAACTAGCACTAAAAATGCATGTATGTTGTGGCACCATAGATTGGGTCACATAAGTGAAAAGGGTCTTAAGACCATTTTGAATAAAAGGTCAGTTAATTATGTTTCTAATTATTTTGTTGGTAAAAATGATTTTTGTGAGCATTGTGCATTTGGTAAAAAAAATAGATCATCATTTCCTAATGGGACTAATGAAGCTAAGAGATTATTCATTCAGATATGTTTGGACTAGTGGATGTTGACTCTTTTGGAAAATATTGTTATTATGTTACTTTCATTGATGATGTGTCAAGATACATCTAGATTTTTTTATTCATGCAAAATTTGAGGTTTTCTCTAATTTTAAGGAATTTAAAGCCTTAGTTGAGAAGAAAGCATATTATAAGATAAGGGTGTTGAGATTTGACAATGAGGGTGAATATTGTTCTAGGGAATTTGATGAGTTTTGTAAGAATGAAAGTATTATTCAGAAAATGACTACTCCATACACACCCAACGAAATGGGGTAGAAAAAAGAATGAATCAAACCTTGATGGAAAGAGCTATGAGCATGTTGAGTGGCGCTAAGATTGATAGATTCTTTTGGGTAGAAGCTATAAGTACCACATGTTATTTGGTTAATAGATCTCCTTGTTCAACTCTTGTTGACAAAACTCCTTATGAAGTGTGGATAGGTAGAAAGCCTTCTGTTTCACATTTAAGGGTCTTTGGTTGTGAGGATTTTGTTCATGTGCCTTAAGAGAAGCGTTATAGATTGGATCAAAAAGCATAAACACGCATCTTTGTTGGTTACAGTGAGAATGTAAAAGGTTATAAGCTTTGGAATCCACTAACCCGTAAAATGGTTTTTGTTGACAACGATTTTATTCACAACAAACAGGGCAAATAAATTCTTCACAACAAGATCGCAAAGAGCCTATCCTTCTTGAAAGATATGGAACAAAGACAACCTAAAGGGGAATTATGATTTAAAAGGAAAAGGTTGGCTTTAGTTCAACCCCAAGTCTCTGATAACCGGGTCATGATTGCAATAGGGTCTCTCTCGGGTATTGATGTGATATTGATGTTAATCTCAAAGGGACTATTGTTTTGAATTGAATATTTTAGGCATTGGATTTTTTAATTGAATCATTAAGTCAAGCATCATGAAATATAAAGATTTACAGTAATATTTCATAAACATCACAAATTCTTTGCTATCACTTAAGTAGATTTAGCATTAAGCATTCAAAAATTTTATGGAAAACAAAATATTTTTAATAAAATTTCATCCATTCATTCAAATTTTGGAACATTTTCAAGAATTTAAACATCTACTCTAAAAATAAAGCATAAAAATACTAAAAATTAAAAGTTTCTCTTGGTTATTCTCCATGGATGCCCCAAATAATCAATTAAAATAGAGCAAACCACTTTATACTTCACCAGATTGCTTCATAGCTACATATAAAATGGTGCAAGCTTTTAAAGAGAGGGGGTTTCATTTCTGGACACTGAGTAGGTTCTATATGCACCCTTAAATGGCACAACATACGATCTTGTTCGACTAAACTAATAAAACCAACCACAAAAGATACTGAGATAGGTAGCTATCTAATAAGCTTTGATATTAATCAATATCTATGTGCATACAAATTTTTACGTCAGAATGGTTCAAAAAATATAAAAAAAAGAACAAAACTTAAAAGTTTATGTCCTCTGACATCCACAAATTTTGAACTTAAAATAAAAAAGGGGATCCTTTGGCCTTCTATAGAACACAAGGGTCAGATAGGATACAAATAATAAATGAGAGGAAATCTAAGGGACCAATCTCATCAAGGCATGTGGAATGTAGTAAACAATAGGAGAATTTTAATTGAAGTCAATGGAAGTCAACTCCAATTACACATTGAAGCTCTTCGGGTGTTAATCTTTAATCATTTCCAGTATGATACTTCAAATCAGGATAGTGTGTAGAGACTTCCCATACATTCAGAATGAACAAATGGAATTTTTTCCCTCATACATCATTTGGATCTAGTTCTATCACTCTTGGGATTGGGCTTCCTTAGAGGTTGGCATTTTCATCCGCTGCAGGTGAAATACCGGGATCCCCAAATACCGGGATCCCCAACATTCCTGTGGATTCGAACTCCTCTGCCAATAGTATCCCAGAATAATCAAACTGGAATGAAAATGATTCTATCCACAATTCAATTTTTCCTGACTGTCCATACCCGAACTTTGCATCACAATCCATATCTCCTGCAATCAAAAATTCCACACATCAAATCCCTTTTCAAAAAAAGAAAACATTCATAACATCTCATGTAAATAAAATCGTTATTCAGATGTCAATACAAAATCTCATAATTAACACGCTTCTTAGCATATCATAAATCCTTACATGTATACCTGATTACCGAAGTCATTAGATAAACTTAAAATTTTAGCATTTTCACTTTACATTACAACCCGGTACCTGATATTCAACTTTACCCACTAACTTTCCTGGACCTTGATTATACCAGAACTCTATTTTACCAGATTGCATCATACTGGACCGAAGCCTTCCATTCAAACTCTCATTACCTTTTTCCATTTCACATGTTTCCGGTACGTGGTGCCCAAAACACTTACATTAAAAAGTACTTTTATTATCAAAGATTTCTCTTTGCTCTTCACTTTCAGTGATCCTTCAATTTGCTAGCTCTTGCCATAAGAGTTATTTTTCACCTGGGTCGCCAAGTCTTTTCAGTCTTGGGGTGTGTTGTGAGACCACACAACAATTTTCTCTAGAGTTGTGATTTGTAGGAAGTTTAGAGCTTACTCAAGTGAAGAACAACCAAAGGAGAAAGATAAGACAAAAATAATGCACTTTGAGACAAATATTGAAAAGAAGGAAGATGCACATGTGGAGAAAAAACTAGATGGATTAGAGCATGGAGAAGAAGAAGAGTAGTAAGAACCCCTTACTCCTACCTTGAGAAGATCCACAAGATAATGAAATACAATTGACATGTATAGCCCATCCAATTTTTGTTGTGTATTTTATTTTTTGAGTATTGACAATGAACCTAGATCCTACAGGGAGGCTCTTTCTTCAGAAGAAAGTGAGTCTTGGATGCAAGCCATGCAAGAGGAGATGATGGATTTAGATAGTTATGATACCTATGATCTTGTGTATTCGCCTAAATGAAGGAAGCCAATTTTTTGCAAGTGGGTATTTAAAAATAAATTTTGGGGTAGATGGTCAGTTAGAGTGGTACAAGGCCAAATTGGTGGCTAAGGGCTACTCCTAGAGAGAGGGAGTTGATTTTGGTGAAATTTTCTCTATTGTTGCTAAGTTAAATTTTATTAGATTCTTATTATCTATTACTACCACTTATGATTTTGAAATAGAGCAAATGGATGTTAAAATTGCTTTCTTGCATGGGGATCTTGAGGAAGAGATTTATATGTGACATCTTGATGATTTTGTTGTTAAAGGAAAATAACACTTGGTTTATAGGTTAAAGATATCTCTATATGGTTTGAAATAGTCACCCAATATGTGTTACCAAAAGTTTGATGCATTTTATTTGAAATTTGGTTTTGTTAGGAGTGAGGAGGATCATTTTTTTTACTTTAAGGTTGTTGATGATCATATACTAATCATTGTCTTGTATGTTGATGACATGTTGTTTATTGGTAATAACAAGGTGATGATTAGGTAGCTTAAGACTAACATTTTTGGCATATCTGATATGAAGGACTTGGGAGTTGAAAAATATATTCTTGGGATAGAGATCAGTAGGGATCAGGTTCACATAAAGCTTTGGTTATGTAAGAGTAAGTATGTTGATACTATTTTGTAGAGATTTAATATGCATGACTATAAACTAGTAAATATTCCATTTCCAATTGGTACTAAGTTGAGTTTAGACATGTGTCCTAATTTTGATGATGATTTTGAAGAGATGTCTAAAGTTCCTTATGCTAGTGTCTTTGGTAGTTTGATGTGTGTAGTGGTTTTCACTAGATCATATATAGCTCAAGCAGTGGGAGTTTTGAACATGTTTATGTCTAACCCTGGTAGGGAGAATTGGACTTTTGTTAAGAAGGTGTTTAGATATTTGTGTGATACTTCAAATTATTGTTTAGTTTAAATCATGGTACTAATAATGTGGATAACTCATTGGACAAACAAGGTTTTGTTGATACAGATTAGGCAGGTGAATTGGATAGTCAAAGGTCCACTAGTAGCTATGTTTTTACTTTGTTTGGAGGTGTAATGAGTTGGATGATTAAGAGGCAACCTATAGTTGCATTTTCCACCATCGAAGAAGAGTATATGGGTGCTACACATGCCTTTAAGGAGGTGGTTTCATTACAAAGACCTAGTAATGACATCGGTTTTGATTGTAGGGCAGTGAACATTATATGTGACAATCAGAGTGCCATATGTTTAGCCAAAAATCCTATGTATTATGCTCATAGTAAGCATGTTGATGTTCAATATCACTTTGTCTAAGAAATGGTTGATAATGGTAAGGTATTGATTGAGAAGGTTGACGCTTTGGATAATGTTGTAATTCTCTCATGAAGCCAATGACCATGAATAAGTTCTCTTGGTGCATGAAGGCCATGGGCCTTGATCACTGTACTTGATTATTTATTTTATTTGTATCTCATGGATGTAATTGCAATGTATAATATCAAGTGGGAGAATTTTAGGATAGGTGACATTATAATTTCTATTATAAGTTGAGTCTCCACATTATTTGGAAAGTGTTCTAGGGGATATGAGGGACAAAATATTTATTATTTATTTTCCTATGATAAATTGTAATTACATTCAAAGAGGTGGATCCATTACTATCATAGTTACAAAGTATTTTAGAGGCATGTTCATTTTGGGCATCCAAATTTGTGAGTGGGGACCACATTATTGTGTATATCCTTGCATGTTATTTACATGTTTTGTATGTTCTTGCATGGTTAGGTACCCAGGTGTGCATGTTGGTGCATGTTCATGCATGAAGATGTTAGAGCCGTCAGAGAGTTATGGAGCACTAGGGATTGAACAATTTTGATTAGTTGTGGGTTAGGTTCCCATGTGAAGGACTTGTGATTATTCAATATTTTATTCCATGTTTATGGGATGTCCACTAAAGGGGGGCGTGGGTTTTTCCAAGTGGTTTTGCTTGTTGTTTTGGGATATCATTTGGGGTATTCTCTCCCACAAAATTCTATATATTGGAGCCTTGAGATGGTGGTTTGTAAGAGTATGTTTGTAGGTTGTTAGAGCGACAAGGTGATCCTAGAGTGTCAAGAGGATTGTTGTATTGATGTTCTTCCTTTAAGACTAATACAAAATTTGGATCTCTTTGGGTGTGGAGTTTTTTTGCAAGGTCTTCTCCACATATATCTTGTGTTTGGTAACTTGTGGTATTGTTGATTTTTCTTTTATTGATGAATTGTTAATCACATAATCTCTTTATGGTAATCTTGTAAACACAATTTTAGATTTGCAACCACATATTAAGTTTTATTGCTACAAGTTTTCATCTTGTTATTCCAAAATGTATTGCCTACAAGGCATATTACACAAATAGGGAAGACTCAACCACAAAAAATCAATTCATGAGACATATCAAATTATGGTGGAGGGAAAAGATATTGACCTTTTTGAGGTGTTGTGATAATAACTATTGAAGAATGTGGAGTGCACTAAGAAGTCCCACTATTAGTTCAAGTATGGAACCTTAATCATATGTTTAACATTTTATTTCATGAATGAATTACCAACCTTTGCAAGTAAGATATGGGACACTAATAGATTGATAATTACACAAATAAATGACCATGTCAAGTTTTTCCAAGACGTTGCTTCCTACATGGCCATGTATTAGGGTTTCTTCAAATACCTTCATCAAAAGTTGCATGAAAGAGAACACATCTCATATGATGCAATTTTTACATACATAAAGGGCATAGTAATCTTAGTAGATAAAGACTACACTCTAATGGAGGATATAAAACCTTTAATGTCATGTATATCAAAACTTTCATATAAAGCTATAGATGCAGAGATTGACTCATATGTGGAAACTTCTATTTAAATACCAAAAGACCCTAATTTGGAGAAGTTTACAACTTACTAGGAGTTCATGGATAACTTGGGGAAAAATAAATCAGAGGAGCATATGGATAGGAATAGAGAGAAACTAAGGGGAAAATGGGGCCTAGGTAAAGAAGAACTAGAGGCAAAAAGCTCATCTACTCCATGAAGGTTCAAAAGACTTCACATAGGAATATCCCTGGCCACATCCACTCAGTTTGAAGGAATCAAAGGTAGAGTAAGAGTAAATTAGCTACCATACCACAACAAAAAGAATCATTGGTAGAAGAAGAATTTGAAGAACTTCAAATGAGTGAAAAAAAAAAGCATAAGAGGAAAAAGAAAAAGGCACAAAAGGAAGCTTCCCTATCAAAAGATTAAGATTAGGAAATGAAGAAGTCTAAAGATCAACAACCGTAAACTTTAATGAATGAGGAGACCTTGTACACTAGATTGTTTAGAAAAGGGTTTTTAGAAAATAAATGTCTATGAAGAGATGGGGGGCCCAAAAGAGCTATTATTGAAGTGACCATAATTAGATATATGGTCACTTCCACATAACATTAGAAGCCTTAATTGACTATTTCCCACCACCTCTAGTTTCCACATTATTCCAAAAGTGGGAACAAGTCATACAAGAAGAATAAAAATTGAAAGAGACAATAAATAAAGAGATAGTCCCATTGGCCACCACAACCTAGAAAGAGAACTTTGGTTAAAACAAAGAATGGGAAAATTAATGTTGAGAATTCTAAGTATTATAAAACAGGTTCAATATGCAATCAAGGAGACCAAAAATAAGGTCTACAAATATATTTGCAAAGAAGAAGAAAAATATGAAGAAGTTCCATCTTCCCTCTATATACACACAAATCCCTCACTTGGTCAACAAGTTCCTTCTCTTTCTCCACCATCTTAAAAGAAACAATAATCCCCTATGACCACTTCCTCAGGTCAATCCATTAAGGGCTTCCTAGCCAAAAAAAAACAAATCCAACCTATAGATACAATATAGTTGGAATATCCATTAATTTGCTCACAAATTGATCTCTCTAACATTACACCTCTACAAAAGTTTCAATTGGGGGATATTTTCACTAAACTACTTGGGGGGACATTTTGAAACAAGTGGATAATATAGAGTAGTTGGAAGATATAATCAAGGATATCTAGAATAAGTGACCATAGGTGCAAGGGGACTCTTCACAACATATCCTGACACAAATTAAATTTTTAGTAGATGGGTTAATTCAAGATACATAGCAAAAAACAACCAACATGCAACACACCATCATTGTGAAACTACAAAAAGCTAAAATCGACGAGGAAAGAAAGAAATGTGACACCACTCACTCATAATTGGAGACACATATCAACACTTAAAGGAATACAAAAATTGATGTCCACATGCTATACCAATTCTTCCTCCAATGGCCTAATATCATAGCAAAAATCAAAGGTCAAATGGATTAGATTGAACTACCTATTCCTTAGGTGGCAAAATATTATGATGCAGTGACAAATATAAACGAACTTACAAGAGAATAAATGAAAACACTAATCACATAGTCTCAACAACTATAATATCAATGAGGGTAGGCAAGGCATAAATTCCAACTACTCAAGGAGGTTGTCAGTTTGAGATTAGCACATATAATAGGGTTTCTTGAATATGCACAAAACTAGCCCTTAAGATCCAGATTCCCACCACACTATTAGAAGTTGAGAGAATACTCACACAAATTAATTTTCATAATCATCTTTTTTAGCAAGCCAAGGCACAATGGGATAGTAATTTTTACTATCTAAAAGATATTTATAAGGCCATCATTATAGCCAACTAACATAAAGATGTCTTGAGGACAAGACAAAATTTTGAAATGGGGGATGATGTTAGTAGGGAAAATTCTAGAGTACAAAACTGTTATAGTCACTCAAGAGCGCAAGCCTCCAAGATCACCTACAAAACTAAAAATAACCTTCTACAAGAGAGAAATAAAGAGAATAAATTTTTAATAGTGAATGCAAGATAATATTAGATCAAATGTAATTAATATGGAATGTACAAGGTTAAAATTGAATGGAATTGGAATGTAATGGAATGATTTACAAATGAGAACCCCTTGGTTATATAGCCAAGGTGAGACATTGGATTAGGATCATGACAAGTGTCTTAATCCTATGTCATGAGAAAAACAACTCATCAAATATTAAATGACATATGAAAAAAGTATTAAATAACATGATAAGATAAGATGAGATCACATGACACCTAAGACTTCTAGAAATATTCCTAGGACCTAAGTAAACTTAAAATGTAAATAGGACCTATAAATGAACTAGATAGGTAAGAAAACTATTTACACCAACACCCCCCCTTAAGTGCAACTTAGAAAGTAGATTATTATGCAAATGATGCAAAGATGGGTCCTAACTACTAGGCCATGTTAGGTACCCATGTACAAACATGATCTCTCACAAAAAAAGAAAATGAGAAAACCCAATGGGACAAAACTCCTATGCAAAAGAGATAGGAAAACAAATAAGAAAGACAAAACCCCATATGAGTAAAAATATACCCCCGCCCCCTGCATAAGAGAGAAGAAGAGATACCATGCAACCCCCCCTCAATATAGAGTCTCATGCAATGATGGTAGAAGCTTGACATTGAATGTTGAAGATGATATAATCTCATCGAAACAACATTCCTCCATTTAGGAAGAAACTAAACCAAGATGGCATGCAAGATTTATTTCCAGTCTTGGAAGGAAGATGGGGGAAGAAGAATCATGTGTGATGTCTTTGAAGTATGCTCAAGTGTCTCCATGTCAATGTCAAAAGTTGACACACTCCAAATAGACATTCTAGGCCATACTAAAGAAGAGTAAAATCCAAAATCTAGTAGAGATGAATTTATAACACAATCCAAAGACAAAGATAACTCCTCTAAAGATAAATATTCCTCCTCCAAATGCTATCCAAAATTATCCACACTCATGTGAAATTGTGAAGAGTGATCATGTAGAGAATGAACAAGAGGTTTAGAGTGTTCTCTCACAATAATTGAATAAGGATCATCTCCATCAAAGAGAAGCTATATACAATCAATTGTGTCTCCCAAATCTAAAATGTGGGACTCAACAAACAAACTTATAATATCTATTAAGTGTTGAACAAGATAACCAAGAAGGGGGGTGAATTACTTGTAACACATTAAAATTTTTAGAACTTCCACCAGAAATTAGAACAATAATTATTCATAAAACCTTTACTCTGCCAATGTGATTAATCATTAATGCAAAAGTAGAAACTAAAAAAAATCACTCACAAAATAATACCATATTTACATGGAAAACCCAATAAGGGAAAAACCATGATGAGGATTAGCTCACAATATAGAGAATATCAAAACCGATTATAAAGGCTCACTACTAAAGAAGGCTCACTGCCAAAATATGACTCACTATCCGAATCAGGAATCATTGTCCAACAAGGGTTAACCACCCAAAGGGCTCACTACCACAAAATTACAAAGAAGATAGAAGATATTTTTTCCACCACAACTCACTCAAACACTTGTAGACATATACATGAATGATAGAGTACACCTTCAACTCACTGCTTCTAGAAACTTAACAATTAGATTTCACACTGATTTACTCAAACTCACATCACATACATTATTTTGCATCTATCTCTCATCTATCTTGCTTGCATTTGTATCATCATCATATCTTTCACAAAAAAATATACCGTCTTCAACTTTGAAACTCATCCAAAGTTTTCCATACACCATTTGCATTTACAAATTCAAATTAAGTCAATGCCAAAATATTCTACAGTGGAATTAGAATGAGGATGACCCAAACACACTTGATGAGGACCCAAATAAGTCCCAACATGTCTCAACATGCTTCCATGATCTTTACAAGTAGTGCTAAACACAAGGTTAGCCAATACTCATGCAAAAAACCTAAAAAATTAAGCACACACAACCTTAACATGATCCAATCTTTCTAGATAACAAAATTCACTTTGACACGATCTCTTCAACTTATCATAAAAAATACAAGACATAAAACTTGAATAAGAAGAAATCCGAAGCAACTACATTTCTCCCGAACCTCATCCAAATACACAGAAAAACACAATTCACAACTGGTGAACATAACTCGCACTGTATAATAATCCAAAAACCCAAAATATGGATATAGCAGCTTCTCACAACCATGAACAATACCTCATATCCTTACTAGCATAGAAACACATTCCAGAGCAAAACTCAGAGCAAACACTAAATACCTGCAACCTTCCTTTGTTACAATTTTCTCAATATCTTCGACATATATAGCCAATATACATTACAATAGCAACTAGTTGACCAGTTAACTAGTTGACATCAATGAAAACACTTTCATACTTGAAAAAATCTCCCCCTTTGTCATTGATGGAAACACATGATGTGAAAAACCATCAAAGACAACACAAAAACTCTGAACACTACTTTCTCATTATTTTATTTTCTCCCCCTTAGTAGATAATTTTTTTCACATGATACTTTCTTCCTTTTCACATCTTCCTCTCCCCATTTGAAATCAATGGAAAAGGAAAAATATGATTTACATTGATTTCCCCTTTGACATTAAGAACAAAATACTCTTTCAATGACAACACATGACACTACTTGCTCCCCCTGAGAGGTATCCACCAAAACATCATTCCAGAAGAAAGAAAAATCCATAAATCCATTGGATTGATGCATCTCCATATGCATCTAGTTCAAGAAAGGGGGGGAAATAACCCCTAACCTCTCCTAGATATACTCAAAAGTATCTTTAGGAAGAGCCTTTGTAAATATGTAAACCTAATTTTTCATGTAGGTACATACTCAAGTTTTACATCATTCTCCACAACCTTAGAACTCTCTCAAAAAGTGATACCTAATAGATATATGCTTTGTCCTTGAGTGCATCAATGGATTCTTTGAAATGTTAATTGCACTTGTATTATAGCAGAAGATAGAAATATGATCATCATATATTACTCTAATATCTTTCAATGTTTGTTTCATCCACAACACTTGTGTATAACAAGATGCTGCGGAAATATACTCAGCTTTAGCAGTAGATAAGGAAATTAAATCTTGCTTTTTACTTAACCAAGCCACCAATATATAACCAAGAGAGAATGCACCACCGCTTACATACTTTTTCTGTCATCTACACAACCTACCCAATCAACATCTTTATAAGCATTTATTGTAAAATTAGTATCCCTAGGATACCTCAAGCCATAATATCGAGTGACATTCAAATATCTAAATATCCGTTTAATAACAACATGTGTTTCTTTAGGATCTTCTTGAAATCTAGCCACAATAAAAACTGTATGCATAATATCCGGTCTAGTAGCAATTAAATACATCAGCCCTCCAATCATAGATCTATATTTTCTCTGGTCAGCCTTAGGTGAATCATCATCTTTACTCAATTTACAAGCAATCACCATAGTAGTGCATACCGGTTTGGAACCATCCATCCCAAAATTCTTCAACATTTCTTTCAAATATTTTGATTGTGAAATAAAAATTCCTTTTTCTATTTGATTGATTTGTAGCCCAAGAAAGAAATGCATCTCACCAAACATAGATATCTTGGTGTACGAGCACCTTGTCCTCAAAATGCATTCATAAGGCAAAAAAAATTGAAAATTTGAGTTTCTAAATATGTAAATCTTTGTAATAGGTCATTAGAGGTAATATTGGATGTAATTAAGTCCTTGAATAGGTCTTTTAGGAGGTTTATTAGGTAAATTGGCAAAAATGTAAAAATGTTGCTAAAAGGGTGAAAGTTGTCAATAATGTAAAAAGATGCAAAAGTGGAAAATTGCACAAAGAAGATGAAAGGTCACTTTTGTCCTAGGTCGTTAGGAGGTACTTGGAAGATGATTAGACAAGTGAAAATTCCTTTAAAAGGCTATATGCTCGTTTGTAATGATGGGGGTGGTTGAGATTCTGATTTTGAATAAAGAGGAATACAGTTTTTATGCATTTTTCATCAGAAAACCACTGTTCCAGGCTTGTGTACAGCCCTGTATGAGCATGAAAGTGCAGTTGAATGTTTTTAAATGATATTTTGATCAATCACCTTCCTTTTCCTTTTTATTTCATGCATTTTGGTTCTGTTTAGAGTTAGTTATGGTAAATTTTCTCAAAACTGTTAAAACTCCTGTCTAGGGTAAACAATGGCATGTAGAATTTGTGTTTCTCTCAATTTACTCATTGGAGTGTGCTGAAATATGGTGGATTTATTCTATATATCATCATATTTCATTCTTATAACATTTTATACCAAGTGATTAAGTCTGATGTATGAAATATGGAAGTTTATGACTGTACAAACTGTCAAACATAACATTTGCAAATAGTTTGGAGGAATAAAGCCTAGGGTTTGTTAAAATACCATTGAGTAAGGACTCTTGAGGGATTTATGAGAATGTAGATACCAAATGAAGACTATTTAAAGCACTATACAAGAGTATTTGAACCTAGGACATGGAGAACCAATAAGTCCTATGTTGACTTGGCCTAATTTCAGGTGAAGAAAGTCATTTTTGGAGTATGTTTTCCAAAGAAACCTAAATTGATTCTCACATATGTTTTAAATTACCTTGAGGGGCATTCAAAACACTAATTACAGTCCTGAGGTAGGGTGTATATTAGGAGTTATGATTGACAGTCTGTGCTTGCAGGGCTACTAGGAAATGGTTGCTAGAAGAATGCAAGACCAAAATACTGATGGGCAGACCCTTGTAAATGTTTGTATTGAGTCATTTCTATCTGAATGGTGAAATTGAAGGTGTATAATGGTTTGGAAGAGGTCTATGATCATGGATTCGTCATTTTTATGTTTTGGTGCTTGGTGAATGCAAGCTACCTCAAAGAAGGAATTGGTAAATGTTGACTGTACTAATTAGGTCAAAGTTATCTAATGAATTTTTTCCTTTGATTAGTTTAAATGAGGTTGTTAATGGTGTTTCAAGTAATTATGAAGGCTTAGAAGTAAGATTGCATGAATTGTGGATATTTTTCCTTGTAAAAGCAAGCAAAATTGATGAGTGATTTGGTGAAGAGTTAGTTGGTTCAGTGCCTTTAATTAGGTTATTGACTTGTTTTAGTTATGGTAAAGATGAATTTGTATTTGATAATGATGTGGTCTAATGATTTAAGAAATGGATGAATGAAGGGTTAAGGAAAATTGAGGATTTTGTTGAGTTGTTAAGTGTAATTTGGTAAAATGAATGGGAATTGTTGAGGTTTTGTATTGATCTTCTCCAAGTTGAGTGTGGGTCTGATGAACCCCTGATGAATTGTGTTTGAGAATAGATGATCTTGAATCATATCTCAAACTCATTTTGCATTTCTTCAGAAACATTTTGCACATTGTTTCATTTCCTCCAAAGATAATGCCATCAACATATACTACTACTATCAAGATCTTTTCATTTTCAATTTTAAAGTACAAATTACTATCTAATGTACCTTTATTGAAACCTTACTAAATAAAATATCTATCTAACCTTGCATACCAATATATAGGAGCTTGATTTAATACATATAAATCATTTTTCAATCTACAGAGATTATTTGGTTGATCTGACAACTAAAATCCTTCCAGTTGTTCCATGTAGACTTATTCCAATTCACCATTCAAGAATGCAAACTTTACATCCATCTGATAGACCTTGAAATATTTATGAGCAAAAAGTACTAATTTTTTTTTGATAGCTTCCACCCAATCCTCATCTTTACATGCTTCACTTATGGTCTTTGGTTCAACCTCAAAAAGTAAACATAGATTTATCTCACCAGTAGCAGTAGCTCTGTTTCTTATCAATACTCCTTTCCTCTTTTCTCCAATGATTTGATCTTTTGAATGATTCTTTTGTACATATTTAGGTGTCTTTGGGGCCACCACTGTATCTTCTTCTTCTTCATTCTACTTTTCCTATTCTTCCACAATTTCTTCAACTTCTATACAATCAGGTTCATTAGATACATATCCATCAACTTCAATTGAATTATTCACTACTTCATCAACCTTGACATTTGTGTTTTCTATAATCTTTCTCAGTATTTTATTGAAACATTTGTAATCTTTGATTTTGGTAGAATATCCAAGGAAGATACCTTCATCACATATATCATCAAATTTCCCTAAATTTTCTTCATCCCTTTTGATAACATTTTCTTCCGAATACCTTGAAATACTTAATAGTAGAAATTCTTCACACCATAGCTCATAAGAGGTCTTAGTACTGTTAGATTTTGCTTGAACTTGATTGAAAACATAAATAGCAGTGTGAATATATTCTCTCCAGTAAACTTCTAGTAGACTAGCTTCAGTAATCATTGATCTATCAGCTTCTTGAATCGTTCTATTCTTTCTTACAACTCCATTTTTCTAAGGAGTTCTAGGAGCAGATAATTATCTTTTTATTCCACAAACTTCAAAAAACATATTAAACTCATGGGAGGTGAATTCACCACCTCTGTTAAACCTCAATCATTTTATTCTAAAATTTACTTCATTCTCTACCATAACTTTGAATGCCTTGAATCTATCTAACATGCATCAAATTTCTCTCTAAGAAACATAACCCATGTATACCTAAAGTAATCATCAATTAGAAGCATAAATTACCTTTCACCTTGTAGAATTTTCACTCTTGTAGGACCATAGGGATTTGTATGAATCAAATCCAGTAGTCTAGTAGTAGATTGTTCCTTTGATCTGAAGTTGATTTTAGCTTTCTTTCCAAGTTGACAATTCTTGCAAATAACATTAACATGATTTGTAATCCTTGGTAAATATCTTATGACTTGTACTACACTAATCCTCACCAAGTTTTCAAAATTCATATGACACATTCTCTAGTGCCATAACCAATTGTCATTAATCTGAGACATAAAGCACTCTCCATCAACACGCTCAAGTTGATATATATTTCCTTCAGACTTCTTTCCTGTAGCAATCACTGTTTCAGATCCTTTCATAATTTCACATCTCTCATCCTCAAATACAATATTATATCCTTTACTACACATCTATCCAACACTCAATAGATTATTCCTTAAACCATTAACATAGTAGACATCGTTAGTATTATGCTTGCCATCAAAACTTACTGAACCTATTTCACAAATCTTAGCACTAGTATCATCTCCAAACTTAACCGAGCTTCCATCATATTTTTCAAGTTTAAAAAACTTACTTTTGTCATTAGTCATGTTATGCAAACAACCACTGTCAAAAACCCAATAGTTCTTTTCTTGTTTACCATGAAGAGCAGAAATTACAGTAGCTTCAAATTTCTCTGGAGCACTTTCTTTTACCTATGTTTCAGTATTATCAGAAGTAGATTCATATTTTATAGCCAAGAACAAGCATTCATTGTCATCAAAATCCCCATAATCAAATTCTTCATTAGAAATACTAGCATCCTCATTCACATAGTATGCTCTCTTAATCATCTTTCCTTTTTTTTCTTTACTCAATCTATGTTTATTCTTCTTAGCTCTTTCCAAACATCTCAAAGCATAATGACCTATTCCTCCACAACTAAAGCATTTAAAGGGTAACTTACCTTCATAATTACTGGAGCCTTTCTTCATCCTTCTCACAAAGTTAGCTTCTACTTCATTGGGGTTCTCTTCATCTAGATCATTGGTTCTTGTAGCCTTGAACGTAGTTTCTATCTTCAATCCATTTCTCAAGCTATGCTTTCTCATTTCACAAGATGTTAGAGTTCTCAATGACTGATATTTAGTATAAGTATTGTAATCTATGGATTCTTCAATAGTAGATACCTTTTCATTGTATGCATCAAGGAGAGTTATAAGAATATTCTTCACAATCCTTGATTCATCTACTGTAGCACCAAGTCCTCGCACTCCACCTACTATCTCATCCATTCTTTGTACATAGGATTTAATGTTCTCATCTTCAGACATATGTAGGATCTCAAATTATGCCTCCAAATTCCGCAACTTTGCTTCTTTGACCTTTTCATCTCCTTCATGCATCTTTTCTAAAGCATCCCAAACTTCTTATGTAGTCTTCAAATTTTGAACTTTAATCAACTCAGAATGTGAAAGACTATTCTTCAGAATGAACTTTTCCTTATTGTTTGTTTCATGCACCTTGATTTCATCAGCTGTACTCGAACCATTAGTAGGAGTGTAAGTAGTCTTATAGGCTTTCTCAACATCATATCCATAGTACTCCAGATCTCCTTCCATCTTTATTTTCTAGATAACATAATTAGTTCCATAAAACCTATGATACTCAAAAGTGACCTTTCTTTCCATCTTGAACCTTCCTTAAGTGGTTAAGCTCCTCTCCAAGGAACCAAGATCTGATACTAATTGTTGAACAAGACAACTAAGAGGGGGGTGAATCAGTTGTAACACATTAAACCTTTTAGAACTTCCACTAGAAATTAGGTATTGACACCAAAAAATTCTATGGTGGAATTAGAATGATGGTGACCCAAACAATAAGCCCCAACATGCCTCAACACATTTCCATGATCTTCATAAGTAGTGATAAACACAAGATTGGCCAATAATCATGAAAAACACCTAAAAAATAAAGCACATACAACATTAACATGATCCAATCTTTCTAGATAACAAAATTAACTTTGAAATGATATCTTCAACTTATCTTGAAAATCACAAGACATAAAACTCAAACAAGAAGAAATTCAAAGCAATTCTCCCAGACCTTAGCCAGACACATAGAAAACACAGTTCACAACTAGTGAACATAACTCACACTGTATAATGATCCAAAAACTCAAAATCTAGATAAAGCAGCTTCCCACAACCACAAAAATTACCTCAAATCCTTACTAGCATAGCAACACATTCTGGAGAAAAACTTGGAGCAAACACTGAATACTTGTAACCTTCCTTTATTATAATTTCTCAATATCCTTGACATATACAACCAATATACATGACAATAAAAACCAATTTACCAATTAACCAGTTGACATCAATGAAAACACCTTCATATTTGCAACATTAAGTACTTGTCCCAAGTAGCCATATCTAGAAGATGATGTATATCCTACATTACTAAATCATAAAAATCCAAAACTATTACAAGACAAGCATCATCAAATGCAATATAAGGTGGAGGAGATGAAATACAAGGCTCAATAATGAGTTCACTTGTGAGAACACCCAAGTTCAAGTAGCCAAAATTATCATCAAATTTATTATCCACACTAGAGGTGTGATCAACAGTCTAAGGATCAAAGCCATCATTAGAAGCAAATATACAAAGGTTTATAACCAAGATGAATGATCAACCATCCCAATAGAAATAATCTCTCTATTCTCCACGTCTCTAATGATAACTAAATCAAGAGTGAATTCCATAGTCCTCCCTACTCCATCATGAGTAATCTGATAGATGGAAAGAAGATTTTTTTCCAAATGTGGTACACACAAAACATATTTTAAGTTCCCTTCCTAATATCAATAGATCTCTTCCTAATTATATGCATGTATGTATTGTTTCCCATCAATATAAGTGAAATAGCACAAGGCTCAAAAGAAGAGAATATAGAATGTGAATATGTCATATGATGAGATGATCCTGAATCTAGAAGCCATCTCCCTGATCCAAGACTTGTAGAAGCACAAAGAGCTCATTCTTTTCTACTTGATGTAGTAACTATACTAGCATGGCATTTTTCCTTATTAAACTATTTTGAAGAAGAATTTGACTCGTACATTCTAGAAGGTAGATCAATATTATTATTTTTAAGATGTTTCAATTCAACAGTATCCTTCTTATAACAAGAATTTTCTTCATGTCCAAGCTTCTTGCAATATGAACAAGTAGGCTTGTCCTTCTTAGATGATTTCTCTTTGTAAGAGGATTTATTTTGTGCTTGATTTGAATGTGAATTGCTCTTTACTTTCTTATGTTTCTTATCTTAATTTTCTTACTCTTTCATGTGACTAACCAAAAATTCCTGACATTTAGGTGACTTTATGAGACCCATAGAAAGAAGCTTTTTTTTTTCTCATGTATTAACATCTCAAAAGAATCTACAAATGAAGGTGTAGTATATGCAAACACCATAGTTAACCTATCAATATGAAAGATGGAAATAAAAATTTCATAATTAAAATAAAGTTTGTTTAATGCATTATAGACCAAATGAATGTCCTTTTTTATCAATTTCATATGCTTTACATTTCTCTCTTATATCATTGATCTTAGTGATTTAGTCCTAGATGTTAAAGTTATTAGGATCAAGGCTCATCAATTCATTATCAACTTGATAACATCTTTTCATCTATAGTTCCATACAATTTTTTCAATCTGCATCATGCCTCATGAGAATCCTTACATGATTCAATTTTAAACAAT
>VDFB02047230.1:158883617-158906285 GCA_007258455.2 Sequoia sempervirens
CTTGGAGTAGGGACCCTCTTTTCTGGTGTCTTTTGACCTTTGGTTTTATTGGACTTATCCTTTTGAGGTCTTGACATGTCGGTTTCACTGGCTTTGACCTTGCCTTGAGGCTGGAATTGATTAAAATTGAGTCTAAAGAAAAATCTGGGTTTTCACCTAGGTCTGGGATTTTTCAGCTCCAGCGGATTTTCCCGGGCCATGGTTCTTTGTCCGTTTCTAGCTGGATTCTCCAAATCCGGGTTTTTGCTTGATCCAGGGATTTTCCGGTTCTTGCGGATTTTCCCGGTCTGCACTAAAATCCTAGACCTCATCACTTCCCTGGTTTCTGCATTTTCGCGAAATTTGTGTTTCCGCGTATCTTGAGATTTTTTGAAATTTCGTCCTGGGCTCGGGTTTTCGGATTTGTCAGAAGTGTCTTGTCGCTCATTAATGCTTAAGTACCTTTGCTCAGACGAGTATATGGGTGGATTTGGGGCATTTTAAGCGTCATTCTAATTTCATCTATTCACTTGTTGATTGCTCTGGCGATTAGGAATTTCCATTTAAGCTTTGAAGATCGATCTTGACTCGTGTGCGTGAGGATTGTTTGGGTGCCGGTGTTTGGATTTTCATTGCTAGGACGTGTTTACTTCGTGGTCATTTTTTTGAGCTTGATTTTCTTCTGAATTAATCCATGGTATGTTATCGATGGCCCCTCTTGTTTGTCTACGCAATGATTGAGTTCTTCCGTATTGAATGGTGATCATTTTGGGTCGGCCTTTACTGGGTTTTGATTCCGCATTTGTAGAGTCAGGGTTTGACTCATTTTGTTGTAGAACCCCATCACTCACGCCCTATGAGCGCTATTTATCCATTAGATGGCAAGTGTATCCTTTAGACGGGGTTTTGGATTAGATTGTTTGCCCTTTTAGTGCGAAATTTTCCATTTGCAGGGTTAGGGTTTCTTTGATGCTCGGCCCAGAATAACGGATTTCTGATGATTTGCCAATCTTGCCCTTCTATTACGCTGATCTCCACCCTGTGAGGATTCAGAGTGCCTTAGATTGATCTTCGTCGATAATATTTTAAAACCTTAGGCTTACTCTGGTTTTAATGGCGGGAGGGTTTTTTTTCACCAAAATTAGGGCATCATCGTTTTGCCTGGAGGATTCATCGTTTGAGGTCTTTTGAAGTCTAATTTCCTTCACATTTTGAATCTTGTTGGTTGGTATCAATTTCGGGACTATTCGAGTCCAGGTAGAAAGGTTTGCATGATCATTTGGTCGTTAGTTCGCGTGTCACCATTTTTCGGGTTTCCAAAGTCCCCGTGGAATTCCTCCGCATTCGGATTTTCCCAGTTTCGGTTGATTCTGCGGGGCATAACAATTTCTAGAGTTCTTCAAACTGTTCGTGAAAATCCATCTCACCCGGTTTTTTCCGGTTTTCCTGTCTATTTTTATTTTATTCGATTTTCTGAAGATAGGACTAATGGAGTGAATGCTAATTGCTTATTTCTTGTTGCTAGTGAGTGAATTTCATGATAATTTGATGATTTTTGGTTGTATTAATGATTTATTTGACTAATGATGCTTTGGCAGCGAGAATCCGTCTGGGTCGGATTTCTCCGAAATTCCGCCCTGACTTGATTTTCCCGGTTTGCATGATCTTCTCGGACGGCTTTATTTCTCTGGATTTTCAAAGATTAACAATTTGTGATGGATTTTAATTGCTTTATATGATTTTAGGCTAACCTTTGGACTGGAATATGCATGATAATAAAATACTAATGATGTCTTTTGTGAGTGCAGGCCGAATCAAGCAAAGCTGCTTCCAGAAAATCTAAGGGTGGCACGGAGGGGTCATCCATTTCTGAGGAAGAGCGATTAAGATTGGATATTAAGAGTCAGCTTCCTGAGAGCAGGATATCCTCCGTATGGTCCGAAGTGTCTGTTACTACTGTGGGAGCTTGGAGGTATGAAGAGTTTAAGCAGAGGACAGTTGAGAAGGATTTGTCGGTCTTAAGGAATGGAATGATGAAGTCTGGACTTGTGCATGTGGCTAGTTTTCCTCCAGTGATCCAATGTTATGAGTTGATTCTAGAATGTGCTAGGCAATATGACTTCGACACACAGAGGGTCATCAGTACTGAGGGAAGAGTCTTGGCCAACTTTAGTCTTGTCTCTATTGCCCAAGCCTTCGGCATGCCTGACCTGCCTTCAGTGTGTGCTTTGAACATAGACATGGCTAAAACATGCTATGAGAATGAGCCAGTCAAGGCTCAACAAATAATCAATTCATGGTTAGAGAAACCAAAGTCCCACCATTCTAAATTGCCTAAGCAGTTGCACAGAGTTAAGTTCAGGTCGGATGTTTATGATGCCATAACATTTTTGAGCAGAGTAGTTGGTTTGAAGACTGCCAGGGTGCTAGAGAGCTAGATGGTCCATGTGATCACCAAGGTTGAGCAAGGAACTAACTATCACTGGGCATGGCTTATTAGTGTTGAAATTGACAAACAGCTGAGGAATGTTCTGAAGACTAAGAGGTTCACTATGTCATCTTATGTCATATATGTGTTAGCCAGATTCTACCCATACAAGGGTCTGAATCCACGAGGGATGCTTGGACAGGATATTATCTACGAGGTCTATCCAGAACTGCACCTAGGATACAAGAACTACAGAAGAGCCAATGATGCCTTCACGATGCATATCACTAGGATGCTACAGAATGCTGAGCATATGAGACTGTCAGATGGAGCCAAAGGGCTGATAAAGAATTATGGGGCCTGGTTTATCCAATTTCCCACTTTTACTTACATTCGGATTGATGGATGCCTAGTCGCTCCATACAGGTTACCTAGGTACCCCACTGATCACATTGTGTTGTTTGAGGTTATGAGGCAGATTTGTGAGTTTGATGCCATTGTGAAGAAAGAAAAGCATAAGACAGGCTTTGGTGGGGATTTCCCCCTTGGAATTGGTGTGGCAGAGGTGTGCCCCTCTATTCAATCAGCACATATGGCAGGAAATGAGCTAGCAGCATATGGTTTCTCCTTCCACTCAAAAAGGATGAACTTTGACATCACAGGAGAGGCACAGAAGAAGGCCACTAGGGAATATCGGCATAAAAGTGACCTAGAAGACTATTGGGTCAACATCAAGGATGATCTTGAAGCAAGAAAGAAGAGATATTCCAGACTCCCTGTTGATGCAATTAGACAATACAATGTCAAGTTGATCCCGGACCAACTGGAGGACGATGGAAACTTGGTTCAACATCATGCTTATGAAACTGTGAAGGACAGGTCAGTCGGGGATATCAACTGGAACGATGATGAGGTCACGGAGTTAGAAGAATGAATGGCCCCGGTTGTGAAATTCACCTCTTCCTGGTTGAAACATAAAATTTGGGAGCTAGAAAGCGAGAAGGTGACTTGTACCTTCAACTTGATGGGAGATCTTAACCCTATGTCCACTTCAAAGGAATCCGGGAAAGATGACCCCAAAGGGAAAGCTGCAAAGAGCTCTCCTTTCAAAATAAAGATCAGAGGTCCCAAGGAGAGTGGGCCTGAATCAAAGAGGAAGCCAAAAGGAAAAAGGAGATGGCAGACTTTGAAGATTGGTACGTCCTTTGATGAGGAAGAGTTGGAAAAAGTAGAAGAGGGGGATGCTCCTCCACCACCGAAGAAGACAAGAACAACAAGACTCTCAAAGAAGAAGGCTCAGGAAGTATCAAAGGATGATCCTCTGATTGTTGATGTGGAAAGTTTGAGGGGAGAAAAGACTAAACTTTACACAAGGAGATCCAGGACTCCCTCTCCAAAGGGCACGGTGCCAAAGATAGATCCTCCGCTGGAATCACCAGTCACGGAGCCACCTGAGACTGCTTCCCCACCACCAAGTCTATCTGAGCAGGAAAATCCTGAGGAGCAGGAAACTAGTGGAGAGGCAGAGCCGTTCAAGGAAGGGACACTCTTTGGAGAGGCAGCCGAGCTTGAAGCTGAAGAGGAGGAAAGGCATACTTCTCCTTTGGTGCAATACGAGGATTCTCCGGAAAGTGACAGAAGCTGCAGATCACCTGAAAAGGAGGACAATCCTGCTGAGACTCCATCACCAGTGCAGCCAGAGGTGGATCTTGAAGAAATTGATCAAGGTGAGCAGCTCTCTGAGAAAGAGGAACTACAGAGGAAGAAGAGAAAATGACAGAACAGCCGAAAGAAACAAGAACAGAAGAAATTCGGGTAGAGCCTGTAGCCCCGGACTGGCTAGAAAAAGAGCTTGTAAGGAAAAAGCAGGTGGTAGTTGAAGATACTCCCTTGGATTGGGATGAGATGTTGTCAAAAATTGGAAAAGGGAAGAAAAAGAAGGCAGCCAAGGTGGTGTCCAAGGTGGAAAGAGATGAGGCAAATAACAGGGTCATCCACATTGCCACCCCTGCCGCGGACAAGACAAGACAAGAGGTCACTGGTCAAGATTACAGTGTGCAAACGATCAACCTTGGACCGGCATCCATAGAGCAGGACATCGAGGAATATGAGGGGTCCAGTGCTGTGATCATCGGCAGATTGAGGAAGGAAACCTAGACCAAACATGAGCCAAGGAAAGAGAATGAAAGACTTAAGAAATGTTTGGAGGAGGTAATGAAGCCTTTGCAATCTCTCCATCCTTCTTCATCTGCTACTCCTGGCTTTCTACCCAAAGAAACTATCTCTGGAATTGAGAAGATGAAAACCTCTGCCCAAACTGCAGTAGACTGGCTAAAGAATGTGCAAACAAAGGGAGATGATGCAATCAAGGACATCCTTTTAGTTGGGAAAGATGCAGTCCGAGCCAAGGAACTGCTAGATTATGTGCTGTCCCAGGACAAAGAAGACATTGACCTCTTGCTGCAGAAATCTAGGGTCATCATGGGACATGGTAAGGAACAGCTAGTGGTGGATGGAATTCTTCCTTCTTCTAGATTGGATGAACCCTAGGAATGGTTTGAGGCTCTGCAGATTAGGCAGAAGGCCATAAAAAGGATCCAAAAATGAAAGAAATCAATTGATGGTGATCTTACTGCAGTGTATGATGGATGCATTGCCTTCTTTGAGGTGATGAATGGAAGGAGAAAGATTGCCCCAAAATATCTGAGTCTGGAGCAGCTAAAAGAGTGGTGGCATGAAGTCTATGCCCCAGATTCAGAGAATGTTATAACTGCCCACCAGTTAGATGATGCAGCCACATATCTGGCAGTGATGGACAAATATCAGGCCAATAAGGAGGAATGGAATAAAATTGTTGACCAATCAAAAGAAGAGATTGATTCCATTAGATGTCGGCTTAAGATAAAACCTCTGCCACCTGTCGCCAAGCTGGATGGAGCATTCTTGAGGGTCCAGGGATCATCAGTTCAGAGAAGGGATAAGGGAAGTGGCAGTTAATGCCTATTTTGAGATTTGTGCTTCCCTATTATCATAGGGCATGCATTGGACCGAGCTACATTGGGGACTGTGTCAAGGCCGACCTTGATGGTGGATGGCATTTAATGTGTGCCTTACTTTGATTTCCTTAGGCCGACTTGTTTTAGAAATTATATTTATCTTGTAAAAATGTTTGGTTGGGCCGACATATCTTGGGATTTGATATAAAAAGGCATTCTCGCCTCATTGTAAAGGGTTAGACATTAGAAATTTAAGAGAAGAGACAATAGAGTTAGAGCATTTTTGTGAGTTTCTTGAAGCAAGTATTGTATCAGAACAGTGCAATTGTTGCAATATTTTGATGAATTAATACAATTGAAGACATTGTGGTTTTCCTGGTGAAATCTCTTGTATTGGTTTATTTCTCATGGTTCCTTTTGTTCTATCTTTCAAATTGCTTGGAGATTTAGGGTTTAGTGTTCAGAATTAAAATAGTTTTAGCCCGTTGAGTGATGTTTATGATTTCTTATTTGGAATGTTTGTAGTAATCTCTGGTCTATACTCCCAGTAACTATCTGATTGTAGTAGGCTGGTGAAGTCAACCTGGACCATATATTTAATGTGCTTAAGTTCAATTGTAGATGAATATCTATGATTTGAGAATCTATAAACCTTAGAAGATTGCACTATTCTTGTGATATTTCATTGTGGGTTGATCAAGGATTGGTTATTTGAGATTGGTCCATTCCAGATATCTATCATTTGCATTGTTCATTCTAGGAACAGTTTAGATCTTATCATATCCTTGCACCCTTATCTTTTGCTGTTTCTTTATCATCTGATTAGATTTAGGATTAAAGATCATTACATTGCAAAATCTGATAAATTGAAGGATACAGTTTGCTTGTAGTAAGGTCCCTTTGTGATTACCAGCATTTTCACATAATTATCTGAGTTGTTTATGCATTGTCATGACCTGACACCCTAGAGACCTTGGGGTGATTTTCAGTGATTTATTATTGAAGATTACCTTTCAAGAGAGATAGAATATTGTATTATGTCTGAGTTGTTGCTGTGCAGAAAACACCATCAACAGATTGGCACTAGAAGGAGGGCCTGAATGAGCACACTGGATCATTTCTTGAACGCCATCCCTCCTGAAAGATATAGGAGAAATACCAGATCTACCATAGGAGAGGAGGACTTACAGGAATTGTAGTTCCCGAATAGGTCAAAAAGGACTCGAGAAAGGGGAGAATCATCATCACCCCTCCCCTCACCAGCATCGTCCACATCATCACATCCTGAGGTTGAAGCTAAACCCATCCCTGAGGCCATTCCCATTCAACAGCCTCAGCCCGTCATAAACCAACCACAACCACCTCCCCCACTCTTACCAATGGCTTTCCTTACTAATAATCCGTCACCCTTGTTCTTCCAGGCCTACAATGTAATTCCCAAAAACCCCAAACATTTTTGTTCAAAATTCCATGTCAATGATCCAAACAGGACTGCAGAAGAACATGTGAGGATTTTCCAAACCTGTCTCAAGGATAGAGGGATTGTTCATGAGGATGTTGCCTGTAGGTTGTTTCCTTATTCACTAGGAGAAGAGGCCTTTTACTGGTACAACCTTCTCCCTTTCGGTTCAATTCTCAACTGGAATGATCTTGAAAAGACCTTTTTACAGAAGTTCCGAATACCCAGCAGTGCCAATGAGTTATATCTATAATTCATCAAAGTTAAGAGAGGTTAATGAACCCATATCCAGTTTCAATAATAGGTTCCACCGTACATTTACCAGACTTCAAGATCCATATGTTTTAGA
This sequence comes from Sequoia sempervirens, assembly GCA_007258455.2. Taxonomy (NCBI): domain Eukaryota; kingdom Viridiplantae; phylum Streptophyta; class Pinopsida; order Cupressales; family Cupressaceae; genus Sequoia; species Sequoia sempervirens. The sequence continues at coordinate 158,890,829 of VDFB02047230.1, forward strand.
TGATAATACAGCCCTGGGAGTCTATTATGAAGCTTTGGATAGTCTCACAGCAACCTTCCTGAAATGGAGACCTAATCCTCCAGGTACCCTAACTGATGCCTATACAGAGGCTGTCAAGCTCAACAAAGATTTGAAACAACACTTGACAAGACCATTACCTTCTTTAGGACCAGTTGCACATCCCAACTAGGTCTAGGCAGTGAATCATGCACTTGCTAATCACACTCCAATCATGAATTCAGTTCCTCAATTACCCTTGGTGCCACACCCCGGTCATCCTATGAGCCAGGCTTCCCCAATGACGAACTTCCCTCAATAGCAGGTTAACCAGCCTATGTATCTGTCATAGTTGAATAGTTTCCCTGCTTATTTGCAGAATTATTGGGTGTTGCATCAATCTATGGGATCTGCTACGATGCCCGCCCCTCCTCAGAATAACCAAAACCAGATCCCTTACCGAGATCCAAATAGGGAAAGGATTGATGAAATGGCAAAGCAAATAAATAAGCTAAATCTAGAAGTGACTTACCTAAGGAATCATAATAACCAATTACAAGCTGCCCAAAAGAGTATGCAATTCAATTAGAACAGAGAGTTTCCACAAGGATAGAGTTTTGACCGAGGACAACGCAATGACAGGGGATTCTATAATGACAGGGGGTATCAGGATAGGGGTTACAACAATGATAGGAGGAAAAATTTTGATAGAGGCCAAAGTAGTGGATCAAGATTTGACAAAAAGCCATCACAAGGACAGAATAGAACTTGGAATACAAGACCTAATAATGGAGGAGTCCCCACCCCATTAGATCAACCAGTTAATCAAGTGGTCAACCAACCTGCAAATCAGCCTGTCAACTAGGACAAGCCTCCCAGTGGTGTATATCTGGCTGAAGTAGCCTTATCAGGATGGTGTAGGCTTCATAAGACGAGCCAACATTCAGAGTTAGAATGTCCAGAATTCCAGACTGCTGCCTCTATTTTCCAGTATGAGGTAGAAAATAATTCAAATAGATAGGAAATTGTTCCCTCCACACCATATGATTCTCCTGTGCTGGTGTTAAATCATGCTCCTTTCCCAACAAGTAAGGAAAACATGCCAGAAGAAGAACCTAATTCTCAAGAGGAAAGGGAAGACCAAATCTACAATGGAGATGAAGTTGCTCATTTATTCAATGAGGAAGTAATGAATGATAATGGCCCCTTGGATCAGGAAGAAAATTATGTTGAAGAAGTACAGATGTTTCAGAGACAAGGTCTGAGGGATATGCCTCATAAGCGTCCACATCCTGGGGGACCTTTTACCACCTCCATTCCTCCCAACAACTTTAATACCCCTCTGGATCCTAATGCTAGCAATAATCCATCCTATCCACCTGTTTCCAAACAATACCTTTCGAAGGAAAGACAAGCCCAAATAGACCAGCAGAAGGAAAAGACTGTTCAAGCTGGCAAGGACAAGGTGGATGAACCTTCTAGGGAGGCTTCTACTGATATGAACGAGGAGCAGATGGCTTCGTATATTACTGAGGAGTTCAAGAAATGAAAGGTAAATCTTTCAGCATTCGAGTTATTAAGATTCCTTACAATTAGGAAGGCAGTTTTAGGTACCTATGAGGCACAACCAATGTCTTTGGATAAGCCTTCTGGTGAGAATATTAGCCAGACCTCCGGCTCTCAGCTGGTGAAGACACAAAATCGGACTAACTTGTCTCCTGGAGATAAAAGAAAGGAAAAGGATAGGACTCAAGTGGCCCAGGTAGATACTCAGCCTGCTTTGTTTCAAGGAAAGACAAAAACTCCACCATTCCTGATTTCTGTGTGCATCTTCGGTAAGAACTTACACAATTGCTTATTAGATTCTGGTGCTTCCACCAATGTGATGCCATTTGGAGTTTGTAGAGCTCTAGGAATTACACCTGCTGACTATCAGAAGAAGGTGACTCAGTTGGATAGAACTGAAGTGAGTGTGGTGGGAGAACTAAACATGATTCACATGCAGATAGCTTCTGATCCAAAGATCCAATAGGTTATCAATATTTAGGTAGGTGATATCCCTGATGCATATGGTTTGATTCTAGGAAGAGATTTTACGAAGGCTTTGAATGGATATGTGTCTATTGATCACTCTCACATGTGGCTTCCCTAGAAAGGAGTGCCTAATCAGATCAGGATTAAGAGAGCCCAGAATGAAGTACATGATAACGGAGTACCAAAATACTTCGACAGAGGTTCTGATATCAGAAATAGGAATGGGAAACTATATGCTATCAACTCAATATGAAGAGTCAGACTCAGAAGAGGTATTGATGTTGCATACGATGCCTATTGATGTTGAGGTAGGGTCCAACCATGTTAAAGTTTTGATAGGATTAGTTCAAGAAGAAGAAGAACCTGAAGACAATTAGATCAGTCTATTAGACAGTTTCCAGGAATTCATCAAGCAGTGTATGGAGAATCAAACTCACCTAGGGAGGAAGACAAGCTTTAAGGAATTACTCTTACCAAATTGGTGTAGAGTTCATAATGCTTCTCATTCAGAATTGGAGTGTTGTCTATGTCAGACAGCAGTAGAGCAAGTACAGAAATGCCTAAATCCAGCTCAGGGTGTGGAGACAAAGATGAATAACCCTCAAGAAAAATATCAAGAAGAGAAACCTATACTGACTAAGGGATCTTCTAACACTAACAAGCCGAAAGAAATAATAAAGAAAGCTACCACTGCAGAATGCTGGACTCTCAAATTTGATGGATCCAAATCCAAGCATGGAGCTGGAGCAGGGTTTGAATTGATTAGTCCAAAAGGTAAGAATTTCTTTGCAGCCCATAGGCTACAATTCCATTGCACAAATAATGTAGCCGAGTATAAAGCATTAATTCATGGACTTCTTATGGCACTTAAGAAAAAGGTTAAGATTCTGCAAGTTTTTGGTGATTCAGAGTTAGTAGTCAAACAAGTAAGAAAGCAATATTCATGCCACGATAGAAGAATGACCAATTATAGACATAGAGTGTGGGACCTCATTGAAGGATTTGATGCTTTTAATATCCAACTGATACCACGACAGAATAATCAAACTGCTGATTCTTTGGCCCAAGCAGCAGGCACTCTACAACCTTTATCTCTATCAGGGTTGAAGAGATTCACTGTAGAATTGACTCCTGTGCCATCAGTCCCAGACAATGTTACTAACTTCTAGGTATTTAAAGATGACAAACATATCTTGGATTTTATCACAAATACAAATGTTTTTGCTTCGCAAATCATTGATAAAATAGAACCTCAGGAAGCAGAACTGGACCTAGGAGGTGTGATGAATCTGAAGTCTAATACTATTCCAAGGGGAATGGTACAGTTGGAGCGAATTTTTGATATGGATAAGATCAGGGATCAGGAACAAGAATTGAAGAAAGAATCAATTAGTGGACAGTATGACACTCATAATCTAGGAACTGAGGACAATGTCAAGAACATTTTCATTGGTAAGGTGTGCACTCCAGAAGAAAGACAAGGAATAATTGAAGCCCTACACAGCTTTCCAAACATAGTAGCCTGGGGTTATGAGGACTTGAAGACTTATGATACATCAATCATAACTCATACTATACCCCTGAAGCCAGGTGCTAAGCCTTTTAGACAGAGACAGAGACCTATCAATGCATTGTTCTAACCACTCATACAAAAAGAAGTCCAGAAATTACTGTCTGCCAGAATCATATTTCTTGTTAGGCACTCGACATGGGTGGAAAACTTGGTTCCAGTGAGGAAAAAGAATGGAGAAATTAGGCTCTGTGTTGATTTCAGGAATTTAAATAGATCATCAGAAAAAGATAACTATCCAGTTCCTTTGTTAGATGAGGTGCTGCAGGTGGTCAATGGATCTCAGATGATATCCTTTTTGGACTGTTATTCAGGGTACAATCAAGTAATGATTTAGTACGAGGACAAACACAATACTGCTTTCACAACTAAATGGGGTACCTTTGCCTATAGGAGGATGCCATTTGGACTCATTAATGCAGGAGCTACATTTCAAAGAGCCATGGATATTGCTTTTAAAGATATCATAGGCAAATGCATCATCATTTATATGGATGACTTGACTATTTTTTTGAAGAACATAGGGGATCACATCTCAGATTTACGGAAAGTTTTTCAAAAATGCAGAGAATTCGGCATATCCCTGAATCCTAAAAAATGTATTTTCGGAGTAACTGAGGGAAAGTTATTAGGACATGTTATATCAGAAAAGGGAATTGCTATAGATCCAGAGAGGGTGGAGGCCATACTGAAGATTCAGCCGCCTGCTAGCAAAAAGGAGATGAAGTCCTTCTTTGGTAAGATCAACTTCGTCAGAAAATTCATCACTAGATTTGTTGAAATTGTCAAACTGTTGAATGCAATGTTGAAACAAGATTCCAAGATTGAATGGACTACAAAAGCGAAGGAGGCATTTGTAGAGATCAAGAGAGCCATTGCTGATGCTCTAGTATTGGTTAGTCCTAATTACAACAAACCCTTCTATATCTATTCATTTGCTTCGGATCATTCGTGTGCTGGAATGCTAACTCAAAAGTCTGATGAGGGAAACGAACATCCTATCACTTTTATGAGTGCATTGTTAAAAGATGCTGAGTTAAAATATCCAAGTGTGGAAAAGCAGACATATGCCCTGGTTAGAGCAATAAAGAAGTTCAGGCATTATATCCTCAGAAATAAGGTGTATGCGATTATTCCTGATTCTGCAGTTAAGTTACTTCTGATGCAGAATGAATTAGGTGAGCGCAGAGCTAAATGGGTGACCATGCTTCAAGAGTATGACATTGAGATCCAGCCCATGAAGCTGGTAAGAGCGCAAGGACTCACTTAGACTATGGCTGAGATAGGTCCTGAGTTGACTGTTCAGAATTATAATATTGAAGAAATTCCCCAGATGGTTGGTATGACGACATAGTGTATTACTTGCTGAACTAGCGACCTCTAGGTCATCTTAATGTTGTTCAGAGGAGAGCTCTATGGTTAAAGAGTGATGGTTTCATGTTGAAAGGAGCTATTCTATACAAGAAAAATCATGAAGGCATTTATTTGAGGTGTATTGGGAAACATGAAGCTGAGAGAGTGATAAACGAATTTCATGAGAAATATGGTACTGGCCATGGTTTTGCAATTGCCACAGCAAATCAGATCTTGAGGGTAGGATATTACTGGCCCACATTATTCAAAGATGTTCACCATCATGTACGGACCTGTCACACTTGCCAAACTAAAGCAATAAGAGAAAGGTGTGCAACACTTCCGCTCCAATCGGTCACTGAGGTAAGACCTTTTGCTCAATGGGGAATGGACTTCATAGGTCCCATCAACCCACCATCCTCTGCAGGACACAGGTACATTCTCACTATCACTAATTATTTTACAAGATGGACTGAAGCTTTTGCTTGTAGGCAATGTACATCAGATGTAGTGATTGATTTCTTAGAATCTGCTATTCTTAATCGGTTTGGATGCCCTATAGCTGTTGTTTGTGATAATGGTCTTGCCTTTGCATCTTTGAAATTCTCAAATTGGGCTTTTGATCATGGCATTATTGTGAAGTTTGCATCTAATTATTACCCTCAGGGTAATGGCCTAGCAGAGTCCTCTAATAAGAACCTATTGACTATCATCCGCAAGCTGTTAGAGAGGAACCCAAAAGACTGGCACACTCAGCTTCAGTTTTTCCTTTGGGCAGATCGTACCAGACTTAAGTCTTCCATTGGAACATCTCCTTATCACTTAGTCTATGGTTTGGAACTAGTATTCCCTATTCAGCTCAAGATCTCAACTTTACAGTTTATAAATCAGTTTTATGACGAAAGAGACAAAAAGGAGGCTAGGTTAACAGAACTATTGCATCTTGAAGAAAAACGAGACATTGCCCTTGAGAATTTTGCCAAACATCAGGGGGTAGTTAAGAGATGGTTTGATAGGAGGGCTAAAGTCAAAGCCTTCAGGATTTTTGACCTTGTCCTATACTGGGATAAGCCTCATGATCAGAAAGGGAACCATGGGAAGTTTGATAAACTCTGGCTTGGCCCATATCAGATTGTTGAAATACTTGGAAATAATGCCTTCTGTCTGAAGACTCTCACGAGAGAAGATATCCACTGCCTGTCAATGGGCAGTATTTGAAACATTATTTCTAGTCTTGAGTTGTGTTCAGTTCTCCGCTATGTATATAGTTAGTTTAGGTTGCTTTGCTTGTTTGTTTGGTTAGAGTAGGTTTCCTTTTGGTTTGCTTTGGTTTGTTTTGGTTTGCATTGCTCTTGCTCTTGGTTCTTCCTCTTTTGGGGATCCTTGGGTGCACCTGCATGGCAGTGGCAACAAAGTAGGTTTGATGTTCTTAGTATTTCCCTTACAAACTCTAATCATCCTTCCAGGACACTGTGGTATGAATTCTCTGTCTAATATCACTTATCCTTATGCTGAGGCAAAGGGTTCCTGGTCAATTTGAATAGGAATATATATTGGGATCTCATACTTTTAACTATTAAATGTACCTGAAATTGTAGAAGGTCCTTATGAGGTCTGAACAAGTGAAAAATCTTTTTCTACTCTAGTGCCACTGTGATTCTCAGCCCTAAGTGTGGACTTCACTGTTCACAGGTTGAATGAAATGAGTGAAAAGGAAAAGATATACCAAAAAGAAAAAAAAAGAAAAGGAAAAAATGATGAAAATCAAAAGGTTTGAATTCAACTGATCAGGAGGATCTGAATATCTCTACCGGGGCTATAGATGCCTAGCTGGCAGTAGAGCTATGTTCAAGAGGATCACAACGATAACCTCGTCGGGGCTATGGACGCCTGACTGGCAGCGAGGCTCTATCCAGGTTACTTTTAGAGTATGAATCTTTACGTAGCTCGTTCATACCAAGTTTGGTCCTTGTTGTAATTAGGGGAAGGTAATAAATGCATATGCACACACTTGGACCTTGGTATAGGAAAATTTGAATGACTAGGAGCTTCTTTGTTTAAACATGGGGGTGGTGGCTGGATATTTGAAGTTGAAACCATGAGTTTTGGGATCTTGATTCCAGTTTGTCATCGAAATGCTTAGGAGCATTTCCCTAGCAGAGTCGCCATTTGTTGTGCAGTTTTTGCACACACGCCCCACTTGGAGTAGGGACCCTCTTTTCTGGTGTCTTTTGACCTTTGGTTTTATTGGACTTATCCTTTTGAGGTCTTGACATGTCAGTTTCGCTGGCTTTGACCTTGCCTTGAGGCTGGAATTGATTAAAATTGAGTCTAAAGCAAAATCCAGGTTTTCACCTAGGTCCAGGATTTTCTAGCTCCGACGGATTTTCCCGGGCCATGGTTCTTTGTCCATTTTTGGCTGGATTCTCCGAATCTGGGTTTTTGCTTGATCCCAAGATTTTTCGGTTCTTGCATATTTTCCTAGTCTGCACTAAAATATCGAAGCTCATCACTTCCCCAGTTTCTGCATTTCCGTGAAATCTGTGTTTCCACGTATCTTGAGATTTTCCGAAATTCCATCCTGGGCTCGGGTTTTTGGATTTTTCAGAAGTGTCTTGTCGCTCATTAATGCTTAAGTACCTTTGCTCAGATGAGTATATGGGCAGATTTGGGGCATTTTAAGCGTCATTCTGATTTCATCTATTCACTTGTTGATTGCTCTGGCGATTAGGAATTTCCATTTGAGCTTTGAAGATCGATCTTGACTCGTGTGTGTGAGGATTGTTTGGGTGCCGGTGTCTGGATTTTCATTGCTAGGATGTGTTTACTTTGTGGTCATTTTTTTGAGCTCGGTTTTCTTTTGAATTAATCCATGGTATGTTATCAATGGCCCCTCTTGTTTGTTTACGCGATGATTGGGTTCTTTCGTATTGAATGGTGATCATTTTGGGTCGGCCTTTGCTGGGTTTTGATTCCACATTTGTAGAGTCGAGGTTTGACCCGTTTTATCATAGAACCCCATCACCTATGCCCTATGAGTGCTATTTATCCATTAGATGGCAAGTGTATCCTTTAGACGGGGTTCTGGGTTAGATTGTTTTCCCTTTTAGTGTGAAATTTTCCATCTGCGGGGTTAGGGTTTCTTTGATTCTCGACCCAGAATAACAGATTTGTGATGATTTGCCAATCTTACCCTTGTATTACGCTGACCTCCGCCCTGTGAGGATTCAGAGTGCCTTAGACTGATCTTCGTCGATAATATTTTAAAACCTTAGGCTTACTCTAGATTTAATGGTGGGAGGGTTTTTTTTTCACCAAAATTAGGGCATCATTGTTTTGCCTAGAGGATTCATTGTTTGAGGTCTTTTGAAGTCTAATTTCCTTCACATTTTGAATCTTGTTGGTTGGTATCAATTTTGGGACTATTCGAGTCTAGGTAGAAAGGTTTGCATGATCATTTGGTCGTTAGTTCACGTGTCGCCATTTGTCGGGTTTCCGAAGTCTCCGTGGAATTCCTCCGCATTTGGATTTTCCCAGTTTCGGCTGATTCCACGGGGCATAACGATTTCTAGAGTTCTTCAAACTGTCCGCAAAAATCTATCTCACCCGATTTTTTCTGGTTTTCCTGTCTGTTTTTATTTTCTTCGATTTTCTGAAGATAGGACTAATGGAGTGAATGCTAATTGCTTATTTCTTGTTGCTAGTGAGTGAATTTCATGATAATCTGATGATTTTTGGTTGTATTAACGATTTATTTGACTAATTATGCTTTGGCAGTGAGAATCCGTCTGGGTCGGATTTCTCTGAAATTCCACCCCGACTGGATTTTCCCGGTTTGCATGATCTTCCCGGATGACCTTATTTCTTCAGATTTTCAAAGATTAACAGTTTTTGATGGATTTTAATTGCTTTATATGATTTTAGGCTAACCTTTGGACTGGAATATGCATGATAATAAAATACTAATGATGTCTTTTGTGAGTGCAGGCTGAATCAAGCAAAGCTGCTGCCGGAAAATCTAAGGGTGGCACAAAGGGGTCATCCATTTCTGAGGCAGAGCGATTAAAATTGGATATTAAGAGTCAACTTACTGAGATCAGGATATCCTCCATATGGTCCGAAGTGTCTGATACTAATGTGGGAGCTTGGAGGTATGAAGAGTTTAAGCAGAGGACAACTGAGAAGGATTTGTCGGCCTTAAGGAATGGAATGATGAAGTCTGGACTTGTGCATGTGGCTGGTTTTCCTCCAGCGATCCAATGTTATGAGCTGATTCTGGAATGTGCTAGGCAATACGACTTCGACACACAGAGGGTCGTCAGTACTCACGGAAGGGTCTTGGCCAACTTTAGTCTTGTCTCTATTGCCCAAGCCTTCGGCATGCCTGACCTACCTTCAGTGTGTGCTTTGAACATAGACATGGCTAAAACATACTATGAGAATGAGCCAGTCAAGGCTCAACAAATAATCAATTCATGGTTAGAGAAACCAAAGTCCCACCATTCTAAATTGCCTAAGCAGTTGCACAGAGTTAAGTTCAGGTCGGATGTTTATGATGCCATAACATTTTTGAGCAGAGTAGCTGGTTTGAAGACTGCCGGGGTGCTAGAGAACTGGATGGTCCATGTGATCACCAAGGTTGAGCAAGGAACTAACTATCACTGGGCAGGGCTTATTAGTGCTGAAATTGACAAACAGCTGAGGAATGTTCTGAAGACTAAGAGGTTCACTATGTCCTCTTATGTCATATATGTGTTAGCCAGATTCTACCCATACAAGGGTCTGAATCCATGAGGGACGCTTGGACAAGATATTATCTATGAGGTCTATCCAAAACTGCACCTAGGATACAAGAACTACAGAAGAGCCAATAATGCCTTCACGATGCATATCACCAGGATGCTACAGAATGCCAAGCATATGAGACTGTCAGATGGAGCCAAAGGGTTGATAAAGAATTATGGGGCCTGGTTTATCCCATTTCCCACTTTTACTCACATTTGGATTGATGGATGCCCGGTCGCTCCATACAGGTTACCTAGGTACCCCACTGATCACATTGTGTTGTTGGAGGTTGTGAGGCAGATTTGTGAGTTTGATGCCATTGTGAAGAAAGAAAAGCATAAGACAGGCTTTGGTGGGGATTTCCCCCTTGGAATTGGTGTGGCAGAGGTGTGCCCCTCTATTCAATCAGCACATACGGCAGGAAATGAGTTAGCAGCAAATGGTTTCTCCTTCCACTCCAAAAGGATGAACTTCAACATCACAGGAGAGGCACAAAAGAAGGCCACTAGGGAATACCGACATAAAAGTGACCTAGAAGACTATTGGGTCAACATCAAGGATGATCTTGAAGCGAGAAAGAAGAGATATTCCAGACTCCCTGTTGATGCAATCAGACAATACAATGTCAAGTTGATCCCGGACCAATTGGAGGACGATGGAAACTTGGTTCAGGATCATGCTTATGAAACTGTGAAGGACAGGTCAGTCGGGGATATCAACTGGAACGATGATGAGGTCACGGAGTTAGAAGACTTAATGGCCCCGGTTGTGAAATTCACCTCTTCCTGGTTGAAACATAAAATTTGGGAGCTGGAAAGCGAGAAGGTGACTTGTACCTTCAACTTGATGGGAGATCTTAACCCTATGTCATCTTCAGAGGAATCCGGGGAAGATGACCCCAAAGGGAAAGCTGCAAAGAGCTCTCCTTTCAAAATAAAGATCAGAGGTCCCAAGGAGAGTGGGCCTGAACCAAAGAGGAAGCCAAAAGGAAAAAGGAGATGGCGGACTTTGAAGATTGGTACGTCCTTTGATGAGGTAGAGTTGGAAAAAGCAGAAGAGGGGGATGCTCCTCCACCACCGAAGAAGACAAGAACAACAAGACTCTCAAAGAAGAAGGCTTAGGAGGTATCAAAGGATGAGCCTCCGATTGTTGATGTGGAAAGTTCGGGGGGAGAAAAGACTAAAGTTTACACAAGGAGATCTAGGACTCCCTCTCCAAAGGGCACGGTGCCAATGACAGATCCTCCATCGGAATCACCAGTCACGGAGCCACCTAAGACTACTTCCCCACCACCAAGTCTATATGAGCAGGAAAATCCTGAGGAGCAGGAAACTAGTGGAGAGGCAGAGCCGTTCAAGGAGGGGACACTCTTTGGAGAGGCAGCCGAGCTTGAAGTTGAAGAGGAGGAAAGGCATACTTCTCCTTTGGTGCAATACAAGGATTCTCCGGAAAGTGACAGAAGCCGCGGATCACCCAAAAAGGAGGACAATCCTGCTGAGACCCCATCACCAGTGTAGCCAGAGGTGGATCTTGAAGAAATTGATCAAGGTGAGCAGCTCCCTGAGAAAGAGGAGGATAAAGTAACTACAGAGGAAGAAGAGAAAATGAAAGAACAACCAAAAGAAACAAGAACAAAAGAACTTCGGGTAGAGCCTGTAGCCTCGAACTGGCTAGAAAAAGATCTTGCAAGGAAAAAGCAGGAAGTAGTTGAAGATACTCCCTTGGATTGGGATGAGATGCTATCAAAAATTGGAAAAGGGAAGAAAAAGAAGGCAGCCAAGGTGGTGTCCAAGGTGGAAAGAGATGAGGAAAATAACAGGGTCATCCACATTGCCACCCCTGCCACAGACAAGACAAGAGAAGAGGTCACTGGTCAAGATTACAGTGTACAAACGATCAACCTTGGACTAGCATCCATAGAGTAGGACATCGAGGAATATGAGGGGTCCAGTGCTGTGATCATCGACAGATTGAGGAAGGAAACCCAAACCAAACATGAGCTAAGGAAAGAGAATGAAATACTTAAGAAATGTTTGGAAGAGGTAATGAAGCCTCTGCAATCTCTCCATCCTTCTTCATCTGCTACTCCTAGCTTTCTACCCAAGGAAACCATCTCCGGAATTGAGAAGATGAAAACCTCTGCCCAAACTACAGTAGACTGGTTGAAGAATGTGCAAACAAAGGGAGATGATACAATCGAGGACATCCTTTCAGTTGGGAAAGATGCATTCCGAGCCAAGGAACTGCTAGATTATGTGCTATCCCAGGATAAAGAAGACATTGACCTCTTGCTACAGAAATCTAGGGTCATCATGGGACATGGTAAGGAACAGCTGGCGGTGGATGGAATTCTTCCTTCTTCTAGATTGGATGAACGCTGGGAATGGTTTGAGGCTCTGCAGATTAGGCAGAAGGCCATAAAAAGGATCCAAAAATGAAAGAAATCAATTGATGGTGATCTTACTGCAGTGTATGATGGATGCATTGCCTTCTTTGAGGTGATGACTGGAAGGAGAAAGATTGCCCCAAAATATCTGAGTCTGGAGCAACTAAAAGAGTGGTGGCATGAAGTCTATGCCCCAGATTCAGAGAATGTTATAACTTCCCACCAGTTAGATGATGCAGCCACATATCTAGCAGTGATGGACAAATATCAGGCCAATAAGGAGGAATGGAATAAAATTGTTGACCAATCAAAAGAAGAGATTGATTCCATTAGATGTCGGCTTAAGATATTACCTCTGCCACCTGTCGCCGAGCTGGATGGAGCATTCTTGAGGGTCCAGGGATCATCAGTTCAGAGAAGGGATAAGGGAAGTGGCAGTTAATGCCTATTTTGAGATTTGTGCTTCCCTATTATCATAGGGCATGCATTGGACCGAGCTACATTGGGGATTGTGTCAAGGCCGACCTTGATGGTGGATGGCATTTAATGTGTGCCTTACTTTGATTTCCTTAGGCCGACTTATTTTGGAAATTATATTTATCTTGTAAAAATGTTTGGCTGGGCCGACATATCTTGGGATTTGATATAAAAAAGGCATTCTCGCCTTATTGTAAAGGGTTAGACATTAGAAATTTAAGAGAAGAGACAATAGAGTTAGAGCATTTTTGTGAGTTTCTTGAAGTAAGTATTGTATCAGAACAGTGGAATTGTTGCAATATTTTGATGAATTAATACAATTGAAGACATTGTGGTTTTCCTGGTGAAATCTCTTGTATTGGTTTATTTCGCATGGTTCCTTTTGTTCTATCTTTCAAATTGCTTGGAGATTTAGGGTTTAGTGTTCAGAATTAAAATAGTTTTAGCCTGTTGAGTGATGTTTATGATTTTTTATTTGGAATGTTTGTAGCAATCTCTGGTCTATACTCCCAGTAACTATCTGATTGTAGTAGGCTGGTGAAGTCAACCTGGACCATATATTTAATGTGCTTAAGTTCGATTGTAGATGAATATCTATGATTTGAGAATCTATAAACATTAGAAGATTGCACTGTTCTTGTGATATTGCATTGTGGGTTGATCAAGGATTGGTTATTTGAGATTGGTCCATTCCAGATATCTATCATTTGCATTGTTCATTCTAGGAACAGTTTAGATCTTATCATATCCTTGCACCCTTATCTTTTGCTGTTTCTTTATCATCTGGGTAGATTTAGGATTAAAGATCATTACATTCCAAAATCTGATAAATTGAAGGATACAGTTTGCTTGTAGTAAGGTCCCTTTGTGATTACCAACATTTTCACATAATTATCTGAGTTGTTTATGCATTGTCATGACCTGACACCCGAGAGACCTTAGGGTGATTTTTAGTGATTTATTATTAAAGATTACCTTTCAAGAGAGATAGAATATTGTATTCTGTCTGAGTTGTTGCTGTGCAGAAAACACCATCAACAATATTTACAAGTGTACATGTATGCGTTTCATATATCTAGTGAATTCAAAACTCATAAAATTGTAACTATACTAATGTAAACTTTAAACAAATTTACAATATGAATGTACCTGCCCCTGATCTATGACGCTCGATAGTGGAGGAGTGCTTGACAATCCCTTAGGAGGAATCAATGTGGATGTTGATTGACTCACCTAAACCAACATAAATATTTGAAACATATATGTGATTCAATTTTAAATTTAAAACTCAAGTTAAATAATTTATGATTTCATATATAATTTTAAAAATTGAAATCAAAATACCCCATAAGGGTTGCCGAGTATGACTGGTGTCAATGTATGTACTCGTGGAACAGATGATTTCCCTTGCATTGTTAGTGTCATCTGTACACCAAACAATTTGGTTGTTAAAATGTATTGCAAAATTTTCTTTGATATATACAACCATCAAAATTCTTATAAAATGAACGCACATCTAGATGCATATTTATACCTGTGTCGTAGTGTCCTCAGGGTGATGTTCTGCTATGAGTAACTCTACAAATGAACTGATGCGACCAGATGAACCACCAGAATCTCCCCGTCCACCTGAACTAGGTGTGGCCTGATCAGGTCCATAGCATACTTGATGATAACTAGTACATATATGGGGGATGGGCCTCGACACTCCTAGAGCGGTACTCAGACCAGCTCCATAAAAAAATTCTCCATCATCATCATCATCTCTATGCTCCCCACTCGCTATCACAGAAGCGTGCTGATCAAGGTCTCTTGTGAGTGTACTAAGGGAACCTAATGTTGAGACTAGAGCTTGATGATGTACAAGTGTAGGAAAGGGAGGACTAGGAGCAACAACAAGGGGTTGCGCATGCATGGGGCATCGGGGATCAACCCTTGCCCCTAATCTCTGTTGTGGCATGCTGCCCCCAACACCCTGAAATGATTTAAAATCAAAATAATTGGGCTTTTTCCCCAAAACAAACTCTACATACAATTTTCTCAAAAAATACAATGGGCACTCCCAATTAGCATGTGGGGGACTATCAAAAACCATATACCATCGATCTGAAAAATGTGCACTCATCTGTGGATGTATCCACCACCTCATGGATATTCTAGATTTGTTGGGTGGAATGGGTTGTCGAGTAACGAGGTCAAGAAAGTAGGGGGCTAGATGGGCTTTCATTATTTTAAGGTCTAATATTTGTTTGTAAGAGAGACCATCAGAATAAAATTGTCTCATTTTTTCTCTGTCTCGTCAATGCATATCAAGATTAGAATTGATCATCCTGATGGCATCAACAACGTTTTGCATTGTAGATGCAAAACGTCTCACATGTGGAGAAATCAATGCTTGACTCTGCATAGCATTGATTTGATTTTGTAAGGATGCAACTTGATCATTTATTTGTGCTCTCAAGCGAGCCTCATCAGATGCGATAGGTGCTAGATGTGGAATATTAGGTGGAGGGGGAGGTGGAGGGGGGGGGAGTGGATGTGGATGTGGCTGAGGTGGTGGATTGATGATATCATCAATGTTAAAATCATCCATGATATGCTCGATATAAATGTGCACCTGCATTAAATCATACAAAATAGTCCATGTGCATACATATATTAAGATCATATATTTAATTGAAATAGGATGAGCAACATATGTATTAAGATCATATATTTAATTGAAACACACATATATATACATTGATTGTTCAACTCAAGAGCATGTCCATACAAAATTCAAAATTAAATGTATGTACATGTACATTTAAAATAAAAAATATGATGCATAATTTGTATGCGTACAAATCATTAA
>VDFB02047230.1:158906385-158970564 GCA_007258455.2 Sequoia sempervirens
GAATCAAAGATGGATAGTCTCATTGTTATACTTATTTTAGAAGAGATGAGGCTCCCAAGATTCCTTGCATGTGCGAGGAAGGTCCAAAGGAAAAGGAGGGCCTAAAGGAGACACGGAGAGAGACAAGTCTAAAGGAAATTCTAAAACCCCTAGGAAGAGTAGAGTAAAGTGTTGGAATTATGGTCAGATAGGAAATGTGGAGTGTGGAAACAAGAAAAAGAGTTTAGATAGTTCAATAAAAAATTCCTCAGAAGATGGTGATTTTGATGCTTTTTTAATTTCTGCTAACACTATTAATGATGATGCTTGGCTTATTGATTTATGTTGCTCCTACCATATGACTCCTCACAAGAAGTGGTTTACATCATATTCAACCTATGATGGGGGAGAATTTTTCCTTGGTAATAACAAGATGAAGAAGATTGTTGGTAAGGGAAAGGTAAAGTTGTGTTTAAGTGATGGGAGGGTTAAAACCCTTGATTGTGTTTTACATATTCCAAGACTTGCAAGAAATTTACTTTCAATATCCAAGCTGAATTATTCTGGAATTCATGTGAAATTTGACAAGTCTAATTGTAGGTTGGTAAGAGGGATTTTGGTGATAGCTAAAGGATCTCATATTGGGACTTTGTTTAGGCTTAATGCTTTCACTTTTTCTAACTCTACCAATGTAACTAGCACTAAAAATGCATGTATGTTGTGGCACCATAGATTGGGTCACATAAGTGAAAAGGGTCTTAAGACGATTTTGAATAAAAGGTCAGTTAATTATATTTCTAATTATTTTGTTGGTAAAAATGATTTTTGTGAGCATTGTGCATTTGGTAAACAAAATAGATCATAATTTCCTAATGGGACTAATGAAGCTAAGAGATTATTCATTTAGATATGTTTGGACTAGTGGATGTTGACTCTTTTGGAAAATATTGTTATTATGTTACTTTCATTGATGATGTGTCAAGATACACCTAGATTTTTTTATTCATGCAAAATTTGAGGTTTTCTCTAATTTTAAGAAATTTAAAGCCTTAGTTGAGAAGAAAGCATATTATAAGATAAGGGTGTTGAGATTTGACAATGGGGATGAATATTGTTCTAGGGAATTTGATGAGTTTTGTAAGAATGAAAGTATTATTCAAAAAATGACTACTCCATACACACCCAACAAAATGGGGTAGAAAAAAGAATGAATCAAACCTTGATGGAAAGAGCTAGGAGCATGTTGAGTGGCGCTAAGATTGATAGATGCTTTTGGGTAGAAGCTATAAGTACCACATGTTATTTGGTTAATAGATCTCCTTGTTCAACTCTTGTTGACAAAAATCCTTATGAAGTGTGGATAGGTAGAAAGCCTTAAGTTTCACATTTAAGGGTCTTTGGTTGTGAGGATTTTGTTCATGTGCCTTAAGAGAAGCATTATAAATTGGATCCAAAAGCATAAACATGCATCTTTGTTGGTTACAATGAGAATGTAAAACGTTATAAGCTTTGGAATCCACTAACCCATAAAATGGTTTTTGTTGAGAACGATTTTATTTGCAACAAATAGGGTGAATAAATTCTTCACAACAAGACCGCAAAGAGCCTATCCTTCTTGAAAGATATGGAACAAAGACAACCTAAAGGGGAATTATGATTTAACAAGAAAAGGTTGGCTTTAGTTCAACCCCAAGTCTTCGATAACCAGGTCATGATTGCAATAGGGTCTCTCTCAGGTATTGATGTGATATTGATGTTAATCTCAAAGGGACTATTGTTTTGAATTGAATATTTTAGGCATTGGATTTTTTAATTGAATCATTAAGTCAAGCATCATGAAATAGAAAGATTTACAGTAATATTTCATGAACATCACAAATTCTTTGCTATCACTTAAGTAGATTTAGCATTAAGCATTCAAATTTTTTATGGAAAACAAAAGATTTTTAATAAAATTTCATCCATTCATTCAAATTTTGGAACATTTTCAAGAATTTAAACATCTACTCTAAAAATAAAGCATAAAAATACTAAAAATTAAAAGTTTCTCCTGGTTATTCTCCATGGATACCCCAAAGAATCAATTAAAATAGAGCAAACCACTTTATACTTCACCAAATTGCTTCATAGCTACATATAAAATGGTGCAAGCTTTTAAAGAGAGGGGGTTTCATTTCTGAACACTGAGTAGGTTCTATATGCACCCTTAAATGGCGCAACATACAATCTTGTTCGACTAAACTAACAAAACCAACCACAAAAGATACTAAGATAGGTAGCTATCTAATAAGCTTTGATATTAATCAATATCTATGTGCATACAAATTTTTACGCTGGAATGGTTCAAAAAATATAAAAAAAGAACAAAACTTAAAAGTTTATGCTCCTCTGACATCCACAAATTTTGAACTTAAAATGAAAAAGGGGATCCTCTGGCCTTCTATAGAACACAAGGGTCAGATAGGATACAAAAAATAAATGAGAGAAAATCCAAGGGACCAATCTCATCAAGGCATGTGGAATGTAGTAAACAATAGGAGAATTGTAATTGAAGTCAATGGAAGTCAACTCCAATTACACATTGAAGCTCTTCGGGTGTTAATCTTTAATAATTTCCAGTATGATACTTCGAATCAGGATAGTGTGTAGAGACTTCCCATACATTCAGAATGAACAAGTGGAATTTTTTCCCCCATACATCATTTGGATCTAGTTCTATCACTCTTGGGATTGGGCTTCCTTAGAGGTTGGCATTTTCATCCGCTGCATGTGAAATACCGGGATCCCTAACATTCCTGTGGATTTGAACTCCTCTGCCAATAGTATCCCAGAATAATCAAACTGGAATGAAAATGATTCTATCCATGATTCAAGTTTTCCTGACTGTCCATACCCAAAATTTTCATCACAATCCATATCTCCTACAATCAAAAATTCCACACATCAAATCCCTTTTCAAAAAAAGAAAACATTCATAACATCTCATGTAAATAAAACCGTTATTCAGATGTCAATACAAAATCTCATAATTAACACGCTTCTTAGCATATCATAAATCCTTACATGTATACCTGATTACCAAAGTCATTAGATAAACTTAAAATTTTAGAATTTTCACTTTACATTACAACCCGGTACCTGATATTCAACTTTACCCACTAACTTTCCTGGACCTCGATTATACCAGAACTCTATTTTACCAGACCGCATCATACTGGACTGAGGCATTCCATTCAAACTCTCATTACCTTTTTCCTTTTCACATGTTTCTAGTACGTGGTGCCCAAAACACTTACATTACAAAGTACTTTTATTATCAAAGATTTCTCTTTGCTCTTCACTTTTAGTGATCCTTCAATTTGCTAGCTCTTTCCATAAGAGTTATTTTTCACCTGGGTCGCCAAGTCTTTTTAGTCTTGGGGCGTGTTGTAAGACCACACAACAATTTTCTCTAGAGTTGTGATTTGTAGGAATTTTAGATCTTACTCAGGTGAAGAACAACCAAAGGAGAAAGATAAGACAAAAATAATGCACTTCGAGACAAATATTGAAAAGAAGGAAGATGCACACATGGAGAAAAAACTAGATGGATTAGAGCATGGAGAAGAAGAAGAGTAGTAAGAACCCCTTACTCCTACCTTGAGAAGATCCACAAGATAATGAAATATAGTTGACATGTATAGCCCATCCAATTTTTGTTGTGTATTTTCTTTGTTGAGTATTGACAGTGAACCTAGATCCTATAGGGAGGCTCTTTCTTCAGAAGAAAGTGAGTCTTGGATGCAAGCCATGCAAGAGGAGATGATGGATTTAGACAGTTATGATACCTATGATCTTGTGTATTCGCCCAAATGAAGGAAGCCCATTTGTTGCAAGTGGGTATTTAAAAATAAAATTTGGGGTAGATGGTCAGTTAGAGTGGTACAAGGCCAGATTGGTGGCTAAGGGCTACTCCTAGAGAGAGGGAGTTGATTTCGGTGAAATTTTCTCTATTGTTGCTAAGTTAAATTTCATTAGATTCTTATTATCTATTACTACCACCTATGATTTTGAAATAGAGCAAATGGATGTTAAAACTGCTTTCTTGCATGGGGATCTTGAGGAATAGATTTATATGTGACATCTTGATGCTTTTGTTGTGAAAGGAAAATAACACATGGTTTATAGGTTAAAGATATCTCTATATGGTTTGAAATAGTCACCCAATATGTGTTACCAAAAGTTTGATGCATTTTCTTTGAAGTTGGGTTTTGTTAGGAGTGAGGAGGATCATTGTCTTTACCTTAAGGTTGTTGATGATCATATACTAATCATTGTCTTGTATGTTGATGACATGTTGTTTATTGGTAATAACAAGGTGATGATTAGGTAGCTTAAGACTAACATTTTTGGCATATCTGATATGAAGGACTTGGGAGCTGCAAAATATATTCTTGGGATAGAGATCAGTAAGGATCAGGTTCACATAAAGCTTTGGTTAAGTAAGAGTAAGTATGTTGATACCATTTTGTAGAGATTTAATATGCATGACTATAAACTAGTAAATATTCCATTTCTAGTTGGTACTAAGTTGAGTTTACATATGTGTCCTAATTTTGATGATGATTTTGAAGAGATGTCTAAAGTTCCTTATGCTAGTGTCTTTGGTAGTTTGATGTGTGCAGTGGTTTTCACTAGATCGGATATAGCTCAAGCAGTGGGAGTTTTGAACAGGTTTATGTCTAACCCTGGTAGGGAGAATTGGACTTTTGTTAAGAAGGTGTTTAGATATTTGTGTGGTACTTCAAATTGTTGTTTAGTTTAAATCATGGTACTAATAATGTGGATAACTCATTGGACAAACAAGGTTTTGTTGATACAGATTGGGCAGGTGAATTGGATAGTCAAAGGTCCACTAGTAGCTATGTTTTTACTTTGTTTGGAGGTGCAGTGAGTTGGATGATTAAGAGGCAACCTATAGTTGCATTTTCCACCATCGAAGAAGAGTATATGGGTGCTACGCATGCCTTTAAGGAGGTGGTTTGGTTACAAAGACCTGGTAATGGCATTGGTTTTGATTGCAAGGCTGTGAAGATTATATGTGACAATCACAGTGCCATATGTTTAGCCAAAAATCCTATGTATTATGCTCATACTAAGCATGTTGATGCGCAATATCACTTTGTCTAAGAAATGGTTGATAATGGTAAGGTCTTGATTGAGAAGGTTGACGCTTTGGATAATGTTGTAAATTCTCTCATGAAGCCAATGACCATGAATAAGTTCTCTTGATGCAGGAAGGCCATGGGCCTTGATCACTGTACTTGATTATTTATTTTATTTGTATCTCATGGATGTAATTGCAATGTATAATATCAAGTGGGAGAATTTTAGGATAGGTGACATTATAATTTCTATTATAAGTTGAGTCTCGACATTCTTTGGAAAGTGTTCTAGGGGACATGAGGGACAAAATATTTATTATTTATTTTCCTATGATAAATTGTAATTACATTCAAAGAGGTGGACCCATTACTACGATAGTTACAAAGTATTTTAGAGGCATGTTCATTTTGGGCATCCAACTTTGTGAGTGGGGACCACATTATTGTGTATATCCTTGCATGCTATTTACATGTTTTGCATGTTCTTGCATGGTTAGGTACCCAGGTGTGCATGTTGGTGCATGTTCCTGCATGAAGATGTTAGAGCCGTCAAAGAGTTATGGAGCACTAGGGATTGAACAATTTTTATTAGTTGTGGGTTAGGTGCCCATGTGAAGGCCATGTGATTATTCAATATTTTATTCCATGTTTATGGGATGTCCACTAAGGGGGGGCGTGGGTTTTTCCAGGTGGTTTTGCTTGTTGTTTTGGGATACCATTTGGGGTATTCTCTCCCACAAAATTCTATATATTGGAGCCTTGAGATGGTGGTTTGTAAGAGTATGTTTGTAGGTTGTTAGAGCGACAAGGTGCTACTAGAGTGTCGAGAGGATTGTTGTATTGTTGTACTTCCTTGAAGACTAATACAAAATTTGGATCTCTTTGGGTGTGGAGTTTTTTTGCAAGGTCTTCTCCACATATATCTTGTGTTTGGTAACTTGTGGTATTGTTCATTTTTCTTTTATTGATGAATTGTTAATCACATAATCTCTTTATGGTAATCTTGTAAACACAATTTTAGATTTGCAACCACATATTAAGTTTTATTGCTACAAGTTTTCATCTTGTTATTCCAAAATGTATTGCCTACAAGGCATATTACACAAATAGGGAAGACTCAACCACAAAAAATAAATTCATGTGGCATATCAAATTATGGTGGAGGGAAAAGATATTGACCTTTTTGAGGTGTTGTGATAATAACTATTGAAGAATGTGGAGTGCACTAAGAAGTCCTACTATTAGTTCAAGTATGGAACCTTAATCATATGTTTAACATTTTATTTCATGAATGAATTACCAACCTTTGTAGGTAAGATATGGGACACTAATAGATTGATAATTACACAAATAAATGACCATGTCAAGTTTTTCCAAGACGCTACTTCCTACATGGCCATGTATTAGGGTTTCTTCAAATACCTTCATCAAAAGTTACATGAAAGAGAACACATCTCATATGATGCAATTTTTACATACATAAAGAGCATAGTAATCTTAGTAGATAAAGACTACACTCTAATGGAGGATATAAAACCTTTAATGTCATGTATATCAAAACTTTTATATAAAGTTATAGATGCAGAGATTGACTGATATGTGGAAACTTTTATTTAAATACCAAAAGACCCTAATGTGGAGAAGTTCACAACTTACCAGGAGTTCATGGACAACTTGGGGAAAAATAAATCAGAGGAGCATATGGATAGGAATAGAGAGAAACTAAGGGGAAAATGGGGCCTAGGTAAAGAAGAACTAGAGGCAAAAAGCTCATCTACTCCATGAAGGTTCAAAAGACTTCACATAGGAATATCCCTGGCCACATCCACTCAGTTTGAAGGAATCAAAGGTAGAGTAAGAGTAAATTAGCTACCATACCACAACAAAAAGAATCATTGGTAGAAGAAGAATTTGAAGAACTTCAAATGAGTGAAAAAAATAAGCATAAGAGGAAAAAGAAAAAAGGCACAAAAGGAAGCTTCCCTATCAAAAGATTAAGATTAGGAAATGAAGAAGTCTAAAGATCAACACTCGTAAACTTTAATGAATGAGGAGACCTTGTACATTAGATTGTTTAGAAAAGGGGTTTTAGAAAATAAATGTCTATGAAGAGATGGGGGGCCCAAAAGAGCTATTATTGAAGTGGCCATAATTAGATATATGGTCACTTCCACATAACATTAGAAGCCTTAATTGACTATTTCCCACCACCTCTAGTTTCCACATTATTCCAAAAGTGGGAACAAGTCATACAAGAATAATACAAATTGAAAGAGACAATAAATACAGAGATAGTCCCATTGGCCACCACAACCTAGAAAGAGAATTTGGCCCAAATATAGGAAAGAGAACTTTGGTTAAAACAAAGAATGGGAAAATTAATGTTGAGAATTCTAATTATTATAAAACAGGTTCAATATGCAATCAAGGAGACCAAAAATAAGGTCTACAAAGAAATTTGCAAAGAAGAAGAAAAATATGAAAAAGCTCCATCTTCCCTCTATATACACACAAATCCCTCAATTGGTCAACAAGTTCCTTCTCTTTCTCCACCATCTTAAAAGAAACAATAATCCTCTATGACCACTTCCCTAGGTCAATCCATTAAGGGCTTCCTAGCCAAACAAAAACAAATCCAACCTATAGATACAATATAGTTGGAATATCCATTAATTGGCTCACAAATTGATCTCTCTAACATTACACCTCTACAAAAGTTTCAGTTGGGGGATATTTTCACTAAACTACTTGGGGGGACATTTTGAAACAAGTGGATAATATAGAGTAGTTGGAAGATATAATCAAGGATATCTAGAATAAGTGACCATAGGTGCAAGGGGACTCTTCACAACATCTCTTGACACAAATTAAATTTTTAGTAGATGGGTTAATTCAAGATACATAGAAAAAAACAACCAATATGCAACACACCATCATTGTGAAACTACAAAAAGCTAAAATCGATGAGGAAAGAAAGAAATGTGACACCACTCACTCATAATTGGAGACACATATCAACACTTAAAGGAATAAAAAAATTGATGTCCATGTGCTATACCAATTCTTCCTCCAATGGCCTAATATCATAGCAAAAATCAAAGGTCAAATGGATTAGATTGAACTACCTATTCTTTAGGTGGAAAAATATTATGATGTAATGACAAATATAAACAAACTTACAAGAGAATAAATGAAAACACTACTCATATAGTTTCAACAACTATAGTATCAATGAGGGTAGGCAAGGCATAAATTCCAACTATTCAAGGAGGTTGTTAGTTTGTGATTAGCACATATAATAGGGTTTCTTGAATATGCACAAAATTGGCCCTTAAGATCCAGATTCCCACCACTCTATTGGAAGTTGAAAGAATACCCACACAAATTAATTTTCATAATCATATTTTTTAGCAAGCCAAGGCACAATGGGATAGTAATTTTTACTGTCTAAAAGATATTTATAAGGCCATCATTATAGCCAACTAACATAAAGATGTCTTGAGGACAAGACACAATTTTGAAATGGGGGATGATGTTAGTAGGGAAAATTCCAGAGTACAAAACTGTTATAGTCACTCAAGGGCGCAAGCCTCCAAGATCACCTACAAAACTAAAAATAACCTTCTACAAAAGAGAAATAAAGAGAATAAATTTTTAATAGTGAATGCAAGATAATATTAGATCAAATGTAATTAATATGCAATGTACAAGGTTACAATTGAATGGAATTGGAATCTAATGGAATGATTTACAAATGAGAACCCCTTGGTTATATAGCCAAGGTGAGACATGGGATTAGGATCATGAAAAGTGTCTTAATCCTATGTCATGAGAAAAACAACTCATCAAATATTAAATGACATATGAAAAAAGTATTAAATAACATGATAAGATAAGATGAGATCACATGACACCTAAGACTTCTAGAAATATTCCTAGGACCTAAGTAAACTTAAAATGTAAATAGGACCTATAAATGAACTAGATAGGTAAGAAAACTATTTACACCAACACCCCCCCTTAAGTGCAACTTAGAAAGTAGATTATTATGCAAATGATGCAAAGATGGGTCCTAACTACTAGGCCATGTTAGGTACCCATGTACAAACATGATCTCTCACAAAAAAAGAAAATGAGAAAACCCAATGGGACAAAACTCCTATGCAAAAGAGATAGGAAAACAAATAAGAAAGACAAAACCCCATATGAGTAAAAATATACCCCCGCCCCCTGCATAAGAGAGAAGAAGAGATACCATGCAACCCCCCCTCAATATAGAGTCTCATGCAATGATGGTAGAAGCTTGACATTGAATGTTGAAGATGATATAATCTCATCGAAACAACATTCCTCCATTTAGGAAGAAACTAAACCAAGATGGCATGCAAGATTTATTTCCAGTCTTGGAAGGAAGATGGGGGAAGAAGAATCATGTGTGATGTCTTTGAAGTATGCTCAAGTGTCTCCATGTCAATGTCAAAAGTTGACACACTCCAAATAGACATTCTAGGCCATACTAAAGAAGAGTAAAATCCAAAATCTAGTAGAGATGAATTTATAACACAATCCAAAGACAAAGATAACTCCTCTAAAGATAAATATTCCTCCTCCAAATGCTATCCAAAATTATCCACACTCATGTGAAATTGTGAAGAGTGATCATGTAGAGAATGAACAAGAGGTTTAGAGTGTTCTCTCACAATAATTGAATAAGGATCATCTCCATCAAAGAGAAGCTATATACAATCAATTGTGTCTCCCAAATCTAAAATGTGGGACTCAACAAACAAACTTATAATATCTATTAAGTGTTGAACAAGATAACCAAGAAGGGGGGTGAATTACTTGTAACACATTAAAATTTTTAGAACTTCCACCAGAAATTAGAACAATAATTATTCATAAAACCTTTACTCTGCCAATGTGATTAATCATTAATGCAAAAGTAGAAACTAAAAAAAATCACTCACAAAATAATACCATATTTACATGGAAAACCCAATAAGGGAAAAACCATGATGAGGATTAGCTCACAATATAGAGAATATCAAAACCGATTATAAAGGCTCACTACTAAAGAAGGCTCACTGCCAAAATATGACTCACTATCCGAATCAGGAATCATTGTCCAACAAGGGTTAACCACCCAAAGGGCTCACTACCACAAAATTACAAAGAAGATAGAAGATATTTTTTCCACCACAACTCACTCAAACACTTGTAGACATATACATGAATGATAGAGTACACCTTCAACTCACTGCTTCTAGAAACTTAACAATTAGATTTCACACTGATTTACTCAAACTCACATCACATACATTATTTTGCATCTATCTCTCATCTATCTTGCTTGCATTTGTATCATCATCATATCTTTCACAAAAAAATATACCGTCTTCAACTTTGAAACTCATCCAAAGTTTTCCATACACCATTTGCATTTACAAATTCAAATTAAGTCAATGCCAAAATATTCTACAGTGGAATTAGAATGAGGATGACCCAAACACACTTGATGAGGACCCAAATAAGTCCCAACATGTCTCAACATGCTTCCATGATCTTTACAAGTAGTGCTAAACACAAGGTTAGCCAATACTCATGCAAAAAACCTAAAAAATTAAGCACACACAACCTTAACATGATCCAATCTTTCTAGATAACAAAATTCACTTTGACACGATCTCTTCAACTTATCATAAAAAATACAAGACATAAAACTTGAATAAGAAGAAATCCGAAGCAACTACATTTCTCCCGAACCTCATCCAAATACACAGAAAAACACAATTCACAACTGGTGAACATAACTCGCACTGTATAATAATCCAAAAACCCAAAATATGGATATAGCAGCTTCTCACAACCATGAACAATACCTCATATCCTTACTAGCATAGAAACACATTCCAGAGCAAAACTCAGAGCAAACACTAAATACCTGCAACCTTCCTTTGTTACAATTTTCTCAATATCTTCGACATATATAGCCAATATACATTACAATAGCAACTAGTTGACCAGTTAACTAGTTGACATCAATGAAAACACTTTCATATTTGCAAAAATCTCCCTTTTTGTCATTGATGGCAACACATGATGAGAAAAACCATCAAAGACAACACAAAAACTCTGAACACTACTTTCTCGTTATTTTATTTTCTCCCCCTTAGTAGATAAATTTTTTCGCATGATACTTTCTTCCTTTTCACATCTTCCTCTCCCCATTTGACATCAATGGAAAAGGAAAAATACGCTTTACATTGATTTCCACTTTGAAATTAAGAACAAAATACTCTTTCAATGACAACACATGACACTACTTGCTCCCCCTGAGAGGTAGCCACCAAAACATCATTCTAGAAGAAAGAAAAATCCATAAACCCATTGGATTGATGCATCTCCATATGCATCTATTTCAAGAAAGGGGGGGAAATAACCCCTAACTTCTCCTAGAGATACTCAAAAGTATCTTTAGGAAGAGCCTTTGTAAATATGTAAACCTGATCGTTCATGTAGGTACATACTCAAGTTTTACTTCATTCTCCACAACCTTAGAACTCTCTCAAAAAGTGATACCTAATAGATATATGCTTTGTCCTTGAGTGCATCAATGGATTCTTTGAAATGTTAATTACACTTGTATTATCACTGAAGATAGAAATATGATCATCATTTATTACTCTAATATCTTTCAATGTTTGTTTCATCCACAACACTTGTGTATAACAAGATGTTGCGGAAATATACTCAGCTTTAGCAGTAGATAAGGAAATTGAATCTTGATTTTTACTTAACCAAGAAACCAATCTATAACCAAGAGAGAATGCACCACCACTTACATAATTTTTCTGTCATCTACACAACCTTCCCAATCAACATCTTTATAAGCATTTAGTGTAAAATTAGTATCCCTAGGATACCACAAGCCATAATATGGAGTGACATTCAAATATCTAAATATCCTTTTAATAACATGTGTTTCTTTAGGGTCTTTTTGAAATCTAGCCACAAGAAAAATTGCATGCATAATATCCGATATAGTAGCAATT
Source organism: Sequoia sempervirens (assembly GCA_007258455.2). NCBI lineage: Eukaryota > Viridiplantae > Streptophyta > Pinopsida > Cupressales > Cupressaceae > Sequoia > Sequoia sempervirens. Next base: position 158,918,564 of record VDFB02047230.1, read on the forward strand.
AAATACATCAGCCCCCCAATCATAGATCTATATTTGCTCTGGTCAGCCTTAGGTGAATCATCATCTTTACTCAATTTACAAGCAATCACCATAGTAGTGCATACCGGTTTGGAACCATCCATCCCAAAATTCTTCAACATTTCTTTCAAATATTTTGATTGTGAAATAAAAATTCCTTTTTCTATTTGATTGATTTGTAGCCCAAGAAAGAAATGCATCTCACCAAACATAGATATCTTGGTGCAGGAGCACCTTGTCCTCAAAATGCATTCATAAGGCAAAAAAAATTGAACATTTGAGTTTCTAAATATGTAAATCTTTGTAATAGGTCATTAGAGGTAATATTTGATGTAATTAAGTCCTTGAATAGGTCTTTTAGGAGGTTTATTATGTAAATTGGCAAAAATGTAAAAATGTTGCTGAAAGGGTGAAAATTGTCAATAATGTAAAAAGATGCAAAAGTGGAAAATTGCACAAAGAAGATGAAAGGTCACTTTTGTCCTAGGTAGTTAGGAGGTACCTAGAAGATGATTAGACAAGTGAAAATTCCTTTAAAAGGGCATATGCTCGTTTGTAATGATGGGGGTGGTTGAGATTTTGATTTTGAATAAAGAGGAATACAGTTTTTATGCATTTTTCATCAGAAAACCACTGTTCCAGGCTTGTGTACGGCCCTGTACGAGCATGAAAGTGTAGTTGAATGTTTTTAAATGATATTTTGATCAATCACCTTCCTTTTCCTTTTTATTTCATGCATTTTGGTTCTATTTAGAGTTAGTTATGGTAAATTTTCTCAAAAATGTTAAAACTCCTATCTAGGGTAAACAATGGCATGTAGAATTTGTGTTTCTCTTGATTTACTCATTGGAATGTGCTAAAATATGGTGGATTTATTCTATATAGCATCATATTTCATTCTCATAACATTTTATACCAAGTGATTAAGTTTGATGTATGAAATATGGAAGTTTATGATTGTACAAACTGTCAAACAAAACATTTGCAAATAGTTTGGAGGAATAAAGCCTAGGGTTTGTTAAAATACCATTGAGTAAGGACTCTTGAGGGATTTATGAGAATGTAGAGACCAAACTAAGACTATTTAAAGCACTATACAAGAGTATTTGAACCTGGGACATGGAGAACCAATAAGCCCTATGCTGACCTGGCCTAATTAGGCCTAATTTCAGGTGAAGAAAGTCATTTTTGGAGTATGTTTTCGAAAGAAACCTAAATTTATTCTCACATACATTTTAAATTACCTCGAGGGGCATTCAAAACACTAATTACAGTCCTAAGGTAGGGTGTATATTAGGAGTTATGACTGACAATCCGTGCTTGCAGGGCTACTAGGAAATGGTTGCTAGAAGAATGCAAGACCAAAATACTAATGGGAAGACCCTTGTAAATGTTTGTATTGAGTCATTTCTATCTAAATGGTGAAATTGAAGGAGTATAATGGTTTGGAAGAGGTCTATGATCATGGATTGGTCATTTTTATGTTTTGGTGCTTGGTGAATGCAAGCTACCTCAAAGAAGGAATTGGTAAATGTTGATTGTACTGATTAGGTCAAAGTTATCTAATGAAGTTTTTCCTTTGATTAGTTGAAATAAGGTTTTTAATGGTGTTTCAAGTAATTATGAAGGCTTAGAAGTAATATTGCATGAATTGTGGATATTTTTCCTTGTAAAAGCAAGCAGAATTGATGAGTGATTTGGTGAAGAGTTAGTTGGTTTAGTGCCTTTAATCAGGTTATTGACTTGTTTTAGTTATGGTAAAGATGAATTTGTATTTGATAATGATGTGGTCTAATGATTTAAGAAATGAATGAATGAAGGGTTAAGGAAAATTGAGGATTTGGTTGAGTTGTTAAGTGTAATTTGGTAAAATGAATGGGAATTGTTGAGGTTTTGTATTGATCTTCTCCAAGTTGAGTGTGGGTTTGATGAACCCCTGATGAATTGTGTTTGAGAATAGATGATATTGCATCATATCTCAAACTCATTTTTTATTTCTTCAGAAACATTTTGCACATTGTTTCATTTCCTCCAAAGATAATGCCATCAACATATACTACTACTATCAAGATCTTTTCATTTTCAATTTTAAAGTACAAATTACTATCTAATGTACCTTTATTGAAACCTTACTAAATCAAATATCTATCTAACCTTGCATACCAAGCTCTAGGAGCTTGATTTAATACATATAAATCATTTTTCAATCTACAGAGATTATCCAGTTGATTTGACAACTGAAATCCTTCCGGTTGTTCCATGTAGAATTATTCCAATTCACCATTCAAGAATGCAAACTTTACATCCATCTGATAGACCTTGAAATATTTATGAGAAAAAACACTAATTTTTTTTTGATAGCTTCCACCCAATCCTCATCTTTACATGCTTCACTTATGGTCTTTGGTTCAACCTCAAAAAGTAAACATAGATTTATCTCACCAGTAGCAGTAGCTCTGCTTCTTATCAATACTCCTTTCCTCTTTTCTCCAATGATTTGATATTTTGAATGATTCTTTTGTACATATTTAGGTGTCTTTGGGGCCACCACCATATCTTCTTCTTCTTCATTCTACTTTTCCTATTCTTCCATAATTTCTTCAACTTCTATATAATCAGGTTCATTAGATACATATCCATCAACTTCAATTGAATTCTTCACTACTTCATCAATCTTGAAATTTGTGCTTTCTATAATCTTTCTCAGTATTTTATTGAAACATTTGTAAGCTTTAATTCTGGTAGAATATCCAAGGAAGATACCTTCACCACATATATCATCAAATTTCCCTAAATTTTCTTCATCCCTTTTGATAACATTTGCTTCTGAATACCTTGAAATACTTAATAGTAGAAATTATTCACACCATAGCTCATAAGAGGTCTTAGTACTGTTAGCTTTTACTTGAACTTGATTGAAAACATAAATAGCAGTAAGAATAGCTTCTCTCCAGTAAACTTCTAGTAGACCAGCTTCAATAATCATTGATCTATCAGCTTCTTGAATCATTCTATTCTTTCTTACAACAACTCCATTTTGCTAAGGAGTTCTAGGAGTAGATAATTATCTTTTTATTCCACAAACTTCAAAAAACATATTAAACTCATGGGAGGTGAATTCACCACCTTTGTTAAACCTCAAGCATTTTATTCTCAAATTTACTTCATTCTCTACCATAACTTTGAATGCCTTGAATCTATCTAACATGCATCAAATTTATCTCTAAGAAACGTAACCCATGTATACCTAAAGTAATCATCAATTAGAAGCATAAAGTACCTTTCACCTTGTAGAATTTTCACTCTTGTAGGACCATAGGGATTTGTATGAATCAAATCCAGTAGTCCGGTAGTAGATTGTTCCTTTGATCTGAAGTTGATTTTAGCTTTCTTTCCAAGTTGACAATTCTTGCAAATAACATTAACATGATTTGCAATCCTTGGTAAATCTCTTATGACTTGTACTACACTAATCCTCACCAAGTTTTCAAAATTTATGATACATTCTCTAGTGCCATAACCAATTGTCATTAATTTGAGACATAAAGCACTCTCCATCAACACCCTCAAGTTGATATATATTTCCTTCAGACTTCTTTCCTGTAGCAATCACTATTTCATATCCTTTCCTAATTTCACATCTCTCATCCTCAAATACAAGATTATATCCTTTACTACACATCTATCCAACACTCAATAGATTATTCCTTAAACCATTACCATAGTAGACATCATTAGTATTATGCTTGCCATCAAAACTTACTGAACCTATTTCACAAATCTTAGCACTAGTATCATCTCCAAACTTAACTGAGCCTCCATCATATTTTTCAAGTTTAAAAAACTTACTTTTGTCATTAGTCATGTTATGCGAACAACCACTATCAAAAACCCAGTAGTTATTTTCTTGTTTAGCATGAAGAGAAGAAATTATAGTAGCTTCAAATTTCTTTGGAGCACTTTCTTTTACCTATGTTTCAGTATTATCAGAAGTAGATTCATATTTTATAGCCAAGAACAAGCATTCATTGTCATCAAAATCCCCATAATCAAATTCTTCATTAGAAATACTAGCATCCTCATTCACATAGTATGCTCTCTTAATCATCTTTCCTTTTTTTTCTTTACTCAATCTATGTTTATTCTTCTTAGCTCTTTCCAACCATCTCAAAGCATAATGACCTATTCCTCCACAACTAAAGCATTTAAAGGGTAACTTACCTTCATAATTACTGGAGCCTTTCTTCATCCTTCTCACAAGGTTAGCTTCTACTTCATTGGGGTTCTCTTCATCTAGATCATTGGTTCTTGTAGCCTTGAAAGTAGTTTCTATCTTCAATCCATTTCTCAAGCTATGCTTTCTCATTTCACAAGATGTTAGAGTTCTCAATGATTGATATTTAGTATAAGTCTTGTAATCTATGGATTCCTCAATAGCAGATACCTTTTCATTGTATGCATCAAGGAGAGTTATAAGAATATTCTTCACAATCCTTGATTCATCTACTGTAGCACCAAGTCCTCACATTCCACCTACTATCTCATCCATTATTTGTACATAGGATTTAATGTTATCATCTTCAAACATATGTAGGATCTCAAATTATGCCTCCAAATTCTGCAACTTTGCTTCTTTGACCTTTTCATCTCCTTCATGCATCTTTTCTAAAGCATCCCAAACTTCTTAAGTAGTCTTCAAATTTTGAACTTTAATCAACTCAAAATGTGAAAGACTATTCTTCAGAATGAACTTTTCCTTATTGTTTGTTTCATGCACCTTGATTTCATCAGCTGTACTCAAACCATTAGTAGGAGGAGTGTAAGTAGTCTTATAGGCTTTCTCAACATCATATCCATAGTACTCCAGATCTCCTTCCATCTTTATTTTCTAGATAACATAATTAGTTCCATCAAACCTAAGATACTCAAAAGTGACCTTTCTTTCCATCTCGAACCTTCCTTAAGTGGTTAAGCTCCTCTCCAAGGAACCAAGATCTGATACCAATTGTTGAACAAGACAACTAAGAGGGGGGTGAATCAATTGTAACACATTAAACCTTTTATAACTTCCACTCGAAATTAGGTATTGACACCAAAACATTTTATGGTGGAATTAGAATGATGGTGACCCAAACAATAAGCCCCAACATGCCTCAACACACTTCCATGATCTTCATAAGTAGTGATAAACACAAGATTGGCCAATAATCATGAAAAACACCTAAAAAATTAAGCACATACAACCTTAACATGATCCAATCTTTCTAGATAACAAAATTAACTTTGAAATGATATCTTCAACTTATCTTGAAAATCACAAGACATAAAACTCGAACAAGAAGAAATTCAAAGCAATTCTCCCAGACCTTAGCCAAACACATAGAAAACACAGTTCACAACTGGTGAACATAACTCACACTGTATAATGATCCCAAAACTCTAAATCTAGATAAATAAGCTTCCTATAACCATGAAAATTACCTCAAATCCTTACTAGCATAGCAACACATTCTGTAGAAAAACTTGGAGGAAACACTGAATACCTGTAACCTTCCTTTATTATAATTTCTCAATATCCTTGACATATACAACCAATATACATGACAATAAAAACCAATTGACCAATTAACCAGTTGACATCAATGAAAACACCTTCATATTCACAACATTAAGTACTCGTCCCAAGTAGCCATATCTAGAAGATGATGTATATCCTACATTACTAAATCATAAAAATCCAAAACTATGATAACACAAGCATCATCAAATGCAATATAAGGTGGAGGAGATGAAATACAAGGCTCAATAATGAGTTCACTTGTGAGAACACCCAAGTTCAAGTAGCCAAAATTATCATCAAATTTATTATCCACACTAGAGGTGTGATCAACAGTCTAAGGATCAAAGCCATCATTAGAAGAAAATATAAAAAGGTGTATAACCAAGATGAATGATCAACCATCCCAATAGAAATAATCTCTCTATTCTCCAAGTCTCTAATGATAACTAAATCAAGAGTGAATTCCATAGTCCTCCCTACTCCATCATGAGTAATCTGATAGATGGAAAGAAGATTGTTTTCCAAATGCGGTACACACTAAACATAATTTTAAGTTCCCTTCCTAAAATAAATAGATCTCTTCCTAATTATATGCATGTATGTATTGTTTCCCATCAATATAGGAGAAATAGCACAAGGCTTAAAAGAAGAGAATATAGAATGTGAATATGTCATATGATGAGATGATCCTGAATCTAGAAGCCATCTCCCTGATCCAAGACTTGTAGAAGCACAAAGAGCTCATTCTTTTCTACTTGATGTAGTAACTATACTAGCATGGCATTTTTCCTTATTAAACTATTTTGAAGAAGAAGTTGACTCGTACATTCTAGAAGGTAGATCAATATTATTATTTTTAAGATGTTTCAATTCAACAATATCCTTCTTATAACAAGAATTTTCTTCATGTCCAAGCTTCTTGCAATATGAACAAGTAGGCTTCTCCTTCTTAGATGATTTCTCTTTGTAAGAGGATTTATTTTGTGCTTGATTTGAATGTGAATTTCTCTTTACTTTCTTATGTTTCTTATCTTAATATTCTTACTCTTTCATATGACTAACCAAAAATTCCTGACATTTAGGTGACTTTATGAGACCCATAGAAAGAAGCTTTTTTTTTTTCTCATGTATTAACATCTCAAAAAAATCTACAAATGAAGGTGTCGTATATGAAAACACCATAGTTAACCTATCAATATGAAAGATGGAAATAAAAATTTCATAATTAAAATAAAGTTTGTTTAATGCATTATAGACCAAATGAATGTCCTTTTTTATCAATTTCATATGCTTTACATTTCTCTCTTATATCATTGATCTTAGTGATGTAGTCCTAGATGTTGTTAAAGTTATTAGGATCAAGGCTTATCAATTCATTATCAACTTGATAACATCTTTTTATCTATAGTTCCATACAATTTTTTCAATTTGCGTCATGCCTCATGAGAATCCTTACATGATTCAATTTGAAACAATAACTCTTGATAAATTAAGCTATGAAGACATATAAGAGATTTAATATGTTCAATAATCTATTTCATCTTCTTATCTTCATCTTTAGGTTCAGGTACCTTATTCTCAAAATATAGAGGGTAACCTTGATTTATTAGAGCACTCCATACATGTTGATGCCAAGTTGAATAGTTGTATGATATTAACAAATGAACCTTAGAATGATCCATGGAAAATAAGAGCACTACAAAACAAATTAAAAGAATGTTCCAAGAGACCCCCTCAAATAATTCAATCAAGAGTCCTATCAAAATTATTATTTGGCACTTTGTATGTAGTGCAATTATAATGCCAAAATTGTTTTCTAGAGTTTACAATGCCAAGATGGACCAAAGATGGAAAAATACAATATCTCAAAATGAGATCCTCAAATTGAAATTACACTTTCCCAATATGATCTAGACTGAAAATGAAGCCTTTCCAAAAGGAAAAAACTTCTCTAGGTGTCAATATGTCAAATTTATCAACTAGAATGAAAATATGCACAAATATAAATAAAAGATACCTGGGATAGAATCTATAATTTTATTCTTTTGATATAATTGTAAATCTCCTCAATACCTTTCCAACACCATAAGAATTGTGAAAATTGGATAAAAGGATAAAAATTATGAGCTCAAAAGTCCAAATGGGAGATCTAAATTGAAATAGAAATAACATTCACCAACAACTAGATCTGACAATGAAACTTACACCACTAGAAAGAGCACAAAACCAACCTTTCAATGATATCTTGTTTGCAAAAAAATGACTTTTGGAACAAAAGTTATGATTTTTTTAAAAAAATTGAAATTAACCTCTAATGATGAACCTCCTAGCCAAATAATTTTTTTCCAAAATTCAAATCAATTTAAAATTGATAAATTTTATGAGAATAGAGGTTTCTGGGCCATCTAAATGCATCAACAATTTCCATTTGAGCTATAAGTTCCCTAATAAAAATTGTTCACTAGATCTGAGCTTCAAACCCAATTTGCAACTATATCATACAATGACCAAATTGAGTGAAAAAAAAGTTATGATTTTTTTAGACATTTTAAACTCAATAGTGATTTTCTATTTGATCCAACATTCTCCAAAATAAACATGGAATATCAAGACATAAAGAAAAAACCCAAAATATAGTATTTCTATAAAGCTTTGTTGATTCTCTAGGTCATCACATGACACAAGAAAAGAGCATACTCAACTTTTCAAATTCACAGAGATTTGAAACCTTGCAATAACTCAAGCACAAATCACCCTCAAATCTGAGAAGGGGATTTGTAGATCTGAAGCTCTAATACCATGTTAGTTTTACTCAAGGGCTCAAGCCTCTAGGGTCACCTGCAAATACAAAAATAACCTTGTACAAGAGAGAAAAGTAAGAGCATAAATTTTTAAGAGTGGATGCAAGATAATATTAGATAAAATGTGAATAATATGCAATGCACAAGATTATAATGGATTGGAATTAAAATCCAATGGAATAATTTACAAACGAGAACCCCTTGGTTATATAGCCAATATGAGACACGAGATTAAATATGATCATGACAAGTGTTTTAATCCCATGTCATGAGACAACACATCAAATATTAAATGAACTATGAAACAAGTATTAGATGATATTATAAAACAATATAAGATCAAATGACACTGAAGACTTCTAAAAATATTCCTAGTACTTAAGTAAACTTAACATGTAAATAGGATATGTAAGTGAACTAGATAGGTAAAACACCTATTTATATTGAAAAGAACAAAAACAATAAATCCTACCACAAACCACTACAAGAGGGTTGTAGAGCTCTCAGTTGACAAGAAAACTCTAAAAAGTAAGGTAGATTGTAAGGGATATGTCCTCTTAGGAACTTATAGCTATGAGATAGAATACTATATAACAAAGGGAAGTAGTATGTGATAAGAGATAGAAGATAAAAATATATAAGAAGATAAGAGTAATGATATGTAAGATAATGTACAAAAGATATTATGTATGATGAGATAATGGAAGTATAATACATATATGAAGTTGGTTAACATATGAATGGTTATGCGTGTTCTTTAAATTTTGTTTATAAATTGTTATGTTAATTTATATGTTTCACATTATGCACCAATCTTAGATCCCTTTTTATTATTGAGTCTAGGGTATAAATACAAATTATAGAGAATACTTGGGACATATTACTTTAGTATGTGATCTCCTAGTTTTCTTGCTAATAGTCACCATGATGGCATCATGGCGTTGAGATGAGGAAGGTAGACAAAAATAAAGTCCATGGAATTTGTATCCCATTTCCATTTTGGGATCTCGTGAGGATAAATAAGTTATGTTCCAGGTGTTGATGTTCAACCTTGACCCTTTGACACTCAAGGAAATGATCAACAAAATCTACAATGTTTTAATGTATGTATGCCAATTGATATAGCTTATGAAGGTTTTCATGCATCTTTTTCACCCTTGAATGTGCTAGATATGGTGCCATGTGAGCCTCTAATAAGATCATTGTTCAAAGATCCCTAAACTGTGGCACATATATGCATCCTATGTGACGTAACAACACATCAACCTCTAAGGTATATCTTGAATACTTTCCCTTAAGGGCCCTCTAATATCATATCTCACATTTAACCTCATATTACTAATCATCCTTTGGAAACTGCTATAATATATGAGTCCTCAAATCTATACCCACAGTCATAGAAATAACCTCATGTTATCATCTATTCAAAGAATATATCACTACATTCTCCTTACATTTGATGTAATGTACATCAAATTTATACTCACACAAAAACTCCATCCAATTCCTTTTCTAAGCATTCAAGTTTGACAATGTGAAGATATATTGTAAGTTATAATGATCATAATGAAGCTCAAAGTGATGTCCAAGTAGAAAGTGTCTCCTCTTGGTAAGAGCATGAACCACCACCACAATTTTTAGGTCATGCACACGGTAGTTCAACTTGTGGGTCTTAATTTTTTGCAACTCATATGTGATAACTCAACCCTATTGCATGAGTATGAAACCTATACCATATAGTGACACACTCATACAAACTGTAAAGTCTAACGCAAGATCAAGTACTGCTAGGATGGGAGCACTAAAGAGATTCTCCTTGAGGGTCTCAAAATCCCTCTCACATTGCTCGGTCCACTCAAATCTCTTCCCTTTATGCTAGAGGGAAGTGATGGGATGTATTATCCTAGAGAAACCCTTCACAAATCTACAATTATATCTTGCTAACCCAATAAAAAAATTGACCTTTGTAACATTGGTGGGTGATGACCACTCCATAATGATTGTAATATTTGATGGATCTATGAAGATACCATCAATAAAAATGGTATGACCCAAGTATTGGAGCTCTGATTGGAAGAATTAATACTTAGCCAAATTGGCGTAAAGCTGATTGTCTCCTTAGACACTATAAAACCTATCATAAGTGATCCTCATGATCCTCCTTTATATGTGAATTTAATAGGATATCATCCATAAATAATATCACCATTGTAAAATCATAATGACCATTGTGAGTCCTGAAAGTTGTCTTATGAATTCCAACCTCAATAATCCTTAATTTATGGTAGTCAAAATTCAAGTCTATCTCAGAGAATACTTTAGCTCCCCTCATCTGGTCAAATAAATCATCAATCTTAGGAAAAGGGAAAGATTCTTAATTGTTAATTTGTTCAACTACATTTATAGTTGATACATAGTCAAAGGATCCTATCCTTCTTAATGAAGATCACAAGTGCACCACAAGGTGATACACTAGGATGGATGCAAAAATTCTCCAATAGATCCTCTACCTGAATCTTGAGATCATTGAGCTCCTATGTCATCATATTGTAGGGTTCCCTAGAACTAGGTGTGCTCCTGGTAGAAAATCAATATGAAAGTCCACCTCATGATGAGGTGGAATCCTTGGTAATTCTAAAGGAAAATATCTACAAAATCTTGGAGGATAGGGCGTTCATCCAAAGATATAATCTTTGTCAGGCCTCTAACCTATCACTGATGGTGATTACAAACATCTAACATCCATCTCACATGCATGACTTCAATTACATAATGAATATTATGTGAATGGATATGGGCCTATATTTTGAAATTATCACCATCTCACCATGGTCATTATGGAACTCAATCACATTACAAATAAAATTACTTTTAGCTTGATGTGCATCAATCTAATCCATACCCAAAACTATACCATATGATTCTAATGGTGTAACATGAATGTCCACTGATGAAGTGATAGCTACAAGAACCAATTGACAATAAAAAACCATCAAGTCTACAACCACTTTAGCCCTCAAAGATAACTCAACTACCCACGTATCATCCTACCTAGATACCACTAGCCTACAACACTCCACTATAGATGGGGAAATAAAAGATTTTGATTCTCTAGAATCAAACAAAACATTAAATAAGATATTTCCAATCATACTTCTAGCACAACCTCAGATAATGGATTGATGCTTGAACTAGAAGTTCTTTACCACCACAAAAACCTTATGGGCCTTTCCCACTTCTCCAATCATTGACTTAGAAGCTCCTAAATAAGACCCACCTACTCTAAACACTGTATACACTCTTTGGATAAGTAACCCACTCCACCACACACATAACAAGGTCCGCATCTCAACCTATGTTGGCTAAGTCCTACTAAACTGAGAGGTTCTAGACTTGCTAGAAGTACTATGTCTTGGATTTTCCAAATGTTTTGGATTTTAGCTATATAGGATTTTGCAATTTTTTTTGAATTTTATGATGAATTTTTATGAATTTTTTTGGTATTTTTTATTGTGATTTCCAATAACCTTTAGGATATACACGAACTCAGTATGGTCCAGAACGAATTTCCTCTAGCGTGACACAATAGACTACCTCAATGCAGGCATGAGAAACTAACTTGATGAATATGCCAAGTACTACTAAAGGGGATATGATACTTCACAACATTAAGCTATGATAAGGATGTAGATGGGTGATGGAATAAATACGATGGATGAGGCGATGGATGGATGGTGATGCAAAGAATGATAGGATAAAGAGCCAAAGAATAGATGGAGGTGCTTTATTTACGCGAGATACCTATTTGCTAGGTTTTCACCAAGGTACTTGCCCAAAGCACCACCAAAGTGGTTTTCACTATAGGACATTTTTTTCTTTACTTTTTCAATCCTTTTTCTTATTTTTTAGATTTTGATCATTTTTTTTATTTTTTTGTATTTTCAGATTTATACCCTTTAAGACTAGGCATAAAAATTTGTAAGATGCAAGCTTTTGGTTGGCTCCTACAAGGGTTCACCTTCATGAATTGACAATTGGTATGCTCCTGATCCATAACTTGTTGTGATGAAAAAGGGACCCAACTAGTTAGGCTCAAGCTTTCCTTTACTGTCTTGATTTGGTAGATTCTTTTGATTCTACTTTAGGACAAGATCCTCTACCTAGAAATACTGACACTTGATCTTCTTGTTATAGCTCTGTTTCAATCGATCTTGATATACTTGCAAGTGATTAAGAGCATCAAGACGATGCTCATCTAGAAATTCTAGCTCATTTAGCTAAGGTAATCTATACTCTTCATTGGTGATTAGGTTCTGTAGTGACACTTGTAGTGAGGGAAGCTTGACCTCAATGGGTAGGATGGCTTTTGATCTGTAGACCAAGGAGAACAAGATTGCACCTATAGGTGTGCAGATACTGGTTCGATATGCCCAAAGAGTAGGATTTAGCTATAAATGCCAGTCATGACCAACTTCATTGACCATTTTCTTTAGGATCTTCATAATGGTCTTATTTGTAGCCTCAACTCAACCATTTCCCTAAGGGTAATACAGGATAGAGAATTGGTGTTGGATGTTAAATATTTAGCATAACTCTTTTACATTTTGATTCTTGAAGGGTGTCCCATTTTCTGAGATAAGGGTTTGTAGAACATCACAATGACATATTAGGTAATTTAGGATAAACTTGGAAATTTGCTTCCCTATTATGTAGGTCATAGGAATGGCTTTAACCCCCTTGGTAAAGTACTCAGTGGCTATTATGATAAACTTGTGGCCGTTGGATGAGGTTGGAGTGATCTTTCCTATGAGGTCAAGTCCCCACTATGAGAAAGGCTAGGGTCTAATCATTGGTTGCAACTCTTGAGCTAGAGCATGAATCAAATCTCCATGTTGTTGATAGTAGACACATTTATGCACGTACTGATGGGCTTCTCTTTCTATGGTTGGCCAATAGTACCCCATCCTCAATAGTTTCTTATCTAAAGTCATACCACTAGAATGGGAACCACATATGCCATCGTGAACTTCTATTAAAGTGGTCAAGGCTTCGTCTTGGTTAAGACATCGTAGTAATGTTCCTTTGATGATTCAGTGGTATAGGGTATCACCTAGGATCACGAATCAGGATTCCTTTTTAATAAAAGTCTTCTTAAGGTTAGAGATGATATCAAATGGGAGGGTTCCTTTGCTTAGGTAGATGAATATGTCATGATACCATGGAGATCTAGGACCAACAATGACACACACAAATTCAAATTTTTGGATTTTAAAATTTGGTACGAGAAGTTGTTCTATGAAGAATTCACATTGAAGGACGTTCGACATGTCTAATAGTGGTTTGATTGTCACCATAGCATCCGTTTCTCAGTTGTTCATGCGAGGAATTTTATCAAAATTTATATCTATGAAAAGGTCCTTGAAAGTTTCTACCATTTTTGTAAAGAGTAAGCTTTTCATCCTTAGTTTGATAGTCGTCATTGACTTGGTTGATAACTAGTTGTGAGTCTCCGTAGAATTTCATCTCTTGTATTTGTCATTAAATCACTATTCTTAGACCTATGATTAGGGATTCATACTCAACAATGTTGTTAGTGCATGGGAATGATAGCTTGTATGACTTTGGAATGCAATCACCTTAAGGGGTGATGAAAACAATACTCGCTCCTAATCCATGTTGGGTGAATGATCTATCAAAGTATCTTCCATTGATATATGAAATTGACAAGGAACATTGATTCATCAGGGAACTCAGATATCAAGGGGTTCTCAATATATATAGGTACCTTTGCTAGTTGGTCTGCAATCACTTTTCCTTTGATTTCCTTGTGCTCCATGTATTCTATGTCAAATTTAGTTAAGATCATTACCCATTTGGCCATTCGCCCAGTGAGAGTTGCTTTGGATAACATGTACTTTAATGGGTCAATCTTTATAATAAGTTTGATTTGATGTGACATCATGTAGTGTCTGATTTTTTTTGAAGAAAAAAATACTACCAAGCATGATTTCGCAATGGGTGAATAGTTCATTTCATAGCTCACTAATGTCCTACTGATGTAATAGATAGCCATTTCCTTTCCATTTTCATCATGTTGTGCTAAAAAGCACCTAGTGATGCTGATGTTGCTAAGATATATAAGATCAATGTTTTTTTTGGTATTGGTGGCATGAGCACTGAAGGTGTTAGTAGGTCATATTTGATCTACTGTAAAGATTTATCACACATCTCATCCCATTTGTAAGTTATTCCTTTATGTAGAAGATGCGAAAAGGGCTGGATTTTATCTAATAGTTGTACTGTGAATCTTCTGATGGAATGCAATCTTCCTTATAATCCTCTCATCTACTTTAGTGTTTGTGGTGGTTCCATGTCGAGGATGGATTTTACCTTTGCTGGATCAATTTCTATCCCTCTTTGCAAGATGATATAGCCAAGAATTTTGCCTGATGTAACCCCAAAGACACACTTTTTTTGGATTTAGTCATACCTTGTACTCTTTAAGTCTATCAAAGACGGGTTCCAAGACTTCTATGTGCTCACTTATTTTCTTTAATTTTTCCAAAATATCATCCACATAATCTTTGACTGTTTTGTGGATCATTTCATGAAAGATGAGGGTCATTGCTCTTTGATAGGTTGCTCTTGCATTCTTTAACTCAAATGGCATTACGTTCTAGCAATATGTTCCCCATGGACAATTAAATGTAGTTTTGTGTTGATACTCCTTGGTGATCATGATTTGATTATAGCTTGAAAAACCATTCATGAGTGACAACATTTCATGCCTAGTTATTAAGTCGACAATGAGATCAATGTTAGGAAGAGGGAAATCATCTTTTGGGCATTCTTTGTTTAATTCTCTAAAATATGTGCATATTCTGATGCCCCTAGTGGGTTTTAAGACTGACACCAAGTTTGAAACCCACTCAAGTTAATCTATTAGTTAGATGAATCCAACGTCAAGAAGCTTTTGTAACTCCAGTTTCACCAAGAGTGCTATCTGAGGGTACATCTTCCTTAATTTCTGCTTTACTGGCTTGGCTTTAGGAGAAATAGCTAAGTGATGCATAACTACTTCTGGATCGAGCCTTGACATATCTATGTATGACCATGAAAATTTGGCTCTTTTCTCTTTCAAGAATGCTGATAGGTTTTTCTATTCTTCATCCAACATGGATTCAACATAGAAAGTGATCTTGGGTGCTTCTTCTATTCCCACATTAACTAGACTATCCTTTTCTGCTAGTACTGTTTACTTCTTTGGATGCATTGTGCCAAGGGGGAGATTGAATCCCTCATCCTTGGGAACCTCAAAGAGGCTCTCACCCTTGTATGTATCCTTTGTTTTCACAATTTTAGGATTAGAAAGTGCTATAGTGTGGTTTTCACTCAAAAAAATTCATGTTAATTACATTTCGTCAATTTTGCGACTAAAGGATTCAATCGTCTCCCCATAGTACGCCCCTATTTCTAAATATATGCCAAAAATTTCTTTGTGATCTGACCATGGTAAGTTGTCACAAAGTCCCATGAATTCTGAGATCGCTTCATCGTTTTCAAACAAATCAAGAATCGGTGGTCCTTTTTGGTCCATGTCAATTAGTTGTGGGTATACTAGACGTATTTCAGTTGGTTGATTGCTTGGATCAAAGCATGTGATGGATATCATGAAGATGGAATTATTCTAAAATAGGATAGCAAAATCAAGGGGGAATTCATCTAAGGTCATATCATGTGATGTTGGTAACGAAGAGGAAGCCTCAACCTGTTTAGCGGAAGTACCTTTGCCAATAAGGGTGACCCTGCTAGTAGTACGACCTAGGCCAAGATTCTTTAGTTGTTTCTCAGGAATGACGGGTTCTAGCAAATCATTATCATTCTATCCTAGCTTCTCATTTTTGTTGTATCCCATTCCCTTCATTAGTTGTAGGCCTTTGTTGTCATCTTCCATGGGAAGAGTGGGGATAGGTCGTTCATCCTAGTAGAGGAGTTTAGAGACATCCTCTTCATTGACATATTCTTAGTTCAAATCCACCTCACTTGGTGAAGGTAGTAGTTGCCATCTTGATTGTTTCGGGCTCTTTGTTGCTAGATGTGGGTTTACCATAGGTTTGAGGAGAAAGAGGTAGCTCTACCAAAACAAAGGTATTCTTCATTAGTTTATAGTTTCCACAACCATCATCTTGGATAATGAATTTGATATCGAGAATGTTCTACACAATGGGTGTTTTCATTTATGAGGTTGATGCAAGGGATGATGGGTGAATAAATGAACTAGAAGGTGTAGGCCATTTATCATTCTTGGGTATTTGGGGTATCTTATAGAAATTGGCCTTAAGATTCTTGTAGTAATTAAAAGGCTCAGGATCTCCATGGATGGTAATTTCTCTACACGCGAAGGGAAACTTTACACATTGATGATAAGTTGAGGCTACAACTTTTAGGGAATGGATCCATGGTTGACCAAGTAGTATGTTATAGGGAAGATCAAGGTCTAACACTTGGCATGTAGTTTCTGCAATGGTAGGTCCCACTTGGATGGGTAGGGCAATGATGCCTTGTGATACCCACTCTTGGTCATCATATGCTTTGATGGTGGCACTCTTTGTTTTCTCAATAGTATCCTCTGAATATCCTAGGTTCTTGATTAACTAAAGGGTGCAAATTTTCAAACCAACACCTCCATCCACTAAGACTCTTTTGACCTTATTCTTATGAATGACAACCTAAAGGTGTAAAGCACAGTTATGAGATGGTTGTGATGGTAGGTCTTGTTCCGAGTAGGTGAGAAGATGATTAGCAATATGTCCCACCATAGCTTGAAATTGATCTGAATCAATATCCTTAGGTATAGATGACTTTGACAAAGAATTCTCTAAGATTTCCTTATGTGCAGGGGATGACCTTAATAGTTCTAATATTGAAATCTATGCGAGGGTCTTCTTAAGCTGATCTAGGAGATTGTACTTGTTGGGATTTGATGTTGGCAAAGTAGGTTATGCCCTAGATTGAGATGGAAATCCTTGGACGGTAATTTTTCCATGTTGCATGGTGACTCCACACTCTGCACTAGGCCATTTGATGGTGACAACGGTAATGATGCTATCATAGGAAGCGACCATGTTGGAATAGGTATGCTGCACATTTGTGTAATCTTTATATTTTCTAGTATTGTTCACTTGGTTATGATCTGGCATAGGGTTCTTGTATATATTAAGATCTTGGTTACTGGTTGGTGTTTCAATAGAGATGGTGTCATTCTCTATAAGGTCTTGGATAATATTCTTAAGCCTCATGCATCCTACCATTTTGTGTCCTTTGATTTTGTGAAAGTCACAAAGATCATTCTTGCTTTACTAGGATGTTTTTTCTTGTAGTTCTTGGTAGTTTTCAAAGTTGGGAAGCGTTATCAGATTTGAATCTACCAACTTCTTCATGATAGTCTCGATGGGTTTAGATAATTGTGTGTACTTGCATTTAGGATAGTTGTTCTTGTTAGTGGTTCATATTTTTTGCATTTCGGTGTTATTGATTTGATTGTTCTGAGGAGGTATTGTTTAATGCATAGTTGGTTGGATGTTAGCAACTTGATTGTTGTTTGGTCTAGGAGCACTTAGGACTACCTTAGCATCTACCACACCATCATTTTTTATGTTCTTGTTTTTAGCCCAGACACGAGGATTGTCGTTTGAACTAGTTGATGGGCGATTGTCTTTGTAAGCTTGGGTATTTCCCTATGAGATTAGAGTTCTCTCGCTAGGGAAAAGCTTGTCATAAGATGTGATGCACTACATTTTCAATTTGGAAGGATAAATCTAAATCTAGATTTGCTATGATGATCCCCACTTGTTGTTCATCGGGAAGAGGCCACTTGCTCTTACTAGCTCTTTGTCTCCATCATTGTAAGAAATTAGTGAAATATTCTCATTTGTTTTGTCTGAGAGTATATAGTTCTTCTAGACTTACGTCCATGTCAAGATTAAAGGAGAAATGATCTATGAATTTATCGATAATTTCTTGAATTTTTTTGATACCCAACAAAAATTGAGAAAACTAATCCATGGTAGGACCTGTTAAACTTCAAGGTAAGAGGCACATTAAATAAGAATAATTGTAAGCCACCTCCATACACATGATGGTCCACAGGAGTTCCTCTCCCTTTGTATTTATTGATTTAGGGGATTTCAAAGCCAAGAGGGAATGGTACCATTGCAATGTTTTGATTGAATGGATAGGGACATAGATTCTATGTATGGGGATTCTTTGTCTTGCCCATTTGAAGATTTTGTATTTCTTGGGAAAGCGCCTTAAGTTGTGATGCTAGATCATCTCGTGGGTTTGGTGGAGGAACATATGTTGGGATGACGGATGGGTTGTATGTGAGATTCTAATATGATAAGGTGTTGTATGGGGTGTATGGTGGTGTGATATTCTATGAAGGTGATTGAGGTGTTGATGTATATGTTCCTAACGTGTTTTTATTAATGATGTTTTGTTGACGATTATACTAGGAACTTGGTTTTTGTTGTTGGGAATACTATTGAGCTAGTAAGGCTTGTTGTTGTTGATCCACAAGGGCCTTCTTTGGGATTTCTATTGTTGTTGCACCACTAGGGCTTGCTATTGGACCTACTATTGTTGTTGTGCTGCTAAGGCTATTTGATGGGCTTGATGGTGTTGTTGTGCTAAGGCTTCTTGCTGTGTCACTAAGGCTACTTGCTATGTTGCTAAGGCTGCTTGTTGTTGTTGCTACTATTGTTGTGCTGCTAAGGCTTGTTGTTGTTGTGCTACTAGAGCTTCTTGCTGTTGTTATTGTGCTACTAGGGCTACTTGTTGTTGTTGGATGGCTTACTGATAAGCTTTTTGTGCTTGTTGTAAAGCTAAGGCATGCACTTGCATTGTAGGATCGGTTGGTTGTTGAAACATCTATAATGGATTGGGGGTGTTGGTGTTTTGAGTGGGTAGTATATTGTTGATGAGGGGTTGAGGGTTCCCTTGGCTTAAAATCTCTTGTAAGATAGTAGATTGGGGTGGAGAAATGTAGGTTTGAGGTTCCATTTAATTTTGCATGGTGAAGGGGGCCGTGGGAAAAGATTAGGATGAGGCCATTAGATTCTATGATGGTAATGACACACTAGGACCTTGAGTCCATTGATTGAAAAGGTTCCCTTGTCCCATGTCTTGAGGATTTCCTTATGCTAGGGATGTGGACAAGGTATTTCCTAGGTTGGTAGGATTTGTAACCAAGGGATTGTTTTGAGATGGGTTGATAATGGATGGGATGGATGTTTTCTGTGAAGCCAATGGTATGGATGAACTAGTTGGAGGATTGGTTAGGGATGTCCCTATTTTCATTAAGGGTTGACCTTGTGTGATAGTATTTCCTTTCCCTTTTGGATCTACTTGTGACACTTGGTCCACATGACTTTGCATGATGGTGGGCACACTTGTGGTACTCATGGGTATGGATGAAGAGGGGTGTCCTCGATATGTGGAGGTTGTTATGGAGTACTGAAGTGCAAGAGGTTTATATGGATGCTGAGGATCTTTAGGAATGAGAGGAGCGCCAAAGGTAGGTGTCCAAGTAGTAGTTTGGGATGAAGGATTGGTATTGAGGGTACCCACAAGTGTGCTACTTTCAAATGGAAGAGTTAGACCAAAGTCCTTGGTAAGACTAGTTGCAAGTTTGGGAGTGGATGTTTGATTTAGCCTTAGTGATGGAGTTGTGAAGCCTTGTGTTAAATTTTGTGCAACAAATGATGGGGAAATTGGAGCTACACTTCCCAAGGCTTGATGTTCCATGATTTCCTCCCTAGTAAGTTCAAATGGATTATTCATGATGTCTTCTATCTCATATGGCCCTGATGGAGATGATGGTTGTTGTGATGGGGTAGATTGACTTCTCAAATCAAATTTTAGAGGGTTTAGATCACTTCAGGTAAATGTGACTTTGGTTTTCTCCATGATTCTCTTATGTTGTGATCTTGTCTTTACCATAAATTTTGGGTCACCTATGGGACAGTTGTGTTGAGATTTGTAATGTTTGAACTCTGTAGTTGACTCAAATCTAGGTAGAAGGGATGCTCTAATTATTTTTGGAGCAATGATGATAATGGGAGATGAAAAATTGGATGATGTGGAGAGTGATATTTGCAAACGTATTGAGAAAACACTTTTGACTTAAGAGTTTGATGTTTTGATGTTGGGATAAAGGATGTTTATGAAATTGTAAATATTTAGGGTAGACTCATGACCTTCAAGATGAACTAGTTCAAAGATCATAACTAACTCAACTAAGTGCATGGAAAAGGATACATTTCACATACAAAGTAGCTAGGTTAGGGGTTGGTTTGATAGATGCTCAAGTCAAAGAGTGTTGGTGTATTCAATTTTTTTGCAAAGTTTGGTGAAGTAAAGGATGAAATTTGATGGAGGGGTGAATAAAATGTTTGACCCAATTTTGACTTAAAGTGAACCTTTGTTTGATAAGACCAAGGTAGTGAGAAACATGCTAGACCTCTAAAGTTTTCAAATCCTAAAGACCCAATGTTTTAGATAGGTTCATTATCATGGAAAAGACCAGTTTTGACCGAAAAAGAACATATACAAGTCTAGATTGTTCCTTTAAACATGCTTGTAAAAGTTGTATACCAACTTGGTTCTATTTTGGTGAAGCGCTAAAAGGTATTTTTTGAGAGTTTTGGAGTAAGATGCCTAAGTTTGAAATGACGAACTGTAGACATTCTCTTGGGGATTCTGATTTTGTGTGAGATCATTTAGAGAAGTTTAAGATTATGAATAAGAGGATATTTATTTCCACACGAGTGGTGGTAATATGGTCCTTCTAGCCTCAATATCGGTTTGTTCCTCTTTTTTGTCTAAGATATTTGTTGTGTTTCTTCAATGAGCTGGTGTTTCTTTTGTGTCAAAAGTGAAGCTTCTCAAATTACTAATTATATCAGTTTGTTCACCTTCAATGAGTTCAAAGTTTGGTTGAATAATATTAGGTGTAAAATCAAGTTGTTCAACGAGAGCAATCCGTCTCCAAATAGTCATGTGGGGTTTAATTTATCAGGTTATCTTGCTTAAGTGAGTTTCTTTTACCACAAACACTTGTCTTGGTTATGTTTTCAAACTAAATGTTTATGTCAAAAACACCATAAATTTGACAAGGTCCATTTTGTGAAAATCATGAGGTTGAAGCCATAATTTCCTATGTTAACCTTGGGAAATATGGATTGAGATATAATTCAAGATATTTAGAAATCTCTAAGGATAGAAATCCTTTGGACAGGTATTAATATCAAGGCTTTTTCAAAAGGTATGGACATATTTAGACCAAAGGGTTTGAAATTTTGAGGAAGATTGTGAATGTTTGTTTGTAATGTTTTGAAACCAAGGAAAGTATTAAACTGACTCACAATCATTTACCATCCTAGGTTCAGAAGATACTACTTGTTGAATCCCCACTTGGATTTCTCCAAACACTAAGACAATATGAAGAGCTAGAGATTTGGTGACACTAGCTCTCCTCCATGATACACACTTCTCGGGACCACCAAATCTCAAATCTTGAAGATCTAAAGAGCCTAAGGATTTTTCTGCTTCAACAATTGAATAGTAAAATGTGGGGCGGCTTTGGAACGATCGTTCCCACACCAACAAGCATCAAGGTTTTTGGCTTCTAAACAATGGATTTTAGTAAGGGCTTTCATTCAAGGTGGCCATACACGTGACAAGATTAGCTAAATATTATTTCAATCAAGAGGCTTCCTAGTCTCTTCCTAAGAAGATATTTTAACGTATCACAAGGATACTAAGGGTGACACTTGTCGGTATGACACATCTGCACCTGTTGTTTATGAATTTCGTCATAAACACATTTTTATATAGCAACTTGAAAGAGCTTGGATTTAGCTCGTTACCACTTGGGCCATTCCCTCCTTTCAAAGTGGGGAGGATGGCCCTCTAAAGATAAATAACAACAAGGAAGTACATTTGTAGTTCAATCTCCTAGTTTGCATGAAACAAAGAGAGAACACACACCACACCTTTTCCCTATACTAGCAAGGGTTCATTTTTAATCCAAATTGAAAGACGTGGGTGATTATACAAAATGTCAAGGAATGTTTCTGATTCTCAAGATCACCGAGTGGCATGAGAGAAGTGCATACACATTCAATAACAAAAGTTTAAATCATAAAACATAGAAAACACTTGTTAATTTTAACCCCTAAAGCTAAGATGAATTCATTTTATGCACCAAACAAAGTGTTAAATTGTTTTGTTCAATTTTAAGCCCAAAATAAAATGATGAAATGAGGGTTCAATTTTAGTCTTGTTTGAGCATTCTTTTTAAACCCAAATGAAAATTAGTGTGTTCCTAAAGCATAAAATTAATGCTTGTTACAATTATAAGATTTTAAGACCAGGATGCTTCTTCACTTCAACTTTTATCGCCCAACCTGCAAAACCTAGTTAGCCTAAAAACTAGAACAAAGTTAGAAGCATGTTAGTGATTAGATAAAGTAAAAAATTAAAGCACATGCTAAAAATTGATCATCATTTTTGCTTACCAGAGAAGAGCATCATTGTTCACGATAGCGTTGCTATAAATCATTTGGGTGTCACTCTGGTGAATTTGGGCGTCGCTCTGCAAAAAACTAGTAAGGACGATATCATCATGATTTGGGTGATCCCACAATACTAGTTTACAATTTTTGGCCAAACTGGATATTGAACTAATTTTTTTAACTAAATCTTCACTTTCAGGCACCTATAGCAGCTAAACCATGAGGAATTTGAAGATGATGAAAACTAGTGATTTGTGACATTTTGTCTTTAGATTCCAAATATAGTTTTTTCAAAAAAATTCAAATCAGATTGCACTTCTTTTTCCATCTCCTTCGAAAACTAGTTTTTAATAGTAAACACCATTTTTAAAGAGTGACATCATTGGCTAACACAAATTTTTTTCTATGAAGAATAAAATTCTATTTTTTTCAAATTTAGATTCATAACTATGATATCTAGTGCATGGAATTGGTTTCATAGCATTTCATTAAATATTATTTTCTTAATTAAGTTTCAAAGTCAAACCTTTTACAATTTAGACATGATTCATTGGCCAAAGCATAAATTTTTTTGTATGTATCAAAATTCATTTTTTTTTGTTGGATCAATGACATTAATATCTAGTGCACTGATATTTTTCAATTTCTTTTTTATAATCTGCTATTTTTCCACATGTGTAGAACAAAGAGCTTGATTTTCAATGAAAAACCTATGTTTAATCAAACTAAAAAAAATACATAATAAAACCAAAACATATTAAAAGTATATTTGATGGATAGCTCGTTCCAAGAACTACGATCATCCAATTGGGTTTGTGAAGTATCCTCCATTTTCATCCTCGACCCGAGCTTCTAAGGATAATTTTTTGCAGAAATTTGGTGCAAGAGGGGAAGAAGGGGGAAAAAGGTGGGCTCTCTTGAACCCCCCTTTGAGCGAACCCCCCTTGACCTTTTGAATGAATGGGGGTTCGCTCAAAGGGGGGTTCGAGTGAACCCCCCTTTTTTCAAAATTTCTCATTATTTTTATTCTAAAAAATGTGAAAAATGAGGGACCCATCATTTAATATGGTTCACTTGAAGGGGGGTTCGAGCAAACCCTCTTTGGGTTCGTTCAGACCCTAAGTTCATTTGAACCCCCCAAAACCCAAAATTTTCTTCATGGGGGAATTTTTTGCAAATTTTCTTCCTCAACAAAATTGTAAACCAGTTTTGTGGGATCACCCATTTGTGTAGTGTCACGATTTGCAAATTTTGATACCACTAAAAAGTATTAGTGTCACCATTTAGTTTAATTAGCATTAGGATATTAAATAGGCGTCATTGTTTTTTATGACGATAGCATCGATGTATGACGATGCTTAGCAAAGGCATCACTGAAATTCTTTTGGGCGTCCCTATATCCTACAAAAATTTTAAAAATTGGAATTCAAGATAGAAATTGATTAAATTTCATTGGTTTTTCCCTCCTTCTAGTGCCAGAATGTGACCAATCAATTAGCATGGGCCAATTATGCTTGATGCATGAAGAATTAGAGCATAACAAAGCCACCAATGTCAATCTCAACAGGATCAATAAAATGCAAATTAAACTAAACATTTATCAAAACTAAGCATTCTAAACTATGAAAGCATTAAAATATCTACTTTATTCCATTCAAAACTTATCCCGTTGTGGGAGTGGTGTCATGTTGATGTGGAACGACGACCATTTCCCAATACTTTGGATAAATGAGCTTGTTCCAATCAATTTTATTGAAGAAAATTGATGGAATTGTGAAAGATGTGTATGAAAACATGGTTTTAATCTAAATGAGCATGATGCAAGCTAGTTTAATACAATTTTATGCTAAAAATGATCTATATATGCAAAATCTAAGCTAATCTAAATGGATTCTAAGCTAAAATATTCAAACCCTAATTAATAAACAAGCTAAGTGGATGCATTATGTGATCATGGAAGCCATTAATGGAGCTTAAAGATAATTAATGCATTTAAAATGAACTAAAAGATGCTGAATGTGTGCTAAATATGAGTTTGATTGTGAGTGATTTTAACATAACTCTGATGTTAAAATATGGATCCATTTGTCTCCAAATAGTGACCTATTTATAGGAGAGCAAATGAGAAATGGAGGGTTGAGATAAAAAAGGATAATCAATGGTTAAGGATGGAGGAAATTTGAGGCATGGATCATGGATTCTCATCAACAGGTGAGAATGTAAGATGAGATTTAATCAAGGGTTCACATTCCTTCAAACAAACACACTTTTGACATATACAAGAGGTCAAAAGTTATCTTGCACAAGAAGTTTTGAGTTAACTTGCATATGAAGCTTTGTAAGAATATTCCCTTTTTAGATGAGTGATGAGAGAGAATATTCTTTGGAATATTGTCATGGCAGAGGAAAATGATAAATTAGCAAATTAAAACAAAGTTTAATTATTGAAAAAAGGGGGAGGAGTATTCCATGGAAATATTCCTTTTTGGAGGAATGTGCAAAGGAGGAATATTCCCTTGCAAGTGAGGGGGGAATTAGATTAATTAATAATTGATAATTAAACAATGTTAATTATGCAATTAGGGGAATTTTAGAATAATTAAATGATATTCATCAAATTAAGTGATTTAATGAAAAGGGGGAAGGGTGCTGATATTTAATTAAATAACTTAGGGTTATTTAATTAAATAGGAAGATTTATGGATTTAAATTAAATAGTTTGATTTGTTTAATTTGATGAGACAAAGTGTTAGCGTGAAAAGGGGTGAATTAAATCGATTAAATTAATTAGGTTAATAGATGCAAATGGGGCAATTAATTAAATATCTAGGTTAATTTAATCAATTAAGTGAAAAGAGTATGGGTTTTAGGAGGAAATGATGTTAGTATACCCGATTTGAGTGCATGATATCATTCGGGACATTTTTCAGTGTCTAGAGTTCTTTATCATAGATCTTAAAATGGTCTTCTTCTTTGATGTATCAATAAGACTGAGATACCCCTTTCCATTCAAGAAGCCCATTCTGGCTCTAGGGGTGGAAATTATGGTGATAAATCCTTAGTACATAAATTGATACGCATGGGATATTATTGGAAAATGATGGAGCAAGATTCCTTTGTCTTTGTCAAGAAATATCCTCAATGTCAACAACATAGCAATATTATCCAAGCTCCTACATAGGAACTTTGTACTCAAGCTTCTCCTTAGCCTTTTCAAATGTGGGTCTTGGATATCATTGGAAAGATACCTCCCCCTTCTTCTAAGGGACATACCTTCATAATAACAACAATAGATCACTTCACGAAGTGGGTTGAAGCTATTCCAATTCAATCTACTAATGTTGAAGAAATGTGCAACTTTCTTCTAAACAACATAATTTCTCATTTTGAATTGCCTTCTACCCTTGTCTCTGATAATGGAATACCATTTAATAAAAATGAGGTAAAAAAATTCTTGGAGAAATTTCATATTCTTTATTGATTTTCTACACCTTATTATCCTTAGTCCAATGGCCGAGCTGAAACATCAAATAAAATTATTGAGCAAATTGTGCAAGACAATTAATAAGCATGGTAAATATTGACATGCTCAATTGACTTATGCGTTTTGGTCCTACAACATGAGTGTTTGTATGACTACTAGTACTACTCTGTACAACCTTGTGTATGGCATTGATGCTATTATGCCTTTAGAGTTGGAAATCCCATATTTACGAGTTTCCCTTAGAGGGTTGATTGATGATGGAACTTACTGTGTCAAATGTCTAATCTGGGAGTTGCTTGATGAGTGCTGATTAAAGGCCCTTGAGCACCTACAGGCTCACCAATTTTTTTTATCAAAGCATTAGAATCAAAATATTCTTTCTTCCACTTTCAACATTAGTGATCTTGTTCTTTATGAGAATCGGAGAAACCTAAATCCACCATCTGAACCTGAAAGAGAAAATTTAGTCCTAATTGGTTAAGTCCATATGTAATCACCTCTGTTTATGGGTTTAGTGCCTATGAACTTTATGACATGAATGGTGTACCATTGAAAGAACTTGACAATGCTATGTACTTGCATGGATATTTTGCATAAAATTATTTTGTGTCACATGCATGACACTCGACTCTTTTTTGAATCAAACTATGTTGTGTCATGGCATTCCTTCATCAACACATTCTTTTCTCATTGTGTTATGATGCATACATGTATGATTAATTTATTTAAATAGGAATTAAGAGTATTTGTATTTTGAATTCTATGCATTATCAGTCAATAATCTCAATTTATCGTAGATTAATTATTTCTTTATATATATGCAATGTATTTATTAATTAGTGTAGAGAAGGGGGATTCACTACTCATGAGTTCTCTTCATTCAGAGAGCCTCATGGGATGAACTACCCTAAACTACCTCAAGGAACAACGTGAGAGTTTCAAGATTAGAAAGATTAGATCATAGAGGTTCTCTGGATAAATTGACAGGCTCCTGACCAAAGGAAAATAACACGAAATAAGGATGACAATGCGGCACACTGGCATCTCAGAGGTGTGTTGATATCTTGTATGGACCAGAAAGCAAGTTTTTCATAGAAAATGACAAAGTGATTGCTAGCGATTTGATTGCTACAAACTTACAAAATGTAAGAAAATGACATAATGTAATAGAATTGAAATAAAGTGAAGTGGAAATGATAAAGAGAATAAGAGATAGAAAGGAAATGCTCACAACCATGAAAGTGATGAAGCCTCCAACAAATGAATGTCTTCAAAACCTAAATGCATGATATTTGGAGAAAATTTTGGGGCTGTATAGGGGTTTTCCTTAGTCAAACCCCCATTTTGGTGTTCCCATGTCCACAAACAACTAGATAGATAGAGAGAAATGAACTGAAATGGACAAAGTGTGTGGTGAAAACAAAACCCACTTTAGGAGTAGAACCCGCACCACCAAGTATGAGTGATAAAAGCAATGCCCGCTCGAGGAGGAGAACCCGCATCATAAAGTAAGGATGAAAATGATAGGGGATATGGAATCCTAGGATTCTCACAAGCATGAGATAAGGGAGATGGAGCTAAAAGGCTTAAGGAAGCCAAAAAGAGAGAGACAAAGATAGATGCAAGAGCTTTAAAGAGAGTTGTAGAGGTTTCTATGAGAGCTTTAGAGAATGTTATTGTAGCAAGCTATATGGAAATGTGCAAGCAAGATAGCAAGATAGGAGAATGTGTCAAGATAGATGCCAAGAAGGAGAAGAAGCTAGAAGAACTTAGAAGCCCAAATGGATTGAAAAGACTACTTTTTAGGAGGGAAAAGAAGCTTCCAGAGCCTTTTCAGGGCATTCCTAGCCATTACCACCAACAAAAATAGATGACAAGTGGCAAGCATGCACTGAAATAGTTGTTTGAATGTTGAAACATCACAAGATGCTAGCACAATGCACAAATGTCCGCACAACGCGCTAGTGTTTGGACACATCATGCTACAAAATGACACAAATGAGAAAAACACAAGGTTTGACGCAAAGCTGACGCATAAGGGTAGCTGTTGAAAAGGAGTTTTGAGCATCCTGAGAGGGGAAAAAGGTTGATGTAGGGGCTAAAATGAACCTACACAAGTGCTAGGGGAGTGGACATTAAAGTAGATGCAAGAATGTATGTGAAATTGCCAGGGGTGCAATTTTATGACTATATATTTTTCCCCACTTTAGCGGGCATATGAATCTACACTAATATGCACGCTAAAGAAAATATAAGTTAAACATAAATAACATCATAATGCAAAAAGGATATTGTAGAGGAAGTGGATAACTCTTCAAACCAAGGAACCATGCCCCCAAGCTGAAGACTTGCAAAACAAATGAATTAGACAAGAAAAACCTACACCAGACAACAATGCTAGCGCACAAAAAACTAAAGGATTTGAGTCAACAAAGTAAAAGAGACCTCGATGTAAAATGTTGTCTCAATACTATGCGTCATCCCTAAATTAAGAAATAACACACTTAGAAGAGTTCTAAAATGAAGAAAGGAAGGGCATATACTCAGGATGAAGAAGATGCAAATCTTTGATCCATTATATACAAAAGAGAAGAAAGAGAATCTAAGAGAAAGAGATAGAGAATTTAAGAGGGAGAAGCTAGAAAGGAATGAAACTTCCAAGAGAGATGGATCCACAGGTACTCTCTCCTGAAGAGGTTTGAAAAAAAGGACTCCATAGCTCTGCAAAACTATGAAGTTTGCACAAAGTACATTGAAGGCCTTAGACCAACGACAAACAAATCCCGTAGGATGAAAATGTCTTACAGGCCTACATACCTACAATGATCCCCTAAGATCTCTCACATGAAGGAAGCCTAGAGAAGTAAGCACCTTACAGGCCCACAAACCTACAAGGAGGCATCCCCCAAGATATCTCACATGAGGGAAACCTAGTAAAGTAAGTGCCTTATGGGCCCATAGACTTGCAAGGAGGCATCCCCCAAGATCTCTCACATGAGGGAAACCCAGTAAAGTAAGTACCTTATAGGCTCACAGATCTACAAGGAGGCATCCCCCAAGATCTCTCACATGGAGGAAACCTAGAGAAGGGGACTCCATAGTGTCAAATTGGAAAGCAGCTTTATAGATGCACCTGCAAAGTGACATGTTTATCTATAGATAGAACATGTCAGAAAACAAAGTAGCCACATAGGAAAACAAGAAGACAATCACATAGACCCTTGAAAAGTTGGAAGGATTTCAAAGCGGTCCCTTAGGAACCCTTCAGAAGGAAAGGGGTCTACTCAAGGGACACATTATTTGAAAAGTGAGGTCTAGTTGGGCTGCCCCTAAGCTAGACACCATATAATTCATTTGAGATAAAAGCTTTCAAAGGGGGTCCCTCAAGAACCCTTCAAGACAACAAGGGGTCCACTCAAGGGAAATTTCAAATTGAAAGATAGAGAGAAGAGAGGGGGTCCTTAAAAGGACACACATCCCTAGAACAAGTTATCACTGTCCCCAACATACAAGGGAGGGGAACCATGCAAGATACTTAGAACATACAAGATAGAGGTAAACCTCGATATCCCTTATCATTTGAAGAAGAGGCAGGTGCATCAACAAAAAAATGAGTGATGACACTTGAATCAAGAAGTTGTTGTATTTTATCCTTCAAGGCCTTACATTCACTAGTGGAATGGCGAGGCACTCAATGGTATGCATAGAAAGAATGCTTTGTTTTATCATGTTTGTGATATCTCTTAGGAGGAGGAAGAGTAATCAAGCAATATTTTAGAAGCCTCAACAAGATATGCTCTTGCTCATTCAAAGAACGAGGAGCAAGAAACAACCCTTTCTCTTGTGGAGAAAAGCTTGACTTCTCACAAGAAGGCACAAATATAGTAGACAACAAAGGATCTACATGGAGAGTATTATTTTGGAAACGGGGATCATACTCCTCTATAGGATCACCACCAGCCTCCTTGATAGGACTACCATCATTAGCCTCTTTAATAGAAGTGAAATCATCTTCCTTAGAAGGAGGAAGAACAACATTAAGAATATTACAATTTGCATTCACATTACCACACGATGCAGAAGAATGATCATCTTTGATAGTGGGTTTGGATGATGTTATTGGAAGGACTGAGTGGATCAGGTCAACTTTATGTTCCCCAATGAATGAATCTATAAATTATAAGGAACCCCAATCATCACCAAGACATGCATTATTTTGAGAAGAGGTAGAAGGATTAGAATTAATATTTATTGCTTCAAAAGGATCTTCTTTAGGGACATCTATCTCAAGAGTACCCTTTGTAGTATGTACTATTAGAGTAAACATCAATACATTAGATGAATCTGAAAGGATAAGAGTAGGCACAACCAAAACTTGACTAGTAGTTTCCATCTCACATAAGTGCATAACATCAGGGTTAGACTTGATTGTGACTATCCAATTATTACAAATGAACTTAATAGATTTATTCAAGGTAGACAGGACTCCACCCATAGCATGAATCCATAGTCTACCAAGAAGAAGGTTATATGGTAAATTTTTTGACATAACATATACAAGGGTGGGTATGGTAATGGGTCCCAACCTCAAAGGAAAGACTATTGTGCCTAAAGGTTGATGACTGATATTATTATACCCATGAATAACAACAAAAGAAGCATTAAGAGAAGATGAATCAATATTAATCTTAGGTAATAGATCAATGCTACATACATTGAGTGCTGAACTGACATCAATGAGAGCACGTCTAATGTCAATATTATTAATGTTAACTATGATCATTAGAGGGTCTACTTGCTTGTATACTGCCGAAGGTGGGAGTTCCTATGGATAGAATGCAATATTTGGAAAATCCACACAAATATAAGCTATAAATGCATCAACATCTGCTGGCCTAACAGAAGAAGGCAAGAGGATCTTTTCCTAAGCTTCCTAAAGCATACCTTGGTAAAATGGATTAGACTGAAGCAAGTCCCATAGTGAAATCTTAGCCGGAGTAACTTGAAGTTGCTTGACAATATCGTAATCACTAAGTGCTTTAGTCGTAGGTTTAGGAGCTTAAAGAAGGCTTGGTGTTTTATTCATTCTACTCTCATAAGTATGGGCTACTTCTTTATAAGAGGGAGCCATGGAAAGATCAAGAGAATCACTATCGATTGGAACACCTTCAATAGAACAAGCTCTTTTAGGAGAAGGACTAGTTGGAGTTAGGTAAATGACCGGTATCTTATGCCTTTGAGGGGTAGTAGAGACATATATTACATTTGCAGAATCATCACAACTAGTGGAGTAATTATTTGAAGATATATTCTCAACATTGATTATCTCATTTTGCACCTCCACTACCTCCAATACTTGCACCTAGAAGATTCCAATACTAATGGAAAACAAATTGAAATTCTTGGGAGTTACAAATGAATAAAAATCAATTTATATTGGGCATGGGACTTTGGCTTCCAAGCATAATTTTTAATTTGGAACATTTTCAATATCATTACAATTTAAAATTCAAAGCAAGTTATTGATTTATGGAAAAGGGTCCCATACGAAAGAGCTGAAAATGAGAGAGGGAAAAAGTAACATGCCTACAAAACCCACAACATGCCAAAAATCAAGAAAATAAAAAAAAAAAATTTTTGGGTGTGCAATATTGCTTGGTACCCTTGGATGCTCCTGCATCAAACATCTGGGGTAAGTGAAATATTCCATAAGTTGAAAACTCATAAACATTTGAAGACCATATGTTTGCTTTGGATCCACTATTCTTCCTTATTCTTCTGAAATTTACTCTTTCTCTTTTTCCAACATCTTGTTGTCTAACTAGCTTTGCTCTCCTCCAAAAAATTTTCCTACCATTCTTCTCTTCTTCCATGGGTCTTGACCCACCAAAGCACAACCACCTCCACCAAATTCCCTCATCATACAGATCAACACTTGCAACATACTCACACAAATCTACCCCTTATAACTTCTACATATAAGTTTGCAACCCCTGAATGCCAATCTATTACTGTAAATTCTTTCATATCTACTAACTTTTCTCTTCTCTCCACAATATCAAAATCATTTTCTTCATCACATAATGTAGAAAAATAAAAAATTAACTCTTCATTGATTTGATGCTCCATGTCCACCAACAAGTCCTCATTATTCTCTTTTTTTGTTGGTGCAACTTCTACCTCATCATCATTTGTTGTAATTTCTTTCACTAGGTCTGCACTTTCATTCTTCTCAAGGTTCTCATTTGATCTGAACATCTCCTCTATCTTCATTATCTCCTCTACAAGAAATGAATCTTCCTCATCAGGTTCTCTATCAAACATATTACCTTCATAGATCTTTGTATTATCATCCTTCTCTCTTGGGCTGCAACACTCATTTTCTCTGCTCTTCTTCACATTGTCATCTTTCTTCATGCTATCCTCAAAGCATAGTTTTGCAGTATTCTCTCCCTCATGTTCATCTACATACAAAACTATGACAAATTTTTTTCTTTTCTTCTTTGACATTTCATCAAACACTTGCCACACACTCTCAAAATTCAACCTCTCAAGTATAGACCGCCTCACACTCGACAATTTGTCTACACACAAATCACACACACCACCACAAGTCCTAGTGCAAACTACCTCACATCGGTGCTTCTGCCTGCACACTTAGGAACTCATGCTCTGTTACCACTAATGAAAGGAGAATACTGCTGCTCATAAAACACAATAACAAAATATTTGTTGCAACAAATAGCAATTCATAGAACCAAAGAAAATGCAAACATATTCAATTTTTTTTATTACATTCAATCAACTTGAGACATAAAATTTACATCATTTTCTCAATACATAAAAGATTTAAATCTGCTCAACTGGCTCTTCCTATACCTTCCTTTTTCAGCTCCAAAACTCTTCATACCTTTCCTCCAAAATCTTGCATATTTCTCTTGATTTTTGTAAATTTCCTCAAACAATTTCTGTCAATCCATGGTCCCTCATTTTTGTAAATTTCCTCAAACAATTTTTGGGTTTGGTGTGTCTCATTTCTAGCTTTCCAAGTCATTTCGAAATTATTGATTTTGATCTTGTATGAGAAATTTATGGCCGTTTTACTGAGACCGAGTCTCATAATTACGACCCCAAACCATCTTCTTCTACCCATAATGTCATTCAAACCTCTACCTTCTCCATTCTAGGCATGGGATTCATGCATTCAACCCCTTAATTATTATTTTTTGACAATTTTTCCAATATTTTTCTAAATTGACATCCATTATCTCATCTTGCACCTCCACTACCTCCAACACTTGCACCTAGAAGATTCCATCACTAATGACAAACAAATTGAATCTCTTCGGAGTTACAAATGAATAAAAAACAATTTACATTGGGAATGGGACTTTGGCTCCCAATCATAATTTTTAATTTGGAACATTTGCAATATCATTATAATTTAAATTCAAGCATAGTATTGATTTATGGAAAAGGGTCCCATATGAAAGAGCTGAAAATGAGAGAGGTTAAAAGTAACATGCCTACAAAACCAACAACACACCAAAAATTGAGAAAATAAATCAAATTTATTTTTGGGTGTGCAAGATTGATTGGTACCCCTGGATGCTCCTACATCAAAATGAGATAATATGGACTGCTATTGGGGAGCATATCCTCCACTACCTCTCATGCCTCCTCTTGTGGGCCCTCCTCTCCATTAGACCCTTGAATTCGTGGATGTCCTTCGATGGCATCCTTAGGGAAGATGGGAGCATGACCTACTCTCTCAAACCATCTGTCAAATCCATCTATGACTATGACATCGTCAATGTCCAATGCAGGTGGATCATCATCATCACTAGTGCTTGCCTCACTTTGTGTGACATCCTTGATGGTAGGATGGGGTAGGTCCCTAAGCCTAATGAGACTCCTAAATGATCTGATATAAGTAGATACAACATGGGGAATCATTTATACTTGTCCAAACGATCTCATGGACCATCTATAGTAATAAGGTACTATGATATGACCATGGAAACCCACTAAGAATCGATCATGCTACATGCATGGTAGCCATGTCCTATCATTGGCCATCAATCCATCCCTTGATAAGGTTTCCATAAAATGTTGCTAACCTCTAGTCGGTCCACTATCTATCTCCAAAATAATAAATCATATAACCTCCACTTCCGCACCAATGGGTATGCATGGGCTTGAGGTAGGTCGCCTGTGATCCACCGTGAAAAACTAGTTGGTTGAGTGTAGGTAAAATATGCTTGAAATCCCACAATTGAAGGAGTGTGCGAGCTATCAAGCTATGGTAATCATAATGCACATATCACCTAAGGTCGTGGTATAGATGGGCTAACATGCCTTGACCCCAGGAGAGTACGGTGCTACTCTCTTTCATCTCTCTAAAATTGTGAATGAGGCATGCGTGTAGGTGGGAACCTTGCTCATCTATGGCCATTCAAAGTGCCACCATCATGATCATGATGCAATTCAGCAAGGGCATTGCCACTTGTCCCTTGTCCAATCATCTTAAGTAGATTTTCCCTATGGTTTTTGAAGGAACCACTCAACCAATACAGTACAGCTGGCTATCCCGAACATCCTAAGTTGTCAATGACTCATCTAGTGAAATCTTCTCCCATCGAATAGGGAGGCACAAGATCTGGTAGACATCCACTAGAGTAATCATCGTATCGCTTATAGGGAGATGAAATGATATGGTGTCCATATCCCACCTCTCCATGAAGGTCATCAACATGTCGGGTGAAATCTCATCTTTGACATCTCATAAATCCACTAGAGTCCAACTCAACGAATCAGGCTCTAGTCATGTGTTGTAACATCTCCTATGCGGTTGTGTAGGAGTGATATAATAAGACTGCCAATATGCTCTCGAATCTCTAGGAAAACCTACAAAAATGCAACTCTGCCACACAAAATCTTACATCTTTTCTATCTACACCTACTCTAATATTTGTCAAACATTGAATTCTTAGCAAAAATTTTTATTTCTAACTTTTAGGATGCTAGTGTGCCCTCCCTCCTAGATTCCAACATGAAACCATCCTTAGGATGAACGCACGGGGTCCTAGATGCCAACCTATGTCCAAGACATCGACACACATCGAGGATGATTGCACTACCCTAAGTTTTTTATTGAAATTAAATACTTAAAATAAAACCAAAATTGAGAATTTTTGGCCTACCTTGTCCAGGGGCTTGTCGCTCTCCATGACGGTGTGAAGCTCCTCTATACACAATGGCCTAAAATCTCATCAATAGGAAATTTTTCTAAATATCTATAGAACTCTGAGAAAATTCTCATCATGAATAGTGAAAATGACCCTTTTGGGGCCCACCCAGTGAGTATATAGCCAAAATTTTGTCTATTTTTTATTTTTTTTGTGGTAGTTCAAATTCGACTACCTTCTTGTTTTTATCCTAGCTAGGGGGAAAACATGAGGGGGCATATATTCACACCCTTATCAAATTTTTCTTCTGACCCACTAACATCTTCTTAAGAATTCTTCTCACTAAAGTAGCTTCTTCCATTTTTGGAATTGACAATTTTTTGATTTTGCAGCTAGATTTTCATGTCAGATGCTTTAGATTTTTGTTGAGCATTGGGGACATTGTTTGTGTTGACCTCTACAACCTCTAAAATATCCTTTCTCAAGGTAATCAATGCACTTATTGTACTTAATGATTTACATATTTTTAGCTACTTCAATGTAGTTGATCCATTTGAGTGATCACCCACTAAAGTGGGGGAAAACTGTAGTGTCAAAAAATTGCACCCTAGGTCAATTTCACACTTACACATTGCACCTAGTGCATTTATGAAAAAATCCATAATTAGGATTTTATTATTCTAATCCCATGGATGGAAATGATGAAGCATTTGTAGTTTGTGGTTTGAATTTTAGAGGAAATTGGTTAGATGAAAGTGTGACGTGTAGACATCTACATGGCACACAAATGTCCCGCTAAAATCTGAGATTCAAATGAGAACATTTTGTATATTTTATTTGTGATGTGTGTATTAGTGCCCAAATGTGGTTGTAACGACTATTCCTGCCTAGTCCTAGAATAAAAATTTATTTTCTCTCATTTTCACAAGTTTTCATAGGTTGAAAGGAATTTTAGACTTGGAGCTCTCTATCACTTTTTCTATAACAAAAATCAATCAAAATTCTCTCATGTCTTGGATATATGTAGTAGTGAAGAATCCTCTTGCACACAATCTCATCACATCTATCATCGCAAGAGAGGGGCCAAAGCTACTGGTAATTCTCTCTTGCTTGTCATTTAATTAATCTCATCTATTATCATAATTAATTAATCTTGTCTAGCATCTTTTAATCATGATAGGTGTTCTCCTCCACAGTGGGGCTTGTTTCTATCAAATGTTTATTTTAATTTTTATGCATTCCAATATTGTTTGGTTGTTCGTGGAGGTGGAAACACCAAAGTGGGAGTTTGATTGAGGAAAACCCCTATACAACCCCAACATTTTTCCTTGTTTCCATGTGTGTATGTGATGAACATGTATCACAATGGCCATTTCTAGACTTCATTCATACATACGACAATGTGGGTGAGCAAACATCCTCATAATGCGCTGGCGTCCAAGCCCGAGGATTTGCACATCCAGTATCATATTATGCATATTATGTACTTCTCATTTATGCAAACTAATTTTTTTTATCACTTTGTATCCACAAGTTATTTGACATTTCCAATTATATTAATTGATAAACATAACTTAGATTATAGATTCAAAGCATTTTAATTTCTATTTCACTTGTTTCGGGTCAATTGAGGTAGTTGAGAGCTAATTTTCTCCTTGAGATCCCATTATTTTGAGGGTAGTGAATTCCCTCCTCTACACATTCTATCATTTTCTTAAGAATTTTATGCTCCCTTACTTCTCTCTTCTTTTGCCACCACTTCACATGCAAATTTATTTCTATTTATCACACTTCAACTTGTTGGAGTGATCAAAGATATCTAGGAAGATAATTAGGGAGATTTGTGACATTTTTTGCCTACGCTACTATATTTTAATTCTCCATTCTTCAAAACTTTATAATTCTAATTTCTCATGCCCTCTTTTTCTATAAATTCTCTCAAGGTAGGTTTTAGTTTTTATTTATTTATTATATATAACTTTTAAAACCAAAAGGCTTGTTTAGTTACAAAAAACCTAGCTTCACAACAAAAAATGTTCAACACGCACAAATAAGAATGAATTATAGATGCATAAAAGAGAGATATTCTTATCTCAACTTGATTCTAGTGACTTTAGAAAGAAGATTAATATTTATTCAAATCTATCAACAATCAAGATGACAATGATAATGACCTTTCTATTTATGAAACTTTAGACCAATACATGTATAGTAGGCAACATGACTAGTATATATTTTAACAAGAATCTTATACATGACTAACAAAAAATGACCTAATATTCAAATTAGTGGTGTGTGCATAAAAAAGTTCTTGATTTTGGTGTTTTGGATCAAACTGGACAAGTTGGAGCACCAAAATCTTTGAAGAAATCAAATGGAAGAAAGAAAAAAAATATGGGAAGATTTTGATATAGTAGATTTACAATGAAAAAGAAGAGTACATATAATGCAAAGAGTTTGAAACTTAGAAGTCCAGTCAAATCATGCGTGCAACCAGAGGTGGTGAGTTTGTTCCTCTTAAATGGGGAGACAACTTGCTACATCTTGGAAAAGCTTTTTCAAACTCTCCAATTTTCCAATGAAGCCACATAAGATGGCTTAACTACAAGTGTAAATAATTATGTAATGTAATAAAAAATTACTATAATAATTACTACAATAATACCCCCTTTAAGCACAAATTAGGTGGGAAGAAATATGGGTCTTGACAACTTGGATTGATTAGGTACCCATGTACAATGGAATCTCCCATAAAGTGGAGAAAGATAGAAAACCCTGTAGGAAAATACTATCCTCCAAAAGCGAGAAAAACAAGTACAAGACACTTATAAAAAATGAGATAAAACAATATCCTGCAATCACAGATGACTACTGATATCCTCAATAGACTATTGAGAATCAACATGTAAATATGGAGGAGAGTAACTGTCTATACTGGATTCTGGTGTAGGTATCTCCAAAGTATAATCATCAGGTGCAAAATCTAAAAATGTATAAAGCTGAATAGAATCATCTACTTTCCCAACCGCTATAATTGCTTGCTTAGTAAGTCCCTTGTCACAACTATATTGGGCCCAAATTTGATTGTCTTCCCTATGTCGCTATTTTCTATCCAGTAGACTGAGAGAATATTTTTAGTCAATGATAGAATATAAAGAACTTTGGTGAAGTATCCATTACCAGTATCAATTGTTCCCTATCCACATACACGTAAAGAAGTGTTGTCTACTGCCAATATTTCTACTAAGTAGACTGCTATATGTAAAGAGGTGAATAGATATGGTGAATAAGCCATATGATGGGAAGCTCCTAAATCAAGAAGCCATGTTACAATTTTGTGAATTGTGGAAATTGTAAGAGCATGCCCCTTTGATTTCTCTATTTTTTGTAGTGGTTTGATGATGATGAAGATTCATATTCAAAAATGTTATTCTCCTCAAGAATTTGAATGAGGTTGTTGATCTTCTTCTTCATACAATCAAGTTTTATATGTCCCAATTTTTTTCAAAAGAGGTCCATTTCACATATTTTTTCATAATTCCCTATTTTTTAATTTATTTTGACACTTCTCTTGTTTCTTTATCCTTGCTTTTATCACCTTTGTTTCTCATATGATTTTTTCCACTTTCAAAAGTTAGTGCTTGCGACTTATAGGAACCTATGGTGCCCATTTGTATTAGTTTATCTTGCTCCCTAGTTAGGTTAACAATAAAATCATCAATATTAGGCATCTACCATGTTGCACCTAAAGCGCTCTTTGTGGAGTAAAAGGATGACACAAAGACTGAATATTGATGATCCAATTCAAATAGAGTTGATAAGATGAGTTGATCATCTTATTTCTCTATCTCACATTCTTTTAGTTGTAAGTGATGTGATTTGAACTTTGTGAAGTACTCCTGCAAAGTTTTGAAATCATTTGGATTTAAACTTATCAATTTATTTTCTAATTCATGACTCTTGATTTCGTCGAATTTTCCAAAGAGTTTCTCAAGAGTTTTCCATACTTCTTGTGGGGCTTTAGGTCTCCACATGAAATAGGAGTTCTGGAGATAGGCATAAACATAAAAACCCAAAATCTTGATCACATTTGTTGAACCACTTCTCTTTATCTTTAACTACATTTGGATCCTTTTGATTGGCCATAGTTACTCTAAGCGACTCTTTATTTTCGAGTGAAAGTTGAACTTGCATCTTCCATTCATGACAATTAAAGGGTGTGAGAGGACTAATTTGTTGATTTGGATCCATTCTTAGTTGTGATTTTTAATTTTATAACCTTGAAAGAAATTTGGAGTTCTTTTAAGCACAATTCTGTGACATCCCCTTTCTAATATATATTTTTTTGATTCCCCCCTTTGTTTCGTCACTTTATTTTAGTGCATATATTTGGTTACAAAAAAAAAAGTGAAAAAAGACACTTTATAAATTAATGCAAAATTACCACCATTGGATAGAGCATACGAAAAAAACCCTAAAATATTTAAGAGGGAATATGAAGAGAAAAATAGAAAGTTTTAGTCCCCCTTGCTGGTTGTGACTAGGAGATTAAAATCCCATATGACTAGGGGCTTAAGAGGATATGAGGTTCGCAACCGATTTAAACGCGCTTTTCCCCAACATAGCCTGAAACAACCCCTCCAATTTGTGGCACTTTTCAATAGATTTAAAGGCACAAATTGCAAGCGGATTTAGCAACAGATTCAAAGGCACAAATTGCAGCGAATTTAAAGGCACTTTGCATCAGATTTAAAGGTGACTTTCCATGACACTTTGTAGCAGATCTAAAGGTGACGTTCCACTCTAATTCCCAACATATTTAAAGGTCTAATTCCCAACATATTTAAAGGTGAATTTCCACTCCAATTTGTGGTAGATTTAAACGCTTTTTATTGGGATCTCGTGGCCTCTTTGCAAATTAGGCATCCATATAGTATCAACTCCTTCACTCGAATAACTCAGAAAATTTAAAATTCGAGCCTTCAAATGAGCCAGCAATGGCTCTGATATCATGTTGATGTTTTGGATCAAATTGGATAAGTTGGGATCAAATTGGATAAGTTGGAACACCAATATCTCTGAAGAAATCCAATGAAACAAAGCAAAACAATATGGGTTGAATTTGATGTAGATTTACAATGAAAAAGAATACATGTATAATTTAAAGAGTTAGAAACTTAGGAGGAGTCGAATCATGTGTGCCCCCATAGGTGGTGTGTGCAACCAGAGGTGGGGAGTTTACTCCTCTTTAATGGGGAGATAACTTGCCACCCATCATGGAAGAGTTTTGCCAAACTCTCCAAGTTGCTAATGAAGCCACATAAGATGGCTTAACTACTAGGGTAAATAATTACTTAACATAATAAAATAATTACTACACTAATACTTGACACATAGTATAGACCATTGGATTTCGTCGATCTACTATCCTCTCCTTGATGATGATTTCCGAATTCAATTGGGAGGGGGAATTGTACTTTATCCTACGTTCACTTCATTATAACATCAAGGTAATTAGTCCAATGAGATATAAACACCCTTGTATATAAAATTTATGGCCATATTGTATAAATTAGAAACATCATAATACAAATATAGACTATCATTAATCATCTATATTAGTTTATGTGTATCACTTATCTATCCATTGCTTTGTAATAATGATGATATTCAAAGTTTAATAGTTTAGATTTGGTATTGAATTTTACTTTCACATGAGTGCATGGAAGACCAATCATCACTTTATAATAATTCATAATCAAAACATATAAAAGAAAATCATATCTTTTCATAACACCATCTAATTACCATAATTTGAATATCTTTAGTAATTATTCCAAAATGTGGTGTAATATGTATAAAGAACAAACTAATACACATAATTTTTGATATTTTTCACATAATAAATTAAATAAATATTTTAGTTTTCATGGCATTCAACAATCTAAGCCAATGAGGCAAAGGCTACATCCAAACTAATGTAATGCCCCACCTTGATTTGTAGAGAATAAATTATGGATCAATAAAACATAACATTCAAGCATAGATTTGAGTTACATTGAAAATCGCACCAAACATATTAGGGATTCTCGCATTCACAATATGGAACAAAACACAACTATAAGAAGGGATAAGCATTGGTGGTCAAGGAAAATAGTGTCTAACATATAGGGTACTCTAACCCACATAGCATGCCTTATTAGTACTTTCCTTTAGGAAGATACTATTGCAATGCAAATTATTTATCTAGTTATTGATTTTTGTATCTAGCAATCAATTATGTCCTATAATTTTTCATGATTATCTAGAGTTTATATTTATATTGGGTAATGCAGACATGCACAATTTTTAAACAAGATTATCTTAAAAAATAGCTTTTTACAATTCTATTAACCATAATATTTGAGGTATTATTCCAAACAAAAAATAAAGAAAAATCCTTATATGAAATAGTATTTAATTTCATAAGCCTTCCAATTTTTTAAGGCTACGAATTTAATGATTCCAATCTTGTAGAATTTTATACTTAAGAAAGATAAGAATTGGCCTCTTAATATATGTAAATCTATATATTAATCAATAAAAAATATATTAAAATTATATAATATTATAATAATTACTCTATTATTTTATCAATAAATCTAACATTTGTGGGGCCAACACCCAATTATATTAATGTGGTACATTTTTTATAGATATCCCCTTAGCAGGGTATTAAATCTTTCATCAACTTAATTTCTATATAACTACATTGAGTTGATCGACCATACTACTATCATAGTATTTATAATTCATTTAAAATGAAATAATGACAGAGTAGGCCATAAACACCAATATTTCTCATCCACTATGGAGGCTGTAAGAAAAATGTCCTAGGAGACATGTATCAATATTTTATATTTCAAAAATTATGAATCCTATCTATTCATAATCATCCATTGAGCTATCCACCTTAGTCATTGTCCCAAGCAAATGACCAATCAACATCAACCTCACCATCTATGCTAGTGATTATCATCAGAAAACCAACACCCCACTTAGTGTTTTCATTCCATCCTAAAAAAATTTCTCTAGTGGTTAGGATAATGAATGGTATCCATGACCCATTATATGCATGTGTCAGAAGGGGCCATGCCTCATTATTTGGATGTAAACCCATTCCAAGAATTATAAGGTCCAAGTAATTTTTCATCCCCCAAAGCCATTTGGTCGTTACTAGCTTCTACATAAGTTTCTTGACATTTTTCTTATCCACACCACACTCTAGTAGAGCCTGAGAAACATAGATACCAACATATGGTAACAAAGGTTAGATTCCACGTATAATTCACCAATGATAATTTCAATTTTAGAAGGCCCCATTGAAATTGACCTTTGTCCAATCAGAATAAGGCAGTACCCACCAAGTGTTTGCTTTCAAATTATGGATTGGTTGAACTTGAGGAACTTGATGAATGGGGGGAAATAGTGAGACCAGGCTAATTCTTCCTCATCTCACCATCCTAAGATGTAAATTTATAATGTGGTTAAAATATAGACTTTGCTACATTGTTTATTACCTTTGTGATAGTGCTTCCACCTTTTTATGTTGTAGCGCCATAAATTGTACTCCCTTGTAGGTGATAGTGTAATTTCGTGCTTAGTTTGGACCTATTTTAGTGACCCTTAAATTTGTGCATTTTCAACATCCTATAATTAGGTCCTAATATCCTAAATTATGCATTTTGAGGCCTATTTTATCATTGTCCAAGATTGCAAGCATTGAACAAATGCATCCAATTATTGTTTTTCCTCTGACATTAAGAGTCCTAGAATTTTTTGCCAAGACCCATTCACCTATGGGTGAATGGGTCCCATTTCTTAGCCAGGAACCAATTTTTAATATGTTGGAGTGGCCATTTTAATATTCAAAATTTAAATTTCAAATGCCATCTTTTGGGATCTAACTCTTGAGAAATTAGAGAGATACCAATAAATACCTAGTCTTTAAGCCATTTGAAACTAGCAATCAATAATTGGGAATCTTGGAGCAACAAGAGATCTTTATATTCATTTCTATGCATTCATATTTGTAGGTTTTCAAGTTCATCTATAGATTTTGATCAAGTATTATGTCATGATTGAATATTGATGCCAATAGGAGAGCATGATGGATTCTAGGTTTGGGAGATGCATTTGACCATTTCCCTCAACCTAACGACTTGTTTCCTAGTGTTCTCATCTTCAATATTCATCCTATTTGTA
Organism: Sequoia sempervirens; assembly: GCA_007258455.2. NCBI lineage: Eukaryota > Viridiplantae > Streptophyta > Pinopsida > Cupressales > Cupressaceae > Sequoia > Sequoia sempervirens. The sequence continues at coordinate 158,962,435 of VDFB02047230.1, forward strand.
GACTAAAGCAAGGTATCATTGTATTTCATATTTCCTAATGGTGTTTGACTTCTCCCTAAGTAGACCTTGTCATGTTTCCATATAGGAATCTCTCTCTAATACACTTGAGTAGGGTTTCTTTACATTTTGGATCATAAAAACCTTAGACACACTTAACGTTAGGGCACACACACAATCTTTTATCATATCTTTGGCTATTTGTGGAGGTTTAAATACCAAATTAGGTGTTTGACTGAGGAAAATCCCCGTATAGCCACCCCAAACCATCTTTGTTGCAAGTACAAATTTGAAGATGAAAGATTTGCATGGCAAGAAACAAAGTGGAGATAGAGCTAGCTACATGATCAAATTTTGAAGTTCAAAAGAGGCTTACAAAGACCCATTCTCCCAGGGGTGACCTAGTCTTGTTACAACATTCAAATCCAACTTTTGGTGATAGGTATACAACCCTCTACACTCCCCAAATTTGCTTGCAGGTTTTTGTTACAGTTTGTGCATCATCAAATTTTAAATTTTTTTAATACTAGGTCATATAATTCAATTAGTTTAGTTATTTCATATCATTTCCAATCCATTTCAAGACTCTAAGACTGTAGATCCAGGCCTGATTGGTTCACCTTCAAGGTTGAAAGTCAATCTATGTTCCTTGTTGATCTACATTCTAATGAAACCTTGAAGAAAGGACCTAAAGATCAACCTTAGGTTTACACACCTGAACCTTAATGGAAGTTCCTCTCCCCTTTTTCTACTTTTCACATGCTAGTATCTCCTTTTTATTTATCTTCCCTAAATATTCTCCTATTTCGTTCCTTTCATACCTCCCAGATGATCAAGAATAGACTTGTTGTCCATAGACTGTTGAATTTTTCCTTTTAATTCAAATGTACCCACATTGAAAATAAATAAAAAGATCTCGAGGTAGTGGGCTTTTCCAATTAGTTTCTCGATTACCTCTTTCCAACGATATTTTTCCATATCGCAATTTAACAAAATGTGGTCTTAGTTTTCCTCCTCTAGTCCATAGAGTGGGCATTTGTGGGGACCAATAATGCCTAACTTTTGGAGTTTGTCACTTATAAGGATTCTTCTTTGCATGTCCATCAGGAAAAGAATCTACACTTTGGTAATAATTTGTAACTCTAAAAGAGATGAGAAGGAAAATTTTATTTCTTAGTAGCAGCTTCAGCTAGCATATATTCGATTTTGACATTATATTTGAACCCTAATTTTTATTCACACCATCTTATACTATCTTCCCTTTTCAAATTAATTCTTTGTTCACTTAAAATTTTCTTAAGATGTTCTTTTTGTGGCTCTAAGAAGGATAGTCCTTGGAATGATTTCCAATTCCAAGAAATCACCCCATTTTTTCCTTCTTTCTCCATGTAGTCATAGAGGTTCTTGTCACAAGTGTTGGTTAGGTAGGATTTTGATTCTTCAAGTTATGGAATGTTCATAAAGGCTTGGTTCCTTCCCATGAATCCTCTCAAAAGGATGTTTTTATTTTTTTTGTTAACTTCCCAAGTAAGATGGCTTGTTATTAGACTTCTACATGACAACATAAAGTTTTAGATGTTTGAGACAGGGGGAGGATTTTCAACAATGAAGATCTGAAAGGGATCCTCAAAGTCTAGATATTTATGCTATAAAGTTTTAGCCCATTTTTTATGTGAGTTCTTGAATATTCTCCAAACCAATTTTCAACCATGGAAAAGTTTAATAGTGTCGACTATTTGAGTTCCACACCTTCGACCACCTTCAATTTGCACAATTTATCCCATGCAGTGAGTGGGAATCACTCCTTTTCTAAGGTTCTACTCCAAAAACAAGTTCTCATTTTCTTTTCTATTAAGTTGCCTATTTTCCTAGGAAGATTCAAACATGACATAAAGTTGATGAGAATCACTGATATACCTGCTTTTAGTATGAGAATTCTTCTTGCTGAAGAAAGGCATTTCTCTTTCCAAGATTTGATTTTTTTTAGGTAGCTAGTCAATAGTGTCCCACAACTTAGGTATTTTTGCACTTGAAAAGAGTGTAATTCCAAAAAACTCCCAGACAGATTACTTATTTTGAACCCCAAGATTAAAGTAGTTTATTTTTGTTTTCCTCTTTTTTGTGTTAAAGAAGAAGATATCTAACCTTTTCTAGCTGATTTTTTGTCTTGAAGCATTGCAAATTTTGTATATTGAACATTGCTTTTATCACCCTTGCCTCTCACTTACTTGCAACTCTCAATAGAATTGTGTCATCAACAAATTGTTGATGAGTAATTGGTTCCAAGCTTTGCATATATTTTTATTTTTCCTTATTGATTGTTCTTCCTAATGCTTTGAAACCATGATCTAATCAATAGGAAGTGTGAGATATGACCCCCTTGATGAATTCCTTTTGAGGATTGGAAAAATCCCCAAGGGATTCCACTAACCAAAATCAATAATCTAGAGCTAGAAATGGAACTATCAACCCATTTAATCCATGCTTCATAAAACTAAAATTTTCCATTACCTTTAGGAGGAATTTTTTGTCAAGTCGATCATAGGATTTTTGGATATCTAGTTTTATTATCATCCTTTCCACCTTGGTTGACCTTACCATGTGTATGGCCTTGTGAGATAAAATTACATGCCCTCCACTATTGATCCCTTGGGGGAAAATCTACTCTAATCCTTTTAAGATAATTGCTACTAGGAGAATCTCCTTCAATCTATTTGTCATGATTTTGTTATGATTTTGTAAGTGGTATTGCATAGAGAGATTGGTTGTAGGTCATCCATTGTCTCCACAACTATTTTTTTAGAATAAGAGAAAGGAAGGCATTATTCATTTATTTAAGCATTGTGCACTTCTTCCTAGATTCATCAAAAATAGCCACTAATTACTTATTAACAATATATTCTAGAATGTTTGGAAAAAAACTATCCAAGAAGCCATTTAGGCTGAGAGATTTATTTGCATCAAATAGGAAAGTTATTTTTTAACTTCCTATTCCATTATTGGGTGCATTCAATTATAACTTTGTTCTTGGTTTATCGGTTCTAGAATGTTATCAATAATTTTCTCCCTTACCTGATCCAAGGCTTGGCCATCACCATTTAGGAGATATCTAAAATATTTTACTATGATTTCATAGGTTTGGTTTTGATTATATGTCTTGTTGCCTTCGTCTTTAATTTTAGTGATTCTATTTTTATTTCTTCTTAATTTAGTGGATTTATGGAAAAATTTGGTGTTCTTATCCCCATCCTTAAATCATCATTCTCTTGAATTTTGATGCAAAATAAATCTTTTCTTGCAAGGATCTCCATATATTCACTATTTATCTTTTTCTCTCTTTCAAAGGATAATGCGTTCATACCTTCTTGGATCACTTTCTGATTCAATTATGCTAATTCTTCTTCCACCTAGACCTTTTCAACAAATATATTTTTGAAGTGAGTTTTGTTCCATTCCTTTAGCCATTACTTTATGTGGCTAAGTTTTTTTGTAGTTTGTATAGCTTTGAACATCCCACTTTTGGTGCATTTTCCAACCAAATGTCCATTTTATCTATTAGCTCCACCACCCTTAATCATATATTTTCAAACTTGATTGGACACCTCTTTGGGGTTTTATTTGTCAATATCTAGAACAATAAGGGGAAGTGTTCAGATCTAGTAGTAGGGAGGATGGAAGCTTCACAATATATTGGAGTGTTGAGCCAATCGCTAGTGAAGAAAAAATTGTCAAATATTTCTACGATATGAGTGTAGTCCACTCTTTTGTTAATCCAAGTGAATTTTTCGTTTTTGGGGACTATATCTAGCAATTGGTTACCACTTTTTTTTTTGAAAAATTCAATCTAAATTTGTGTTACTCTCTTGATTCCCCCTCTTTTCTCAAATTTGTCAAGGGTAGCATTAAAATATCCTCAAATAATAGTTTCAAAATTATTCAAAGTTTGTAAAACTCCTATAATTTGTCCCCAAACCTCTCACTTACTTATCAAGTGTTAACTAGCCCATACACATTGATCGAGAAGAATTCCATGCCCATGCACATACTTATATAGTTCATTACCTTCCAATTCTTATTTGATTGTAAGCCCTCCATTTTAGTTTTAGTTGGATTCTAGATTACACACAAACAACCTAAGGCCCCACAAGTAGCCTCAAAGAATCCATATTATTGACACCACTTAGAGATGAATAATTTTTATTTATCTTCATTTAGTTAGTTTCTTGGAGGAGAGTGATGTCGATCTTTAGTTGGCTAATTTGGTGCTTGATCATGATTCTCTTATTAGAGGTGTTTATGCCCCTAACATTCCATGTTATGAGCCTCATGGCACCTTGGGAAGGGTGAATCCATTCCCTAATATCAGTTTCATTTGTCCCTTTGCATTTTCAACAATTTCTAACTTTTCCTTGTTAAATTTTCTCCCTACTTGACCCTTTTTCTCCCAATTTTGGTTTTTTAATCTTTGATTTAGTTTGATTGAGTTCCCTTTCAACTAAATATATTAATTTCTCCTTCTTTAAATTTATATTCTCCTTCTTATTTTTCAATTTGTTCTCCCAGATCTATTGGTGGTTATGGGGGTAAGTTCTCTTTGATGTTCATATTTCTTTCAATTCCAAATAAAAGTAGACCCATTTAAAAGGGAGTTTCTCCTATTATTTTGCAGTTGTCACTTAGTGTGGGGGTGAGTTTCTCCAACTCCCTCAACACAACCTCTCCCCATAATCTTACCTCTTCACTTGTAGATATAAAGTATTTGCTTGTGCTTTCAATTAATGATCCTGGCTTTGAGGTTTGACCTAAACTGTCCTTTCTAGCAGCAATTTCTTCACTAAAAAAGGCCTCATTATCCTCTTGGCTAGACCAATCTTTACTCTTTTGTAATAGTTTCTCCCTATCTTTTCTTTGCACATGGTCATTTCTTGCCACCTCTAGGGTTTTCCTTGACTATCATTTTTCTTCATCATTGTCACCCACACTTTGAATTTAATCACATTGGGCCTTTTGATAATTCTCCCTTTCTTGCTCCATAAAGTCCTTCATCGCATGTCCATTTGCATTTTTTGTCTCCATCTACCTTGTACAAATCGAATTTCAATTTCTTTTGGGATGTGGGGATGTGGCCTAGTGTTTATACATATACTCACATAAATTTTGGTGCATAATCTCTATCCTTTAGGTTGTTTGTTTCCAAAATGAAGGTTCCTAGTTTATCTCCAGTACACTTCAAGGTGTCTAGATACTAGTACTATGAGGGTAGGTTATATAGTCTGATCCATACTAGAATTAAATCTCTTGAATTAGGGAATTGAAATTTGGCTCCCATTCCTTTAGATATAAGTCAATGCCCTTCATTGTGTAAGGCCCCCCCATTCATAATTTTCCTCTTTATGAGCCTTGCAAGAAATTCTACTAGGAATAATCCATTTGGTAGAGCTTTCAATTTCACATCTTTCCCCCAATTTACATCACAATTTCCTAATTTTGGGTGTAGTAAGCTATTCTCTAGCCCATTTCATAAAAAACCCTTTCTTTCAATTTTTCTACTATGAAATTTAATTTATCGCTTTTAAGAAAAAATGCATCGATTTGGAAGCTTATGGTTCAGAGGAATTTTTTGCACTTCTTGTGATCGTCGTTCCCTTTGGGATCCAAATCTTTGTCTTTAGTTTCCACTTGCATTCTCTTTTTGGCAACAATTTCCTCCATCTTTCCCTTCTAGGATTTCAATCTTTGCTTTTCCAATTTCTCTAGGACATAGGGTTTATTTGCTAGTTAAATATCCCCAATTATTTGATCAGGGATATTCATTCCAGTTTTGATATCCCCTACTTTTATTTCTTATGTTCTGCTGCAACTGTCAATAGTCCTTATGCTCATCCCTTCACCAGGCCTGGGATTTGATGGTCACCCTTATCTGTCATATCAAAATTTAATGACGGTTTGATCATTTCAATGCCTTTCATTTGACGTTTTAAGAAAAAATATAAATTGTCAAAAAATGTTTAATTCATGAATTTTTTTATATTAAATTTTTTTTATCAATTTTATTAATCATATATTAAATATGAAAAAAATATAAATTTCTATATTTAATAAAGAAATGCAAATAATTTAGTTATTTTGAAAAGGAATCATAATTCTTAAAAATTCCAATAAAATTATTTAAGAGAATTTTATTTTATTTTAAGAGAGAATTTTATTTTGTTTTAAGAGAGAATTTTATTTTGTTTTAAGAGAGTTTTTTAAAGAGAATTTTATTTTGTTTTAAGAGAGAATTTTATTTTGTTTTAAAAGAGGATTTTATTTTGTTTTAAAAGAGAATTTTATTTTGTTTTAAAAGAGAATTTTATTTTAATGTACCAAGATTAAGAATTTTTTATTTGTAAATGGTCAAAATCTTTTCCAAAGATAAAAATTCATTCAAAAGAATTTATGATTGAAAAAAATAAGAAAACAAATAAATTTAAAGACAAAAATTTGATATACAAACAATAATAAATCCAATAAAAATAGATACATGTTCACCATCATGGGATAGATGATAATAAGATCATAATATCTTTTTTACGAGTATATTATTGTAATTAGATTTATTTAATTGATTATTATAAATTATGTCTAATAATTTTTTAACAAACAGTATTAAAAAATAAATTACCCATCGTTTAGATCTTATTTTGATTAGCTAATATTTTTAACTTCACATGAATCAAGTAGAAATGTTGCTATTGTAGTACCCCATGATTCCTAATGTCAAATTAATTGATTTTTTGTAAAAAATAAAATCATAAGTATAAGCATTGAAGTAGGAACATTGGTTGCTTTAAAAATAAAAAAAACTATGTGCAAAAGTTTTTGGTTTTCTTATAAAATTATATAATTTTTGCATTAATTTTTGGAAGTGGCATCTCCAACATGCATGAAAATGAATATTTAAAAGACTAAAATACTAAGGGTGGGGTCCCATAAAGGACAGCTTAATTTTAATGGATGTTACTGAAATTTTAAAAAATATTTCAAATTGATCTCATACAGTTTAAACTCCTAAATTTATGAAAGCTGGTGATTTCATATATTTTATTATCTTACATATTTAATTCAACTTAAATATAAAATAATAATGAAAATAAATAATAAGAATTTAACAACCCTTTATAAATAATGCTTACAAAGTTGAGGGGAGAACAAGGCCCCAAATTTCATTAAGAATTACAGAGGGTTTTCTCAGTTCAGGAAATCAACATATCTTCTAAGAAGCATTGAGTTGTCCAATATTTGCATAAATCTTTCTCATATGTGCTGTGCTGCCTATCAGACTACTGAGATTGTCATCAATTGACTTATGGAACAAAATCAGAGAAGGGTTCACTTGCTGGGATTTAGAATGAGGCAGATGCAGATGAACTTCTCTCATCTTGACAAACCGCTGTTTTGACACCATTCATTCACCTCTCTAGATGGCTTGATCTCAACAGTATTTGCAGATTGACCAATGGAGGCTCCATTGAAGTTCTCTACTCTGGGATTTTGTCTCTGGCTCCTTGGGAGTTCTATGGCTTGTCACATCATCATGATATGGAGTATAAACTATACCACTGGCACTTACAAGATCTGGAGGATCTGTTGAATGCCTTTCAGAATGGTGCTTTTGAAAATCAGCATACGCTTGCTCATTCTTGCCTTTTTGCTCAAATTCTCTGGAAGGGCTATCGGGGCAGAAATTTGAACCAGAAACACTAAACTCTTCCTCAACAAAAGGTCTCTCCTATTTCATAGGAGAGGAAAGTTGCTTCTTCAATGCCGCTTGTTCCCACTGTTCATGAATTTTTCCAGAAGAACCTTCCATTATTATTTCACTGTCTTCACTATCACTATCTGAACTCAACTTTTCACATACATATCTGTCATTACCGGCAGGATTTTGCCTGTGGGCACTTTTCATACGTTTGAATGGCCTGAATTTCCCTGCACCAAATATTTGACAATCATCTTCATCTTCGGAAGGATTTGTGGATTTAGGAATTTGATAACTGTTACGATTGAACCTCTGCCCTGTTGATCCTCCACATGAAATAGATCTTAATTTTTTGGTAGAACTAGTATCACCATCTGAAGTTAGAACATGGT
>VDFB02047230.1:158970664-159014107 GCA_007258455.2 Sequoia sempervirens
TATAAACACCCTTGTATATAAAATTTATGGCCATATTGTATAAATTAGAAACATCATAATACAAATATAGACTATCATTAATCATCTATATTAGTTTATGTGTATCACTTATCTATCCATTGCTTTGTAATAATGATGATATTCAAAGTTTAATAGTTTAGATTTGGTATTGAATTTTACTTTCACATGAGTGCATGGAAGACCAATCATCACTTTATAATAATTCATAATCAAAACATATAAAAGAAAATCATATCTTTTCATAACACCATCTAATTACCATAATTTGAATATCTTTAGTAATTATTCCAAAATGTGGTGTAATATGTATAAAGAACAAACTAATACACATAATTTTTGATATTTTTCACATAATAAATTAAATAAATATTTTAGTTTTCATGGCATTCAACAATCTAAGCCAATGAGGCAAAGGCTACATCCAAACTAATGTAATGCCCCACCTTGATTTGTAGAGAATAAATTATGGATCAATAAAACATAACATTCAAGCATAGATTTGAGTTACATTGAAAATCGCACCAAACATATTAGGGATTCTCGCATTCACAATATGGAACAAAACACAACTATAAGAAGGGATAAGCATTGGTGGTCAAGGAAAATAGTGTCTAACATATAGGGTACTCTAACCCACATAGCATGCCTTATTAGTACTTTCCTTTAGGAAGATACTATTGCAATGCAAATTATTTATCTAGTTATTGATTTTTGTATCTAGCAATCAATTATGTCCTATAATTTTTCATGATTATCTAGAGTTTATATTTATATTGGGTAATGCAGACATGCACAATTTTTAAACAAGATTATCTTAAAAAATAGCTTTTTACAATTCTATTAACCATAATATTTGAGGTATTATTCCAAACAAAAAATAAAGAAAAATCCTTATATGAAATAGTATTTAATTTCATAAGCCTTCCAATTTTTTAAGGCTACGAATTTAATGATTCCAATCTTGTAGAATTTTATACTTAAGAAAGATAAGAATTGGCCTCTTAATATATGTAAATCTATATATTAATCAATAAAAAATATATTAAAATTATATAATATTATAATAATTACTCTATTATTTTATCAATAAATCTAACATTTGTGGGGCCAACACCCAATTATATTAATGTGGTACATTTTTTATAGATATCCCCTTAGCAGGGTATTAAATCTTTCATCAACTTAATTTCTATATAACTACATTGAGTTGATCGACCATACTACTATCATAGTATTTATAATTCATTTAAAATGAAATAATGACAGAGTAGGCCATAAACACCAATATTTCTCATCCACTATGGAGGCTGTAAGAAAAATGTCCTAGGAGACATGTATCAATATTTTATATTTCAAAAATTATGAATCCTATCTATTCATAATCATCCATTGAGCTATCCACCTTAGTCATTGTCCCAAGCAAATGACCAATCAACATCAACCTCACCATCTATGCTAGTGATTATCATCAGAAAACCAACACCCCACTTAGTGTTTTCATTCCATCCTAAAAAAATTTCTCTAGTGGTTAGGATAATGAATGGTATCCATGACCCATTATATGCATGTGTCAGAAGGGGCCATGCCTCATTATTTGGATGTAAACCCATTCCAAGAATTATAAGGTCCAAGTAATTTTTCATCCCCCAAAGCCATTTGGTCGTTACTAGCTTCTACATAAGTTTCTTGACATTTTTCTTATCCACACCACACTCTAGTAGAGCCTGAGAAACATAGATACCAACATATGGTAACAAAGGTTAGATTCCACGTATAATTCACCAATGATAATTTCAATTTTAGAAGGCCCCATTGAAATTGACCTTTGTCCAATCAGAATAAGGCAGTACCCACCAAGTGTTTGCTTTCAAATTATGGATTGGTTGAACTTGAGGAACTTGATGAATGGGGGGAAATAGTGAGACCAGGCTAATTCTTCCTCATCTCACCATCCTAAGATGTAAATTTATAATGTGGTTAAAATATAGACTTTGCTACATTGTTTATTACCTTTGTGATAGTGCTTCCACCTTTTTATGTTGTAGCGCCATAAATTGTACTCCCTTGTAGGTGATAGTGTAATTTCGTGCTTAGTTTGGACCTATTTTAGTGACCCTTAAATTTGTGCATTTTCAACATCCTATAATTAGGTCCTAATATCCTAAATTATGCATTTTGAGGCCTATTTTATCATTGTCCAAGATTGCAAGCATTGAACAAATGCATCCAATTATTGTTTTTCCTCTGACATTAAGAGTCCTAGAATTTTTTGCCAAGACCCATTCACCTATGGGTGAATGGGTCCCATTTCTTAGCCAGGAACCAATTTTTAATATGTTGGAGTGGCCATTTTAATATTCAAAATTTAAATTTCAAATGCCATCTTTTGGGATCTAACTCTTGAGAAATTAGAGAGATACCAATAAATACCTAGTCTTTAAGCCATTTGAAACTAGCAATCAATAATTGGGAATCTTGGAGCAACAAGAGATCTTTATATTCATTTCTATGCATTCATATTTGTAGGTTTTCAAGTTCATCTATAGATTTTGATCAAGTATTATGTCATGATTGAATATTGATGCCAATAGGAGAGCATGATGGATTCTAGGTTTGGGAGATGCATTTGACCATTTCCCTCAACCTAACGACTTGTTTCCTAGTGTTCTCATCTTCAATATTCATCCTATTTGTAGACTAAAGCAAGGTATCATTGTATTTCATATTTCCTAATGGTGTTTGACTTCTCCCTAAGTAGACCTTGTCATGTTTCCATATAGGAATCTCTCTCTAATACACTTGAGTAGGGTTTCTTTACATTTTGGATCATAAAAACCTTAGACACACTTAACGTTAGGGCACACACACAATCTTTTATCATATCTTTGGCTATTTGTGGAGGTTTAAATACCAAATTAGGTGTTTGACTGAGGAAAATCCCCGTATAGCCACCCCAAACCATCTTTGTTGCAAGTACAAATTTGAAGATGAAAGATTTGCATGGCAAGAAACAAAGTGGAGATAGAGCTAGCTACATGATCAAATTTTGAAGTTCAAAAGAGGCTTACAAAGACCCATTCTCCCAGGGGTGACCTAGTCTTGTTACAACATTCAAATCCAACTTTTGGTGATAGGTATACAACCCTCTACACTCCCCAAATTTGCTTGCAGGTTTTTGTTACAGTTTGTGCATCATCAAATTTTAAATTTTTTTAATACTAGGTCATATAATTCAATTAGTTTAGTTATTTCATATCATTTCCAATCCATTTCAAGACTCTAAGACTGTAGATCCAGGCCTGATTGGTTCACCTTCAAGGTTGAAAGTCAATCTATGTTCCTTGTTGATCTACATTCTAATGAAACCTTGAAGAAAGGACCTAAAGATCAACCTTAGGTTTACACACCTGAACCTTAATGGAAGTTCCTCTCCCCTTTTTCTACTTTTCACATGCTAGTATCTCCTTTTTATTTATCTTCCCTAAATATTCTCCTATTTCGTTCCTTTCATACCTCCCAGATGATCAAGAATAGACTTGTTGTCCATAGACTGTTGAATTTTTCCTTTTAATTCAAATGTACCCACATTGAAAATAAATAAAAAGATCTCGAGGTAGTGGGCTTTTCCAATTAGTTTCTCGATTACCTCTTTCCAACGATATTTTTCCATATCGCAATTTAACAAAATGTGGTCTTAGTTTTCCTCCTCTAGTCCATAGAGTGGGCATTTGTGGGGACCAATAATGCCTAACTTTTGGAGTTTGTCACTTATAAGGATTCTTCTTTGCATGTCCATCAGGAAAAGAATCTACACTTTGGTAATAATTTGTAACTCTAAAAGAGATGAGAAGGAAAATTTTATTTCTTAGTAGCAGCTTCAGCTAGCACATTATATTTGAACCCTAATTTTTATTCACACCATCTTATACTATCTTCCCTTTTCAAATTAATTCTTTGTTCACTTAAATTTTTCTTAAGATGTTCTTTTTGTGGCTCTAGAAAGGATAGTCCTTGGAATGATTTCCAATTCCAAGAAATCACCCCATTTTTTCCTTCTTTCTCCATGTAGTCGTAGAGGTTCTTGTCCCAAGCGTTGGTTAGGTAGGATTTTGATTCTTCAAGTTATGGAATGTTCATAAAGGCTTGGTTTCCTTCCCATGAATCCTCTCAAAAGGATGTTTTTATTTTTTTTGTTAAATTCCCAAGTAAGATGGCTTGTTATTAGAATTCTACATGACAACATAAAGTTTTAGATGGTTGAGACAGGGGGAGGATTTTCAACAATGAAGATCTGAAAGGGATCCTCAAAGTCTAGATATTTATGCTATAAAGTTTTAGCCCATTTTTTATGTGAGTTCTTGAATATTCTCCAAACCAATTTTCAACCATGGAAAAGTTTAATAGTGTCGACTATTTGAGTTCCACACCTTTGGCCACCTTCAATTTGCACAATTTATCCCATGCAGTGAGTGGGAATCACTCCTTTTCTAAGGTTCTACTCCAAAAACAAGTTCTCATTTTCTTTTCTATTAAGTTGCCTATTTTCCTAGGAAGATTCAAACATGACATAAAGTTGATGAGAATCACTGATATACCTGCTTTTAGTATGAGAATTCTTCTTGCTGAAGAAAGGCATTTCTCTTTCCAAGATTTGATTTTTTTTAGGTAGCTAGTCAATAGTGTCCCACAACTTAGGTATTTTTGCACTTGAAAAGAGTGTAATTCCAAAAAACTCCCAGACAGATTACTTATTTTGAACCCCAAGATTAAAGTAGTTTATTTTTGTTTTCCTCTTTTTTGTGTTAAAGAAGAAGATATCTAACCTTTTCTAGCTGATTTTTTGTCTTGAAGCATTGCAAATTTTGTATATTGAACATTGCTTTTATCACCCTTGCCTCTCACTTACTTGCAACTCTCAATAGAATTGTGTCATCAACAAATTGTTGATGAGTAATTGGTTCCAAGCTTTGCATATATTTTTATTTTTCCTTATTGATTGTTCTTCCTAATGCTTTGAAACCATGATCTAATCAATAGGAAGTGTGAGATATGACCCCCTTGATGAATTCCTTTTGAGGATTGGAAAAATCCCCAAGGGATTCCACTAACCAAAATCAATAATCTAGAGCTAGAAATGGAACTATCAACCCATTTAATCCATGCTTCATAAAACTAAAATTTTCCATTACCTTTAGGAGGAATTTTTTGTCAAGTTGATAATAGGATTTTGGATATCTAGTTTTATTATCATCCTTTCCACCTTGGTTTACCTTACCATGTGTATGGCCTTGTGAGATAAAATTACATGCCCTCCACTATTGATCCCTTGGGGGAAAATCTACTCTAATCCTTTTAAGATAATTGCTACTAGGAGAATCTCCTTCAATCTATTTGTCATGATTTTGTTATGATTTTGTAAGTGGTATTGCATAGAGAGATTGGTTGTAGGTCATCCATTGTCTCCACAACTATTTTTTTAGAATAAGAGAAAGGAAGGCAATATTCATTTATTTAAGCATTGTGTACTTCTTCCTAGATTCATCAAAAATAGCCACTAATTACTTATTAACAATATATTCTAGAATGTTTGGAAAAAAACTATCCAAGAAGCCATTTAGGCTGAGAGCTTTATTTGCATCAAATTGGAAAGTTATTTTTTAACTTCCTATTCCATTATTGGGTGCATTCAATTATAACTTTGTTCTTGGTTTATCGGTTCTAGAATGTTATCAATAATTTTCTCCCTTACCTGATCCAAGGCTTGGCCATCACCATTTAGGAGATATCTAAAATATTTTACTATGACTTCATAGGTTTGGTTTTGATTATATGTCTTGTTGCCTTCGTCTTTAATTTTAGTGACTCTATTTTTATTTCTTCTTAATTTAGTGGATTTATGGAAAAATTTGGTGTTCTTATCCCCATCCTTAAATCATCATTCTCTTGAATTTTGATGTAAAATAAATCTTCTCTTGCAAGGATCTCCAGATATTCACTATTTATCTTTTTCTCTCTTTCAAAGGATAATGCATTCATACCTTCTTGGATCACTTTCTGATTCAATTATGCTAATTCTTCTTCCACCTAGACCTTTTCAACAAATATATTTTTGAAGTGAGTTTTGTTCCATTCCTTTAGCCATTACTTTATGTGGCTAAGTTTTTTTGTAGTTTGTATAGCTTTGAACATCCCACTTTTGGTGCATTTTCCAACCAAATGTCCATTTTATCTATTAGCTCCACCACCCTTAATCATATATTTTCAAACTTGATTGGACACCTCTTTGGGGTTTTATTTGTCAATATCTAGAACAATAAGGTGGAGTGTTCAGATCTAGTAGTAGGGAGGATGGAAGCTTCACAATATATTGGAGTGTTGAGCCAATCGCTAGTGAAGAAAAAATTGTCAAATATTTCTGTGATATGAGTGTAGTCCGCTCTTTTGTTAATCCAAGTGATTTTTTTCATTTTTGGGGACTATATCTAGCAATTGGTTGCCACTTTTTTTTTTGAAAAATTCAATCTAAATTTATGTTACTCTCTTGATTCCCCCTCTTTTCTCAAATTTGTCAAGGATAGCATTAAAATATCCTCAAATAATAGTTTCAAAATTATTCAAAGTTTGTAAAACTCCTATAATTTGTCCCCAAACCTCTCACTTACTTATCAAGTGTTAACTAGCCCATACACATTGATCAAGAAGAATTGCATGCCCATGCACATACTTATATAGTTCATCACCTTCCAATTCTCATTTGATTGTAAGCCCTCCATTTTAGTTTTAGTTGGATTCTAGATTACACTCAAACAACCTAAGGCCCCACAAGTAGCCTCAAAGAATCCATATTATTGACACCACTTCGAGATGAATAATTTTTATTTATCTTCATTTAGTTAGTTTCTTGGAGGAGAGTGATGTCGATCTTTAGTTGGCTAATTTGGTGCTTGATCATGATTCTCTTATTAGAGGTGTTTATGCCCCTAACATTCCATGTTATGAGCCTCATGGCACCTTGGGAAGGGTGAATCCATTCCCTGATATTAGTTTCATTTGTCCCTTTGCATTTTCAACAATTTCTAACTTTTCCTTGTTAAATTTTCTCCCTACTTGACCCTTTTTCTCCCAATTTTGGTTTTTTAATCTTTGATTTAGTTTGATTGAGTTTCCTTTCAACTAAATATATTAATTTCTCCTTCTTTAAATTTATATTCTCCTTCTTATTTTTCAATTTGTTCTCCCAGATCTATTGGTGGTTATGGGGGTAAGTTCTCTTTGATGTTCATATTTCTTTCAATTCCAAATAAAAGTATACCCATTTAAAAGGGAGTTTCTCCTATTATTTTGTAGTTTTCACTTAGTGTGGGGGTGAGTTTCTCCAACTCCCTCAACACAACCTCTCCCCATAATCTTCCCTCTTCACTTGTAGATATAAAGTATTTGCTTGTGCTTTCAATTGATGATCTTGGCTTTGAGGTTTGACCTAAACCATCCTTTCTAGCAGCAATTTCTTCACTAAAAAAGGCCTCATTATCCTCTTGGCTAGACCAATCTTTACTCTTTTGTAATAGTTTCTCCCTATCTTTTCTTTGCACATGGTCATTTCTCACCACCTCTAGGGTTTTCCTTGACTATCATTTTTCTTCATCATTGTCACCCACACTTTGAATTTAATCACATTGGGCCTTTTGATAATTCTACCTTTCTTGCTCCATAAAGTCCTTCATCACATGTCCATTTGCATGAAAATTCTTACAAATTTCATCTATCTTTTCGATTTTGATTTTTTGTCTCCATCTACCTTGTATAGATTGAATTTCAATTTCTTTTGGGATGTGGGGATGTGGCCTAGCGTTTATACATATACACACATAAATTTTGGTGCATAATCTCTATCCTTTAGGTTGTTTTTTTCCAAAATGAAGGTTCCTAGTTTATCTCCAGTACACTTCAAGGTGTCTAGATACTAGTACTATGAGGGTAGGTTATATAGTTTGATCCATACTAGAATTAAATCTCTTGAATTAGGGAATTGAAATTTGGCTCCCATTCCTTTAGATAGAAGTCAATGCCCTTCATTGTGTAAGGCCCCCCCATTCATAATTTTCCTCTTTATGAGCCTTGCAAGACATTCTACTAGGAATAATCCATTTGGTAGAGCTTTCAATTTCACATCTTTCCCCCAATTTACATCACAATTTCCTAATTTTGGGTGTAGTAAGCTATTCTCTAGCCCATTTCATAAAAAAACCCTTTCTTTCAATTTTTCTACTATGAAATTTAATTTATTGCTTTTAAGAAAAAATGCATTGATTTGGAAGTTTATGGTTCAGAGGAATTTTTTGCACTTCTTGTGATCGTTGTTCCCTTTGGGATCCAAATCTTTGTCTCTAGTTTCCACTTGCATTCTCTTTTTGGAAACAATTTCCTCCATCTTTCCCTTCCAGGATTCCAATCTTTGCCTTTCCAATTTCTCTAGGACCTAGGGTTTATTTGCTAGTTAAATATCCCCAATTATTTGATCAGGGATATTCATTCCAATTTTGATATCCCCTACTTTTATTTCTTATGTTCTACTGCAACTGTCAATAGTCCTTATGCTCATCCCTTCACCAGGCCTGGGATTTGATGGTCACCCTTATCTTCATATCAAAATTTAATGACGGTTTGATCATTTCAATGCCTTTCATTTGACATTTTAAGAAAAAATATAAATTGTCAAAAAATGTTTAATTCATGAAATTTTTTATATTAAATTTTTTTTATCAATTTTATTAATCATATATTAAATATGAAAAAAATATAAATTTCTATATTTAATAAAGAAATGCAAATAATTTAGTTATTTTGAAAAGGAATCATAATTCTTAAAAATTCCAATAAAATTATTTAAGAGAATTTTATTTTATTTTAAGAGAGAATTTTATTTTGTTTTAAGAGAGAATTTTATTTTGTTTTAAGAGGTTTTTAAAGAACATTTTGTTTTAAGAGAGGGAATTTTATTTTGTTTTAAAAGATAATTTTATTTTGTTTTAAAAGAGAATTTTATTTTGTTTTAAAAGAGAATTTTATTTTAATGTACCAAGATTAAGAATTTTTTATTTGTAAATGGTCAAAATCTTTTCCAAAGATAAAAATTCATTCAAAAGAATTTATGATTGAAAAAAATAAGAAAACAAATAAATTTAAAGACAAAAATTTGATATACAAACAATAATAAATCCAATAAAAATAGATACATGTTCACCATCATGGGATAGATGATAATAAGATCATAATATCTTTTTTACGAGTATATTATTGTAATTAGATTTATTTAATTGATTATTATAAATTATGTCTAATAATTTTTTAACAAACAGTATTAAAAAATAAATTACCCATCGTTTAGATCTTATTTTGATTAGCTAATATTTTTAACTTCACATGAATCAAGTAGAAATGTTGCTATTGTAGTACCCCATGATTCCTAATGTCAAATTAATTGATTTTTTGTAAAAAATAAAATCATAAGTATAAGCATTGAAGTAGGAACATTGGTTGCTTTAAAAATAAAAAAAACTATGTGCAAAAGTTTTTGGTTTTCTTATAAAATTATATAATTTTTGCATTAATTTTTGGAAGTGGCATCTCCAACATGCATGAAAATGAATATTTAAAAGACTAAAATACTAAGGGTGGGGTCCCATAAAGGACAGCTTAATTTTAATGGATGTTACTGAAATTTTAAAAAATATTTCAAATTGATCTCATACAGTTTAAACTCCTAAATTTATGAAAGCTGGTGATTTCATATATTTTATTATCTTACATATTTAATTCAACTTAAATATAAAATAATAATGAAAATAAATAATAAGAATTTAACAACCCTTTATAAATAATGCTTACAAAGTTGAGGGGAGAACAAGGCCCCAAATTTCATTAAGAATTACAGAGGGTTTTCTCAGTTCAGGAAATCAACATATCTTCTAAGAAGCATTGAGTTGTCCAATATTTGCATAAATCTTTCTCATATGTGCTGTGCTGCCTATCAGACTACTGAGATTGTCATCAATTGACTTATGGAACAAAATCAGAGAAGGGTTCACTTGCTGGGATTTAGAATGAGGCAGATGCAGATGAACTTCTCTCATCTTGACAAACCGCTGTTTTGACACCATTCATTCACCTCTCTAGATGGCTTGATCTCAACAGTATTTGCAGATTGACCAATGGAGGCTCCATTGAAGTTCTCTACTCTGGGATTTTGTCTCTGGCTCCTTGGGAGTTCTATGGCTTGTCACATCATCATGATATGGAGTATAAACTATACCACTGGCACTTACAAGATCTGGAGGATCTGTTGAATGCCTTTCAGAATGGTGCTTTTGAAAATCAGCATACGCTTGCTCATTCTTGCCTTTTTGCTCAAATTCTCTGGAAGGGCTATCGGGGCAGAAATTTGAACCAGAAACACTAAACTCTTCCTCAACAAAAGGTCTCTCCTATTTCATAGGAGAGGAAAGTTGCTTCTTCAATGCCGCTTGTTCCCACTGTTCATGAATTTTTCCAGAAGAACCTTCCATTATTATTTCACTGTCTTCACTATCACTATCTGAACTCAACTTTTCACATACATATCTGTCATTACCGGCAGGATTTTGCCTGTGGGCACTTTTCATACGTTTGAATGGCCTGAATTTCCCTGCACCAAATATTTGACAATCATCTTCATCTTCGGAAGGATTTGTGGATTTAGGAATTTGATGACTGTTACGATTGAACCTCTGCCCTGTTGATCCTCCACAT
The DNA here is from genome assembly GCA_007258455.2 of Sequoia sempervirens. Lineage (NCBI taxonomy): Eukaryota > Viridiplantae > Streptophyta > Pinopsida > Cupressales > Cupressaceae > Sequoia > Sequoia sempervirens. The sequence continues at coordinate 158,981,474 of VDFB02047230.1, forward strand.
GAAATAGATCTTAATTTTTTGGTAGAACTAGTATCACCATCTGAAGTTAGAACATGGTCATCATCTTCGTTACTGTTTGCTAAATTCTCTGTATACTGTTCGCTATCATTGCCATTCTCATTGTCTCCATTATCACTATCATCCTCAATAACAATAACATTCTCTGTATACTGTTTGCTATCATTGCCATTCTCATTGTCTCCATTATCACTATCATCCTCAATAACAATAACATTCTCTGTATTCTGTTCGCTATCATTGCCATTCTCATTGTCTCCATTATCACTATCATCCTCAATAACAATAACATCTGGAGGCGAATACTCAACACCGCAGCTGCTTCTTGGGATCTCCATATCCCCAACTCCTGCCATAGAAAACGTGTGAATGGTTTTGGGTTTTATGTTTTGGGTTATCTCTTCCTCCTTTACTCTAACACCCATACAACTTTTGCTTGGAGCTCCTCGACCTGACTGTAATCCTCCTGTTTTTACCTTGCCACATCTCTCAGCCTCTCTCAACGTGGAACATTCACAAAATGATGATGCAACTTGCTCTCTGAGGTCTTCCCAGCCATTAATTGATGACGTTTCTTCTTGCATGTTATGCACATGCAAACCTGGAACTTCTACATGTCATTGGAAAGGAAGATCGTCAGATTGAAGCTTGTAAAAATTTGTCCAAGAAATGATATGATGGCACTCAAGGCTGCAAACTAAGAATAATTCAAATATAATACATGGTATGGAAAAGGATTAGTAGTTTGCTGCTGGTTCATAGCTTGTGAACAGCCATTCAAACCTAGGAGCTAGAACCATTAGAAATCTGTAGTGCAAAGCCTAATTTAAGCTCTACAATGAACATTCTAAACGGTGCAAAATTTTCCATTAATTCTCAACAATCGCACATGTTGGGAAGATTTTAGCTAAAATGATATTACACTCAAGAAGCTTAAATTTGAAAAGGTGGTGACAGAGCGAAAAAACACAGCTGTTAGAATCCAGCCAATCTTTAAATGTTTCAAATCAAGCTTGTGCCTAATCTCTGGCTAATATAGAGCCGAATAAAGAAGTTTTAGAAAATTAAAAACAGAACCCCAGTTAGAAAGCTTGAAAACCTTTGCCAAAAAGATATCTAAAACTGCACTGCTTGATTTTGAATTGTTACCTTTAAAGATGAGAATAGATGAGGAAACGAAAAGCCGTGATGAAAATATTTTACATGGGAGGAAAGAAGCATTCAAGTGCAGTGATTATAATATTCCCACGACTGATTATATTCTTCTGAAGCTGATGCAGGCATCCAAGGAAGTTTACTCAACTTGATCAAGAACTTAAGATTTGGATATCCTCTTTAAGGCTTTTTTCTTATTGATGTTACTGAAACGAGTGCTTATTCTACAGACATGCATTTAAGAATACAAACTGTGGAACGTGGAATTATTTCAAAGAGAAGACATGCATTGATATTATTTAGGGCAATGTATAGGATAGAGATATTGGAAGACATGCAGTCATGCATTCACAACGACGGTACTCCATCTCCAGTTCCATCTCCAGTTTTCTTTCAGTTTGCTCAGCATGATCATTGCATGCCTATATCGCATGATCTATTCAATGCACCGTCCTTTAGTTTTTTTTTTAAATAGACTGCAGTTAAGACTATTTTTAGTTTAGTCGTTCCATGCAAGCAGCTTGCATGTGTTTTTCATGTTTCAGTTAATTCTTTATATGTATGATGTAGCAGAATTCGATAACACAGTTGAATATACAGAAATTATTTTCAGCTTTGCTGTTCACTCACTTTGTGAGCAGATACATTGTTAATTGTGTTGTATTTTCTGAATGATCTTATTTTTCATTGAAGTATAGTATAAGAGCTCTGTTTTCAGATCTTCAATATGTCAATAGTATTTGGAAGACCAGAAGCTGTCTATCATTACAGATTTGAATCTTTGAGGCAAGCAAGTATGGAAATTCAAAGATGTTAAGTTTTCATCTCTTTTCTAAAATAATGTTTATTTGACAGAAATGGATCATTATGGTGAACTAACTAAATTTAAATTTGGCAGCAATGGATCATATGGAGATTTGAATAAGTTTCAAATCCAGTTGACCAGATAAGGTGTCTTACATTTATATAATAAAGCATAATTATGATACACCATAACCATTCCACTCTAAAATGGAATATATTTAGTTCAATGTAATGATCCATGGCCGCTAAATAAGCTTTCTTGTAAAGATTAAAATTCAAAATTGGAAATCGTTAAATGTTCCAATCAAATAGACTCAAAGATTCAGAATCATAATGAATGCATTGAATCTTAATACTCTCAAGACCTATTTGAAAATGGTAAATTCCACATATCCAGGTGACTAAGTACATTTCAAAGTAGCTATATTTTGATATATGATCAAGAAGCAGTTATAAAGCAAATTAAAAACTTTTGATCCCTGCACCTAAACATAGTTAAGCATACACTTACCGTTAACAGAAGACTCCGAAACAACAGCCATTATAGTGTATGAGACATTCCCTACAAATTCTACAGGCTCTTTTTCTTCTCTTCCAGTACAACCCTGCCAAATCATAAAATGCAACAGCAGCTAAATAAATGCTACTGAATAACTTGAAAGCAAAAGCAAACACATGAGCTGAAATTGTGACAGAGACATGCAAAATTGGTGACGCAAGTCAATTCTATCAGCGGCACATGTAATTGTCCTCGTAAGCTTAGGGTTCACAGATATTGCCTAACATTGGGGCTTTTCACACTTACGTTAAATCGTTTAATTATCTAATCTTTTCCCTAGTTTATAAGGGGAGTCTGCAACAATAAAAACCTAAAAAAAAAACGTCGCGAGTTCCAAACCTGTAGCCTACCAATGAATTATCGAAAAGCGAAAATGAACAAATCTTTGCTGATCTGAATCCGCGGCAAAATCGAAAGATTTGGGGATTATCTTGCAGGCAAATTAGAAAGGAATAAATAAAAATAAATAGATTGGCAGAGCGCCGACCTTCTAACTTAAGCAAAGACCGCTACTATCGTCCTCTCCATTTTCCAAGAAACGCGGTAATTGGAATATAGTGAACATTAACAACATGCATCCACTTCCAACACTCTCTTCTAAATTTAGGATTTTCTTCGACTTATCAGCAAATAAAAGTTTGCATGAGTATAAGAGAGGGCATTTAAATTGAAATTCATATAAAATTAAAATATCTACCTAGAGAAAATTGAAAGAATGGTGTTAGAGTAGACTTTTGTGTCTAAATTTTTTAATCGTCATCCAATATCATGCACAACTCTTAGAGATGCATGCGAGACACATTATTCGAATATGAAGGACAACTCTTAGAGATGCGTGCAAGACACAACTCTTAAGGATGCACAACTCTTAGAGATGCATGCAAGACACATTATTCACATATGAAGGACAACTTTAATCTCATTGTTCTAATTTTAAAAATTTTAACAAAAAAAATTAACAATTAACTAAGCAAAAACATCACATTGCATATGACTTTCCAATCATTAAATAAACAAATTATAGAAGATAAAAATTCACTTATTTATTTATTTAATAAACGAAATAAGTTTTAAAAAGATAGAAAATCCTTTATACATACAAAAATCTAAATTGAATTGTTATTATTTTGTAATGGAGAAAAGTGCATACTTCACATTTTTGCATGTGAAAATATTTGAATTATGACACCGAATGTGTCATATTTAAAGACATGTCCAAGGGCAATAAATTTGAATGAACCATCAATCTCGTGACATCATTATAGAGAGCATTTAGAGCATTTTGCACTTTCATAAGTAAATACTACATAGGGCATACTACAAATTATTCATCTTTGATTTTTTTAACTCATTCAAAAACAACAAAAGTGGGTTTAGATAGGGCATATGGAACTAAAAAATATCAATCCAATCTCAACAAATCTAATTGGTGTCTATTAACACCACCTTGGTCATCATTGTGATATTACAACATAAGAAAAAAATTGGAGGCAAGCAACAATTACAATCAAAATCTTGATGTACACGAAAAATTGTGTGGGACCTAAACATAATAGCACTTGATCTCATTCAACAATAATGTATACCATAGGGACTTATCAACTATAGGATCCATCCTTTGAATATGATTTTTAGAGTTCAATATTGGTCATTGAGCATATCTACATTGTCTAAGACAACATCAATTTCTACCATTGTCAAGAGCTAAGTCTCATTAACCTTTTATTTAAATTATTGATTACTTTGCATGTTAATATACACAAATACTTTTATTTATATAGGGTTTCTTTACATATATTGTGATATTATTAACTACAACTAAATTTATACTTGTAGGGATTTTTGGTAAACCTCAACTTGTCAAAGAACTCTAACTTCCCCCATAGGGTTAGTTCATCTTCTCAATTCTAATTTTATGATTTAGCATCTCTATTTTCTAATGTAAATTTTATTCTATTGTCATTATTTCATATCTTTCACTTTTTTATTGCTTACATGTCAAAACATCAACTAAAATCTATTATTTCACTTGGATATGTCCTAGATTGAATTACATTGTGATCATGCATCAAATTAAATCTTTCATCATTAAAAATTTAAAAAATAGTGGTTTTTTAAGTTTTTGACACATACTTTAGTACCATATAATATTTGATATAGATATACTTTGATACCATGTAATATTTGTCTAAGCAATCTACCCAAGACTAAGATGACCAAAATAGTTTAGATAATTGATTGCTAAAAACAACAAAGAAATACGAACGCACAACATAATAGTTGTTCCACTTATCAAGTATTCAAATACAATCAAAAGGGTTAAATTTATAGGAAATATAGCAATGGTAAGTGGATGAGGATGAAAAATCACCACCCACATAAGGAAATTTAGCACCCACCACCAATAATAAATGATGCACAAAAGACTTAAATAAAACTATGACTAAATAAGCTTAACCTAAGATGAATTGATGCTTTCAAAATATAAGTAAATACATAAATACACCAATAATTTTACCTTAACGGAGAATACTTTGGGTCACGAGGTCACCTTGCTACAATATACAAATGGGATGTTGCTAATAATACTCAAATACATAGTGAGGACTTTACTAATCTCAACGCTTATGCCAATCTCTTGGATTTAGCTAATTCCATATTTAATATGTTTGTGACCAAATCTTATGGAATGGAGGTACTCAAAGGCATGTCAAAAGATGAATTATAAATTTCTCTTTATTAAATATCTCTTACCCCACAACTACAAGCATATTCCTCCATAGGTCACTCTGAAACCCCATCTCTCATTTTCTTCCCCCAATATTCAACTTCCCTACATGCTACTCCCACCACTCCACCTATCATATATATTAGAACCAATTTTCACTACTACTACTACCACTATACTCCTTATAGCTCCTACTTCTCATAAATATCATTACTATATTGTGCCTTATTATATTTCTTACATGATCATTCATCCTTTCATCACTATATCCCAACTTCTTTACAACCACCCTACCTAAACTCATATTACCACATCTACTTCCATTAAGAACCCATCTACCATTGATACCATCATAAAGAGACCTAATGAAATTAAAATTAGAGAAATTATATTGCCTCTATGTATTGAAAATGATGTTGCTAGTGAGATCAAGTAGGATTCAATTCTATACTATAATATTAGCCTATCCATCCTCTATGGGTTTTGTGGCCATACATCTTGAAAAGTACAATGGTAAGGGGGGTCCCATGACCCATATAAGATATTTCATCACTAAATACTTAGATTATATATTTTTAAACAATATTAGTTGTTAAAATCTTCCCATACTTATTGAAATATTATATACTTGAGTGGTTGTGTCATATCACCTCAATACTTTGTTAATCATTTTGCATGATTCCTAGCCCCGATTTAATTTGGACTAGGGGTAAAACTTTGAACTTTAATATGTGAACATATATAAGTGTGTGTGTGTGCATGAGTGTGCGTTAAAATTATGAAGCTTGATGTTATTATTATTAAGTGTGCTTATCAATCTTACTATGTATTTTAATTTGATGCATTAAATGTTGGATTAAAACTGACTAATGATTTGGATGTTGTATTTGTGTGAGGCTTGTCGTTGGCTGCAGGTACTAGGGGTATAAAGTGAGGAAGATTATGTGGTTCCATTGAATGAGGGATAGACAATTGGTATGTCATTCTAGTGTTGACCTTGTTTGTAGGTTCTAGGAGCCTGAGGTTAATTCAACCTAGGATTTTGATATATATATATATTTCTAAAGTTACTTGAATTGGCTAAGTTGAGCCATTAGGTCCACTTAAATATCTCAATTATTTGACAATGCTAAATTTGGTAGATTTAATTAAGGTCTATGAGAGAAGGGGGTAAATTAAAATAAATAAATATCTAAAGGCGAATAAATAAATAAAGTTATATAAGAAAATAGTAAAATAATAAATTATATAATTGATAGCTATGTTATTGAAATAACAACGATTTAAAGACAATGAATAGATAAACACTCACCATGAATATTACCTACAAGAAAATAGATGGGCATTGAAAAGAAGAAAAATAAAATAAACCATAATTTGAAATGTCATTCACTAAATTGACATTTACAAGGGGCACAAAAACTAAGATTCCCATCAAATTAAATAAATGAAGAAAGAAATAAAGTATACCATCGAGCAAATATGGAAAGGAAAAGATTAAATAAATGAAGAAATAAATAAAGTATACCATCGAGAAAATATGGAAAGGAAAATATTAAATAAATGAAGAAAGAAATAAAGTATACCATAGAGAAAATATGGAAAGGAAAAGAGAAGGACACAGGAAAATGGAGATGCTTTCACAGGAGAAGAAGGCGGATAAGACAGCACCAGAGGAAAAAATATCAACCAAGGAGGAAGAAGCTTGGTGAGGAGGAGGACAACAAAAGCATTAAGTGACCTGGCAACCCCTGCAATAGTCGCCAATGGCAAGAAAGACCTTTGACCAACATGCCATGGAGAAACTCGTCCCTCTTTCTTTAAATCGACTTGCAGAGGTCTCATTTTGGAGGAGAATCCATGAGAAGAGAAAATAAAGAACAAGGGTGTGGTTGTTTCAAGGGTTTGGACAAGATTTGAAGAGGAGACCAGAGCTGAACAGCTAGGGCATTCTTCTTTGCTTCTTCAAGTCATCACATCTCAGGTTTTATCTTCCTTTCTTTTCTTTTGCAATTAATCTTTTTTGATACTATAACTTTAATGTAAAACTATCTTGGCCTTTAGAATCTTAATTTCTTTTAAACTTCTGGAGATGGTCTTTGTTGTCTCACCTCTTTAGAGTTTTATTTGAGCAATTATTGGGCAATGGCATCTCTTGGTTTACAATAGTAGATAAATTATAGGAGTAGGGGCAAAATATTAAGCACGTCATTGCTAGGCTGCACAATAATAGATGAAACATTAAGCATTATGATATGTCAAAGGGTGATCCCACAATAGTGGTTTATAATTTTTGGCCAAACTGGACACTGAAATTATTATTTTTAACTAAATCTTCACATTCGGGCACCTATAGTGGCTAAATCATGAGGAATTTGAAGATGATGTAATTAGAGTCTCGTCACATTTTGTCTTTAGATTCTAAAAATAGTTTTTTCAAAAAATTTGGAATCAGATTGCACTTCTTTTTCCATCTCCCACGAAAACTAGGTTTTTTCAGAAAACAATATTTTTAAAAAGTGACACACACTGTATAACATATAAATTTTTTACCATGAAGGATAAAATTCTAATTATTTTGAATTTAGATTTGTAACTCTGATATCTAGTGCTTCCACTTGGTTAGATAGTTTTTTATTGAATATTTTTTCTTTAATCAAGTTACGAAGTCAAACCAATTACAATTCAAACATAACGCAACCATATAACACGTAATTTTTTTTGTATATATCAAAATTCAATTTTTTTTGTTGGATCAAGGACTTCAATATCTAGTGCACTCATATTTTTCAATTTTTTTTTTATAATCTACTATTTTTCCACATGTGCAGAACAAAGACCTTCATTTTCGATGAAAAACCTATGTTTAGTAAAACTAAAAAAACAAATACATAATAAAACCAAAAATATTAAAATTATATTCGTTGGATAGCTTGTTTTGAGGAATACCTGATTGCAATTAGGTTTGTGAAGATTCCTCCATTTTCATCCTCAACCCGAGCTCTGAAGTGCCAAAATTTAGGTTTTTTTTGTGTCTCAGGGGGGATGAGGGATAAAGGGGGTTCGTACGAACCCCTTTCCAATGCATTTTTTTTGCTTTTTTTGGCGGCAAAATTCAAAGGGGTTCGCTCAAACCCTAGTTCGACTGAACCCCTTATGGGTTCAGTCAAACTAGTAGGTTCGTACAAACCCCCAAAATCACATTTTTTGACTTGGGGTCATTTTTTGTGAGTTTTTCTTCCTCACTTGAATTGTAAACCACTATTGTGGCTTCACCCAAAAATGTGGTACTATAGACTTCTACTCTAATATGAGTTTTCTTTTTGCAAAATCCAATGTTGTTGTTCCTTTCCTTAGCTTGGCATCTTGTGAAGTCCCTAAAAATTAACATTGATTCTTCTGCTCTCTTATTACTCATACCCTTACCTGGCATGCTATTTCTTTCACCCATTTTCAAGATTTAAAATAAAATAGAAGCAAAATTCTTATAGCTACAAGAAACTCAACTCTATAGAATGCTAAAGGTAGCACTAGTACAATAGTTCAATAAGATTATTTTTTAGTCTTGGCTGCTGAAAAAGGGAAATATGGACTAGACGATTAAGCCATAGTTTTACATTTTTATAAATTTAAAAGGATGCCTTATAACTAATATAGAATTCAGGCATATTAGGGAAATGATAAATTTAAGTTTATAATATAATCTTGTGGCTAGAGGTTTTATTTATTTTTATTTTTTTAATTGAGGTGTGTTCAACTTCTTGATTTGTATTGGAGCTGATGAAACTAGTAGGACAACAAATGAGTTAACAAAGGATGGGAGTATAGAGTTTATTAATTTGATTTGAAAACATGAAACAAAGTAACATGCTAGTGAAGATTGGATAATGGTAGAAATATGCATTTTACAAGTGTTAATATATGTCCCGTTTAAAAATATAAGGAAGAGTAATTAATATCTTGCTCTTAAGTAGATTTAGGAAAGGGGAACAATTATTTAGGCATACTTAGATTGTTGTCCCATAAGTGGAAATAGCTGCTCACCTAATAACCATAGGGGCTAGTGTGTTGACATTAAGTTGGGATCGGTTGTGGTGCTCATTTGAGTATGATTTAATAGATTCCAATTAAGTTTAGTCCACTGGGTGGTTTAGATTCATAGGAATATGTCAATTACATTGGAACAATATTTAGTTCTTAACTTCATTGAACAACTCAATAAATCACTCTTGAACACTGTTTCCTATAGACTTTAAGGGAATGTTTTTGTTTATCATCAATGCTGGTCAAATTAGATACGAGGGATAAGGTAACTCATTCTTCTAGTGACTAGTGGTCTGAATTTTCCTTAAGTAATGGTGCTAGTCAAATTTGTGCAATTAAATAGAAATATGATAGATTTTGGCTCTAGGTAAAATCTTCTAAAAACCATGGCTTGGTTGGTCGATAGGACAATCATTCATTTGAGTGTTCATAGCTGTTATGAACAGTTGATTGGTAGGGTATTCCTTTCAATTACATGAATACTCCAATGGCTTATGAGAATGCAAACCTTGTAAGTTTACATCTTAATTTACTCTTTAAGGATAGTAAGAATCAGTGTATACTATACAATGGGATGAGGAGTTACCTTACCCTCTATTGTAAGGAGTCTAAGAGTATGTATTACTCTTAGCAAAATAACTAGTAATGCCATACATGGTTGCAACTAAGATGAGAACCTACTGAGCTTGAGTTGGGAACCTACTTCAAGTCCATCGCTAAGCCTGAGCTAAGGAATAGTACTAGCTCGAGATGGACAATAGTCTAGAAGTAGTACTAGGCTCGAGATGGACAAAATACTAGGGGAAGTATATGCTTGAGATGGACAATAGTCTAGGGGTGGTGCTAAGATCAAGATGGAAAAGGTATAGGGGTGGTAAGTTAAGATCGAGATGGAAAATAGTCTAGGGGAAACACTAATATTGAGATGGACAAGATTCTAGAAGCAATACTCAGCTTGAGATGGTCATTAGTCTAGGAGCATTCCACATCAATGATGGTTACCCTTGGTTGCTTAGCCGATTAGATGGACAGCCAAAAGGTGAATTCCCAACAAGCTCAAGTAGATAAAACTAACTCCCTATGAATCCTTATAGATATTGAAAAAGGAATTATAAGCTTACCTTAGCTAGGTTCACCTTGGGAAGAGGGTCACTAAGAAGACATTTTGCTCATAGCTTACAGGCTAGAATGACAACTCTCTCTCTCTCTTCACGGGCCACATAATCTACTTAGAGGGATGGATCTAGGGTTGAATCCACTTGGTTGGGATAAGTTTGAACCCCACCACAACTGGAACGAGCAGGGTCTTGGAGATAAATCAATTCACCATCATGAAGGTATGTGCAATCTAGTTAGTAGCATTCTTGTTTTATTAAGGTAACAAGTTGTGCTAATGGAAATTATGTAACTGATATGATGTTATACTACTTAAGTTGATCTCCATTAATGTTTATATGATCTAACCTTCTATGTAATCCTTTTTGCATGATGGTGAAGAAAACAAAAAAATGTGCAAAAATTGTCTTTTTTGTTGGGGCAGTTGTTACATTGGTATCAGAGCTTAGAACTCGACACTAGGACCTAGGTGCTCTCTCTCTTTCATTGTACTAATATGATTGTTTGGTAATGACAGTCATGGGTTGAGGGAAGCAAGGAAAGGGGAAGAAGAAGGCATTGAGAAAACACCCCCAACAAATAACCTAGAAGGATCCAAGACCACTATTATTACATGGCCAAAAATTGAAACTGAAACCATATCTAACACAAAGCCATTGGCAGAGACTATTAAGTGACTGAAAATATAGAAGGGAAATCAAATGGCCAAACTAGATGAAAGTCGTGAACCACCAAAGGGATGCCCACAACCAAAGCCAAAAACCAAACCCTCTGGTATTAGGGACTTCCCTTTTGGTTGTGGACACAATGCTCCAATCCTCTCTAAGGAAGCAATTGCAGAATACAATTGTGTCCATGCTAATATGTCTATAACTGTGGGGACCTCTGATTAGGAAGAACCTGAAGAGGAGGAGGCACCTACTCTATAACTAGAATTATGCAAAAGATGGTGAATTAGTACTAAATGAACATCGTCTCACTTTTTGTAAAAGTTGCTAACTATTATATATATATAGACTTAATTATCAAGGTGTTACGGTGAATGGGAATGGAATATTTAATGATGTGAATCTTATGTTGAGTATTAATTTCTCCTTGATTCTAAATATGATATAAGACAAGATTTAAAAAAAATAACAAAGAAACTTAAATAACACTCTCTTTTCCCTGACAGAACAAAACAAATTAAATGAAGAGAACTTTGAGGAGGGGAACAAGCCTTAGCCTCGCCGAAATGTTGCATGCAAGTAGGGGTGTGTCGTCTCCACCTCTTACCATACCTGAAGAGTTACAAGCTAAATTAAATGCTCTTCCTACAAAATTAACATCACAAGAGCAAAAAATTAAGGAACTAATGAGGCAAAAGGAGCAAGAAACTAATCACAACACTGGGCTAGGAACTAATTACAGCACTAGCATTGGAATATAAGAGTCGGACAAGGAGCACAGTGTGAATACAAGTCAAGAACATGAGAGAAACTCTAGAATTCCCACCTACAATCACTCTCAATCAGAGTCACAATGAGGAGTAGGAAAAGACCCAATGATTCAGAATTGAAGAAAGTGAAAGCCCCTAAGTTTGATGGTACTGTGGATGGGGATGTCACTGCAGCATGGCTCATTGGAATGAACAGGTATTTTGGGTTGATAGAATTAAGTTCCAACACTAAGGCTAGGATTACCATTTATCACCTAGAAGGAGAAGCCTCACTTTGGTGGGAACATTTAGTGGAAATCAAAAACTATGATATCAGTCAACTAATTTGGGACAAGTTCACCAAGCGGTTTTGCAAGGAGTACCTTTTTGCTCATCATAGAGACCAAAAGATGACTGAATTCCATTCATTGTGCTAAGGGGGAATGACAGTAGTTGAGTATAAGTCCAAATTCACGAGCTTACTCCATCATGTGCCTTATATGAAGGAAGAAGAGGATCGGGTGAATAAGTTTATATTGGGATTGAATAAGAATATTTTGTATGCAACCAAACTCATTCGACCTAAAAGCTTAAACCAAGTAGTGGAGGTAGCTTTGGTTGCTGAAGAAAAGCATAAGAGCAAGCAAGAACGCAAACAAAAGCCATATTCCTCCAACCACTCCGATAATAAGTAAAGGGGTAATCATGAAGCTAAATCTAAAGGAAAGGCTTCTCAACAGACTAAGAGGAGCCAAAATTATAGGAACAATTGTGGTTCAAAAGGTCAAAAGGATAAGGGAGACAAAAGGAAAAAATCGGTTAGGCATGAGGCACAAGGTGATTCCAAGAGAGGAAAGGAAGACCGAAAAGGACCAGGTAGTGGATGTTGGACATGCAAAGGTGATCATTATATGAGCGATTGTCCCAAGAATCCAAACAAAACCACCAAACCCACTACTAGAATTTATGTAGTCGTGGATAATCGTTAAGCAAATCAGCAAGCTCCATTGATAGAACTTCAAGGTACACTTCTCAGCCAACCCATTTCTATTCTGGCAGATTTAGGAGTCACAAATATTTTTATTTCCTCCCATGATATTCAAAAATATAAAATTGATCATAAGAGTCTTAGTAGAGAGGAGATGGAGGTTGAGTTTGGGTCGGGTAAGACACAAAAGATCAAATCTTGCTTGCAAGGATCTAAAATTGACCTAGGGATTACAAGGACCAAGGTGGATCTATGGGTCACTCTGTTAGGGTCTTATGATTTAATCCTTGGGATGGATTGGTTCCAAAAGCACCAAGCTAAGTTGGATTGCTACAACAAGAATATCAAATGTCTAGATGACCAAGGGAGTTCAGTGGTTCTTCAAGGGATTAGGAGACCTGTGGTGGTAAGAATGATCTCAGCCATGCAAGTGAAAAGAGCACTAATAAAGGGTAGTAAAATTTATCTAGTAAAGGTAGAAGAGGGTAATGATGATCCCACACCTAGCATTGAAGACCATACTATTCTCCAAGAGTAATGTGATGTATTTCCTGAAGAATTTCCAGAACTGCCTCCTAAGTGATAGATGGACTTCACAATAGATCTAGTTCCAGGGGTTGAGCGTATCTCCAAATCCCCCTATACAATGAACACTATTGAATTACAAGAGCTTAAGATGCAGTTGTAGGATCTAATGGAGAAGGACTTGATAAGACCTAGTGTGTCTCCTTGGGGAGCTTCAGTGTTGTTCATTAAGTAGGATGGAACACTGAGGTTGTGCATTGATTACTAGATATTGAACAAGGTAACCATTCAAAACAGATATCCCCTACCTAGAATCGATGACTTGTTTGATCAAATGAAGGGAGCTACTATATTCTCCAAGATAGATTTAAGGCCAGGTTATCACTACTTAAGAATCAGGGAAGAAGATATTCCAAAGACAAACTTCAGATTTAGGTACGGCCATTACGAATTTTTGGTGGTGCCTTTTGGCCTAACCAGTACCCCTTCAACTTTCATGAGTCTCATGAACCATGTTTTCCACAACTACTTGGATAAATTTTTGCTAGTGTTTTTGGATGACATTTTAATCTACTCTAAAAATTTGCAAGAGCATGAGGAGCATTTAAGAATAGTCTTTCAAAGGTTGAGCTCGATCATAAATTATATGGGAAATTTATCAAATGTTCTTTCTTTCAGCCTGAAGTGCACTATTTCAGACATATTATATCATCCCAAGGAATTTTAGTGGATCCAACCAAGGTGTAAGCAATTTTAGAATGGCATATTCCTAAAAATGTGACTGAAGTAAGAAGCTTCATGGGTTTGGCAGGGTACTATCAATGGTTTGTAGGGAACTTCTCCAAGATAGCTAACCCCATAACCTCTCTTCAATGAAAGGGAAAGAAGTTTGAATGGACAAAAAAACGTGACATTGCATTCCAAAAGTTGAAGGAAGCTCTTACTACTGCACCAATTTTGCAAGTGCCTGGTCTAGATAAAGAATTTGTAGTTTGGAAAAATGCTTCATTGGATGGGCTAGATGGAGTTCTAATAAAAAATTGGCAAGTGATTTCCTTTGAGTCCAAGAAATTGAAGGATCATGAACTCAATTATCCCACCCATGACCTGGAGCTGGCAGAAATAGTGCATGCCTTAAAGGTATGGAAACACTACTTGGTAGGAAGACCCTTCAAGCTAAACACTGATCATAAGGGACTCCAATATTTGTTCACCCAACCAGATTTGAATGCATTTCAAAGAAGGTGGTTAGAATTCTTAAAAAACTATGAGATATATATCTCATATGTTAAAGGAAAAGAAAATTGTGTTGCAAATGCCTTAAGTCAAAGGGCTAAACTAGCTGTAATCTCACAACTAAAATTTGAATTGCCAGAAAAGATTAAGCAAATGCAGGAACAAGATCTCTTTTGTTAGAAAAAGAGGTTAGAAATATGTACAAGGGATTAATCCAACTGAGTACCATGTGGGAAAAGATGGAATCCTCCTTTATTTGAACCAAATTTATGTGCCAGAAGAGGGTGCTTTAAGAATGAAAATTCTCACAAAAGGCCATAATGTGCCTTATCAAGCACATCCTGGGGTGACTAAGATGTATGCAGACCTAAAAACTCATTACTTTTGGCCAAGAATGAAAAAGGAAATAACTTGCTATATCGCCAAATGTCTCAAGAATGTCAACACGTTAAGGCAAAGCACTGTCATCTCGCAAGAACACTATATCCTCATGATATACCACATCATAAGTGGTCGGTAATCTCCATGGATTTTGTGATGGGATTGCCTAAAACTCGACATCAACACAACAATATATTAGTGGTGGTTGATAAACTAACCAAGGTAGCAAACTTCATACCAGGCAATGTGAAGGATGATGCCCCACTTTTGGCTAAAAGATTCATAAAGGAAGTCATTAGGTTACATGGGATGCCTGAGGTGATCATCATGGATAGGGATAAGTTGTTCACTTCTAGGTTTTAGACCTCTCTTATGACCACACTAGGAACCAACCTCCATTTTAGTACAACTTACCACCCTGAAACAGATGGCCAAACCAAAAGAGTTAACCAAGTTATGGAGGACATTCTTAGAATGTATGCCTTGGATCAACCCACTAAGTGGGAAGAGTATCTACCACTAGTAGAATTTGCATATAACAATTCATACCATTCTTCCATCCAAATGACATCGTTTGAAGCATTGTATGGTAGAAAGTGCATAATGCCTTTAGGTTGGGAAAATTTAGAAAATCGAGTAACTTTAGGGCTGAAACTTCTTCGAGAATATGACACTCAAGTGAAAGTTATAAGAGAAAGACTAAAGGAGGCTTCATATTGGCAGAAAAGTTATGCGGATACCAAGTGGACACCAAGGTAATTTGTAGTAGGGTACAAGGTGTTCCTACACGTCAAACCACACAAAAGCTCAATAAAGTTTGGCAAGGCTGCTAAACTAGCTCCACAATTCATAGGGCCTTTCGAGATACTTGAGAAAATCAGTCTTGTAGCTTATTGAGTAGCTCTTCTACCATCTCTCTCTCGCATACACAATGTATTCCATGTATCCTTGCTTAAGAAATATGTTCTTGACCCATCACATGTAATTGATTGGTAGGAACTACACATAGAAGACACTGGAAATATCCACCTCGAACCGCTCACAATCATAGACAGGCACAATCTGCAATTGCATAATAGAACCATCCAACAAGTTAAGGTCCTATGGGACCAATATGGGGAACAAGGAGCTACTTGGGAAGATGAAAATATAATGAAACTAGAATATCCATACTTGTTTAATTAAGCCGAGCCAAATTAATCCTAAGGGGGGAAGTATGTCATATCCCCTCGATACTTTGTTAATAATTTTGCATGACCCCTAGCCCTGATGTAATTTGGACTAGGGGTGGAGCTTTGAACTTTAATATGTGAACATATATAAGTGTGTGTGTGTGTGTGCATGAGTGTGCGTTAAAATTATGAACCTTCATGTTATTATTATCAAGTGTGCTTATCAATCTTACTATGCTATTTTAATTTAATTCATTAAATATTGGATTAACATGTACTAATAATATGGATGTTGTATTTGTGTGAGGCTTGTCATTGGTTGCAAGTACCAGGGGTGCAAAGTGAGGCGGATTATGTGGTTCCATTGAATGAGGGATAGACAATTTGTATGTCATTCTAGTGTTGACCTTGTCTATAGATTCCAATAGCCTAAGGTTCATTCAACCTAGGATTTTGATATATATATTTTGCTAGAGTTACTTGAATAGGCTAGGTTGAGCCATTAGGTCCACTTAAATATCTCAATTATTTGACAATGCTCAATTTGGTAGATTTAATTAAGGTCCATGAGAGAAGGGGGTAAATTAAATAAATAAATATCTTAAGGTGAATAAATAAATAAAGTTATATAAGAAAATTATAAAATTATAAATTATATAATTGATTGCTATGTTATTGAAATAACAATTTAAAGATAATGAATAGATAAACATTCACCATGAATATTACCTAAACGAAAATAGATGGGCATTGAAAAGAAGAAAAATAAAATAAACCATAATTTGAAATGCCATTCACTAAATTTACATTTACAAGGGGCGTAAAAACTAAGATTCCCATCAAATTAAATAAATGAAGAAAGAAATAAAGTATACCATTGAAAAAATATAGAAAGGAAAAGACTAAATAAATGAAGAAATAAATAAAGTATACCATCGAGCAAATATGGAAAGGAAAAGAGTGTTGGAAATAGGTTGCCATTTAATTGCAAATCCTAAAACATTAATTATTTCATGTATCTCCTAGATTCTTGGAATGTGTTCAACAACACTAAGATTAGGATGAGATTAATATTTGGATGAAATAAATCATGAAATTGACATTTGTATTTATTCCTAAATAATAGGAGCATGTGGGTGCATACATGGTAAGGTGAAACTCACCTTGTGTCTAGTTAACTATATAGAGTAACAGTTAACATACGAATGCATGTAAAGATCCTAGGAGTTAGGATTTGATGTTTGCATGCTTGAAGTTCGATTCAGAATCAATTTAGTTTAGTTTAGTTGATCTTCAGTTCATTCATTCGGTTGATTCAGTTCAGTTATCTTGATTGCATGTTGGCATTTGGTTATTTTGAGTTGCATGTAGTTAGCTTCATTAACTTGTAATGCATGGCTAATAACATTGAGTTGTATGACAGATAATAGGGACTACCTCCAGTTAACAAGGGATGACCATTCTTTGGAAATGGTGTTGAGTAAATGTTTCAGTTAACAATAAAACACTTGAAGCCAACTTGGGCGCCCAAGATGCTTTATTGGAATTAACTCAAATGCATGATAAGATATTTTTGAAGGCTCAGTTAAGTAGCTTTACTTAAGGGCGCCATCTTTGAGGAAGAGCTTTGGAATTATCACCAAAGTGAAGGAGAAGTTGTAGCTTCAGTTTGGGACACCCAAATGCATGATGCACATGTTGTAAGCTTTAGTCTTCACTAAATAACTCTACTTGAAGGAATATGGCATACCTTTTCAAGGGCTTGAGATTATGCATTGTAAATATCACCATTTGATTATTACAAGGTTACATATTGTCTATATATCTCATTCAAGTTGAATAGAGTTTTGAGATTGGTTACTGCAGGTGTGAAGAAGATTGGTAAAGACAGAAGAAGCATTCTCAAGCAAGAATTGGAGGTATTGTAATTCAGAGTTTGAATAATAGAATAATTCTTGGTGGAGTTTTTTCCCGAAAGGGTTTCTCCACGGTATATCTTGTGTGATCCTTCTCTTATCCTATCTAGTTCTTCTAAATAATTCTCTGTACATTCTACAACAGTAAAATGGATTAATCAAGATAATCATCCACAAAGAATTTATGTAACAAAGAAAAGACTTACTTGGATCAGCAATATTAAAGTTTTACAGAGTATTAAGCTAAGAAAACACCTCATTTTTCAACAAAGAGAAGGATGCAGGAAAATGAAGGAGAAGCTTTCATGGGAGAAGAAGGCTGATAAGAAAGGACCAGAGGTAGAAATCTCAACCAAGCAGGAAGAAGCTTGGTGAGGAGGAGGACAATAGAAGCATCAAGTGGCTTGGCAACCCTTGCAACAATTGCCAATGGCAGGAAAGAACTTTGACCAGCATGCCATGGAGAAACTCATCCCTCTTTCTTTAAATCAACTTACAGAGGTCTCATTTTGGAGGAGAATCTGTGAGAAGAGAAAATAAAGAACAAGGGTGTGGT
The DNA here is from genome assembly GCA_007258455.2 of Sequoia sempervirens. Taxonomy (NCBI): domain Eukaryota; kingdom Viridiplantae; phylum Streptophyta; class Pinopsida; order Cupressales; family Cupressaceae; genus Sequoia; species Sequoia sempervirens. The sequence continues at coordinate 159,000,089 of VDFB02047230.1, forward strand.
TGTTTCAAGGGTCTAGATGGGATTTGAAGAGGAGACCAAAGCTGGGTAGCTAGGGAATTCTTCTTTGCTTCTTCAAGTCATCACATCTTAGGTTTTATCTTCCTTTCTTTTCTTTTGTAATTAATCTTTTTTGATACTGTAATTTTAATGTAAAACTATCTTGGCCTTCAAAATCTAAATTTCTTTTAAAATTCTAGAAATGGTCTTTACTGTCTCACCTCCTTAGAGTTTTATTTGAGCAACTATTGGGAAATGGTATCTCTTGGTTTACAATAGCACATAAATTATAGGAGTAGGGGAAAAATATTAAGCATAACATTGCTAGGTTGCACAATAATAGTTGAAACATAAAGCATTATTATATGTGAAAATGGGGTGTTATAGACTTTTGCTCTAATATGGGTTTTCTTTTTGCAAAATCTAATGCTACTGTTCCTTTCCTTAGCCTGACATCTTGTGAAGTCCCTAAAAATTAACACTGATTCTTCCACTCTCTTATTGCTCATACCCTTACCTGGCATGCTATTTCTTTCACCCATTTTCAAGATTTAAAATAAAATAGAAGTAAAATTCTTACAGTTGCAAGAAACTTAACTCTATAGAATGCTTAAGGTAGAACTAGTACAATAGTTTAATAAGATTCTTTTTGAGGCTTTTGGCTGCTGAAAAAGGGAAATATGGACTAGACGATTAAGCCATAGTTTTACATTTCTATACATTTACAAGGATTCCTTATAACTAATATATAATTCAAGCATATCAGGGAAATGATAAATTTAAGTTTATAATATAATCTTGTGGCTAGAGGTTTTGTTTATTTTTTATTTTTAAATTGAGTTGTGTTCAACTTCTTGATTTGTATTGGAGTTGATGAAACTAGTAGGACAACAAATGATTTGACAAAGGATGGGAGTATAGAGTTTATTAATTTGATTTGAAAACATGAAACAAAATAACATGCTATTGAAGATTGGATAAGGGTAAGTGCATGGATTTGTGACACAATTTTGGCTCTTAAGATGCCACTTTTTTTTCTTTCTGAAATCAGAAAAAAATTGATTTGCACGAGAAAATGAAGATAGTTACACTCAAAATTTCAAGATGTAGCAAGAAAAAAAGTTGAAGTGCCCCGAGTCTAGTTTCTAAGCTACTATTTTTTAAAAAAATTAATGAAGATTAAGGGTCTCAAAAATGGGGGGGGGGCAAAACAAGTGCTTTTTTTATTAAAAAAAATAGCATAGTGCCTGAGGGCTCCCCCTTTTTTGATTAATTTTTTTTTAGAATTTCAAAAATCCCAATAGTGAGAAATTAGCTAACACCATGTAGTTTATCCTCGTTCTTTTGGATAATTTTTTTAATGAATATATAATATTTTATGAATATTCAAAGTGGACACATCCTGAAAAGCTAAAATTTGAGTGTGCTCCCCCTTAATTTTTTTGAAAACTAATCAAAAATTGATTTTTTTCATCATGTGTAGAATGGAGTCTAGTTTCAAAAAATGTAATTTGTTTCACATTTCGATAAATGAGTAAAAATATATCCTAAAACTAGCACATGTTGGTTTTGGACAAAAAACAGAGGCATTTACAATAGAAGCCATAGATCAAAACCTTAACTAAATCAAAATGAAAAAAATAAAAATATTTAGATAGCTAAGAGAGAGGTGAATGCTATCACATTTTTTTATAAACTTGCATTGAAATATGTGTAAATGAGATGGGGAGCACGGATGAAAATATGAGGAAATTTGGCAAATCCTGTCAATTAACACGTTCAAAGTAGGTCATTTGGAGAGCGCCAAATTTGGCACTCGCCAAAGGACCTGCTTTGAACAAAACCTTAATTTCTCCTATCTTTGGTCGACAACTTTGATAATGCTTAGAGTGCATAGTTTATGATCATAGATGGATAGTTGAGGTTTTACCTTTCATATGCTCTCTAACTCATTACCCTAACTGGATAACTCTTTATCCCTCTCAAGTCTCTCTCTCTCAAGTCTCACTCCTTCCCACGTGACCTAGACTACTCTCTCTCAGTCCAATCCCCTCTCTCAAGTCTCTTTCCCTCCCACCTAAGTACCTAAATAAATCTATCTCACTCCAACCCCCTTTCTCACTCTACCTCTCTCTCTCTCCCCCCTTTGGTCTTTTTGTCTCACTCCATCTCCCTCGCTATCTTTCTCTCTCTATCTCCCTCTCTCAAGTCTCTCCCTCCTACCCCCTCTCCCTCTCTTAGGTCTCTCACTCACTCCCTATATCTCTCTCCCACTCCCTCTCTCTCACTCACTCTATCTCTCTCCCTATCTCTCTCACACTCTCTCTTAGGGTACATCTCCATCCTCCCTCTCTCTCTCACATAGACACACTCCCTCTCTCTCTCCCACTCCCTATCTCTCACTCCCTCTATCTCTCCCACTCTCTCTCCCTCTCGGGTCTCACCCACCCCCCTCTCTCTCTCTCTCTCTCTCTCTCTCTCTCTCTCTCTCTCTCTCTCTCTCTCTCTCTCTCTCTCTCTCTCTCTCTCTCTCTCTCTCTCTCTCTCTCTCTCTCTCTCTCTCTCTCTCTCTCTCTCTCTCTCTCTCTCTCTCACCTACCCCACTCTATCTCTCTCCCTCTCTCTCTTAGGTCTCTCCCTCCCACCCCTCTCCTCTATCTCTCTCTCTCATCTTCTTCCTACCCCCTCGCCTCTCTCTCTTTGTAAAGTCTCCCCCTCCTACTCCATCTCCCTCTCATAGTCACTCCCTCTATCTCTCTTCCACTCCCTCCCTCTCTCACTTCCCCTATATCTTTCCCTCTCCCTCTCCCTCTCTCTCATGTATCTCCCTCCCACCACCTCTCCCTCTCTCTCTCTCAAGTTCATCTCTCTCTCATGCCCTTTATCTCTCCCACTCTCTCTCCCTCTCCCTCTCCCTCTCCTCTCCCTCTCCTCTCTCAAGTCTCTCCCTCCCACCCCTCTTCCTCTCTCTCTCGGTCTCTAAGCTGCACCTCTATCTCTCTCCCACTTACTCTCTCTCTCACTCCCTCTCTCTCTCACTCTCTCTTGGGTATCTCACCTCCACCCCTCTACGTCCCTCTCTATCTCTCAAACCCTCTCTCTCACTCCTCTCTATCTCTCTCCCACTCTATCTCTCTCCCTCTCTCTCGGGTCTCTCCCTCCACCACCTCTCCCTCTCTCTCTCTCTCATGACATCTTCATCCTACCCCCTCTCCCTCTCTCTCTTTCTCAAGTCTCCCCCTCCTACCCCCTCTCCCTCTCACAATCACTCCCTCTATCTCTCTTCCACTCCCTCTCTCTCTCACTCCCTCTATCTCTCACTACAACAAATCCTTGTGATTTTCTCCATTTTTTGCTCTATTTTTTGCTTCCACCCACTGTTTTAATGTATTTTTTTCCAATTTCTTGAAAATGTTGGCGCTATTTATCGGGATAGTGCTATTTTTGGTGTTTATTTACTCCAATGAGGACAAGTTGACACTAATTTTCACCAAAATTAGCGCCGCCTTTAGCACTAATATTAGCTTTGAGTGTGGCACCAATGTAAGCGCTACCTTTGGCTTTGAGTTTAGCTTTGAGTTTAGTGCCACTTTTAGCTCTAGCTTTAGCTTCGAGTTTAGCTTCAGGTTTAGTGCAAGTTTAGACACCCCTATGTCAAAGAGACTTATTTATATGTCTCATCGATGATGTAAAATAGTGAAATGTCAACAAGATATGGGCATATCGAGGAGAGAATCACTTACATCACATCGACAAGGTATATCTACAAGTGCTCGGTGAAACACAACTCTTGGATATAATGAAGTAATGTTGATGAGACATTGAGATATTGGTAAGACAAATAAGACTGTCTCATCGACACTCTTCAAGTAATGATCAAAAGCATACACTGCTATACCACTGGGAAGGGGAGCAACATATGCGATAGAGTAGTATACATTGCAACCCCACAACAAGAAGCCTTCAACAAGGTGATAGTGTGGTCAACAACAGAAGGGAAGGGAAAAACCCTGCCATACCATAACAGGTATAATAAGAGACAACGGTAGTATGGTAATCGTGGCATCATTACAATTTACAACATTAAATGCAATAAAAAAATTTCAGTCACAATCCATTTGAATAAATTATTTAATCAATCAAGAATATAGCCCACCAAAATACACTAAAACTCTAATAAACATACTCTAAAAATTTCATCAAAATCTTATTTTCAGGCATAGCTTGCCAGAATGGAGTTTTCATTTTAATAAAGATACAATAAAACCTTTGTTGAAACCTTATTTCCAGGTGTAGCCCACCAAAATGGAGAAATGTTTCAATAAAGAATGAGAAAGAATGGTAAGGAGGCATAGGATTCATTGTTGTTTATCTCATTCCTACTCTGATCAACAAGGGTTACAATGTTCGCGCTACTGTTTGTAATCCAAGTATTTAATTGACATATGTTTGCATAATCTCAAATTCCTTTAGATGCTTTTGAAGTATCATTGTATCCTATATAGGGTTTAGAATGACTTCTTTTAATTTAAAAAAATAAATAAGATGCTTTTTAAGTATCAATGTGTCCTATATAGGGTTTAGAATAATTTATTGTAATTCAAAAAAATAAATAAATGATGTGTTTTCCTGTGATTAGATAATGTGGAGATCTCCTAAATGTACCCTAGCACACTGTCCTCTTTCGCACTGTGCTCATTACTCTAGCTGCTAGGGTTTTGCATTTGATATCTTTAATATATTCATGATAGTGGCTTTTAAATAGATCTCAGTCTTTGCTTTAATCTTTATCATGGTAACCCTTGAGTTCCATGATCCACCTTCAATCTCTTCTAAGAATGTTGTCTTAAGCTAGAATGCATAGTATGCATATAAAGCAAGTCCTTCATACCTGCCATTGTTCCAAACCACCACTCATCACCTTGCTTAACATGTTGCCTCCATAAGCACAATAGCATGTTTTAAAATAATAGTTGCCAGTGATTGACCATTAAGGTCACTACTTTCATCAAGATACAATGAGATTTTTGTCTTCAAACTTAAGGCATTATGCAAGATAACATTGTGAATTGTTTGTTGTGTACAATTTTATTTTCTTGCACATTTACTACTTTGCTAGCTGCCTTTAAGACTAGATATTGCACCATCAGCTGCAATCTCAAAAAACTCACTCACTATCACTTGAAGATTCCTTTGATGAGCATCCTTGTATAAAATCAAACTATGCCCTATAGACTGCCTACTTACTAATATAGGGAATTCATTGTTTCATGGTATTTTTATTTGTATTTAGAAGGGGTTAATATGTGGCATTTTTATGTGTAGGAAGAATAGATTGTGATGCAATGTTTGGGTATGGATAGTTCAAGAAAAATTGGATTGCTATCGATGTCATAACTAGGTTAGACTGTACCTTGAGCCAGTGTGAAACACTTCCAAGTTTTTTTGCTCTAAAGTAGAACTTATGTGTAGGAATTTCCAAATATCCAACAAAGTTCCTACATTCTAAGATAAAATCATAAATCTGCTTATCCAGTTTTTGATTCAACCTTACATCTTTAATATCTGATAGAGAAAGTTTGTACATTCTAAAGATAAAATCATAAATCTACTTATCCAACTTCTTATCTAATTTGAGGTCTTGAATATCGAACATAGAAAGTTCCTATATTCTAAAGATAAAATCATAAATTTTATTGGTCCAATTGGAGATCCAATTTTAGGTTGTGAAGCTCTAACGGAGAAAGTTCCTACATTCTAAAGATAAAATCATAAATCTGTTTGGTCCAATTTGAGGTCCAATTGTAAGGATTTGTCTTTTTAATTATACTTTCTGACATTTGTCTTGATACAAATTGTTACTTTAGAATTATGGTATTTCTTTTCTTCTAATGTTTTCAACCCTCATTTTATAGTAGAGCTTGGAAGATGGTTCCTTCAGATGGAGACTACACTTTTCTGCTATAGGTTCCATCTAGAAACACCAGAAGCTCAGGTACTGTTCAATTCAGGTACAATAGATTTTGAGGCTACCTTATTCTCCTTGATACAAAATTTTGTCCTTCAATCCCTCTTAAGCAAAATTCACTATTATGGACTTCATCATTGTACCTTTCATGCATTCAAGTTAATTTGTTATGTGGAAACATGTTGTCTCTGTCTTTGCAAGTGATGACTATTGTGTAATCTTTTAATCTACATGACTACCCCTCATGTTCAATTCTTGTGACTATTGTGATGCTTGGGGATGCTTAATTTTAACCAGACTCTTAATGAAAACTATCTTGGAATCCTTGATGATTAGTTTTGTCAGAATCATGGCTATGTTGATAGTGGAATGTTCTTATTAATAAGGATAAATCTTTATCAATAAAGAGATTACCCCTTACCAACATACTCCACTATCCTTTCAAAGATTGATTTTTAATGCTTCATGGATGGTTTACTTGTGATTATCCTTCTCAAATGAAACAATAGGGCAGCAGGTCAGGCTCAGCCCTTGTGGGAGCCACATTTCACCCCACATGTTGTAACCAAATAAACAAAACAACCTAATTTTATCTATACCTGCACAATGAGAAAACATGTTAGATAAAACCGAGCATATGATAGATATGTTTGATAACTTTCTTGTTTTCCTAGACATCTATGGTCTGCAAGTTATTTGAATGCACATGATGATCAAATTATATGTTTATAGATGTATGCACATATTTTGACTGGTGATCCTTCATTGATCTAACAACACTCTTCTCACTCAAATGTAGGGAACCTAGGAGCAGCAAGGAAGACATCAACTTGGAGGCTTAGACAAGTGATAAGACTGAAGATGATGCAGAACAAAGCAACCGGGATTCGACATTGTCCCCTTTCTCTTTATGTGCATTTTTCTCTTTTGTATCTATAAATGTATAGTTTTTCAATTATATGTATTCAAATAGTCAGTTCCATGACTTGTGTGGAACAACATACATTTACATTATCAATAAAGACTTCATTTTTGAAAGGATTGTGCAATCTTTCCTATATTATATGCATCTACGTAAGTGCAATCTAGTAATGTAATCTTCTGATTTTGTTTATGCACATGAATGTAATGTAGCAGAAATAAAAATGTACCATACTCTTCATTTGAAAATCACAAAAGCTCTACCTGATTGAGCTATTAAAATTGGTGTCTTCATGAACATATGTTGATACAAAATGAATGGAAGAAGCATCCAATTAATCCTAATTTTTTCTGCCAAAAATTCATACCAAAGATTGAACAATTGAAGGATATTGCAATAGGTAATTTGTATTAACACATATAATATTAGTGAAGCATTTAAAAGTTTAGGTCATAAGAATCATCCTTTTATAAGCATGGATTGTGTTGTAGCCATAATTCCATCCTAATTATTTTTTCATACTTCCATTTTCACTCATCTCTTACATCCACCATATGCATAGAATTCCTATCATAATAACTTAAATTTAATAAAATCCCTCACGTGAGCTTCCAAATAAAACCCTTGATCGCAACATCAAAGTGTATTCCTCCTTTGAAATAATCCTATGATTACTCATAACATATCACCAAGACAACACCATGTCGATGAGAGTCCCTCTAAAGTCTCCCCGACATTAGCACAAAGCACAGATTAGAAATGTAGATGAGACACCCCTATGTCAAAGAGAATTAATTATATGTCTCATCGACGATGTAAAAAAGTGAATGAAAACAAGATACGAGCATATTGAGGAGAGAATCACTTATGTCACATCGATAAGGTATATCTACAAGTGCTTGGAAAAATACAACTCTTGGATATAACAAAGTAATTGTCGATGAGACAGTGGCATATCGGCAAGAGACATTAACTTGTCTCATCAACACTGGCAACCAACATTGGAGGAATAAGATCTAATGTTGATGAGACATTGAGATATTAGTAAGACAAATAAGATTGTCTCATCGACACTCTTCAAGTAATGATCAAAAGCATACACCGCTATACCATTGGGAAGGTGAGAAACATATGTGGTAGAGCAGTATACACCATAAACCCACATCAAGAAGCCTTGAGCAAGGCGGTAGTGTGGTAAACAACAAAAGGGAAGGGAAAAACACTGCCATACTAGCATATTGAAGAAACAACGAGCATTTTAATTAAAAGTCTCTTCAACAGTTATGAAATGATGATTAGTCCGATTGATGTGACTAACGAAAAATATCGATGAGACCATTGCTATTAATGAAGAACTTGATCATAAAGGTGGTGTGAGCACCATTTATGAACTAGGGTTGGCTAAACTGTCTTGAAATTTGATAAATACGGCCTCAAAGAAGTTGAAATCACTGTGAATTATAATCGAAGGATTTGGAGAACCAAGTTGGATGGTGGTAGGAAGCTGGAAATTTGCAACATTTATCCAAGTAAGTAGTCTAGACTTAGCTCAAAGTATTTTCTCAGTAAGTAGATGAAAGCATTGCATGAGTAGGGTTCAGATGGAAAAACCCCGGGCAAACAGAAAGAAAAAAGATAGAAAACTGAAGCTAGGCAATTGAATCAAGACTTAATCAATCAGTGTCTTGGGTCTAGGCTAAAATCCAGAAGAACAACACAACTTAACCCATCGTGTGTGAAATTAGTAGATAAATAGAAAAATCTGGGAGATGTATGGACTCTGTGTAGGGGTTACGACCTCTTTATTTATCATTATAGGAAGAAATTTTGGCATAGCCCAGTTTCAAACTCGTGGAATCTAAATTTGGGTAAACTTGTAGCACCCAACATCTTTTTGAACATAGAGTTAATCAAGGTGTTGGCAAAGAATTACAATTCAAAGACGAGAGGAATTCATTTCCCTAATGGGTCACAGTTCATGGTCATAAAGCCAAATTATATTTCCATGATTTTTCAGCTAGACACTTCCCTAAAAACAAAATTATGAATCAGAGACTTGTTGGAGGAATACCACACCATGGACACAAGTTACAAGAGGTGGAAATTTCCTCTACATAAGGTTAAAGGTGCAGGTAACCAAACTATGAGGTTCTCTAGTGCAGATAAGCCCCCATTCTCTATGGCTTTGTTTGAAGAATACTTTCAATACACTTATTACTCAGTTTGTCAAGTACTGGGAATGATGTTCCTAAGAACATGACAGTTTCCCATGGTTTAGCCATGGACATCCAAATCCATAATGCCCAACCCTATGTTTATGCAAAGTATTTATCGGAGGCCATCAATAATGCCCTCAATATCATCAAGAATGACAGTGAAGCTATTAATTTCAAGAACTGTTCTCTTTTCATGCACATGGTATTATACCAAGGGTAGGTGATGGGGATATGGGGTGAGGAATTAAGAATAAAAGACTTATATAATGATGAAAATTCAAGGCCTATACAAATGTGGACATTTGTGTGGGACAGCAGGTGTGGGAGGTCCCACTACCTATATTTTGAGGAATATTTTGTCAAACCACTATACAGGATGCTAGGCCACAAATGTGACTACAACCTCTCCCCAGAGATCTTAATATTTCTTTGGCCAAAAGATATGGGTCATGAAGCAAGGATAAATCACAATTGGGGGGACTAGTACATGTTTGGGGATTGTATTGTTATCAGGGTTTATGGAATTGAAGTTGCACCTTATTTGTTGCCTAAGACTGTGCCAGACAAAGTTGCTTATTTAGAGATCATAAGGAAATTGTCATTTTCAGCTTTCATGCATTTAAAGAGCTATGGGAGGCAGACTTCATGCCTTCCACTTTATGCTTTGGTGATTTCACTATTATCTCTTATTCAAGCTACACCTTGGTTAGTGGTAAACTAGATTATTATGCCTTTCCAGTTGGCAACAAAAGGAAAAAGTTTGATCCTGAACACTTCATTTGGGATGCCAAATTTTTTTAGAAATTGAAAGGTTATGAGCATAGTTTCCTTTTAGAAGATGTCATAAAAAATTGTGAAGAAAAAAAAAACATGATGAGAATGAATGCCTACAGTAGGGTTATGATGGCTGAGGCTTGGAAGGTGAATAATAACCTAGGCCATGTAGGGGCTTTCCTTGAGGTACAAGATCCCATAGAGAGAATTGAATAGTTAATCCTCCATGAAGAAGAAATGATAAGAGATGTGCCACTTGTGGCATTTGAAAGAGGAAGGGGCATCGGTCCTAGGAGGCAAGTAGAAAATATCACACCACTAGATCACTTATCACCTTAGCCTACTACTAAAGTGAGATTTTCAGTTGGTTCCCCATCCATGGAAGAAGATAACACTAAGGAGGAAGAAGAAGTCTCATAGTTTAATGCTCCTGTTATACCCCAATATGAGATGCCATTGCAAAGAAGTGTGATCACCTTTGAAACCTCTAATGAGCTATCAGATGATGTGAGGCATCATGCAAGTCAGGAATTTGTTGTAGATGATACTTTTGTGCAGACCCCTAAATTTAAGTCCTTTATATATGAGTATAAAGGAATAATAATAAGAGAAAGGTTAAAGGACATTGACCCTAAGAAAGAGGCTTATGCCTTGAAAGAGTTGCAACATGAAGTTGATAGGGAAATGAGAAACATGACTACTTAGAGACAAAGAGCATTATTCCAAGAAGTTGGAGTTATGCTCCTTCCTAAGTGGGATATTAGTTTAACCATTGTGTTTGAAAATTTTTTGAAGAGAAAGAATAAAACTTTGCAAATAACGGATGAAGCAGGTGATAGGGTCTATACAGGGTCAGGGCGCAATCTTGATAATACCACTTTGCAAATTTGGGCTCTTTACCCCCCAAGCAAGAAGCCTTCTCTCATTGACCATGATCATATTTTTGGACATCTCCTGGTGCAAAGAGTAGGGGAGACAAATCCCTTGGAGACTGTCGACTTGAATGTGAATGTATCCAAATTCACCAAAGCTCAGATCCAAAAGCTAGTAAGAGATAACTAGTGGCTGATAGAAGAAAATGGAAGGTTGAAACAAGAATTAACCAACTAAAAAGATAGGTTGCCTTCTTCTCCAAGGCTTTACTCTCCTTTAATTGAACATGGAAGAAAAGTGTGGCCATGTCTGAGACTGCTCAATGGAGGCATAAATTTGAAAAGGATCAAAAGGAACATGAAGAACTAAAAATAAAATTGAAGGATACTACTTTAGAAGTAGCATCAAGGATAATTTGTATGAAATTCAAAGATATGTTCCAACATGTAGATGGTGTCTGGCATGCTCACAGTGAAACATACAAGGCCCTCGTGGAGCATGGAAGTCTATTTGATAAGATAAAGGAAATGGAATCCCATATCAAGGAAAAAGATGGAGATAATAATACTTTGCTCCAAGAATGTCAGAGCCTCATGAATACACATGAAAACTTCCAGAATATCTTGACAAAGGAATTGAGTGACTTCAGCCAACCACTATGTATGGCCATGCCAGATTTCTTTGAAGAAACAGATTTGAAGGATCAGGAAACTTGGAAAAATGAGATATCAAAATATTTTCTAGGCATCCTTGATGACATCAATGGTGAGGATGAGGTACCCAAGAAAACACATAAGCAACTTGGGAGGATTGTTGGATTGGAGAATGTAATGATAGACACTCTACAGAATGCAAACACTTATGCCTAGGAGAAATACATTGATCACATGTCAAAGGTTAATTTGTTCCTTGCATGAGTTGTATGAGGAGGTAGTCAGAGTTTGGTTGTCGTGGACACATTAACATGGTGCTTGAGCCTTGAATAGATTTCAGGTGGTCCCGGGCACTTGTTGATGATTAACGAACTGTGGTGCATCCAACAATAAACTCTTTTTAAGTTTCTATGTTATGTTAATTATGCTTTAGTTAAGAAATGATGTAACTTTTGTGAACGGACCTAAAGCTTGTTGCTTCCCATACCAATAGGGAAACCAAGGTCTGATTTTGATCATCATATTATCATCATTTCAATCCATTAGAATAGATACTAGACCATCTCATCCACTTATTCATATCAAAAGAACACATGTTATGTATGTTTATATTTTGAGCAATATAATGGAGTAGATACATTATAACTCATAATCCATTTTTAGTCTTCAATTGTTGTGTTGATTTTCATGCTTATTTATTACTTTGTTGTCTCCAAAGTGGTCTTTTCAAGTTGTTTAAATCTGCAAGATTTATCAGGGCACATTCACTGTTATTGTGTGGATGCTTTGATTGGTTTTTGGTTAGGTGTGAATTAAAGTCCTTTCAAATAATTTACTTTAATTGGTTCATATTAAGGATTAAAGTGTTCTTAGAGATTGGCACCCTCTTATGGTCTAAAAACCTATGTTTTTGAGACCCAACAAATTGCAAATAACTATGAAAATTTAGAATTCTATGAAACAATGTATATATTATATGAAACAGTGTATGTATTCTTGTACTTGTAAATATTCTTGTACTTGTATATTCTATGAAACACTCCTTATTTTCTATGAAACAGTGTATATATTCTTGTACTTGTAAATCTTCTTTTATTGTTATGTCTATTAAAGAAAATAGAGTTTGAATAAAAAATGCTTCACCCTTTTTTGTAAGTGAGTATGTGAATTATTGTTTAAGGAAAAATATTACAGTGTTTACATTTTCAGTTTACTAGTTTCAAATCTTCATTTGCTATGTATATAAAATTGTATGTGCTCTTTATCTCTAATGACATAAAACAATAATTTCATCAGAATCAGGGTTTTCAATTTCAGCACCATCATTGTCCACATTTTTCATATCATGTTCACCTTTAAGTACAATCATCAAAATTTTATTTGTATTTCTTGTCCCGGTCAATCTTGATTCCTTTCAGCGCAACACAGTAGGTTGCAAGTTAAATTTCAAAAAAAATCTTTGCATTTTTGTATATATTATTTTCTCAGTGCATCATTATGTAACAACAATTTCAATTTTGAGATATACAGTAAAAATAAATGAAAGTGAAATAACACATAATTGATTGAATATGATTTTCTAGTGTAAAATTTTTTTTTGATGTGCTTTTTACTTTTTGCATGTGGATTACCCTCAAAAAGAGACTACTTATCTTTTCTTAAATGAATCCTTTACATTTCTTGTCTACGAAAGGAATTTACTACTTGACAACAAGTTCGTGAACTTCATACAAATTAAGATTGGTGTAAAAGGCCATCCCTGCAAATGTTGTTTGGTCTAGAACTATAATGGAAAATAAAAAAACTTACTAGGAGAATAAAATAGGTTTTCAATTTTCCAAGTACAACATAATATTACTAAAGCATTTCAAAGTTCATGCCATAAGAATCATCCTTTTTTAAACATGGATTGCAATAATTCTGAAAATTTAGAAGTCTTGGTCATTAACATTATTGTCTACTACAATGTCATCCAGTGTATCATTTTCAATGTTCATATGTTTTTTCAAGTATTTAATATTATCATCATCCTCATCTTGACCTGCATCATCTTCATCATCATTGAAATTTGACTGTAGACCATCTATATTGTTACCAGATGTATTTGGATCATCATTTTCTATACCATCCATATTGTTGTCTTCCATAACATCATCTAACTCTAGATTGTTGTCTTCTTGTGCCTGAACATAACCATCTTCAACATCATCATGGATGTCAATTTCTTCGATGTTCTCTAATCCCTCTCTCTCATTTTCTTGGCCATCATTGTTTTTCTCAGTATCCACTAATGCATTTTCAAATACATGCCTTAATCTTGGATCATAATGTATGACAAATATCCATTTTGGGTCCAAAATATTTTCATAGAAAAATACCTGCACATGAACGACACAAATATATTAGATGTATGTTATAACAATTTTATTGATTAATAAACACATGTATATATTCACAATAAGCTATGAATTAATAGATTAATGATCACTACCGCTTCTTGTTTGAATTAAAGAAATACCTACTCACAATGAATTGGTAGAACATAAGGCTCCTTATCCTCTAGTAGGAACGATGAGGAATCTATCAAAAACATTCCACTATGGGTATCATGGCTTT
>VDFB02047230.1:159014207-159194747 GCA_007258455.2 Sequoia sempervirens
TCCTCTCTATTGCAAACATAACATGAGCATGTTGGTAATGGAGATCGAGTATCTTCCTATTTAGAGGTTTTGTTTTAGTCATGTTTGGATCCGTTTAAGAGGATGCATAGTTAATTTGTAACTATCACTTCTCCATTGAAACCTTTCTTGCACAAACAACATCAATTTCTAAATGATCTACCGACTGACCTCATGTACTACAAAATATATGCAAAAAAATATACCAAAATTTTCCCTAATTGACCTTCCACACCTCTTCGGCGTACCCATTGCACACCAAGGTGCAATTGCTAGTAATATTATTATGAAAACTCGACAAAGGGGATAAAATTCATGTCGGTAAAAATATTCTATATTCCACAAGGAACGAAAATTAAATATAAACGATGACAACAATGTTATCTTGCTCGCTTGGCTTGGTGAATAATACCAAAACTTCCAATGGTAGCATAAACAACGTAACACTTATATCTAGACATGATATAAACATACTTATATTCGCTTGCTAGGTTATACATGCAGAAGGAAATGAGATGGCTAAGAAATCCTAAAACCATACCCACAAATTAGGGAACAGAAATCCCTACATAAGGTTACTTACCTCCACTCGAGTAAAATGAGCCCTAGACTTTAAGTTGACCAAAACTCACCCAACTGAATTGAACCCTGATGGCAACATTGAGACTTTCCAACATAACCTTTCTATCAGATGATACTTTCCCTCTTTTGTCCTATTGAGGCTTGGTTTGTCCTGCATCATCACTCACAAAAAGAAGGGTAGTTAGTTTGACAATATCTAAACATTCATCTCATCAAATTTATATTTACAATTGCTCTGTAATATAAAATGAACTTATAAACATCTTTCCTAAAATAGGGCATCATGTATCCTTATCTCATTCAGAATGTTAAGCAAACATCATGTATCTGGATAACTCATTCAAAACGTAAGTCAAATATCATGTATCCTTAACTCATTCAAAATGTAACCAAACATTGTATTTTTCATTTTAGTATCATTGTTTTTCCGAACTTATAGCATATCACTACAAAATTAACAAAAGGTAAAAACAGTCTGTTGAAAAGCTAGGGTGGGATGTAACACTACCCCCAAGAGATTTCTCAAGAAATTTGATGCTATCTAGAAAATTTCTATAGGAAGGAAATCTTGATTCTCAAAAGTGGAGTCTTGTAAGTTGGAACTTGGTTTATAGATCTAAGAGAGCGGGTGGGCTTGTTCTTCATTATTCTAAGTTCAATTGCCAAGTATTAGCAACTAAATTATATTGGAGATGGTGTGAGCACCTAGACCATCCCTAGGGTAAGCTTCTTAACAATAAATATTTAGGTGGGGTGACAAATGAAGTTGTTATGCAAATGAAATTGAATGGGAAAGGTTCAATGATTTGGAATACCTTGAAAAAGGGAGCTTTGATTATAAAGCAAGGCTTATTCTAGATCATCAATAAAGGTAATAATGCTCTTTTTGGATTGATTCTTGATATAATCACCCTACCATTATTTCTTCTTTTTCACATCTTCAGCCTCTTAGTGATATTTTCTTGGTTGCTAGATGGTCTCAAGTAGCTAACTTTAAGTATACATTTTTCACTATGGAGATCTGTTTTCCATAGTTGGAAGGAGCCTGAATTATAGCCTAGAAAAGGTTTTATGGAAGATAGGGAAGCTCTTGCTTCAATTTTTATAGATAGATATGCAAATTTTTGGAAGATCTAGATGTTCTTGCTTGAGGCTATAATCCAAAATCTGAACATTAATTTGGGCTTGGCTATCATTTTTTAGAATTGCATAAAGGTAGAGATGTTGAGTGCCATAGCTAGGAAAGAATCTGGAACAAATTTGGATGGTCTAAGTGTAATTTATTTTTATGGTTGTTAAGTCAAAACAAGTGCCTAACCTAAGAAAATATGTGTAAGAAAGGTTTTCATGGGTCTTCTATTTGTGTACTTTATGACACTAATGAAGAAGGTACAAATCGCCTTTTCTTTCAATGCTCTTTCTCTATTGGATTGTGGAATCTTTGGTGGTAACTCTGGAATAGACTTGTTGTTCATGCCTCTTCTTTGTCTAAAATAAAGGCTATACTTACAGAGACTATCAAAGCTAAATTCAATGAGGAAATCCCTCTTTCTTCTAATCTTCACATTGCTAATATATTGGAACTTTCCTTTTCTCCCTCTTCATAGACCAGATTTGGCTCTAGATTTCAACATGTTAGGAAGGTGAATTGCTCAAGTAAATAGATTCCTTCTCTAGGTGATTTCTATAAAATCAATATTGATGGGTCTTTAAGAGGTAACCCAAGTCCAACTAGTATTGGTGGTATTAGTTGTGATAATACAGGATCTTCATAGTTCTTCTTCTCTTATTTTTAGGGTACTCACTCGAACAATTAGATGGAATTGTGGGCTATCCTCTTTGGTCTTGAGAGAGCTTATGCTAAGGGATGGAAAAAGATTATCAGTGAAATTGATTCTAAGATTCTTATCAACCTTCTAAATAATGGATATTTTCAAGATTACTCTTGGAGGTTAACTTTGGTGGCTAAGAAAATCCTTTGGTTAACTACAAATTTTGAAGTTATATAATTTTCTCATGTTCCTAAGGAATAAAATAGATTTGTTGATTTCTTAACAAAATGGGCTTCAAAGAGAGGGAAAGGTTGGCATGTAGAAAAATGGGGATATCTAGATTAGAATAAATCTTAATCGCTTCTTCAAATTCTTAATGAGGATATGAAAGACTAATTTCAGTGATATGAGATCGATTACTGTGAAATATACTTGAATCTATGATAGTTTGTTTTCTAGGAGATGGGTTGGCAAGATTCCCTTGTGGATTCTCCTTCTATTGTTTGTAGTGATGGCTATGGTTACCTAGAAATCTCTTTGATGCTGTTGTAACTAAGTATTTTTTAATATAATTATTTTTTGCCCCCCTAAAAAAGTATAATATTATTTATTATAATATAATTTAATAATATAAATAATATTGATGTCCATGGCATAGTGTGATGGTTAAGTTGTGGTATGATTGATGTTGCCACCAAGGTTTAAATCTCTATTGGAACATTGTGCTCACAATGTTGAACCTTAGTGTTAAAGTTGTGGATGTTCATTTCATGATCCAAAACCCTTGCTGGACTAGTGTGCTCACAAATTTGGATTATTCACAAAAAACAGTGTGTTCATGCTAGTCTAGACTACAAATTCCTAAGGTACAGATAAAAATAATAATACTATAAATAATTTACTATAATATTATTTAATGTAATATTAAAATATATGTCTTCAATATAATACTAAAATAGTAAGAAAGTGTCGATATTATTTAATGTAATATTAAAATATATGTCTACAATATAATACTAAAATAGTAAGAAAGTGTTGGTTAATGATATTTTTAGTGATGAGGCACATTTTGATAGTAAAGGAAAGAGGAAGGAGGAAGACACAAAGGAGGAGGAGGAGGAATTCGTTGAAGGGCCTAGTCACTTTTCTAACTTCAAGATGCTTAAGGATGATTCGACAACCCAGTCCTTAGACCCCCAAGCTATGGAAGAAGATAATGCGAAGACTGTGGACAAAGTGGAGGATTATAACATGCTGCTAGAGTAGGTGGAGAAGCTCAGGAAGAAATTCATTGGATTGACTCGGTTCACTGTCAAGATGATCCACCGTGTGGCTGATACCCTTTCTACTGTGATCAAGTTCATGAAATGGATAAGAAGGCTATGGAGGAGGGCCTCAACTGGGTTGGGGAGGATGTTATTAACCTCCTCTCTTAGAATAAGGAGGGTGCTAGTTAGTCTATTACTGTTGTTTCATGTTTGTTGGGTTGTTGTTTGTCGGTTGTTAGTCTGTTGTTTCTATGTTTTGTTTTATGGCCCTTGTGACTTGTTGTGTAAAGGGTACAACACCTTGTAAATGCTGCTTAATATATCAAAAACATAGAATCTAATATAATATATAATATTAATATATATTCTAGTAATATATAATATATTATAATAAATTAATATATAATCTAATAATATATAATATTATTTATAATATAATATTAATATGTTATCTAATAATATATTACAATATTATGTAATATCATATTAATTGTTATTGAGCTATTTTTCCAAAGTGAAATAAAGTTATGAAAGCATTAAAAGAAGATAGAAAAATAAATCATATTACACTCCTTTGGTTAAATGGGTTTTAATAAAGAGTATTCATATAAAGAGGACGAATAATTGTATTTATTTAAATTATTATTATAAGACAAGTTTGTGTGAAAAGGGTGTGATGGTTTGAAAACCAACCCTTAAGGCTTATATAAAGCATTTATGTGAGACTTGGAAAGAGACATCAAGATCACTCAAGGAAGAAGAAGGTGGGTTTTGGGCTATGGGCATTGGAGAGTGGCACATAAAGTGTGTCCAACTTGGGGCACAAAGTACACCCAAGATTGTCTTGGCCAAGGCTTTGTGCAAGTAGGCACACCATTTTCTACAAGTAGGCAACATACTATGTTGTTACATAGGTCTTCCAAGTGTGTCATAGCAAAGGCCAATACCATTGAAATCTTTCAAGGGTGTGAGTGACCTTTTCAAGTGCTATGATTCAAATAAGTTTTGAAAACCACTAAAGTTAATAGATATTGAGAATATTATGATTATGATGTTAATTTGATTGAATCATATGGTAATGTTATTCAAATTTTTATTGTTAATAATTTATTTTAGAGTTCTTACAAATTGTCACATGTAGAGTGTACATTGTTATTTATATCTATTTGATAACATTACATATTGTCAAATTATGTTAACTCTAATATTAACCATATTCAAATCCTCTCCAAATACTTAATTGTCTTTGGAAAAAAAGTTGCATTACATTAATATATATCTTTAACATAATATTAATATATAATCTAATAATATTAATCATTGTTGAGTTGTGGAAAATAAGTTTCAATGCCATAAACCAGTTGCCATTTAATGGTAAAAGCCTCCAAAATCTCATTTATCACATAAAACTGAGTTGCCATTTAATGGTAAATGCCTCCAAAATATTAGGTAAAAACCTCCAAAATCTCACTTATCACATAAAACTTAGGTAAATATTGATTTGACAACTAGATGGAAACATTCTATTTCTATTTGTACAGTGTTTTTTATCAATTTGATGGCAACTTTTTTTTTTCATTGCTTTAATATGTTTTACAAATATTCCATTAGCAAATAATATTTAATTTCTTTAAGAAATCTAGATTTGTCTAAGTTTATTTCATTCCACTATTTAGCTCATTTACTATTAATTGTTTAATTTAGCCACACGCTTGACTAGAATTTACATTCACAAACACATACTCTCTAACATATTAACATACATATAGTTTTCTATTGATGTAATCCTCCTCAAGTGCTACTATAATATATTAAACAAAGATTATAAGAAAGATTATATAATATAGTAATATATAATATAATATTTTGACATCTCATAGAATATTTCAAAATTTTAAACTATTTTTTACAAAATCATTCTTTATAATATAATCTTATAATTTTGAGTAAGTTTTTTTAAAGTACTTTCTATTCTTTTATATTTTTTGTGATCATAATTTAATAATTGTTAATTACAAATTCAAATATTTATCATTTTAATGACAAATATTAGTAAATAGAATTAAAATAATTTAATCTTAAATAATAATAATTAAGAAATAGGCTTAGGGTTAAGTTTATTATTATAATTAGCGCCTCCCAGAATTCCCCTCTTTCCATTCGTCACTCGGGTTTGGTCTTGAAGATCTACTTGGATTCTATTGCTTGCAATAGAGAAGATTACTTAAAGGAACATGCTCTTATATGCAGATTTATGAAAGTTTGGCCAAAATTGTGCGACCTCCATTCCTGGATAGGCGAAACCTGGGAAGAATATATGGAGCCAGAGATCAACATCTACCCTTGTGTTAAAGGGTTTTTCATTCTGGAATTTGAATCATTGGAAGTTAAGACTTTGATTCTCAATATTGGTCCTTGATTTTTTCAAGGAGATTTTTTATGCATTAAGCCATGGTTTCCCTCTTTTGATCATTGTACTGAGTCTTTTACTTCAGCATTCCTCTGGGTGAGATTGCCTTACCTCCCTTTACAATTTTGGGAGATCGAGTGTTTGGTGGCAATCGCCAATGGAATTGGCAAATATCACAACATTTCAAAAGAAACCATCAATTATGAAAATTCCACTTGTGCTCGCTTATGTGTTGAATTTGATTTATCCAAAGGCCTTCTAGAAAAAATCTCTCTAAAGGTGGGGAATAGACGTTGGCGTCAACCAATAGATTATGAGAAGATTCCTTTCAGATGCGGGAATTGTTACTCTACTACAGACACAACCTCCTAGTGCAACAAGAAGCATGCTTCGGTTCATGGGAGAGCTAGCCCAAATCAACCCTCATGGTGGGAGGGGGTTGAATCTAGTAATTATGTTATTGCTCCCAAAGAGAAGGTTGCACCATCTTCTTCACATGTTGCACAAAATAAGAACCTTAGTTCCTCCCCTTACTCAATTGCTCCAATAGTTTCTGATGGTAGTATGCATGATGGTGGCTCATTGGGTGTTGGTGCATCTCCAATTTCACAGGTTTCAGATTTGCAATCTCAATTAGGGCTTGCAGAGGGTGGATCTACAAAGAAAGTATCATGCAAGGAACAAGTTACCACCCATAAATTTGAAGAGGAATGGATGGAAGTAAAGAGGAAAAGATCACCCCAATCTCAACCAAAACATTCAATGACAAGGTCAACAAAGCTTGGAGAATTTTTTTGAAACTTTGTATCTAGTTTTAAATGGTTGTACCTATGTAATTCCTTTTGAATTTAATGAAAGAGTGCTACCCTCTCTGGTAAAAAAAAAGAAAAGTTTATTATTATAATTATAAATGTATAGATTTTTTAACTAAATTAAGATTAGGATTATAATTAATTAGAATATATTTAATTAATTTAAGAAATATTTAATTCTTTAAAATTAGAATTAGAATTAGAATTATATATATTATTTAATTATATAATTACATAATTTTAAGGTTGGAATATATTATTGGTCTAAGTGTTCAACATAAAAATGTGCAAAAGCTTACAGTACAAAGTAGAATAATTTGTATGAAATATCTAAAGCACGCACTTCAAACTATAATTAGAAGTGACATATGAAAAGTTAGAGAGCCGTAATTCTTTTATGAAACTAGTAAAAATGACAACACACATTGTAACAACAAAATGACTATTTTGAAAGCAAATAGTGTAATTTTGCACTTAGTGAACATTAATTATGTTCAAATTTTAAAATGCTTAATTTATATGTTTTAACTATTCTACCTACCAATAACTAAACAATAATCATCGGAATTTTAGATCTACTAATTAAATCTTTAAATTAATCAAAATCACCACACTATCCTCGCTTCTTTTTACTCGTATATTTTTTAATTTCCTCATGACATTATTTTCGCTAATCTAGATCACTTTGTTTTTTCCTTTCCTGTTTCCCTGTTTTGTTGATCTGTTTCCAGGCAATAGATCGGTAATTTAAAAGATGTAACTTGCAAGAAATGCACACAATTAAAATATCCAAAAGCTTCAAACGCAAGATGTACGGAGGTTAAGCAGATTTGAACCGTTCACTTCTTAGATTTTCGCATGACAACTTCCAAGGAATTGAGGGCACCTAATTGCATTTGTTTTCTCCACACGCCCTGTTGAGAGATCACTCGCTTGTCGTAGCTCCGATTCCCGCTTTAATTGACTAAACCAGCGTCAATTTTCATATTCTAGTCCAGACTCAGCATTTCTTGGAAAATGAAGAGGGCGACGGTAACGGTCTTTGCTTAAATTAGAAGGTTGACGCCCTGCCGCTCAGTTTATTTTTATGTATTCCTTTCCAATTTGTTTGCAAGATTATCTCCGAATCTGTTTCGGAATTCATTGCAATTTAACGACTTTCCATTTCAGTGCGAATTCAGACCAGCAAAGAAGCTCACAGTTATTACTCCTGAATTATAAACTGGACGAACCTAGATTTATTTCAATTTGGCTTTTCGATAATTGATCGGTAGGCTACAGGTCTGGAACTCGCGACGTGTTTTTTTGAGGTTTTTATTGCTGCAGACTTCCCTTATAAACTAGGAAAAAGAGTAGTCGATTAAACGATTGAACGTAAGTGTGAAAAACCCCGATGTCAAGCAATTTCTGTGAACCCTAAGCTTACGAGGACAATTACATGTGCCGCTGATAGAATTGACTTGTGTCACCAATTTTACATGTCTCTGTCACAATTTCAGCTCACGTGTTTGCTTTTTCTTTCAAGTTATTCAGTGGCATTTCTTTGGCTGATGTTGCATTATATAATTTGGCAGGGTTGTACTAGAAGAGTAGAAAAAGAAGCCTGTATAATTTGTAGGGAATCTTTGATAGACTATAATGGCTGCTGTTTCGGAGTCTTCTGTTTACGGTAAGTGTATGCTTAACAATTTTTAGGTGCAGGGATCAAAAGCTTTTAATTTGCTTTATAACTGCTTCTTGATCATATGTCAAAATATAGTTACTTTGAAACAAGGGTTACTAGTCACCCGGAGATGTAGGATTACCATTTTCAAATAGGTTTTGGGAATACTATGATTCAATGCATTAATTATGATTCTGAATCTTTGAGTCTATCTGGTTGGAACATTTAACGATTTGGATTTTGGATTTTTATCTTTATAAGAAAGCTTATTTGGGGGCCATGGATCATTACAGTGAACTAAATATGTTCCATTTTAGAGTGGAATGAAATATGGTGTATCATAATTATGCTGTATTATAGATGTAAGACACCTTATCTGATCAACTGGATTTGAAACTTATTCAAATCCCCATAATGATCCATTGCTGCCAAATTTAAATTTTATTTAGTTCACCAGAGCAATCCATTTCTGTCAAATAAACCTGTTTTAATAAAGAGACAAAAACTTAACATCCTCGAATTTTCATACTTGCTTGCCTCAAAGATTCAAATCTGTAATGATAAACAGCTTCTGGTCTTCCAAATACTATTGGCGTATCTCTAATGTCCAATACATTGCCTTAAATAATTAGTTCTGAGTTGTAAGCCTATCTTCTTGAATATGACCATCCACAGTTGATGAGAGCCAATTTTAGTTAGTTATTTTACTATTCAATTATTTGAGGCTTCAGAGATTGGCGAGCATATAGAAGATATAGGTGGATCTAAGGAGGCGGTTGTGAGCTTGATGGATTACATGTCTTAAGGTCACTATCTCTTCTTTGTTGCATCTCCAAAATCATTCTAGTGACCTTTCTTGTTCATGTTCATTTAAAGAAGGTAAAATTAAAATATGTATTCTGGGCTACAAATGGTCTTAGGTTATCTGAATGCCACCACTTTCTTGACTGCTTGAAAACATTGGCATGCTCCCTGTAATGGTTAGCTCATAATACCCCTTTTGAATGTTTATCTCCTATATGCCATTTGACTTCTCTTTAAGGCTGACAAGTCTTGTTGGAGAATTCTCTGATTCTTTTCTCCCTCATCAGATAAAGCTAGTTGAGATGTGCCAGACTTTGTAGGAAACATCAGATAAGGAAATGTTGACCAGGTTCATGTACCTTCCTCGCCATGGGACTTGTCTTAGTTAGATCTTTTCCCTTTATGTTGTCACTCCTTCCCTCCAAGACTTGAAGTTATGCACCATCAACTACAACCCAGACTTATTTGGTACCATAATATATTTGAAGCCATGATATGCTAAAGTTGTTTTAGTAGTGATTGTTGTTTTACTCCTTGTTATTATCTGTTTATTGTGGAAGTCTTCTTCCAGGTACTGCAGTTTTTATTCTTAAATGCACGTCTGTAGCATAAGCACTTGTTTCAACAACATCAATAAGAAAAAAGCTTTAAAGAGGATATCAACATCCTAAGTTCTTGATCAAGTTGAGTAAACTTCCTAGGATACTTGCATCATCTTCAAATGGCAATATTATAAGTAGTGCACTTGACAGCTTCTTTCCTCCCAAGTAAAATGTTTTCATCATGACTTTTCATTTACCCATCTATTCTCATCTTTAAAAGTAACAATTCAAAATAAAGCAGTGCAGTTCTAGATATCTTTTTGGCCAAGGTTTTCAAACTGTCAGCTGGGGTTTTGTTTTCAACTTTCTGAAACTTATTTATTCGGCTCTGTGTTAGCCAAAGATTATGCACAAGCTTGATTTGAAACATTTAAAAATTGGCTATAACATCTGTGTTTTTTGCTCTGTTGCCACCTTTTCAAATTTAAGCTTCTTTAGTGCAATATCATTTTTAGCTAAAAAGTTGCAACATGTGCGATTGTTGAGAATTAATGGAAAGTTTTGCATCATTTAGATTTTCCATTGTAGTGCTTAAATTAGGCTTTGCACTACAGATTTCTTATGGTTCTAGCTCTTAGGTTTGAATGGCTGTTCACGAGCAATGTACCAGCAGTAAACTACTAATCCTTTTCTATACCATGTATTTTATTTAAATTAGTCTTGGTTTGCTGCCTTGAGTACCATCATATTATTTCTTCGACAAATTTTTACAAGGTTCAACCTGATGATCTTCCTTGCCGATGACATGTAGAAGTTCCAGGTTCACATTTGCATAATATGCAAGAAGAAACATCATCTATTAATGGCTGGGAAGACCTCAGAGAGCAAGTTGCACAAACATTTTTTGAATGTAATTGCCAAGGTTCATGGTTGGGGAGAGCAACTGTGAAAAGATGCTTTGGATGTACGAGGTTGAGAGAGACTGAGAAATGTGGCAAGGTTAAAACACAAGGATTACAGTCAGGCCGAGGAGCTACAGGCAAACTTTGTATGGGTGTTAGAGTAAAGGAGGAAGACATAACCCAAAACATAAAATCCAAAACCATTCACATATCTTCTATGGCTGGACTTGGGGATATGGAGATCCCAAGAAGCAGCTGTGATGTTAAGCATCAGCCTCAAGTTGTTATTGTTATTGAGGATGATAGTGATGATGAAGACAATGAGAATGGCAATGATAGTGAACCATATACAGATAATCTAACAAACAGCAATGAATATGATGACCATGATCTAACTTCAGATAGTGATGCTAGTTCTACCAAAAATCTAAGATCTGTTTCATGCGAATCAACAGGGCAGAGGTTCAGTCGCAACAGTCATCAAATTTTTAAGTCAATAAATCTTTCCGAAGATGAAGATGATTGTCAAATATTTGGTGCAGGAAGATTCAGGCCAATCAGACCTATGAAAAGTGCCCACAGGAAAAATCCTGTCGGTAATGGCAGATATGTATGTGAGAATTTGAGTTCAGATAGTGATAGTGCAGAGTGTGAAATAATAATGGAAGGTTCTTATGGAAAAATTCAGGAAGAGTGGGAACAAGCGGCATTGAAGAAGCAAGTTTCCTCTGGTATGAAATACAATAGACCTTTTGTTGAGGAAGAGTTTAGTGTTTCTGGTTCAAATTTCTACCCCAATAGCCCTTCCAGGGAATTTGAGCAAGAAGGCAAGAATGAGCAAGCAGATGCTGATTTTCAAAAACACCATTCTGATAGGTATTCAACAGATCCTCCAGATCTTGTAAGTGCTAGTGGTATAGTTTATACTTCAAGTAAGGATGATGTAACAAGCCATATAACTCCCAAGGAGCCAGAGACACAAAATCCCAGAGTAGAGATCTTCAATGGAGCCTCAATTGGTCAATCTGCAAATACTGTTGAGGTCAAGCCATCTAGAGAGATGAATGAATGGGGTCAAAACAGTGGTGTTGTCAAGATGACAGAAGTTCATCTGGATCTGTCTCATCCTAAATCCCAAGTGACAGATAAAATTTTAACATCATCTGTTGCAGAAGCAAAATCAGAATTTGCAGTGGTAGAAAACTCAAGTGAATGGATTGCTGATCGTGAGAAGCTAAAGCAAACTGCAGCATTTAGATATGCTGAACAAGAAGAATGGGCACGGAGACAGTTAGAGCTGCAGCGACAGGTTTGTATTCTTGCCCAAGATTGGTTTCTACTTGTTCATACCCAAATTTCAACTTCTTTCAATATATTTTTTCCATATTTATATTTACTTTCAATATATCAAATTGTCAGTTTTGGAGGTATTGTTGTAATTTAATTAATTTGTGCATTTGCTGCCATCTCATTCTTCAAGATTGCATGTCAAAAAGCTAGAAGAACATTAGTTTGTGGTTGTTGAAATCCCACAGTAGAGGGTTCATTTTAGTTTCTGAGCAGAATTCAAGCTATAATGTTGCTTGATTGTTGCAAAATAGGAACTTAGGCAATGTATTGTTGGGTTGACTGGTAAGAAATAGTCCTTATGGTGCAAAGAGAAGTTGCATTAGTGTTTACAGATAAATAATATTGGTCTTTGGGACTATTGAATAGATCGTGATGGAAGTGCATGAGAAAATGTCTGTTTTGCACAAGATGAAATGGAACAAGTAGATATTCAGATTTCCGTGATTAATTTCAGTCTCAATTACAAAAATGGATAAAAGTAAAACACATTGTTTCCAGACTATCATTCAAAATAGTGTTTTACAGTATATACCTTGTAAAGCAAGTCCTGTTGGTTGCAAAGTTATTGGGAAGATTAAAGGCTTTTTGCCAACAAACTTGATATTAGAATTCAATCCCATGAAATTGCCTATGGCTTGTTCAATGAAATCTTTTATAGGCTTGGCATTGGGTGCTTGGTACAATAGCAGCTTAATGAAATGCTCTAGGCAGGTTTTTTTGATTGCTCTCATCTTACAAGGCTGATATATTCTTTAAAATGAGGAAGAATTAACTCATGAGTATTTTTGTAATTTCTATTTTTAATAATGTTTATGAAGCTCGAGCATCCTGTTAACTTTTGTGGTTACTAATTATTTTTTTCCCTTCATGATGGTTGCTGTTTTTGAAAAAGATTTTGCTCCATAAGTCAATAGATGACAATCTTAGTAATTTAACAGGCAGCACAGCACATATGAAGGAAGATTTGTGCACATATGGGACAACTCAATGCTTTGTAGAAGATATGTTGATGTCCTGAACTGAGAAAACTCTCTGTAACTCTTAATGAAAATTGTGGCCTCGTTTTCCCCTGAAATTTGTAGGCATATCCATAAAGGAAGAGTTGCTAAAACACGGGCACAACTCTACAGTCCTCACAAGATATGAATCCTGATAGAGACAATTTTGAAGCCTAGTCTAATTTCTGACATGTTATACTATTCTCATAACTTTGGCCATGCTAAAATAATATTCCTTCAATCTACAACAAGAATCTGCTCATGAGTATTTGTGCAATGTCTATTTTGTCAAAATTTCATAAATCTCCAGTATGCTATTAACTTTTGTCAATTTTGCTCCTCAAGTTAATAGACAACATTCTTGGTAGTTTGATGGGGAGCATAGCACAAATGACGTAGGAGTTGCCTAAGGGCTTGACAACTCAATGCTCCTTAGAAGATATGATCGTTCCCAGAAAACCCTCTGTAATTCTTAATGAAAATCAGTGCCACTTTTTTCTCCATAGCTCGATAGGCATTAGCTATGGAAGAGCAGTAGCTAAAAGATGGGTATCCGTATAATTGTATGCTCCTCAATGACTTACAACCTATGAAGCCTGCTAGAGACTCTTATGAAACTTAAACTAATTTCTGAAGTGGTCTACTTTTCTTGTGATCAATCTGACAATGCTAGAGAAAATCCTTTCAGGCTACAATAAGTACGAGTGCCAAGTGCACTTCTTGTGATGTAAATAGCCCTTAGGTTGTACTTATATAGTGAATGGTTATTTGTGAGAGATACCCCACCTTGGCATTATATTACGGTCATATTTAACCCATCATTTAGGTAAAGTGCAAGAAGCTAAACACCTTGGTTTATATGGTCGTATATGCAATGAATCCTAAATAAGTCTATGGAAAGACTTGAGAGGGTCATTTCTATGGATGACAAGGAGGCGAAGAAAGGCTCCATGAAGGCCCTTAAGAAAATGTACAATGTGGAGGATGCTATAACAATTAGAGAATAGTGGTCCAGATTGCCTTCCCTGGAAGGCTGCAATACTTTCCCTGGGATAGACAAACTCGCTAGAGCATAGAAGAACCCTAGAAACTGGTGCAATTGTATGGAGGTGCAACATTCCTATGATCAATTTCTATTTGCCTCATTTGTATGTTACTAGTTTCCATATTGCCAAAAGGAATTGCTCCACATATAAATTCATCCACTTTATTAAGAGGGACTGGCTTACCTCTAGGACAATGGAGAAGCTAGTTGTTGGGTATAGTGTCTTGCATCTCATTGATTGGAAGACAACTTAGTACAAGGAGAGTCTAGTAGCCTGATGTGATGTAGGGCACAAAGATTTGAGGAAGGTTGATGAGCACTAGAATGTGTATTCAAGATTGGTTGCATTCATACTGCAGGAGTCATACAAATCTATTTGTACCACTGATGGGGAGATTTTTGGGGGATATGCATCTCATGATGACTCCAACTTTTGAGCTTGCTGCTCAATGTATCTAAGCTTTTCCATTTTGACATTTTATGATTGAACAGTGTACCTTAAGATTTGTAGTTGAGAATTTGACATTCTAATTGACATTCTAATTGGCATTCAAATATTGATACAATGCTACAAAACAATGAATTATCATATCACAACACTAGTTTAATTTCAAAAGTAAAATGTCATGGATGGTCGTTAGTATTTGAATTCAATTGTCAGGCTTTTATAATGTTGTTTGTTATTGGATATTCTTTAATTTCAGCTGGAATTGTTATAATATGTTCTTTTTTTTGATAATTTTCAAATGTTTATATATTTTATTCACTGATACCTAGCCACCCCTAAAATCTGACAATTATTTTGCTGTCACAGAAACCTCTCTCCATCTTCCTGTCCTGGAAAATGTGATGATTTTTTTTTTCTGTCCTAGAAAACTCTGTGTCTCCGTCCTGGGAAATCTGAGAAACATATCTATGTATGCATATATACATATGATATAAACATTTGCATGTGTGTATGTGCATGCATGTGGGTGTGAGTGTGTGCCTGTGCCCGTGGCTGTGTGTGTGTACTTCTTTAGTTTGAAATAGTTGCTACCATAGACATGTTGATAATATGTGTGTCAAATGGGCCCCAGCAATTTTATTCAGGCTAGTATGAAAATGGTCTGTTTATTTATTTTAGTTTGCAGTTTGTATCTGGTCTTCACATGGTTATTATCCAGGCAAACTCTTTGGGTCTCCTACTACCAGAATGTAGTTGATTTGTTCAATTAACAGGATGGGGTCCTGAATGGATCATAAATTCACATTTACAAAACAGAATGTTTTGAATTGGGTGACACACACACACACCCCACAACTCCACATCAGTGCACATGCTCATCCTGACACCCTGGGGCCCACAAAAGTTTTGAAAACAGATTATACTGATGTATTTGGCATGCGCCCAAACTATGCAGGCATATGCTGCGCCTGCAAAATCCACCAGATGCAGCAGGTAAAACACATGAATTCAGCACCATCACAGATGCCCCCATAAAAGACAGAAATCAAACTTTGTGTGTATGGAAAAGAAGGTTAAATGCTTCATATTCTGTTATTCTGTGAGAATTGGTATTTGGAGACTCTTTGTGTGTCAATTGCTCATTTACTTCTATAAATGTATCCTGTTGGGATCATGTATTTGCCTAATTACATTTTATGCAATTACTTTTCAAATTTCAGCATTTAAGGCATCACAACTCTTAACTTCAATTCCATTCGTTAAGCATAATTCTTAAGGGATAGCAATCTAATTTTCAGTTATATCAGAATTTTAGCATGCTAAGATGGCATTTTGGGATGAGGAATTGGAGATCTAGCCTAAATTCCTAATTATGGATCACTGCAAGTGGTTTGCTTATCATCATTTTCTTTCATAACGTAACACTAGAATAAGATAAATTAACATTAGCAAAAGCCTCAGTAATTTAAATTAAAAGTAATGAATCTTTTAATGAATTTACTAATCACTTGCTTCAATTGCCTATTTGGGTGTCCGACACATGTCTAAGAATAGGTCTAACTGGTTCTTCATCCATTTGACTCAACTCAAAAGGTCCATTCCCCCAGGTAATTGTGTGAATGGATAGAGGGCTACATTCTGGAAGCTATTGCATTTTAGACGGTTATATTCCCTGATCTGCATCATCTGTAGGCGTCTGTTGTAGTGAATTAAGGCCTTCCTAAAATTAAAAACTAAGTTACCGGTATGGGTACCAATACGGCAGCACGGCAATTTTTCTTTCCTTGGGTACAAGTATGGGAATATATATACATGTCCGAAATTAGAAATTATAAGAACAGTGATGCTTATAATTGCCAATGAATAGAATACAACATAAATTTGACATAGTAACTTATAACAGTTCAATTCATGATCACTTCACAAGTACAGTAATTGATTCTCCTTAAAAATATAGTAGAGAAATAAATTATCAAAGAAGCCTGCATACCTTACTAGTTTCTTGTTCAATATCGATCATGACTCAATGAAAAGTAGAATATTGCACTCAATGCAACATAAGCAACAAATAAAATAGCCAATGTAAGTGGTACAAAAGTTAATGTTGTCTGTGTAGTAGAGATCTTTGGTCAACATAGTCAATATAGGTAAGCTCTTTGGTCAACACTATTAGATAACCACATTTAAGAAGAGTCAATCGAACAAGGGTCAATGCAGGTGTAGAGGGTCAATGTTGAAGATCTGGTGTGCTAATTCACAAATGATGAGAAATTTATAGTTAGGCCCAAACATTGTCTTTTTCCCCCTCCTACGATAGTGTTGGTCAAATGAGAGAGCAAATCATGGAATGGTGCATTCATGAGGATCAATCAATGCTACCTACACATGTTTAATTGGAAGCAATAGCCCTAAATTTTTTTAAACAACGGTTATAAGTTCCCCGTTTGCCAAGACAATATCAAATTTGTATTGGAATTCATTAAAAAAAATATCATATTTAGTAATTGATGGTGTCATACTCCTTTCATAGACCAATTTTGAAATTGCTGTTGTTTTTCTCTTCTTAAGCTGTGGGGCTCTTGTTGCGTATGCCTAGGGTACTACTTGAGTGCTTGGGTTCTTTGTGGGTCCTTCAAAGAAGGGCCCGCAGAGAACCTAGATGCCTGGGCCGTACCTTGGCCGTACCCAGGGATGAACCTGAACCGTACTAGAACCTAAATCATACCCACACGCGTACTCGAGTCAAATATGAAGGACCCAATAACTTAGACTAAAAAATATCTACTTGATTTCCTTTTAGCCTGCAATACTAGTAAGCCAATAGGATACTATTGAAGAGAAGTTGTGAGAATGATATTTCTAAGAATCCCTTGGGAGTAACTCTAGGTTGTTAGGTTTGGCAGTTTTGGCCACTGTACCAGTGTGGGTATGTGACAGGTACAAGTACGGTTCTAGTCCCTTCACAAGTACATGCAGGGTTGGACATTATTAAATATAATTTCTTTATTGTTTGAAATTTAAATTTAATATTATTTTATTTTTTATAAATTTTTTTAAAATATTAGCATTTAATAAATCAAAATTTAATGTTTTAAAATATTTAATTTAAAATTTAAATTATTAATATATAAAATTTAAGAAATTCAAATATTTAATTAAAATTTAAACTTATTAATATTTTAAATTTATTATAATATTATTTTAGTATTAATTATTTTAATTATATATAAAAATTTACAAATTATGAGTATCACTGTTCTTATGATTTATAATTGAGAACACACACAAATATTTTTATATATATATTCTCGTACCCATACCCAAGGGAAAAAATTGCCATACCGTCATTCTTGTACCCGCAGTCGAACCAAAACCGACAACTTAGGAATAACTACATAGCTATCAACTATTTGGAAATTCTATGTGTTTTCCTAAACTGCTTGATCCCTAGTTGATTCATTGTTTTCAAGATCATACATTAATAGCAACATCTAATTCTACAAGGAGTCCTAAAATGAACTGACAACCAACTTGTACATCTATGACATGACTCCCTGGATCACCATACTTGGGTACCTATGGTTTGCTTAACATTATGTGGAATAACCTACCTACCACTTGTATGGTATTGGGGTTTTTCCTTTCCTAGCCTTTCTTACCATAAAACTAATTAAAATGTTTTACATAGATTGGTGTCTCTATAATAGCTTTTAACAAATGAATATTAACAAACAAAATCTTTAGAACACAAGAAATTAAAAGTAGGTTCAAATAATGTGGTTTGAGGTAGATTTAGTCTTTGGGGGAAGGGAAGTTGGGATAATAGTATAATATGTAATGTCCCCTATTTGGGATATTCCTAGATTTTGCACTAAAACCACCATTTCAATCAAAATAAGAAATGCAATACATTTAAGATTATAAATTTACCAATTGAAATGCCATTTATAAGATATAAGTCCTAGTTTAGGTCCTACAACAATGTTAGTTTCCAACATAATCCATGAGGACAACTATTATCCATAAGAGTTAGAAATCGATTGTGGTAACCATTTTAGGAATTTGATAGAATCCTTGTAAAACGTAGTCTCAAGGATAGTTATCCTTGTACTGCGAGAGCATGGAAGGTGGGCCGCCCTTCCATCCCTCAGTCCACCTTGGAGGTTGGTCGTCCTCCTTGATCAAACCCATGAGCACTAATAAGCCTCCCAACCCTTGAGGCCTAACCCCCTATGGGTGGCGTGCTTGATAAGTTAATGGAGACTACCTCCCTTCCACCAACCCCAAGAGCACACATATGCCTCCCGGCCCACAAGGCATAACACCCTATGGGTGGCATGTCATCCCCCACAAATTATCTTGACTGACCAATATAAGGAAATTGAATAAATTAATAAAAATAAATTTATTCCTATGAATATAGTACAACCATATTTGAAGTACAAATTAATATTGGCCAACCATTCTTTGAGGTCTAAGGAATAAGCATATATAAGTATTTGTTAGTCGCCCAAGTTAAAGGGATATGTGAAGGAATAGATAGCGATTAGAGGACAGTAGCTAGCAGACACAAAAAAGTGCAGAGATTAAGATATGTACAGTAGTTAATAAAGGCAGCAATCCAGATTTAATCGCCCAAGTAAAAAATGCATATAGTAAATGCAGCGATGATGTTTGAAAGGAAAGCAACGATTATAATATTGCATTAAGATTAATAACAAAGCAGCGATTTTATTAAGGGGAGGACGACTAAGCATAATTAAGGGCAGCAATCACCCAACACTCAACAGCTAGTTAATAAATAGAAAGGTAAACCATTTGGGCCAACTTCCTTGTTATGGCGCTCATTATAACAAATAAGAACCAAACATAGAATGCAGGCCGACCTCCAAGTAACAGGACGCCTCACAATGAAAGGTTAAAGATGTATATGCTGGCCGACTATAATTGGCTATGGGCAGCAATTCAAATTAAATAAAGCCGCAATGGTGAAAAGATTAATGAGCAACAATCAAGACAGCAGATATAATTAATGAGTGCAGCGATCAAGGTAACAAAGGGTCATGCCTTTCCAAGAAGTTATCTCCTTTCTAAGAGATGCATCATTTCACTTAGACAAAGTGATATATAAGGGAAATGAAATCATTTGCAAAGGACATCAAGGAAGGAGGAGGAAGAAGCATTTCTTAAGTATTAAAGCAGATTGAAGGAGCATCAGGGAAAGGGAATGAAATATAGAAGGAGAATGAATATGAAATAGAATGAAATCAATAAAAAGCTGATAGAGGAGCAATCAGAAATGAATGATAATCTGCACTCAGAAATACGGCAGCCATTAAATATAATAAGGGAAGTAAGTTTAGTAGGGTTATATATATATATATATAATACAATTATGCAATAATGATGCTTGCAGCAATTATTAATCCTTAATCCTTATTAGTCATTATTCAATTGAAACTAATCTGTTTGTTTCTCTTTAAGCAAGATCTTCTGAATATTGAGAACAAATCGATTGGAGAAGAGATAAATTCAGACCAGCGATCATCTACAGAGATAAATCAATAAAAAAGAAATAGAGGTCTGCACCCTCTAAGTTGGAAATACTTAAATAATTGGCATATGTGCAGCAGTCTGATTTCTTGAGTCATGGTATAAAATCTGATTTACAATAATGTAGTTGCAGTACAATTTAATATAAGTGATTGTGATTGTTTAATTAGATATTCGAGGTACTAATGATACATTGCTGTTATGACTGCTTCCTTATATCAGTAATTATTGGATTAATATTTGTTGTCATATGTCTTGAGTGCTTTAGCCATGATAGAGGAGACTGAGATTACAAGAGGGGTACAGTGATGGGGCACTCTCCTTGGTATTCCACCGCGAGATGGGGACTAGGTAGTCCCAAGATGGGGACCAGGTAGTCCCAAGGAGGCCAAGGAGGTACTGTGCTTTGGGCTTAGGAGAGATGGGCTTCCGGGGCACCCTTTGTAACCTCACCCCTCCATCATGGTGAATCAGCACAAGAAGTCCAATCATAGAGAGAGGGCAATGGTTGGCAAGATGAGGGGATAACGGAAAGGGGACACCTCACTGGGTAGATCACCTCATATGGATGACATGGGCCACATGAGGCCAAGAGGGATGGTATATCCACTCTTGGGCCTAGCGTAGAGGATCTAAGACACCCCCATCAAAGTCACGTTCTCCCATGCTCCTCTATGGTTGAGACTTGAGCCTTCCAAGGATATTAAAGCGATTTATGATTGAATTAATGATTCTGTCCTAAATTTCCTTATGTTTAATTATGACAATCTGCTAATTAGTATTATTGTGGTAAATGGTTTCTAATCTGTTTGTGGGGGCTTCAATCAGGTGAAAGGTATTCTTTAACCCATTTGTTTATTTGGAAATTGAGGAATTAGGGAAAATTTAGGGCATTCCCAATATGGGGACATTACATGGCATACTTGATGGCGGGTCTGTCGGGCCTTCATCTCTTGTGAACTCGAAAGGTTGATTGGCCTTCGTGTTTTGCAAGCATTTCCACTTAATTCAGAATAGGTTATTATACGAATCTATTATCCATATTCATAATAAAGGAATAATCATGATTACTTAAAAGGATCAATAATTGCTGCAAGCATCATTATTGCATGATCATATATATATAATATTTCTAATTAAATTTAAAACTTGCAATAATCTTCTTGCTAGAAATAATATTTATTCCAATAGGTTTCCTTATATTTCCAATTCTTATTTCTCTTTTTCCAATCTCCTGATTGATGCGTTGAATAGCCACACCCTTAATAATCATTGCACCCCTTGCAAAGGATGCATCCCTTCCTTAATCGCTGCCTTTGTGTTTGACTTCTTTGATTGCTGCTTTTAATTTAATTAAGGTCTTCACTAGGGAATCGCTGCATTTAATTATTCCTTAAGTTACCTTTATTGATCCCTAGTCTCCCTTTGGCGGTGTTTATTTTAATTTTTGTGCAGGATTGGAGGGACAGGAGGGGGAGCGGGGGTGGATGAAGTGCTGTTCATTTTACTTCTTTCACTACATCCATTTTTAAGGTTTCTTCATTCTGTTGTATCCACCATTTTGGGGCTAGAACTAGCAGGTGGTGAATATCTAGTTTTAGTCCTGAGGTTAACATTTGCACAATTGTATATAGGTGAAATCTAATTTGGTGTCATTTGTTGTTATTGTTGTACACCCTGCATATTGTTGATATGCAGGAGCAGGTAACTGAAGCATGGATTACTGGGTATGCGTATGGCTGATGGCTGTAGAAATGATTGAGCAATCTGTAGCTAAACATAGGGTTGTTGAACACTACCTTGCAGTTATGCTGTTTCACATACTTCATTTGCATAGCAGACAGGAATAAGCAAATTGAGGAGGTGGAGTTTAATGAGTTAAATTGCATACATCTTGGCTAAAATGTGAGATTATAGTTCAAGGATAAATACTTGAAAGAGGTCCCTACCTGTGGTTGGCTAAATTGCCAAGAACTTCACATACCTCTTGATTGCAAATAGTAAAATTGCTGCAACTTCTCCTAATCTACATTAGTTAGGTGCCTGAGTTATTTAAAAAAGAGAAGCAGTTCTTCATACCATTATTTCTATGAGAAATGTAGCAGCATCCACTCACCTCATTAACTGGACATTCTCTTGTAGGATTTATGTTTTTATAGGGCAGATAAAATATACACAGAATTCTAACATGTTGCATAACTCAATTCTACCAAAAGGGGAAGCGGTGGTTCTTTGATTAGATCCAACCGATGTTTCTGACTTTCCTGGAGGGTGGGTGGGGAAATATTTTCACAGGATGGCTTTTCCCAGATTTTGGGGACATTAGAGAGATGGCTGGTGGATGGCGAATTATGCATACACAAAATAGAAGAAAAATATTAAAAAGCATATTTTATATCCCTTAAATTGTATGATTGTACTGTTAAACGTTGTTAACCATTCTAAAGTGCTGAAATTCAAATAACATTAATGTCTTTGGCAGTGAAAATTGAATGAATGATGAACATTGAAAATTCATTTCAAAGATGGACTGAAACATTGAAATACAATTGTGAAATTTTAGACATGAATATTTGATTGTTAAATGTCATCTAATCACTATCAGTGACCATAAAAATTGCCTACATGAATATTTGATTGTGTTCTTATCAATGATCATAAAAATTGTGAACATAAATATTTGATTCTTATATTTTTAATGATCATGTAAATAATTTTCTTAAAACAACCCCTTTTAACTTTTCTTTTTCAAACAACTTTTGATGTAGGGATGTTAGGATGTTTAAATAAGATTAGGGATGTGTCAAGCATTTTTTTATGGAACAGGGGTTGCTCTGGAAACCTATCCAAAGTTTTCTTTTAGTCTTCCTTGAAAAACTTCTAATTTTTGACACAACCTTGAATATCTTATTACAAACTGAAATAGAGGTGATTTGATATAGAGCTGGAGACTCCCAAAAATAACAGATAAAAAGGCTAAAAAAAATTGGGCGATACATTGAATATCAAATCACATCACTTAAAAATAGTTTCCACAAAAACAAAAAAACTTCCAAAAAATAACAACTGACTTTCACCTATAACAACTTACTAATAGTAATAAATAAAAAGCTAAACATAGACTATTAAAATGTCTTGAAAATTGTGCTTTAGATCTGCGATTAAGATCTCCTAAATTTAATTTCCTAAACAAGGTTTTGGACTGCTAGAAAGTGATGCCTTAAACTAAAACATAATTTGCTATTTTTAAGTTGTGTCCAAAACATCTTTAGTGGCATAGGACTTCATCATCAACTGTCTGTTATCTGTCAGTAGTTGAGACAACTTTAGTAGCTACTATGACTTTAGCAGTAGCAGATGACTTCGTTAGCATCACTTAACTTCGTCAGCATCATATCATCAACATCACTTCTCCAACAATGTCTTTATGATTTGACATCAGATTTCCCTACATTCTTCCCCTTGATGTCAGATCCCTGTATCTGTAACTTTGTATTCAATTTGAATGTATTATCTTTCCTAGTCCTTTAATCATGATATCTACTAATTGTTTGTCTGACTTGCAATACTAAATTTCACCTTTCTTCTGTTGTACCAACTTTCTTATGTGATGGTGGCTTCAATACTATGTGTTTTGTCTTTGCATGAAATATTTGATTTTTACTTAATTTCATCATTTCACCATTGTCACAAAATATCACTTTAGGATTTTTTTGTTCTTCTCCTGGATCTTCATGTCCTGTTTTTAACCAAACTGCTTGTGTACATGCTATTGTTAAAGCAACATACTTTGCTTTTATATTGAATAATGCAATTGTATTTTGCTTCTTTGAACTCTATGTTATCAAACCACTTCATAATGCAAAACAATGTCCTGATGTAATCTTTCTATCATCTGATGATCCTGCTGAGTCTGCATTTGAATAACCAAACAACTTTGGATCTTTAGTTGAATAATAATGGATTTGATGATCCTTTGTTCCTTCCACATACCTTAGTATCCTTTTTGCTGCTTGTAAATGTCTTTTTATAGGTTCACTTATATACCTTCAAACCAGTGATGCTGCAAACATAATATCCAGCCTTGTAACTATCAAATGCATTAAGTTTCCAATAATCATTGATTCATCTTCTTTTATCAATTTTTCTCCATGTCCAGCTGGTGCATCAACTCTTTTACAATCTATCATATTACACTTCTTGAACATATCTTTCACACTCTTAGCTTGATACATAAAAATCTTACTCGTGAGTTTGGCATAACTTTATGTCAAGAAAATGTTGCATCAGTCATAGCCTTAAAATGTTTGAAATGTTTCAAAAGGATCACTCATATTCTTCAAAAAATAAACAGATCTGTATCTAGTAATATCATCAATGAATGTAATCATGTAGTGCTTCATACCTATGCTTGCCTTGGATATAGGATCACACAAATCTGAATGAATAACCTCCAATGGATGATTTTCTCTTCACACACTTTCAGGAAACCTATACCCATGGTGTTTTTCAAGTGCACAACCCTTGCACACTTCCTTTCCTTTTTCTTGAAAGTTTGGTAATCCATGTGCCATATTTTTTTGATGCATGTACAATTTTTGAAAACTAAGGTTGTCCATACCTTTGGTGCCATAACCAACTTGCATCATAAATAGGAGCATAACAAAAATTTGATTCACTTGCTTTGATTCTCAGTGGGAACATTTGGTTTTTTGTCATTTTTGTTGTAACATTCATCCTTCCTCCTTGTCTCTTATCACAGATAGTGCAGATTTTATTCTCGAATTCAAATTTAAGTCTTTTTTCAACAAATTGCCCAACGCTCATTAGATTATGCCTTTGTTGTGGTGAGTGGCATAGTTTACATACTCGGAATTGGAGAGTACTCGACAAGCCCAAAATTTTTGACTCGGGAAATACTCGACAACTTAAAAAGTAGCAAAATTTCTTATAAAAACACCTTTTTTTTTTGCAAAATTCAATTACAAAATGCATCAAATGAGTCTAAAAACCATGAGGGAGTGTTTTATATTAAATTTCATTGTTGAATACATATGGATTACAAAATGGCATCATTATACATAGTGAAATTGCTAATAACTATAATGAATTTATGATGATTGTATTTGAAAACCATCATCATAAATTTCATATCTAGGCAATTATAATTAGTTATATATAATACATTAATTATATGTTGTATTATATTTATATATTAATTTTTTGTATTATATAAAAAATATAATAATTATTAACTATTAATTATAATAATTTTATATATGTATTTAATAGTTTTGTTAAAGAATATAATATATAATAATAAGTAGTATAATTATATTATTTATAATTTATTTTTTATTATATAAATTATACATTATATATTAATTATGCTAATATATACTTAACTATTGATGCCATAATGTTAAAACCTAAATGTGCTCATTTGTATTATATAAAAAATATAATAATTATTAACTAGTAATTATAATAATTTTATATATGTATTTAATAGTTTTGTTAAAGAATATAATATATAATAATAATAATTAGTATAATTTTTTTATTTATAATTTATTTTTTATTATATAAAATATATATTATATATTAATTATGCTAATATATACTTATCTACTGATGCTGTAATGTTGAAACCTAAATGTGCTCATTATTAGGATCTTGGCCGTAATTTTCATTTTAATAAACATACTCTAAAACCCTCATTGAAACCTTACTTTCAGGCAGTAGCTCGCCAAATTGGAGAAGTGAAAGGTCAATACCAGCAAGGAAGAGTTTGGAGGAGTGAAAACCAATAGCGGTGGGGAAAGCAGCAATAAAGGGCGAAAAACAACTGAAAAAATGGCAAAAATTGATGAACGGCTGAGATTTGTTTAAAAGCACTGAAATTTTCGCTCAAAAATGCATGAAAAAAACCAGTAAATATTTGTGCGATTAACCTGCAATTATTCTCCATTTTTTCTGGTGATTAATCAGAAATAAATGGGCGATTAAATCTGCTATAGTGATCCGTGAGTAAAGGTAGAAATTACACGTTTTCTCAAATTTCTGGCGATTAATCGGCCACTTGACGATTAATCGCCGATTATGTAAA
Organism: Sequoia sempervirens; assembly: GCA_007258455.2. Lineage (NCBI taxonomy): Eukaryota > Viridiplantae > Streptophyta > Pinopsida > Cupressales > Cupressaceae > Sequoia > Sequoia sempervirens. The sequence goes on from VDFB02047230.1 coordinate 159,040,484, forward strand.
CAAAGGTATACATCTAATTTCTACCTTTTCTTGTTTAGTGACTATATCCAATTTTCCTTCGCCACAAATTTCAAGTACTTTATTGTCACCCAATCTTACTTCACTTCTAAAATTTTCATTTTTGCAACTTATCATATGTTTAGAACAACTTGAATCTAGAAGTGTCTTGTGTTTTTAATTTGTTGCATGAAAAATAGTAGGGATATGGATCTTCATCTTTTCCTTTCTTGGGACGTTCATTTTCATTCCTTCTGTTTTCTTTAGCATAGTTTTCTTTTCTTACTCCATTTGAATTCTTGAATCTGCAGTCACTGTAGTAACATTGCACTGGCTGCCTATCTGCATAAAATCAACCTTTGACTATTGAGAAATCACCTTTACTTTGTCCCCTTCTTTTGGATTTAGAACTAAACCCTTGATATGAATTCTGCCCCCTATTGCCTTGAGGAAAACTAGTACTTGCTCTTAGATTATTATTGATATTTGACTTTGACATAAGCACTTGATCTAGACCACCCATACATTTACATTCTCTTCATGGGTAAGTAAAGACCCAATCAGTTATCCAACCTTTAAAGTATCTAATTGTTGCACTCTTTTAAAGTAATGACAATATGCATCCACTTGGGTTTAAGAAATCTCAAGGTCTTCTTTACAACTACATTATCTTTGACTGCCTCCCCATATGTTTTCATCTTAGTCACCATATCAATATTTTCATTCTCATTCTTAAATTCTTAAAATTTATTCTTATGGTTTGAAGTTTCGCAACCCTTATGTGAATGGTACCTTGATATGAACTTTCTAAATCTGTCCATGCTTCCTTTTATGTCTTGCAACATGCAACTCTTGGATCTATTGCACTACAAATATAGGAAAATACTTGATAATCATTTTCCTCTTCTTTTTTCTCTTGTTTCAATATATCCACTTGCTACCGTATCACATATGCCTTTCCATATTAATATTCTTTTCAACTGATCTCTTAAATAATCAAAATTTTTACCTTTAAACTGTGGAACTGATATTGCACAATTGTTAGTTGCTATTATAGCAAACTAAACAAAGTTAAAACTTTCTCTCAAACTGTCAAGAACTTGAACTTTGGCGAGGGAGCTTCACATCTGAACCTGTTCAGTGTAATTTGCACTTGCACTGATAAACACTTGGGCTGAAAAACCTTGCTTTGATACCACCAATAAGAAATAAGGAACAGGGGCTGCTCTGATAACACACACAAGATTTATTTTATTCTTCCTATAAAAGCTTCTGAATTTCATTACAACCTTGAATATCTTATTACAAACTGAAATATGGGCGATCTAATATAGAGTTTGAAATCCAAAAATAACGTATAAAAAGTCTAAAGAAACCAGGCAATACATTGAATAACAGTGACTTGAAAAATAGCTTCCTCAGAAAACAAAAAAATAACAATGACTAACTTTCATCCTAAAACAACTTAGTAATTAATAAAAACCTAAACATAGACTTCTAAAAGTAGTCTTGAAAATTTGTGCTCCAGATCTGAGATTAGAATCTTCTAAATTTAGTTTCCTAAACAGTCTTGGACTGTGAGAAAGTGACTCTTAAAACTCAAACAGAATTTGCTATTTTTAGCTGTGTCTAAAATGCCTTTAGTAGTCACCAGCAACTGTTTGTTATCTTTGTTAACAACAGAGACAACTTCAGCAGCAGCAGTTTGACTTCGTTAGCATCACTTATCCAATAGTATTCTGCTGACTTGACATCGGATTTTCCTGCAGGATGTATTTCAATGTTATTGGGAATGTCAGGAGGTGCCTAAATGCCCCCTGTTAAATAGGAAGTGTCTCTGGGATGCCAGAATAATTCTGAAACGTCTTAGTGACATGAAAAAACAAATATGCAGAAGAAAATGGGGACACCCTCTATGTCCACAAAATAGAAGGGACAACCCTAGAAGGCAGGGGACATGTGGAATATTGTGTCTAACAAAGGTGGTTTTTGTAATTAAGCCTTTTTACTTAGTCGTCTTGGGGCTCCTCAACTTGTTGTTTGAATTCTAAGATCTCTTCATTTCAACTGTATAATCCCAAGGTGAAGCCTCACACAAATGTGAGAGAATACGTAAGCATATTCTGCACATCATGCTTGTTGGGTATGGGAAAACTTGGTGGAATGTGTTGAGAGAACTTGAATAATTCGAGTGGAGTATATACTTCATTATAGATATTAAAAAAACTTCATTTCTTTTCGGCTGACAGTCACCAACTTGACTTATGACTAGCATAGAGAAGGTGATACTGCAGAAGCTGTGATAGTGAGAGCTAGTTAATCATGGAAATCTCCTTCATAACTGGGTTGTAATTGAAAATATAGCAATGAAATATTCTATTATAAATGTATTTATGGTTCACATTAGTGACAGGAAAGAGATGAAACCTACAAAATTGAAAGCCAAACCTCAACCTTTTCTATCAGCATTTAATCACCAACAACTTTAACAGAGGTGATCGTTCCCATAATAGTCACCTGTGAAGACTTTAATGAAAGATATGTTGTCACTTGATTGGTTGTGTAAACCCCATTTAAGTATGAGAGTCTATTACTTGAAAAAATACTAATATAGTCAGTTTTATAATTTCATTTTTTGATAGAATTTGTATTGTGCTTGGCTTGGATCTATATTGCTTGCTTTCTTTTGTATTGAGAATTCTATATGAGCATGCATGCAATGAGTTGTGGTAGTTTTTTTAAAATTGAAGCTTGTTCAAGATATCATGGTTTTGTGTCAGTTTTTCTGCCTGTATTTTGTTAAAGTCTATATACAATATTGTTTTTGATTAGGCAGAGGACCTACAATGCCAGTGGAAAAGAATAAGAGCAGAAGATGCACGAAAGCGGGAGTTCAATTTTTGATAGAATTTTTATTGTGCTTTGTTTGGATCTATATTGCTTGCTTTCTTTTGTATTGAGGTTTCTATTTCAGCATGCATGCAGTGAGTTGTGGTAGATTTTGTAAAATTGTAGCTTGTTCAAGATATCATAGTTGCAGGTTGATTAAACTTTTCTACTTGTAATTTGTAATGTCAATATAATATTGTTTTTGATTAGGCAGAGGAGGCACAACGCCAGCGGAAGAGAATAAGAGCAGAAGATGCACGAAAGCAGGAGATGGAAAAGAGGCAAAAACGACGTCTTGAAGAAATGAGAGAAACCCAAAAGAAGGTTTGGAAACCAAAATCTTGTTTTACTAGTTACCATTTTCTTCACTCCTTTCTTTAATCTTTCCTGATTTCCAAGATAAAGGTTTTTGATTTTTTCTTTACTCTTGGTTGTCCATGCTGAGTTTTGTTGGTCAAGGGTCCCTTGCATGTACATATGATAGAGCATTATATGTTATACAAAATAAATACTGTTATTCTCTTTTTTGTTGTTAATAAAATTAGCTTGATTGGTACTTTGCTAAGTGCCTGAAATACGAAACACAATGAATCTTACTATAGGTTAGCTCTTAACAAAAGGATTGCCAGAATTTTGCACAGCCATACGAAATACATTATCTTATCTAATTTATTTTTAATTTATTTACCTTTATCTGATGCCACCCTAAGCACGATGATCTTTTTGGTTTGCCTTCATGGCCTGTTCCATATTCTGTCACAGGATGAAGAAACAATGGACTTAAAAGAAAAGCTGCGTGGCAAAGTAAGGGCACAACTTGAGCAAGTTGCTTCTCAATCCAAAGACATGGCCTCACTGCTACGCAATCTTGGCATACCTGTGGATGGGGGAGCCTGCCCATTGTCACAGCAGGTGAATCTCAGATGTAATCTGTTGGGTTTGTTTTCCAATGTATGCAGTAATACACTTATTTTCTATGGTGAACAGCCCATTGCTTATTGTTTCCTTGATTATGATAGAACCATCAGTTAAATTCATCAATCAGCTTTACCTGTTCATCTTATCTGTGAATGTTTCATTTTTCCTGGTGGCAAGTAGATTATTGTATTAATGGTCTTTGTTTCTGTTTCAATTATCTTGTTGAGCTGTTGTTAATAACCTGGGCTTAAGTGTCACCCCATTTAAAGATTTTTTGAATTAGAAAGCATTCAAGCGCAAATGTATCTAAAGTAGACCTGTCATTTCAAAATAAGAGAACTAATACTAGGTGAGTGCAGCAGGAACTTATACAAAATGTTTTCGACCATTAGCTGGGCATGTTTCTTCAATGTTTAGTATTATGTTGCTTTTTATGGTGGATTTCACTTGAATCATGCACAGGAGGAAAATTCAAGAATGTGAAATGTAAGTAACATAAGAAAATAAAAATTCTAGAGTAATGAAATACTATTACGAAACCACCTCTCAGGATGGATGTCTCTTGACATTCTTTGCCAATCCTGTTGGTGCTTGGTTTGCTAATTAATTAGGGACTCTAGCCAACTTGACTTCCTGACTGGCCATTTAAACAAACTATCAACAACTCTATGAAAATCAAAATAATTGTAACAGAAATAATTTTTCCAGAATCTATTATAATTAGTTGAGATGAGCTTCTAGGTATTACTGTCTATTAATTTTTAACATCAACATTTTGGATCACATTCTGTGATCCATCATCTTCATCACTGTGTATTGATTTTCAGCATAACGTTGATGCTAAAAATTAATTCACAGTTATATCTGGAAGCTCTTCTCAGCTCATCATTATAAGTGTCCAATACAAAGTCCTGAAGGACTTTTAATAGCTCTGTCGCTATTCAATAGTAGATGCCATCCTTGAAAGGCTTCAAGCTCATTGCTTGATCTCAGTTCTGTTCGCTTCTACGAAACTATTAATTATAAGCTCTTTTGTGTTAGTTTTGTCATATCTTTATGTCGAGGTCCCAAATATGTAAGCCTAGTGTCATCACCTCAGCCATGAGTGGTTTGTGGATTGATTGTTTGAGTTTCTCTTCAAAGTTCAATGTCTACCTATTTGCCAGGTCAGAGGTGTAAGCAAAGAACGAGAAAGGTCTGTCCAATGAAGGAGACTGGTTTGAATGATGAAGGATTTAATAAGAGATGGCCAAAGTGACAAAGGAGAACGCTTGGTGTGCTTGATTGCATCTTAGGTGAAATGTCTCCAGATAGTTTAATGGCAAAACCCTGAATTTTATTTTTGATTTTTCATTGTAAGTGGGATTTGACAGCCAATATTAAATTTAAAAATGTAATTTTAAATTTTCTGATTTTTAAATAAACCTAACTGCTGCACAATTCAGAATAAACCCTAGGTGGATAGGAAATTGCTCAAAAACCCTTCAAAATATTTTATTTATTTCCAAAAACGCAGAACAGACTTTTGTAATGCCAAAATACAATTTTCAGAAATTTTCAATTTTTTACTTACTGCAGGATCCATACAACCGTATGGCTAGAGTTTTTGGCTGTTGTGTGGACAGCTGTAGATGTTCCTGCTACAGTATGCCGGCTGGAAAAATTATGAATTAACTTTCTACTGCTTTAAACCCTAAAAATGCTTCTGCAAACTTTGTCCTTGTCTAAACTGTATGTGATGCTGGTCTGGTATGCTATACAGCCACTTAGGAAAGTGTACAGCTGGCAGCTGGCTGAGTTGGCTCAGATCTGATCCCCCTGCTGAATGTAATGATTGGAAGGAGTTTGACAGCGCTGAAACCCTTGAAACCTTTGAAGGCTATTTGCTTGCAAATCAAATTAGGTCCTTGCTGAAACAAGTTTGAAACCTTAAAAATCTGCAACAACTCAGATTGGAACAAGGGTTTTCGTTTTTTATCCCAAATGTGGAATCCAAGAGGGTTTTGGTCCTCTAAAATTCAAAAGTGCCTAGGGTTTACATCCTTGGATGCCCTAGATTGAACAAACTACTCAAATCTGAAAATTGGATGCAAAAGGGTAATTTGAATGATTTCCAAATGAAGATAGGCGCCCTTGATAAACCCTTTCCAAATTGGTCCCTTGGGTCCTAGAGTTCCCTTAAAGTATTTAAAAATACTTTTTAATTTTTATTTTATTGTAAGTATTTAAGAATATTTATAGTTTAGTAATATTGTTTAGAAATATCTATTATTTTAATTAATATTAATATTATTAAGTTTCCCTTAAATTAGGAATTATCGGGCCCAACCTAAATAATATTATTAATTTATTTTAATCCAAAAAAGGGACATGACGTAAGGAGGGTGTTAAGCAACATTAATGATGGATAGGTGCGCCTAAATCCAGCAGGAGAGCATTCCAAGTGGCAGAGACCAAGCTGGCTTGTGTCTAGACTGCCCTTGCAGGAGTATGAGAGACATGAAACCATAATAAGTGCTTGAGTGCTAGTTAATTGACATGAACAGACAAAATAGATGCTTGGCAGGTGTTTTAAGTAACAACAGCGAGTGTAGGGTGTGTGTGTGTGTTTAATAAGTGAAGGGTGTGCCTAGGTGTGAGTGAAGAGGTTTTAAGTGGCATGAGTAGTCTAAAAGGATGCCTGGATTACTCATTAATTGGGTTTTGAGTGACTGAAGTGACTGTCGGGTGTGCCTAGATTAATGGTAAGTAGCAAAGGCTGCTCAAAGTGTTCCTATGAGGATATGACAACCCTTATTGACTATGTAAAGGAATGAGGTGCCTGATGTGTAAAAGTTAGCCTTTCAAGTGACAACGGCACTCATAAGACACGCTCTGGCAGTCTTAGACATGGTTTATTGACAGGAACGAGTATATGGTGTGGTTAGTGTAATGTTCCCTCATCAGTGATCACTCTTGGTGGACGTATTAGCCTATTTAATTCCCGTAGGCTATAGTTGGGAAAAGGGAATCAATTTATTTAATTATTTAATGTTACCTAGCGGGAAAAGTGCAATTAAAAAGGTAATCTTAAATAATCAATTAAATGGAGTTATAAAGTGACTTTTGGAAATATTTAAAAAGTTACTTTATAAAGTCACTTTATTTATTTTAATGAGTGGGAAAAAGACAAGTGATATAAAGGGTGATTTTGGAGCTCATTGGTACTATGCTTGCTTATCTTCTCTTATTCACATTTTGAGGAGCTTTTGAAGTTCTTGTCTTTGGGGAACAGAAACCCTAGGGCAACTGGTTTCGGTGGTGAAACAATCACACCCTAGCTGGTTTGAGGGAAAGATCACTCAAGTCTTTCAGCTGTGTGATTAAGGCAAATTTTTGGGTCTCCTATAGAAATGAATTTGGAAGAAACGATTAATATTATGGAGATTGAATAGCTCTACATGCTGGGCGAGTATTATGAAGGTTATGTATTGCATTGAAACGTGCAGAGTCCATATTGATTTGGACGTGGGTTTTGAAAACGTTGCTGATGTTTTTGTGGAGTTGGTGATTGATAACATTTGAGTTGAAGCATTGCTGGGCGTGAGCTTATTTCCTGTCCATATTGTTATTACCACTTTGAAATATATTGCAAGGAGGCCGTGGATTTATTTATTGCTGCACAGGAAGCCATTGTTTGCATAGAAGAGGTGTTTAAGGTTGCAGCTTCAGCGTGGGGGTTTGAAGGAGGCATTCTTTTGCATATTCCTAGCCGTCTGGGTCTCCAATGCTAGTTTAAGTGGGACGCAGGCCTTCTATAACTCCAGCGCCACCCTATTAGCAGCCATGGGTACCATGAGGAGTGGCGTGAGACTTTTCCGAGGGAGTTGTGAGCTTCAGATTCAGTAACAGCAGCTATTCACCAGCCGTGAGTTTCCAGTTTGAGGCTGCATTGAGTTTTGGAGTCTATTTTGCCTGAGGAAGGGTCGACTGAAGTGGGATAGCTTTGGCGTGAGCTTTGCACAGCATAACATCCATTTCACAAGGAGCTTCGAGTAGTTGACTGGCCCAGGCGTGGTTATTTCCAGGTGTGAGTGATATTTATCCATAAATTGTTCAGTGCTGCTACTCAGTTCAGACTATTAATAAATTGTAATCCATTCATTGTTATTGCTTAGTTCTGAGTATCATTTATATGTAAATCTGCTAGTTGTTATCGCCCAGTTTGAGATTGCATATGACTGTAGCTTCATTCAATCGTATATTTTATTGTATCACAGTCAAATGTAATGGAATGAGGATGTAATTTCTGGTTATTGAACCTGTTTGTGCATTTCAATTGAATACTGTAATAAATTCATGCAATGTAATTTAATATGTTTGACAAAATGGGACATATGTCAAACTGAAAACAATCGAAAAAAATCCTTCAAATTGGAAGGGGTTTTTACAGTTAGGGTGAAAACAGAGAAAATCTTAAGCAACATAAACCACCAAATGAAATGCCTGACTGTTTATGATAGAGTTATAGACTGTTTATGATAGAGTTATAGTGGCATGGATGACTGAAATAGGTGCTTGAGGGGAAAGATAAAGGCTTGACTGACATTGACCACCCAAAAGAGGCATTTAGCAGGGGATATTGGCAGGGTTTTTTCAAGCAGAAAGGTTTTCAGCTAAATTGCTAGTTTAGGGTTTGGATACACCGGTGTGGGGATTCCTTTTTTTCCCTGGGTATGGGTACAGCTTATATATATATATATACTAAAAATAAATAAATAATTTATAATTTATAAATATATGATTTATAAATGTTTTTATTTCTTAAATGAATTAATTTTAAATCTAAAATAAATATATTATATAATTAAAAGCTCTACATCATGGCAAACAAAAGGCTTGCAGCAATAGGAATAAGTAGTTGCAATGTGTATGCCAACAGATATTAGTTGATTTATTTTATTTACTTAAAGAGTTTTATTTTACTTTAGAACTATTTAAGAATTATTTTATTTTATTAATTTTGTTTACTTATTATATTTGAAGAGCTCTTTTTATTTACTTAAAGAGTTATTTTATTTTACTTTAGAACCATTAAAAAATTATTTTATTTTATTTACATTGTTTACTTTATGTTTATTCACTTAAATTTTTTTTATATACTTACATGTTATTAATTTTTTTTTTTTAATAAAGAGGGTAAAAACTTTATTGAAAATCAGAAGAGAAGATTACAAAAAAAACCAGGCCACAAAGACCCGCCAACAGCAACATAGCAACACACATCAGCCTTCCTCATTGTGACCCTGCCCATCTTTAACCAGAATCCCTTCTAAATCCTGGCGGAGCTCCTGGGGAACTTGCTCCCACCCATCAATCTTCCAACCGAGAAGATTCTCAGAAGCCCACTTAGCCAAACAATCAGCAGCCCTATTCCACTCCCGAGGAATATGGACAAAGGATATAAACTCCATCAAAGAACTAATCTGTAAAATCTGTTGCACCATTCCAGCCAGCTGCCAGCTAACTTTAGACACCATCCGATTATTTATCAAACCAATCAAAACCTGAGAATCAGATTCACAAATAACCCTGCGCCAACCCAAATCATAAGCCCTCTCAAGAGCATAGAGAATCGCCAAACCTTCCATAAGGTTGATAGATTGCTCCCCTTCGTGAGCAGAGAAGAAGAAAACCACAGAGCCCGAAGAATCCCGACCAACTCCACCAATTCCAGCAGGACCTGGATTGCCTCTTGAAGAACCATCAGTATTGATCTTCAAGATTCTATCCGGAGGGGGCAACCACCTGCCCAACCTTTGGACTTTTTGTTTCCCCCTCCTTCCCCTCTTGACGCAAGCCGAAGCTGAAGACAACCCCTGGATTCCAAGTCTCTCCACCTTCTCAGCGTCCCCTTTGTCTAAAGGGAAAACCACCTCACACTTAGCTTCCACCGTCTCTTGAATCATAGCCCTTACTCTTTGCCAAACTTGTTGGAATATCAACCTTTCACCTCGAAAAATTCTACGATTTCGTTCTAGCCAGATCTGCCACAATATGAATGTAGGACCTACATACCACACCTCCTGCAGGAAAGAGGTCCCAGAAGGAGGTCTACCAACACTGTTCCAAAACTCCACCAGTGAAGAGGCATGAACACACGGGATTCTCCAGGCCTCCCACCAAATATGCCAAAGATGCAAAACAAAGGGGCACCGAAAAAACAAGTGGGAAGAATCCTCCTCCGCTGCCCCGCACAAAACACAAATAGAAGGGCCTTGAAACCCCCTCTTCTGAATATTGTCCCACGTCAAGCACCTATTCCAGGCCAAGGTCCAAAGAAAGCAATTACACTTTGGCCAGGAGAACTTATTCCACACTCTCTTCCACCAGTGAACCTCCCCCCCCTCAAGCCTGTGAGATAACAATCTCTGATATCCAGAAGCAATAGTAAAGACACCCTTAGGATTAGGAGACCATGAAAGAACATCCTTCTCCTGCAGGGAACTACATTTCCTGTTGGAGAGGATTTTGTGCAACTCAGCACAGTCCTCCTCCATACCAACATCAGGCCACTCGCCAGGGCTCTTCCATCTCACCATTCTCAGCTGATCTCGGGTAGAGAAGGACTTAAAATCACTCACCCTTGACCAACCAGCTTCGAGGAACCGCTGGCATAAAATTACCAAGTTCGGAAACTGGGAAAGAATGGGGGGAAAACCATCCCAAGAATCAGACCAGAAGAGAGCTTCCGTCCCCCTTTTGCAAATCCAAAAAAGGCCATCCTTTATGAGATCAGCCCCTTTCTTGAGAGTACCCCAAATCACCGAACCTTTCCCCCTCAAGGAGTACCGGGGAATATCACACTGAGGGATCCCTGGAAAATACTTATGAGATAAAATTCTAGCCCAGAGATGATCCTGCTCCACACACCAGCGCCAATACAACTTAGCAGCTTGAGCCACGCTGGACAACAAAGACTGCCTTAAACCAAGCCCTCCGAACTGCTTCGGGCTACAAACAGTATCCCACTTGACAAGACTCCATTTGGAAGACTGTAGGCTACCAGCCCATAAAAACTGCCTAGCAAGAGAATCCAACTCCTTAATGAAACTCACCGGGGCAACCTGGATCATGCACCTGTAGATGGGGAGAGCCTGCACCACAGACTTGAGCAACTGAACACGCCCAGCAAAGGACAGCCATCTGTGGGTCCAATGATTAACCTTCACACGAAATTTATCCAATATATTTTGCCAAGAATCCCTATGAGGTCTTCCAACAGAGATCGGAATACCAAGGTAGGTCAAGGGGAGAGACCCAATCTGAAATCTCAAAATGTGGGCAATCCTCCTTTGAATGGGCTCAGGAGTGTTAAAGAAAAAGATGGAGGACTTTACCTCATTGATCAATTGGCCCGAGGCATTAAGATAAACATCCAACACTTTACGCATATTAGTAGCTTCCCTGATAGACGCCAGACCCATCAAAGCTATGTCATCCACAAACTGCAAATGAGACTGCGAAGGTAAGCCACCATTCCATCTCCATCCCGAAATAAGCCCCAGCTCCACATGCCTTCTCATCAAGCGTCCCAGACCCTCGGCAAGAAGGATAAACAAATAGGGAGAGAGGGGGTCTCCCTGGCGCAAACCCCGAGACGCACCAAAAAGCTCTGAGTGCTCACCATTGATTAACACAGAAAAGGAAGTTGTAGTAACACAGCTCATTACCCATCTAATCCAATCCTCTCCAAAACCAAAAGCGCCAAGAATCTTCTGAAGGAAGGACCACTGAACTCTGTCATAAGCCTTAGCCATATCCAATTTGATAAACATTGCCTTAACCTTGGAAGTGGCCATAGAATGGATAGTTTCAGTAGCAATCACCACCCCATCCAAAATTTGCCGACCCTCCACAAAACCGCCCTGTTCCTCAGAAATCAACACTGAAAGCCACTTTTTCAACCTGTCAGCCATCAATTTAGAGATAATTTTATAAATCACATTGCACAGAGAGATAGGCCGAAATTGCGTTAACCTATCAGCACCCTCACACTTGGGAATGAGAGCTAGGAAGGTGGAATTGAGAGCCCGTAGCATTTGCTTATTTGATTGAGACTCCTGCACAACTGCTAACAAGTCCAATTTGATAATATCCCAGAACTCTTGGAAGAACTCAATCGGAAAGCCATCCGGGCCAGGGGCTTTCCCCTTCTTCATCTGAAACACTATACCCTCCAGTTCATCAAGCGAGATGTCACTCATAAGATGCTCATTCATTTCTCTAGAAACAAGAGAAGGGATACACGATAGGACTTGAATTTCCTCATCGAAACTCCTTCGCTCCTCCTCCTTGAATAAAGAAGCAAAGTATTGAACTGCTTCGTTAGAGATCTCCTGAGAGGAGGAAAGCTGCTCACCCCTGTCATTCACTAAAACAGAAATAGAGTTGCCATGTCTCCTGGCTTTCACCGAATTGAAGAAGAAGGCAGTATTCTTATCTCCTTCCAGTAACCAATCAACCCGGGCCTTTTGTTTCCAAAAAATTTCTTCCCTTAGCTCACACTCCTCCAACAGCTTCAGAGCCTTGGCTTCTTCCAAAAGCAGCACTTCAGTCATCCCATCCTCCCTAATCATCCTCGTAATACCAGCCAACTCTGCCTGAGCAGCAGCCTTAGCATGGAAAATGTTTCCAAAGCAATGTCGATTCCATCGTTTGAGTTGATACTTGACAAATTGAAGTAACTTAGCAAAAGTATACATTTTAGTACCATAGGAAGGTCTACCATACCTCCACCATTCAGCCACGTAGTCATGAAGAGAGGGATCCCTAAGCCACATAAGCTGGAATTTAAAAGGAGGAGACCGAGGCACACGAGCCGAAGAGATCGCGAGCTTGATAGGCCAGTGATCTGAACCCCTCCAGTCCAAAATTTCAGACATAGAGGACCACAAACCACCAACCCAGTAACAAGAAACCAGAAAACGATCAAGACGCTCAGCAATGCAATCCTCCCCAATCCTCCGATTAGTCCAAGTGAACTGGCCATTACTAGGCTTGATATCAACTAGATTTAGAGCTGAAATGTTATCCTGAAGGAGAAGAGCAGAAGGCTCCAGCCTCGCAATACCACCCCGTTTCTCATCCAACTTAGAGATAGCATTAAAATCCCCCGCCATTATCCATGGATGGTAAGGAGCCATACTTCTAACAAACCTGATATGGGTCCACAATAATTGCTTACCATGAAGCCCAGGAGGCGCATAAATATTGGAGAAAAATATAGCCTCCCCTGACTCAAAGCAGGAAGCAACCATGGAGAGAGATGACTTGGAGGACATCCACCAAAGAGGAGAAATCTTCTGAGGATTCCATAAACAAGCCACTCCCCCAGAAGCCCCCTGCGCGCCAATACATTGGCACTCACCATTCCCCCACAGCTTAGGCATCAAACCAAACATACTTTCAACCGACAGCTTAGTCTCCTGGAGAAAGAGCACATCAGGAGATTGACTTCTAACCAAATCACGAACAACTTTTTGTCGAGGGCCACTGTTCAAGCCCCTTACATTCCAAGATAAAACAATCATTTCAAGGGGCTCGAAAAAAGAGAATCCAAGGTCTTAACCGACCCTGACTCCACCAAGTTCTCCCCTATCATTTTGATCTTTTCCACATCCTTCTTCCTGCCAAGCTTAGAGACCTTTTCCGTCCCACCTTTTTTTAGATCCTTCTGAAGAATTCCCAAATGAGAAGACAACTTATTACTCTTACCTAACTCCGAGCCCGAACCCCGAGAGTGGTGGGCCGAAGCGTCTTTGCTTTTTTCTGGAACAACAACACAACTTGGTTCCTCCGGAGCCCTCAACTGATGGTTTGATTCCAAAATCCCAGTCTCCTCAACTTGTGGAGCACAAAGAGCCTCTGAACAGAGCCCTTCAAGCCCTAGATCTTTCCCATCCTGCACTACATTTGGTAAACCCGTATGCACCTCCTGCTGAGAAACTTGCACTATCCGAACAGGAGACCCTTGCTGTTCAACTTCCATAGTCCCTTGATCCAAGTCCACCAAACCTGGATTCACTTCCTGCTGACTAAAATCATCCAATACCTCGAATCTATTAAAAGTGTCCTCTTCTTGTCTTTCTTTGAGAGTCCTCTTCTGCCCCTTATTTCTATTCCGATTCCTGACCGGAATAAAACCACCCTCCCCGGCACCACCTTCCAGAATAGGACCCTTACCCTTATCCAACCCAGAAGGATTCTTAGGAGGCTGTGAAGCATTAGTCTCCAAAGGCTTGGCCCTTGGACATCTACGCAGTAAGTGGCCATATTCATGACACAACCGACATCTAAAGGGTAAGGTCTCATAATCAAGTTGTTGAACCCATGAGTGAGAGCCTGCACTCACTTCAAGAGAATCTGGCAAAGGTTTACTTAAATCAATTTCCACACAGAATCGAGCAAATGTCATTACCTTTTTGAACTGCGTCTGCTGCGACGAACCAACGGGTTTACCAAGCATTGAGGCAAGAAGATGCAGAACATCTTCACGCCAGCACTCGACCGGTAGCCTTGGCAATCTGACCCAGACTGGAACTCGACTAGGAATCTCCTCGGCCGGATTGAATCCCGCATGCCATGGCTTGATAAACAAGCCCACCTGATTGTAAAAATAAGGGCCTCCTTCAAAAACCTTGATCCTATCTGCCATGCAATCAAACGTGACCATGAAATAGTTATTGGCTAGGAGCCGAATCTCCATCTCTCCTACCGGCATCCAAGTCCTCCTGGCCCAGGACTCCAAAAATTGCAACGAAATTTTCAAACCCAAAAATTTGCAGTACAATGAATGGCGTGAGTAGTACTCAATATCTTCAGCGAGCATCTCCATCGGGATCACCACATTCGGCCTCTCTTTACACCTTTCGAGGCATCCATTAATCTTGGGTACACGAAACCCTCCTGACGAACCAACCTCATTCTTCTCCAAATTCTGAGAAAATAAACTATTATCATGAAGACGAGCCTCCGAAGGAAAGGGATTCGAGCCAAGAGCGGCACGGAAATCCAGCTTAGTTCCCTCCCCCGAAGGTTCCCCAAGCTCCATTGGGGAAAGGAAGAGGCACTACCCAAACCCACACCCTTCAGCTAAAAGCACACCACTGACCACTTGGCAAAACCCCACACCAAGCCAGCTCCAACCCCAGACAAAGCTCCACACCCCACACCAAACCCCACCTTCCACCAAGCAAGCAAATCCGACACCCTACACCCCCCAACCACGGCCAAAAGCCTGGCCTCACGCACCAAACACCAGAGAAAAGGGAAGGAGAATGGCCGCGGGCAAAAGAGACCCCCAGCCACCGAACGCCCCCCAAACCCACCCACTAAAACACCAGAAGAAACGCCCCCCCAGCACGCATGCAACACCCCACCCACCACATGTTATTAATTATTAGTATTACAATATACTAATTTTTTTAAAAATTAAGCAAACGTTTAGATCAGCAATATAAGAGTAGATCAACAGCAGCTGGTTGATATGGCCTGGTTAATGCCTTTAGGCTTTCATACATTTCTGTTAGCACAATTTCAATAAACCTATGGTATGATCTGGTTAATCATTTTGCGTTTTTCTGGCTGCTTGTGCACTCGATATACAATGATTTTATTGATTCCTTTGTAACTTTATAAGTGCCTTATAATGTCTAATATATATGTTATCGAATGTTTTGGCATTTAAAACAAAAACAATTTCTGTTGGGAGTGCTGATGGGACAGCCAATGCGTGGCACTGCTGCCCAGGGCACCCTGTGGGCATGTCTGCCCTGTCCACTAGCCAGGCTCCACTCCTGAACCCAGACCCATTTGGTTCAGCAACAGCACCCAAATCCCAAGATCCTGGTAACATAGGTTTTCAGCTTCCCAAGGAGTAAAAACAGAGTTTTCAGTCATAATGACAGCAGTTCTGAAACTATGCATGATTGGAGTTTGCATATCCCTGTTTTCAAGCATAAATTACTGGTGTGAGCTGTCAGAACAGCAAATTTCTCATTGATTTGTGGTGCCTCTAGGTTTTATCTACGGTTTGATTTAAGGTAAAACCCTAAGGTTTAAGAGCAGTATCCTGCCATTCCTTCAAATATTGGTTTTTGGTGATGGTACCATGGGTCTTTTGCTAGTCTACTAAGCTTGTGCTAGGGTTTTTTGTCACATCATCATTCTAGGGTTTCAACTTCAAGTTTTCAGTCTTTGCAAACCCCAGGCTATGGTTTTCAATTATAATGGTGAATAATTGGAAAAAAGATATAGTGTTTGGAACATTGAATTTGTTTTGTTGTCATGGAGGATATAGGTTTTCGTCACCAAGGCGATTAGGATTTTCGTATTCATTAGAGGATCTGCTAGGACTTGGACCCAAACGTTGCTTGAAGATCACATAGTGCACCCATGCATTAAGTTGCTAGTGTTAGCCATGATTATTTTTGGTAGTTACTATTCTGGTGGTTTTATTTCCCGATAGAGAGTCAAGGCCTATTTTTAGGTTTCTTTAGTTAGATTTTTGCTTTAAAGTTCCTTATTTCCTACTTTTTAGGAAGCTTTAAGTGGTTGTGTTTTAAAACATTCATTTTTGGGATAACATAATGATTAGCCTAAATAGCCAAAATTGGGTATCTTGTAAACTATAAATAAATGCTTTAAGCATAAGACATAAATAATGATAGTTGATGCTATGCTTATGCTATTGAAATATTGTTACACATATAATTATTGTGTTTATAATTTCATCAATTGAATTCAAAGCATATTTTAATAGGTTATCTTTGGAGCTAATTCATGACAAGTACAACAGATTGCCACATGAATATGACCATTCAACTACACAAATTTTCTAGTTATATCCTAGCAGCATAGTGGAAACATGGTAGAGATAAGCAAATTTTTGGAGATCTCACTGAATTCTTGCAAAAGATTGTTGTTCTTTTAGCAAGAAAAGTGAAGGAGGTTTTATTTAGAGGTGTATTGCAGCACAATACATCAATCGTAAAGGCACACAAACCTCCTAGATTAATTTGGGATCTTGGAATCACATTGGGTTTAACTGGGATCGATTAGTTATTGAGTTGGCATTGCTTGAGGACAAGCAATTTTTGAAGGGAGGACTGAAATGTCCCCTTTTCAATCCATTCCAACATTCTTGGAAGGTTCCAAGGTTCTTGGAGAATGCCAACTTTAGTATAAAGGAATTCTAACAGTGGTAGTGAGCTTCAGTATTCAAGATGAGTCCAATGATACTTTCCAGATGTAGTTTTGACATTTTGCAAATTCTTCACACTTCTTGGAGAAGTTTGCCACTTTTGGAAAGCACCAATTTCATAAAGTTTGATATTTTGAGAGTTTAAGAATATTTGGCGTGGTTAAAATCCATATTTGATTCATTTTAATATTTTTCAGAACTTGGGTTGGATGTGCAAAAAATAATTAAATAATTAAATAGTAAATGTTAGTGTTGAAAAAGAAAGTTCAAAAGACAACTTATGTTAATTATTCAAAAGGAGTCTAAAGTCACTTTTTGGAGGGAAAAATAAGAGGATACAAACAATAATATTTAATTATTCCAAAAGTGCTTATAAAAGGGGATTTGGAGGAAAGAGAGCTCATTTTGAATATTTTTATGAAATCCTTATTTATTTGGGAGATTGAACTAGGTTCATTCTTTAGTTGAAAGACGAAAACCCTTTGGCTATCAGTTTCGTAGACGAAAGCCCACCTAGCTGATTCTTGGCGGATTCATAGTTGTGCCAATCGATTGAAGGTTTATGAACTTGTGCTGGCATTGCAATATCAATTTCATATTTGAGTTTGCCTGTTGGAATTGCGAAGAAGAAATTTATTGAAGATTTTCGGGGAAAATAATAAATTTATGGAATTTGGGTTTGTATGGTTGTTGGTGATGAGCAAACGGTTATATTGGGGATGGGGGCAAGGGGGCGAGGGGGGAGTGGGGGTGAATCAGTATAACACAAACTTTTACTTTTCAAATTCAATCAATCACATCAACCACACCTATGCAATATCTAGCAAATGAGAACAAGATGAGTTTAAAAAGCTTTTAAATTCGTTTGTTGGCATTTTAATTTTTTTTCCTGCTTGCAGGAGCACTTGGGAGTGTTTAGGACTTCCGAGGAGTGAGCAGGGAGCATCCCTGCCAGCATACCAACAGGGAACCTGGGGTGGTAGGGACACTCCTTGTTCACTCCTGGGCTGCTCCCATCATCACTCCAAAGCTTGGCCCTGTTGGGTATGGGACCAGGACCCTTAAGGGGAGAACCTGGTAACTTAGCTGTTCTGGGTTGAGTTATCTTGAAAGAGATAAATTAAAATGCAAAATGCTAACAAGTTCAATGCTGGATGGCAGAGATTATCCTCAAAGGGTTGTCACTTAAGTTCAATCTCATTTCAATTTCGGCTATCCCACATCAAAGCTAAACCAGAGTTTGATATTAGAGGATATTCCTAGAGGGGTTCCATCTCATGGCTCAGTCACAGTTTGATGTCAAGATATCATTGAGGGGTCTCAGGTCATAGTTCAATTGCAATATAACATCCAAGGCTATCCCCAAAGGGCTTCCACTCCAAGGCACTATTACAGTTTGATGCCAGAGGCTATCCCTTAATGGCTTTCATCTCACAGTTCAATCACAGTCACCTTTTCTTAAAATACAGAAACATAGCTTGACAACTCCTCTTACCATCTACTATTAGTTAGCAAATGCATTATTGAGTCAGGTTTTGGCATAGTAAAACTGTATATAATATTTATGGTGGTCACATTTCAGTCAAAGGAGACAGAGAGGAATCCTTCAGTCAGAAACCACAGCAGCACCAAAACCTTTATCACAAGTCCACTAATTCAGAATTTCAGTCTATCATTTGTTACCAGTCTAAGAACCTTTTACGATCAGTCAGATGTGCCTAGGTGATGTCACAGCTGAATTTGTAATGTCAGCAGTTGAAGACAGTCATAAATAACATAAATGCAAAGTATAATCAGAAGTAGAACAACATTCATCTTACCTTGCTAACGTTACCAGTTAAAAAATCAAATAACAGAAAATGCACCTTCTTTATGTCAGACTGTTCTTGCTCATACCAGCAGATAACCACTGTAAAATAATAATCGAACAAATCAGGAACTCACTTGCTGATACAATCAATTGGGCCTCTCATGTCACACACACAGATTGTAAGGCATATTCCCTCAACTGCCCTTGCTGGTGTCAGCAGGCAATCAAAGTCAAACAAATTGCTGATGTCAGCTGGCAAACAAAGGCAAGCAACAATCAAACGAATCAGGAACTAGCTTGTTAATGTCACCAAGTGGGTCACTCATGTCACGTGGATCACTAGGCAGATTCACTCTTTTTTCTACTTTGGTGGATATGTATTTGAATGACGTTGAAGGAGTTGTTTTTATGCATTTTCAATTCCATTTATAGTTGTTGACATTGCTGTTAAGGATGGCTGATTCTAGCGGATTGGCCCTGTCACTAGCGGAGAATAAAAATATAGAAAATGCTTTTCATTTTGTTATGTGATTGAATATACCATAAAGGCATGTTATATTGTTGGAACTCTTTCAATGTCTACTTTCACCTGGAGTAGCTTCCACTTATGAATTGCCCGGGGATACAAATTATGCAAGCTTTTTCTCTCTTTGTTTTAAGGATCAATGAGAAGAATTATTTTTTATCAGAAAATTGGCATGAGGAATCATTTTTCCTGGAGTCTTATCCATCTCAGGCTGTAAGAGTTGTTTCATTGCCATGATTTTGTAAGACACCTTATTAGATGAACAATTGTAATCTGGACTATGAGCCATCTAGAATTGTATTTTTTTCCTACAAGTAGGATCCAAATGTTCGTTCTAATTGCCTTAAAACAGCTGGTTAAGAAAAGTTGCCGGCACTAACATTGGGTGCAGTACATAAACGTTTGGTGAATCCTTAAAATGTAGAAAAGACTGGTTGAACTGATTTTTGACTTATATCTGTATCTAGGGATATGAGAATTGTGAGTGTAGGTGTATATATCTTCTACCTGGACATGGCTTCGTGTTTGTTCTCTTTGTTCCCTAAGACTGGACTAACATTCTTAGGGGATGTCTGGGAGTTGCTTTAAATGGTTCCAAATTTTCCATAAATAGCAAATCATATACTCCTTTCTCATTGGCAGGTGAATGCAGCTTATAAACAAGCTTTGTTGCGTTTTCATCCTGATCATGCATCAAACCATGGGCTGGATTATCAAGTCAAAGCTGAGGAGACCTTTAAATTGATTTTACGTTTGAAGACCGCACTGTTGCCAGTGGTGCCAGCCTACTTAAATAAGACATCTTGGTAGCTATTACATTGTAATATATTTTCCTACTGACCAAATTGAGTTTTTTGATTCTATTTCTAGAATGTGCAAAGTTGTGGTTCCGGCCACATTATTCACCTCTATGATTAAAAACATTACTCGACGTAATGTGATGTCAAATTGCATTGAATTGCCAACCTACTTAATAAGACGTCTTGGTAACTATTTACATTGTAACATATTTTCCCACCAATTAAATTTTGTTGATTGTATTTCTAGCATAAGGTGCCAAGTTGTGGTTCCAACCAAATAATTCATATATACGTTTAAAAACACTATTCCAATGTAATGTGACGTCAAATTGCATTGAATATGATTTTTTTGCTTGATTGGCTTATCTTCTAAGCCATATGGTACCTTTGTTTCTCCCCCCTTATCAGCTTCTTCTATTTATTCCCAAATTCAGATTGTCGACTTGAATTTGAAAATTATAGATACCAACGTTCTGTGTTGAATTTTGATCTCATTGTTGTTGGTCACATGTGGCATAAGACTTGCAGCATGAAATTTTGTTAAAGTAGCAAGGGTTGAGCTCGAAATGATTGTAAATCCACCCAGGAAAACACATTGATGTAATCTAGTTAAACTCTCTTACTATGAATAATGTAATGAAGAGGTCAACCATGGAACAACTTAAAGAATAAATCTACAGTGGCTTGGATACTGTGAGAATAACTCATTTTTCCTATTGCTTAAGACCATGTGAGCTAAAAAGCTGAAATAGAGAATTAAGGTAAATTGGATTAGATTTGTTTGTGAGGAATACTTTTCCTTTTATTTTGCCGGGAAGTGTAGGGCTTATTTAACCCTTTTGAAGAGAGCCATGAATCCTTTTCCCTCCTTTGGTGAAAAATCCCTATCTTTATTAAATCGTCCTACTTTTTGTAACTCAAATAAATAAAAAACGTCTAAGTATGGCTGTCGTTCAAATCTTTAGGCGGACACAGCTTCAGCTTATTTTGGTGAAAGTTTTAAGGTAGGCATGGCCTCGACTTAATTGATTAGTTGAAAAATGCAAGGTTAATTGCTAGTGTTGTGCATTTTACTGAGATTGTAAATTTATATTGTTTTAATGAATTTCAACTTATTGTAAGCAAAAATCTTAATACTAAATGAACCTTGTTATAAAGTAAATGGAACAAGACAGAAGTATTATAGTCTAAATGCAAGCCTTCTTTAACTGGTTCAGACCTATATGCTGATGAGTTATAAATTTTCTGATAGCTATTACTTCCAAGTTCCAATATTTTGCATCCTCGTATTCAGGTTGAGTATAAGATGGAGGCTATGGATGCAAAACAAACGAACGGATATTTTTGTGAATTTTAGACCTAAATTAATATGGTCGTAAACTACTGAATAATTTCAACAGCATTTAATAAAGACCTAATTTGATTTTCATTTTAAAATATTGTTATCAAGTATAAATAAATATTGGATAACATAATAAAAAATATTACTTTTGATCGTATATTCACACAGACTAACAATAAACCTTTCAAACAATCAGTATAAGTTGTAAAGATTGTTTGTGCATGCTAGAATTGCCATTGAAAATAAGAATTAAGTTTGAAAATTATGAAGACTGATATTTTTTGTGTTGTCATTCAAATTAATTAAATGCAGGCAAAAATATTGGTATCACAAGGAAAGCTTTAGTGCTCCTTCATACTATCATTATGTTGTTCCGCTTAAACCCCAAATACCAAATCTTAATAGCCACTTATATACACATTCATTTTTGAATGGCTTTTTATGGATTAAGTAATTGTTCTATAGGGACCCTTCTTGGAAGTAAAAGTGATATGTATTATATCAAGTTAGCCGGTAAGTCTCAACAAAAGCATGGGGTTACAAATGAAAAAAGACAATTAAACACAAAACCTCAAAACAATTATTGCTTGGACCATGCAAACAAAGCATAATTGAAGACGACCTTAAGGTCGTATCCTCCTTTGTGGAAACCATGATACCAATTCTTATTTTGTGCTCCTAGAACCCTTAACACAACTTATTAGCAATCGTAGGGAGATGATATGCATAACATAGTTGCAAGTACCTCTCCCTAATGACTACTTTTAGATTTTCCATGCTAAGTGCCTGATCTTGTAAAATAATGCAAAGTTTGCTTGTCATTTTAGTGTAGAGTTTTGCATAAGCAATAATTATGCTTAGGATATAATGTCTCTAAGCTAATTACAAAATTAGACTGAAAAACAATTGTTATTTTATATTCAATATAATGGAGCAAAGTTACAAAGAATAACATACAAATATATAGGCCTCTAGGATGCATGAATCAAGGAGATCATGTTATAAATTTAACTACCAATCAATAGATTAGTTAATTCAATTTAATTACGAGGTCAAAGATTGAATTGTCAATTAGTGGATTAATTTACTCAATTTGACTAAGACACATGTGGCCTTGACTAAATAAAGGTAGCACCTAATTACCATTAATCAAGAGTTGTGAGGTAGTGGTGGCATTTGTGTACCTCAAGTCAAGGTGAACACATGTCATTATTATTTACATGAATGAGAAAAAATAATTATTCATATTCTCTTAAATAAATTTATTAAATAGGTGCAATACCACACTTAAGATAGAACATATTCAAGGTGAAATAAATATTTAAACGCTACCACCCCTTCATAAGAGCAACTCAGGAGAAATGAGAAAAAAGAAATAGGTCTCAGCAACAAGGTCACGTTAGGTATCCATGTACTATAAGTTATCTCCTATAAGAAGAGAATAAAAAACCCTCTAAGAAGAGAGACTAGATAGCCACCCCTACCCTTGGCTTGAATGTGATACCTTTTAAACTAACAAGTTGATGAATATTAACGTGCATTGAACCACATTCCTTCCCTTGGGAAGGAGTAAACTTAATGGTGCATGGCAAAGCTCTTCCCGTTCCTAAAAGGAATCTAAGGGAAGAAAAATCAAATTGTATGATGTCTTTAGAAAGTGCTCAAATGTTCTCATGTTGGTGCCGCAATCAAATCAAGAGTCCTAGGCCTAACTGAAAACAGTGATAGTTCTAGAACATTGTGGATATGGATGTAGAACATTATCAAAAGATGAAGATGAGACAACAACAGTAATAGAACTGTCATCAAAGAGGATATGAATAACCTCAAGAGTGTCCTCCAAATATGTAAGAAGGCTCTCACAAAATAAACTTGTAAGATTTGTCAAGTACTAATCCCAAGGAACTATCTCTAGAATATAATGTAAATGGTCTTAATACAAAGAATCATTGGAAGCCATAGATGTAGTAACTCTAGTCTCAACAAAAGTAACAAGAGATGGAATATCAATACATGTCTCTAGAACCTTAGTTGGTGAAAATTCTTGAAGGTTCAAATGACCATATTGTATTTCCTCAAAAGTGTCCACACTAGATGCTCAAGTGTGAACATCAGTTGAAGGAATATTATGAGAAAAATGTGAGGTGTATAATCTAGATTGCTCATCTACCTCCCCTTGTTGCAACAATATCTCTGCTTTGCAAAATCTTGAATGAACACAAAATTTGGTGTGAACTCAACACTCTTCTCTATCCCATTGTGTGATCTAATCAATAGAAAGGAGATTATGAAGAAACCAAAATGACAACATTCAAGGATCCCTCTCATATCAACAACCCTCTTCCATAAACACACATATATTTGTTACCCAACAAGGTATGTGGTGTAGAACAAGTATCAAATGAAGAAAAAATACTATGTGATGAAGCCATATGATGTGAAAATTCACAATCAAGGAGCCATCTCCTTGACTCAAGATTTGCAACTATAATAAGTGTGCACCCCTTTTGTTTCTTTAAAGAAGAAGAACCCTTTGATATAGTTGAAGGAAATTTATGTTTTGTTCTTCTATGGAAGATGTTTCAACTCATCAATGCCTTAGTTTCTTGAAATATGCACATTTGGGCTTCTACTTCTTAGATGATTCCCCTTTTGAAGGATAAGATTTAGAATTTGATTATGCATTTTCTTTGTGGATTTTTCTTTCATTTTTGTTGTTGTTTTTGTTTAGGATTCCCTAATTCTTTCTATGCCTCAAGCTCACTAACCACCAATACTTGTGGCTTCAAAGACTTGATGAGGGATATTTGAATTGACTTTGCTTCCTCTTGAATTAGAATATTTAGAAATGCATCAAAAGAAAGCTCATCATAGACAACTCCCATATAAAACTAATAGTTGTGAAAACCAAAACCAAATACTAAATGCTCAAGACCAAGCTTGGATAACACATTCATAATTAATTGCAAATCCTCTTTATCAATTTTGCAATTATTTAGTTATGCTTTTAAATGTTTGATCCTTGAGATGTGGTCATAGATATGGTCAAAATTGCTAGGATCAAGATTCATCAAATTGTAATCAATCTAAAATCTCCTAATCTTGCCAGTTTCACCATACAAATTTTCAATAGTGTTCCATTCCTACTTAGGTGTTGTATATAATTCAAAATGAAATTGTGAATCAAAAGATACTAATGAACAAATGTAACCAAGAGATTTCTCATTTTTTTATCTCTTTTACTTTACCATCAATAGGTTCAACAATAGTTCCATTGACATATCCAATACATTTTTTTTTTATATAGGCAATTTGATACCAATTATTTTTATGAAGTATAGTTATATGAAGTTAAGAGTTCAACATGGATTGGCCCCATTGCAAGAATACAAAACAAAGAACTAAAAGCAATTAGCCACCACAAGATCACACCCATAAAAATCACTCAATCAAAGAACCCCCAAACAAGTATGATTTTGATATTTTATGCTTAGTGTGATCATAATTTCCACTTGCCAAATTAGTGAAGTGGCTTTGATTTTAGTATATTATAAATGTCAAATTAGGCCATGGAGTTGAAAGTATAATTTTAATATAAAATAAGATAAATCACTCAATCAAAGAACCCCCAAACAAGTATGATTTTGATATTTTATGCTTAGTGTGATTATAATTGCCACTTACCAAATTAGTGAAGTGGCTTTGATTTTAGTATATTATAAATGTCAAATTAGGCCATATAGTTGAAAGTATAATTTTAATATAAAATAAGATAAATGAAATTGCATAAATAACAATTACACGAAAAACTATGCATTTAAAAAAAAATCACCTAAACAAGTTATTGTATAAACTCAAACAAAAACTCAAAAATTCTCAAATGAAAAATTTTCAACATCATATGTCAGAATCTACAATTTTTGGAAAAATCACACTTAAATCAAGAATGTATACACCATATTAAAGCTCTTGAAGATTAGCCTAGATAAAAAAAAAATGCTTGAAAGATGAACCAATATGACCCAAAATGGAACCTTCAAAAAGTAGGGGAGAGGGCTCGATAGTGGAGCGAGGTCCAATAGTGGGAACAAAAGTAGTCCTCAATGGGCCCCATAGTGAAGCACCTTAATATCCAATTGTAAAACAATTTTTATCCATAAAGTAAACAAAGTTTGTCCAATCATTGTACATATAAAAATTGTTTTATAAATGGTTTATATTTGTCCCAAAAACAAATAATTATTCACAGTCTTACATGTCCGAGAATATTCAAAACCCATCTAACACCACCAACATACAATCCAAGTTTCTCTTTTATGGCATGTAGCATGAAAACATGTAGCCAAAATATAAAAATAGTATAACCCACACTCCTTTTACATATCACCCACTGCATTACATCACCATCAATATTGTGAAGGAACTAATGCCATGTTAACATCTAAGAACCGAGACTGTCCCATCACCAAATCCAATCGAACCCACTCCCCTATCCCACTTTCCCAACAACGCAATACTGAAGGAAAATCAATCATTCACATGTGTCCCATCAATCAAATTTCACCGCACAACTACTGGTGCCTCCTCATTTGCCACTTGCAACCACCAAAACTTTGTGTAAGGCCACCAAAATCATTTGGGAAGCAAACAAGGATTGTATGCTATAAATACATACAAATTCTACAATTGAATGCATCAAAACAAATTTTCAAATCTAAAAAAACAGGACAAAAATTAAAGACTCCATACTAAACCAACATTGAACATATAAAGAGATTTACAAATTCAAAAATGCATTACTCAATCTTTGCCATTTTCCATTTAGCACGTCTCACTTTGATATTCATATCTATATTTTCTTGGAAGCAACGACAGAAAAAGCAAAAGCAACAACACCATCACACTATAAAGTTTAAGGTATTCTACTGCTATTCATTCTTTATGCCTATGAATTCCAATCTATTGTATGATATGCAAATTTTTTTCACAAACCTGTAACTCAATATTCAGGGTTTCAGCTTGATACTGTTTACATTGGGTTTTTCATTTATATTCTTTATGCTTGAGAATGCCAATCTATTGTATGTGATGTAAATGTTGTTCATAGTGACATGCAACTCAATATCTGGGGTTTCAACTGAAATTATTTATCAATGTCAATGCATTTATGTTGTATACAATGTGATAATTACACCCAATCTTCTCGAAGTGCATAAGATCAAGTGCTTTCAGTTCAATTCAAACTATTATCAACTTTTGCATTATAAACAAAGTAAAAAGACCAAATAAAAAACAAACTATTAGCAACTTTTACATTATAAACTATCAACACACACACTAAATAAAAATAATATGTTCATGCATCACTTTGAGTTTAATGGTGTTTATTGATGGTTGCCATCATTGTTTGAAACATGTTTCATAATGTTTGTAGGTGCAATATAAAGCTAAAATGAGGACCAATCCAATGAAGAAGAGAGCCACAACAAGGTTTCCTGCACATAAAAGAGGGGTTACATTCCCCCCTGAAGAAGAACCTAATGTACAAGCGAACTATTGAGCACACCAAAATACTGAGAGGGGGGTGAATTAGTATTTTATTAAATCTCAAACCCTTCAGAACAAATAGATACTTCAAACTCTACTGCATAAACAAGAAATTGAAAGATGAAAACACTACACAACACAACACAACCCCAGATATATGTGGAAAACCTTGCAGGGGAAAAACCACAGTGAGAAAAGCTGCTAGGAGCTACTATCCTAATCCAACCTCACAAGCAAATAATAGTTACAACTTTATTTTAGGGATGCAACCCAAGGAAGCTACTACTCCTTGATATGAGCACACACTCAAGAAAGATTATAGAATGGCAGTCCTTCCACTGTCTGAAACTAACAATTAAGCTCAATCCTTTTGATGATTACAATTTTGCTCTGCCACTTCTCTTTTGATGATTACAATTATGCTTTGTCTCTTCTTCAAATGTCTTCTTTGCTACCTACTAGCTCACTGCTTTCAATATTCAAGAAGTTTTTCCTTTGGCTCATTGCCTCTAGAAAATAATTAAGATCACTTATTTACTTCCTTTTTGTCATAGAGATGATCAAAATGAAACTGAACATGATCCACCACTTCTGCTTTTTCTCTTTCAGTCGCTTACACAATTATCATAATGCATCATACTCTCATCATCACTACTCTGACCTAGATCAACTAAGTTTATAATATATACAAGATATTACATTGATTACATTCACATGTCGGCCTACAACAATAAGAATATTACATTTGCAAGTCAGCCAAAGATCAAACACACAATATGAAATTTGTAGAGGGAAAGAACCAAAAGACTATATGCAACACTAGGAAGAGGAAAATTCCTTGTGGTTTCCAACACATGCTTAACTTAGTCATAAACAATCTTCACACCTTCGATCTTCAATAGAAAACATCTGCACACTTCGCAAATTCAAATTAGGTCCGTTATAAGTAAGAACACATGAAACTTGTAGCATGTCAGCCTTCACAACATTGGAAGTAAACATGAATGATATAAAACATTATTTGTGCTTCTTCAAGACGAGTTGGCGTGACCCATACAACACCTTCAAGCACTTCATAGACCACGTGATCTTGAGCATGTGGCACACACCCTCAGCATACCTTAGTTAACCAAATAAAAGCATAACCCAACAAAACATCCATTTCGAACCACAACTTGTTCTGGAGAAACCAAAAAACACGTTGTGGAGCAACAACAAACATCACATGATATTCATGAACGTTCTCGTTCATCCCTTTCATAACTTCATGCAAAAGCAAGTTGGCACAAGCTAACAGACAATGAAATTAGTCCTTGGACAACACAGTCCTATACTTTGTCATCTTCAACTTTCTTTACAGAAGGACTAATGACATGAAACTTTGGATATACCACCTTCACGACATATTGAACTTAAGTTTTGAACTGCTCAACCAAGTCTACAAATGTGAAGGAATGTAGAGCCAACCTTTATACAATTGAGAACACAGTCCTCAAACTATCACTTCAAAAACACCTTTTTGGTGACCCAAAAGACTTGAAACTTGGATTACACATGCCTTGACATAATATGAATTTATCTTCAAAATCACAAGAGAAAAACACCATTAGTGGAGAATACA
The DNA here is from genome assembly GCA_007258455.2 of Sequoia sempervirens. Classification (NCBI taxonomy): domain Eukaryota; kingdom Viridiplantae; phylum Streptophyta; class Pinopsida; order Cupressales; family Cupressaceae; genus Sequoia; species Sequoia sempervirens. The sequence continues at coordinate 159,069,177 of VDFB02047230.1, forward strand.
GAGCATTTCTCAAACTTTGGCAACCAAACAACCAGACTATAACATACTGCAATGAAATCTTGGCATTAATGACAACTAAACTACAACAATATCCCCCTTTGACATCAAGGACAAAGGGAAAAAGGAAATTTTATCCCTCTTTGGTGCACAATCTCTCCTTCTTGAAACAACTTACAGCTCCCCCTATCAGCAATAACCACTACCTACTCCCCTTGAGAGGTAGCTCCCATCGATCTAGGAATAAAGATATGACTTGAGTTACTTCTCCTAGACATATGCACCAACTATGCATCTAGCAAGGAGGGGCAATTACCCCTAACTTTTTCTTGAGATACTCAAATGTATCCTTTGCAAGTTCCTTTGTGAAAATGTCTACAATTTGATCCTTTGTAGATACATACTCCAACTTCACTTCTTTATTTGCAACCTTCTCTCTCAAAAAGTGATGCCTAATTGTTATGTGCTTGATTTTATAATGCATCACTAGATTCTTGGAAATATTGATAGAACTTGTGTTATCACATAGAATAGGAATGGGATCATCATACTTTATCTTAATATCCTTCAATGTTTGCTTCATCCACAACACTTGAGTACAACAAGATGTTGCAACAATATACTTTGCTTCTGTTGTTGATAAATATACTTAATCTTGTTTCTTACTATGCCATGAAACCAATTTGATTCCTAAAAAGAAAGCATGACCACTGGTACTCCTATAATGGACATAACCAACCCAATCAACATCAATGTATGCACACAAATAAAAGTCATTACCTTTTGGATACCATAATCCATAATCCAGAGTTCTCTTCAAGTATTTGAAGATTCTCTTGACTACCTTCACATGAGCTTCTTTAGGATTAGCTTGAAATATTTCAACCAAACATACCACATGCATAATATCAAGTCTTGAAGCTATTAAGTACAACAGACTTCCAATCATAGATCTATATAGAGTCTGATCAACCATGGGAGATTCATCGTCTTTTCTCAAATGACAACCAGTTACCATAGGAGTACTCATAGGTTTACAATCTTCCATAAACTTCTTTAGCATCTCTTTGACATTTTTCTTGAGAAATAAAGATACCATCATCTATTTGAGCAATTTAAAGACCAAGAAAGAAGGATAACTCACCAATTACAGACATTTCAAATTCCTTCTACATTTCTTCAACAAACTTCTTGCACATTTCATCATTTCCACCAAATATTATATCGTCAAAATATACAACTATCAAAAAAATTTCATCCTCAATATTGAAGTAAAGATTACTATCTACGATACCTTTCTTGAAACCTTGTTGAAGCAAGTACTTATAGAACCTTACATACCAAGCCCTATGAGCTTGCTTGAGACCATATATTGTCTTTTTGAGTCTGCACACCATGTTTGGTTCTTCTGATAACCACAATCCGTCAGGTTTCTCTATATAGACTTCTTTCGAATCTCCATTCAAGAAGATTGATTTGACATCCATTGATATACATTGAAGTCCTTATGGGCTAAAAAATAAAGAAATTTTTTGATTACTTCCATTCTTTCTACAGGAGCAAAAGTCTCCTCAAAATCAATTCCTTCTACTTGTGAATAGCCTTTACATACCAGTCTTGCTATGTTTCTTACAACTTCACCTTCTTCATTCAACTTATTCCTGAATACCCACTTTGTTCCTATCACATTCTTGTCTATAGGCCTTTGAACTAGTTCCCAAGTCTGATTCTTCTCAATATGATTCAATTCTTCTTCCATTGCTTGTATCCATCCTTCATCCTTGCTAGTATCAACAATTTTTTTTGGTTCTATCTTTGATAACAAACACAAGTTTACTTGCTCATTTGTCTTTGCAATCCTTCTCCTAGTGAGCAATCCTTCATCCTTATCTCCAATAATATGATCCTCTGAATGATTCCTTTGAACATATTTGATAGGAGTCTTACAATTCTTTTCTACCATTTCTTCTTTCTCATCAACTTCTTCTTGTGAGTAGGGAGGTGCATCAGATCCACAATCCTCAATTTCATACTATAGGCATTGAAAATATACTGATTGACATCGTGCATATGATCTTGACTCACTAACATTGTTTCTTCCTAAATCATCCCTTAGTCTAACCGTTTAATCAAATTCCCCTATCTGATTAAATTCATCAATATTCATCTCTTAATTAAATAAATCATTTTGTCTAATTAAGTCACTTTCTCTTGTTAATTAAATCAATCCATCTAATCTAATTATCCCTATTTAATTAAATAATCAATTTATTTCATTAAATCTCTAAAGTCTATCCATTAAATTAAATAAATTAAAACCTTATTTGATTTAATCTAATACCATCCTTTTGATTAAATAAATCAAAATATTTATTTAATTACCCTCTTATCATATTCCTCTCTTATCTGATTTAAATAAATCCATAAATCTAAGTCAAATAAGTCACATCATCTAATCTCCTGTTAAATTAATTAAACCCTTGATTAATTTAACCTCATGTCACATCCTCTAGATAATGCAAGTTGCACATGAAAATAGATTTAATTCATTTATTAAATCCCTATTTTGCCTCACATGGCATCTTTTGGAATATTCCTCTAATTTGAATTCAAAATCCAAGTGGGAATAAGTCCTTCCAACAAGGCATTTAAGATCTCTTACATGTCCTTTGCCTTGAACCAAGTGGCATTTATTGCATTTTCCCTTCCCTCTTACATGTCATTTCAACAAATTTGAATTTCAAATATTGGCATTTATTGGCACAAACCCCAAATCTTGCACAACCACCATCCATTCATAGCTTGACAAGTGGAACCATATCATTGGATGAAAGTTAGTCCCACATTGCTCAAATTTGGACTTTCATCCATCTTGAAATCCTATAAATGAAGGGCTTCTCTCCTCATTTCATCATCCACAACTTGAGTATACTTACTACAATAAATATTTTGCAATATTCATCCATATCATTGAGTTTATAGCTAGGTTATGCAGGTTTTATCTTGGAGCATTCATCAATCTTCATCAAAGTGGATCACAATCTTCATCAAATCATCAAAGCTAGCACTGGAGTTGGGAAAGGGCCAATTTTCACATCAAATTGGCACCAATTCCCTCAAGAGATCAAGAATTTACATTGCTTTCATAGGATTTAATCTCTTTTGTTGATTTCTCATTGTATTGCTTTCATTTTCCTATTTAGAGCATTGATAAATGCATTTCTTGAGGAACCTAGATTCTAACTTGCATTTCAAACTTATAATGTGTTTATCTCTTGTGTTTTGCAAGTTTTAGAGGGATCTTGGTTCACATTTTGGCGCTAGAAAATTATACAAATTGATATCACACACTCAATCTTGATCTACTAACAACGCTTCATCCTGAATCATCCCTCTATCTAACCATTTAATCAAATAGCCTTATTTGATTAAAGTCATCATAATTCCCCTTTTAATTAAATAAATCCCTCAATTTAATTAAATCATCATCTCTATGTAATTAGCTAGGTCATTTCATCTTCCTATCTTTATTTAATTAAATAATCTATATTATTTGATTAAATCTCTAAAGTTAATCTAATTAAATTAAATAAATCAAGCATTTATCTAATTTAATCTAACATCACCCCCTTTGGTTAAATAAATCAAAAATATTTATTTAACTAAGTCTAAATCATTCTTTTCTCATTTTGAGTTATTTAAATCCTAAAATCTAAGTCAAAATGGTCAAATCAACTAACATCATTTAAATTAATCAAATCATGATCAATGTTAATCTTAATCACTCCAATCCTCTAGATTTTCCAACTTGCACATGAAAATCAATTTAATTGTTTTATAAATCACCTATTTTCATTCAAAAAAGACATCCAAGTGGGAATATTCCTCAAATTTGAAATATCCCCCCAAAAGGACTTATCCATCCAACAAAGAATTTAAGGCTCTTACATTGTCTCTTACATGTCTCCCACTTGGCATTTAACTCATCTTTCATCCCCCCTAAACATGTCATCTCATCAAATTCAAATTTCAAACTTGCATATGGATCAAAATGTGCTCAACCTTCATCCTATCAAATGTTGACAAGTGGCACCATATCATTGGATGAAAGTTAGTCCCACATTGCTCAAATTTGTACTTTCATCCATCTTGAAATCCTATAAATGAAGGGCTTCTCTCCTCATTTCATCATCCACAATTTGAGTAAAGTTACCATGCTCAAATATCTATCAAGTTTCACCTCATTGAGCTCTTAGCTAGGTTCTTTTACAGATTTGGCTTGGAGTCTTCATCATTCATCATCAAAAGTGGATCAAAGTTCATCACCAAGTCTACATCTATCAACATTGCATCATAGGAATTGGGAAAGGGCCAAATTTTCACATCAAATTGGCACCAATTACCCCATGGGATCAAGAATTTGCTATTTAGATTAGGATTTCATCTTGTGTTTATCATTTTATTGTGTTTTTGCATATTTTCATTCCTAGTTTGAATTGTAAATGGATTCCATGGGGAATCCTTGTTTATGCTTGCAATATCTAACTTAGGGTGTTTAATCTCTTTGTTTTGCAGGTACAATAGATTAGGGGTTCACATTTTGGTGCTAGAAGGAGGGCTGCATCCTTAAATTCTAACATTTTCTCAAAATTTATGCGTTTTCTTGACATAGGAAATTCTGATGCGGCCCCCCTCAACGTTGTTGTTTTTAGCGCCACGAGCTCGTCAGCGTCACTGTTTTAGCGTCGCGGGCTCGCTAGCGTCGCTATATAGCACTGCGCACGTATAAACTCCGCCACTGGACTCATCCCACCAAAAATTTCAAATTTAAAACTGCGCCGTTGGACTCGCCAATCTGCACCAGTTTTCAAAAAATTTAAAAACTCTGACACTTTCAAAAAATGCGACGCTGGGAGAAAAGAGCGACGCAATCGTGCTCTCTGTCCCGACACAGAGTGTCGCTGACTGGTAAAGTGGCACTGAAATAGCACTGCTGGAAGGAAAAAATAGCGAGCCTTCATGAGTTGCGACGCTAGAAGACAGTAAAAGGGAAAAAATAAATTTTTAGCACATGCTTTAATTTATGATTACTTCTTCCTCTGTTTTTTGCTTGTTAATTTCTCTATTTTTTTCAGAATCTAATTGTTTTTCTCCTTTGTAGGTGGGAAGCCAAAAGCAAAGAAAGAAGGAGCATGGTGATGATGTCTTATTTAATCAAAGTGTTTTTAAACACTTAAGGGTTGTTTAACACTTCCTTAAGGAACTTGTCATCTTTTTCTTTCTCTAGAACACTTTCATTTGGGTTTAAAAAGGATTCTTTTGTTTATTGCTCACAAATAGATTTAAAAAGAATCTTAGGATCTACAACTCACTAGATTTCGTTTATGGATTAAACAATTGAACAAATGTCTTTCACTTGTGATTTGGTGCTTTAAAATGAACTCACATATTGCTTTGAGGGTTTAAAAAGAACAAGTATAGTTGTGATTTTGTGAGGGATTACTTAGACCAAAGCCATTGGAAAAGGACGTATGCGCTTCTCTCGCGCTTTATAGCGATCTTGAGAATCAAAAGGTCTTTTCCATGACTTTGGGTTAAGACAAAGCAATCACCTCCACACTTCAATTTGGGCTTAAAATTGAACAAACTATTGTGCGAGTGTGAGTGGGGGCATTTTCGCGTACATTCTCTCTTTGTTGCTATCAAAGATTGATCAAGTTATAGATTTTGTTCTTCATCCACTTTTGTTTATCATAGAGGGCTTGCCTTGTGGGAAAAAGTAATCACCCAAGGGAACGACTCAACCGATAACACTCTAAAGCCAAGAGTATTTCCAGCTGGGATATAAATGTGGATATTGGAAGAAACGCTAATATCACGCGGTTGACTCCGACAAGATGGATCCGAAAGGGGACTCTTGCCATGTTGGGTCAACTCCTATGAACGGAAAGTCCTTACTAGAACCCATGTGCTAGAATTTTCCAAAATCCTTTTATCTATTTGTTGGTGCAAGAACGGTCGTTCTGAAGCCGCCCTACACTTTTACGGTCTTCTAGTAGAAATGGAAAGCAAGCCATGGGAGTTTCATGGATGTTGATGCTTGGCTGCCCCGTATAAGTGAGTGTCGTGGAGGGGAGCCAGTGGGGTCAAGCATCTAACCATTCGCTAGAGATAAGCGTAGCTGGACTTGTCCAAGTGGGAATCCAACAAATATTGTCTTTCACATCCATAGGATTGCACTTATTCTTGGGTTACAAAATGCATTGCTTGATCGAAAACATCAAGGAAAAAAACACTAAACATTATCCAAATTTCAAACCCTTTTTGAGGACAAATACAATTGACTCAATCCACATGTTATTGCTTTCCCTTGGGAGTCACATCCTTAGAGGTTTCTAAGCATTGGATTATATCTCAATTTGTCTTCTTAAGTAAACAATAGGAAACCCTTGCCTTAAGTTCATTAAATTTCCACATAACATATCTTGTGGAGTTTGAAGAAATTAAGACATTAGACATCTTAGTTTGAGACTTTAATCAAAGAGAGTGTTTTTGATAAAATAAAGACATTAAGCAAAGCTAAGAAAAATGAACTTTCATATGTGTTGAAGACCCCAAGATCCCAAAAGAAAAAATCATTGATTGAAAATATGAATGTTCAAATGAAATCATGTCTTGGTTACAAAAGTCATTAGGAAGCATTTGCATGCTCTTCAATACCTAGGTCTAAGCAAACAAAGCGTATCTTTTTAGGTTCATCTTAGGATCAAAACATATCAAAATCATCTTTCATCCACCCAAAACATCAAAATAGAAATCCATCTCATCATCACCTTTTGGAAAATCTTGAAATCATCCTTGATACTAGGCTTTGTGGAAAAATCAAAACCATCAATATCATTGAGGCAAAATCCTTGAAATCATTAGCAAAAGCACCTTTGGTTAGGTATGTGTAGATGCATCCTTTTGCATATACTTAGTCAAAATTATCAAAATCATCTTGTCTAGCTTGGTGTATGTAGATGAATCCTTCTTCATATGCTTAGTGAAACAATCATCTTGTTTGAATAGGTGTGGGTAGATGCATCCTTTTCGCCACACATATTCAAATTATCCTCCTTTGAACAAAGCTATCCCTTAGACCATCATCTAGCATCTTAGGGTATTTTTGTTCAAAAATCCAAATCAAATCCAAATAAAAAAATTAAGGACAAAATCTCAAAATCTCAAAATCAAAAATCAAAAAATCAAAATCCAAAGTCCTAAAAGCCTAGTGTCTCATTCAAGATTTATCAAAAGCCAAAATATCCATATCATCCATCCCTAAAACATCATCATCATTATCATATCATTACATTTGATCCTTAAGGCATCCTAAAACTTGTTCACTTTGGAAACATAAGATAAAGATCGATCCAAAGAATCAAGAGATTCATCTCCCATATTCTTGAAGATTGATCCTTGTTTTATGGTTCAAACGAGATCTCAATACAAGAAGAGTATGGAAGCCAACAAAGAAACTCCCACTTCAAGTGATCTTAGCCAAACAAATGCAGAAATGAATCTCGCTGAATCAAGCAATCCATTGATCCCCTCATCATCCAAAAATCCACAAGAGGAAAATCGAGAGGACCTCACCTTTGGAATGTCTCGCGAGGAAATGATGGAAATGCTCCAAAATCCGAACAACCATAGAATCATCAACATCATGATGAGACTTAACCCTTTGTTGTACATGCTTGAATTAGAAAAACAAGGGGCCAAGTTGCCTTCGGATTTTGATGTGAGTACTATAGTGGATACATCATTTCCCCCAATCTCATCTACCATACCCATCTCATCTACACCTCCATCCCAAAACATCACCCAAAACATCCTGCAAATCACAACATCGTTTGCTCCAACACAACCAAATGTCAACAAGGGAAATACATTTCTCAACGCTCTTCAATCACATCCCCTTGTTAACAACCAAAACTTGGACACGAACACCACTTTGGAACAAAACATCCCCCATAACCCATTACACAAAAATGTTCCTCTCACTTTACATTATGACCCATCATCAACATCTGTTCATTGAGCACCACAAACACCTCTTCTCACAAATTCACAAGAAGAGGGAGATACGTTCAGACTAGGGGGTTTATTCGACACCACAACATTTTCCCAACTCACACCTCTCACATTTCCACCTCTTCCACCATTTCTATTATCATCTGCACCGCTCCTTAGTTTAGGGCTTCCCCTCTACCAAGTATCAATCAAACCTATATCCCAACCATCAATCAAAGCATTGCACCAAACACACAAAAAATTTCGTTGATATTGCAACAACAAACGATAAAAACAAAAGTAATGGAAACATCATCGAACATCCCCCTAACATCACAAAGCATGGTCTCACAAGGACCAATCACATCAATACCATTATCCAACACCCAAAATATCAACACAACATCATCATCCACCACCATTCCAAATCCACCACCACCTCCACCACCACCAACGTTCACCACATCAAACCAATTCGACGCCACATTACAAGCTACTTTTCAAAGAGGATACCAACAAGTGTAGAAACAAAAAGCCATGCAACAAGTCGCTCAAGCTACACAAGTCACATTACAAGCGCAACAAACACAACAAGCCCAAGCTTTATTGCAACAATAACAACAAGCCGCCCAAGCCGCACAAGCATTGCAAGCACAAAGGGTCACTCAAGCACAACTTGTATTACAGCAAGCGCAAGTGCAAGCACAAGCTCAAGCACAACAAGTGCAAGCTCAAGCACAACTTCTTGCACAAGCAGCACAAATGCAAGCATATCAGCAAGCACTAAAGCAATACCAAGAGCAGCAAAAAGTAGGAGAACTGGTAGCCCAACAACAAGCATTGTGGGAACAACAACAAGCAGAACAACAAGCGTTGTTGGAATAGCAACAAGCGCAGCAGCAAGCACAACAACAAGCATTGTTGGAACAAGTGCAACAACAAGCACAAATCCTAGCGCAACAACAACAAGATCAACAACAAGCATTGTTCATCTAGAAGCAAGTAGAAGCCTACTTCGCCTGCCACAACATACCAATACCATCGAACAATGCACCAACCAATCCATCCATCCAAACCATGATTGCAACACCTCAAAACACATTCATCCCACCCCCTAATCTGCAAAGCGATGTAATGACACAACTCAGATTGTTATCACAACAAGCGCTTGACCTTCAATAAGGGCGAACAACCAAAACACAGAGTAACTTGTGTCCCTATCCATTTGATAGGAGACTAGACATGTAACCATTCCCTAAGGGATTTGAGATCCCTAAATTTGACAAATATCAAGGGACGGGAAACCTTGAAGATCACATCAGGGAATTCTAGGTTCATTGTATGGAGGTTGCATATGACGATACTTATCTGATGCAGCTATTCCCTAGGAGCTTGGTAGGCAACGCTATAGAATGGTTCTCTCAGTTAACCTCAGGCATCAGAACATTCTAGGAAATCAAAGATGAATTCATTAGAAACTATGCATGTAACATTACAATGGATGTTAGTCTCGAAGAATTATACGCTCTAAAACAAGGAAAGAATGAATCTTTTGCTTCATTTCTTCAATGATGGCGATCCAAGGCCAATCAGAGCAAGTGGACCATGCCAAAAGAGCAACAAGTCTGCACAATCATCACCAACCTTGAAAGCCGCCTGTCATTTCATCTCAAGGTTCAGGGAATCACCACATATGAGCAATTAATCTCCAAGGCGCTTAGCATCGAAAGATCCCTTGTGACCCAACCCGTAGAATCAACGTCATATCACAAATAGCAAAACAATTTCCCATCATCAAATTACAATGATAAACCTCGAACATGGGAAAGAAACAAGAACATCACTAATGATGGTGTCGTTGATGCCAAGGTGGTCATCAGTGGTCCACGCCAAAATACACCCGCACTGCAAATCCAAAATCAACGCCAAAACACTCATCACACAACATATCAACCCAATAACAATCCTACCATCAATAACCTCAATGACCAAAGAGGACCACCCCAGCACAAAACATATCCTAAACAAAAATACACTATGTTGGGGGAACCACTTGAGGACATCATGAAAAGGTTGATCGACGAAAAACTCATCAAAGCACCAACATTCGAGAATTACCAAGAACTCGATGTCAAACCCCCTTGGTACAACGAAAATCAACTTTGCGAGTTCCACAAAATCAAAGGTCACACCACGAACAACTGCATGAGACTCAAAAATATTATCCAAGACCTCATTGACAAAAGAATCATAAACGTCGAACAACCTACGGGATATCAGGACCTAAAAATCTACACGAATATAATGCCGAATCATGGCAACAAAGGGAATAAAAATGACAAAGGGAAGGGTAGTGTAAATCATGTGTACAAAATAGTCGTTGCCTCCCTAAATGAAGACTACATGGTCATCACCATCAAGGGTGCCCAGGCCGAAGATTGTGGAGTCACCACAAGAGGCGGTAAAGTCACCATTGCAAGATCATCCCAACCTCATAGAGTCCCTTCATCAAGAGTTGTGCCATATAGCTACAATGTTGTAGACCAACTCAAGAGAACACCATCACACATCTCCATCATGGAGTTGTTAAAAATATCTTCAGCACATAAAAAGATCCTTGAGGAAGCATTATCCTTATCCACTGTCCTCGCAGATCTCGATGCGGACCAATTCCAAGCTATGGTTGGGAATATCATAACACCTAATCTCCTTACATTCTCTGACCAAGATTTCCCCGCCCAACCATCTCACAACCGCGCACTTCATTTGGAAGCCATTGTAAACAAAAGCAAAATCAAAAGGGTCTTGGTGGATGGAGGTGCAGGTTTGAACATCTGTGCTCTCAGCCTAATCAAGCAACTAAAAATAGTAGAAGATTCCATTGACAAAAGTAAAGGCATCACAATCAGAGCATATGATGACCAAGAAAGAGTTTCTCAGGGCATGATTAAACTCCCTATTCAAGTAGAGTTGACACTCATGGAAACCACATGTTAGGTCTTGGACCTCGACTTGCCATACAACATCCTCCTGGGATGCCCATGGATCCATGCAATGAAAGCTGTAGCATCAACCTTCCACCAATGTGTAAAATTTACACATAATGGACAAGAATTTATTGTCCATGGAGATCCTGAGCCATTTTCATATTGCAAAAATCTTGAGGCCAAGTATTACAAAATCCCCCAGGTACCAAAGAATGATGAGGGCCCATCCACATCATACATCAACCCAGCCACCCTCGCATCCACTTCTGCGACAGAGACACCCACCATTCCCTCCATTCCCACCATCTCTGACATCAAGCTCATCATCCAGGAGTACAGTTGTGGAAATTATAGGCTCCCTAATAATGCTTTTGTGATAGGAGAATTACCTCAATCTCCTAGATCACAGGGATGCCCACAAGAAAATCAAGCTTCCACATCACAAACGTATCCTGAGGATTATCCCAAATTCACAAGATGGGGAGACCTTGGTCATGAGGTCATTGAAGTAGATCCATCTCACATGTTGTATCAAGATGAAATACTGACACCTGAATAACCAATGGACGAAAGAAGTAAAGGCCTACAAATGATGTTTGCAATGGGTTACGATAGAAACCAGAGATTGGGACAAAATGACAACGGTCTCATAATACCTATCATGCTGGAGACGCGACCCATAACAAATCTTGGTCTTGGATGTACCCCTCTAAGAATAACCATACGTGGTCGAGGTCCTTTGGTTAGAGCCGCTAATGTCTCTCCTCAGCCAGTGCTAGTACAAGTACACTCACCAATAGTCACAGGTAGCGACACACATAATTTCATAACTGAGCCCTATATTAGTAGCGATGACGAAGATACCTTATCCAATCTACCTAGGCTATTTGAAGATACCACCCTGTGTATGATTAGTACCATATCCTTTGAACTAGATAGTCAAAATCATGAGATTCATTTAGTCTACCCCCAACTGATTGACTATGACCAACGAGGACCACCAGTTCTCGACACATTCAAAAACGATGAGGCTCTCTTAGAATTCATGGGATTGAGGGATAACATTTCAGATGGGGATCATAAGGTAGGATTTATAATGGAATTAGACACACATGCTTATTACGAGGAAACGATTGTATCCTTTAGTCACAAAAGTGAAAAACTAAGAATCATATCCAAGTCCTTGAGTGAAAACCACATTGTGGCACTCTCTGAAAACAAAATAATAAAAAGAAAGGACGTATCCAATGGTGAAAACCTCTTTGAGGCACCCAAGGATGAAGGATTCAATCTTCCCTTAAGAGCCATTCATCAAGAGAAGTCGGTAGTCTTGGCCGAAAAGTGCAATCCGGTCAACATAGGAATAGAGGAGACCCCACATATCACATTCTATGCAGAATCACTATTAATAGAAGAGTAGGAATTCCTAGTAGCATTCCTAAAGGAAAGACAAATAAACTTCGCATGGAGTTACGCTGACATGCCAGGGCTAGATCCAGAAACGGTGGTTCATCATTTAGCAGTGTATCCAGAGGCAAAACCGGTCAAACAAAAGCTTCAAAAAATGCATGCTCAGATAGCCCTATTGGTCAAAATGGAGCTCAAAAAGTTGCTAGATGCAGGATTTATCCAACCAATTGATTATCTAGAATGGGTTTCAAATCTAGTACCTATTTCAAAACCCGACGAAGGCATTCGAATATGTACAGACTTCATGGATCTAAACAAGGCATGTCCAAATGATGATTTCCCGCTTCCCAACATCGACATGATAGTAGACATGACGATAGGGCATGAAATGCTATCACTAATGGATGGATTCTCAAGATATAACCAGATCATGATAGCAAAAGAAGATCAACACAAGACGACATTCACTTGTCCATGGGGGACATACTGCTAGAATATGATGCCATTTGGTCTAAAGAATGCAGGAGCAACCTATCAAAGGGCCATGAGACTAATATTCCATGACATGATTCACAAAACAGTCGAAGACTATGTCAATGATATTCTAGCTAAGTCCAAAAAGAGACAAGACCATATAGCAAACCTAAGTGCTATCTTTGACAGACTAGAAGAATACAAAGTTAGACTAAACCCTAAGAAGTGTGTCTTCAACATGCAATCAGGTAAACTGCTAGGATACATAGTCTCCATGAGGGGTATTGAGGTAGATCCAGCAAAAGTGAAAGCGATCCTCGAGATGGAAGCACCAAAGACACTAAGACAACTGAGAGGTCTCCAAGGCCGACTTCAATCCATCCGATGATTTATAGCACAACTGGCAGACAAGCATAATCAATATTCCCACCTACTCCACAAGGGGGTAGCATATAAATGGGATAGAAAATGTGAAGAAGCATTTAACAAAATCAAGGAATACCTATTGACGCCACCAGTCTTAATGCCACCCATCCCAAAGAAGCCATTGATCTTATATGTGTCAGCAATAGCAGCGGCCCTTGGAGCTCTCCTAGCCCAACATGATGAAAATGGAACTGAGAGGGCTATCTACTATATTAGCAGAACAATGGTCGGTCATGAGCTAAATTACTCATTCATTGAAAAAGATTGCCTCGCTATAGTGTTTGCATCCCAAAAATTCATACATTACATGTTGGCACACAAGATCAAGCTCATCGCCAAAATTGATCCCCTAAAGTATCTCTTATCCAAGGCAATGCTCATAGGCAGAATGGAAAAATGGGTAATGATATTGTCAAAGTACGACATTGAGTATGTTGAGCAAAAAGCCATCAAAGGTCAAGTTATTGCAGATCAATTGGCAGAGGCACCTATTTATGCTGAGAATCCTCTTGTCTCAAAATTTCTAGATGAATCCATTTTTAACCTCAACATAGATAATCATTGGAAACTATAATTCAATGGTTCATATACACAACATGGATCAAGAGTCGGTGTCTTCTTCATCACCCCACAAGGAGACTGCATACTGAAGTCATATAAATTGGCATTTCCTTGCACCAACAATATCATGAAATATGAGGCTTTGACTATAAGCCTCAAGATAGCAGTACAATGGAATATCATAGCTCTCAGGGTGTATGGAGACTCTCAGTTGATCATAAATCAAGTCAATAATGAATATCAGACTAAGGATGACAAGCTAACTCCATACAAGAAATTGGTGGAGACTCTTAAGGAATCTTTCATTGACATAACATTTGAGCAAATTCCAAGAACCAACAATAGAGCAGCAGACGCCATGGCTACAATTGGGTCTCTAGTAGACATCCCTCATAATGTACCAAAATATGAATTTCTGATCGAGCAGCTTCTCGTTCCCACATTCAAGGTACTAGAATCGGAATATGTGTGTCAAATCATTGGTCTTGGCAATCCTTGGTATCACGACATCTATACATATCTTCGAATATGAGTCATACCCGCTGACCTGCCATCAAACCTAAAACAAACCTTTGTCAAAAAGGCATCTAGATTTATCGTCCTAGGAGATACCTTATACCGTAGAAGCATAGAGGGTACCTTACTGCGATGTCTAAATGCTGAGGAGGCATTAACTAATCTAACCGAAGTTCATAATGGTATATGTGGCTCACACTCGAGTGGAATGACCATCGCCAAGAAACTGCTGAGGATGCAGTATTATTGGCCCACAATGGAATGGGAAGCATGATCATGCCAAAAAGTGTCTATAATGTCAGTAGCATGGGGACCTCATCCATGCTCTAGCTCAAGAGCTCCATCCCATTGTCACGCCATGGCCCTTCTCATAGTGGGGACTCAATCTCATTGGGAAAATATCACCTACCTCATCCAATGGCCACAAGTTCATCCTCACTGCAACTGAGTACTTCACTAAGTGGGTGGAAGCCATACCCATGACCTATATCACTGGGAAGCAAATCTCAAAATTCATCCTAAACTATCTCATTTGTCATTACGGTGTTCCACAAGCCATTATCTCAGATAACGGGACACCATTCAAGAACCAGGAGGTTCGCGACTTGTGCGAGAAATTCAAAATCTAGCGTCACTTCTCCACCTCGCACTATCCCCAAGGCAATGGCCAAGCAGAAGCCATGAACAAAACCATCCTCAAAATCCTCAAGAAAACAGTCAATGACGCAGGTCGTGACTAACACTTGCAGCTTAATCCTGCCCTCTGGGCCTATCGAACCAACATCTGCACACCTACAAGCGCCACCCCATTCTCCTTGGTCTATGGATCAGAAGTTGTACTCCCCATTGAGATTGAGCTCCCATCCCTCAAAATATCATTGCAAAATCTCATCACTAATGAGGACTATCGGGTATCAAGATTAAACGAGCTGGAGCTACTGTATGAGAGATGCATAAACGCTTTGAATCATCTGCAAGTCTACCAAAATAGACTCAAACGGAGCTACAACAAGAAAATCAGAAGCAAAAATTTCCAAGTCAGAGAACTGGTCTTAAAAGAAAATCAGAAGAATGTCCTGAATCCCAGCAGCAAAGGCAAGTTCGAACCCAATTGGTTAGGGCCTTTCATCGTCACAGCAAGCTATAAATCAGACGCATATCAGCTATCAAAACCCGAAGGGGAACCTTTGTAGGAGCCCATGAATAGCTCCCATCTCAAAAAGTTTTATGCCTAAAATCTTCTAGGGTATGAAACCAAAAAATCCAAAAAATTCAGAAAAAGTCCTGAAAAAATGGTTACTTTGGCAAAAACCTGGCAAATAGGCATCTTGGTGACAACAAAAAAATTAAAAAAAGAAAAAAATCCAAAAAAAAAATCATAAAAAAGATCAAAAATAGTAAAGAGAAAAATCGTCCTCTAGTGAAAACCACTTTGGTGGCACTTTAGGCAAGTACCTCGGTGAAAACCTAGCAAACAGGCACCTTGTGTAAATAAGCACATTCCATCCACCAGGATCTTTATGGCTTGTTGTGCATCATCCCTCCATTTCGCTTCCATCATCCATCGCATTCAGGTCTCCATCCATCACTCATCCACTCGCATCCGCACCATAGCTTGGTCGTATGTTCATATCATGATCCCTCCTAGTACTACTCGGCCCATCCTCAAGGTCAACTTGTCCTACCTTTATCAGAGTAGTCTATTACATCACATTGGGGGCACATTCTCATCGGATCGGATTCGTGAATGGTATTAAAGTCTTCAAATAAAAAAATCCAAAAACATCAAAAAATTAGAAAAATCCAAAAACATCAGAAAATCAAAAATCCAAAAACATTAAAAACATATCAAAATCCAAAAATAGGTCAAAAGTCATTTAAAAAGCCAAAAACAAGGTCGTCTTGTCGAACTACGTCCCTCTGAGCTTGAACGTAGGTAAAATCTTTGATCATCCCTTGAGACATTTAAGTCAGTCCTATAGGAGTCCATCATAATAAACTGACATTTCATCATGTATATCTTCATTTGTAAATCGGTCAAGTCGTCAGTTGAACTACGTGGTCTCGTGTATAACGTAGGCAAGGCTAATCTGGTGGTCAGCCCCAAGGCCCCTAGGATAGGTCTTTAGGTTAGTAACTTGGTCAAAATCTTAGAAAATCCCAAAAACATTGAAAAACCAAAAATTAAAACATTTGTAAAACCTCAAAAAATACCAAAAAACAACCTCAAAACATTTCAAAATATCAAAAACATTCAAATATTTAAAAAAAATTCATCTGCCTCATCTCGCTTGCATCCACAATAACACCACTCATGATAAAATGATTGTCATCATCAACCTTTGGTAAAACAATCGGAAACAAGTCTGTCAGGTTTAAAAGTAGAACTCAAAAGTATCAAGTCTTAAGTCTATGCCAGTGAGTAAAAAAATTGGTCACCTCTTCATATCGATAACTCATCATCTGAATTTGTCCGATATCAATTATCCTTTATAAATGAAATGACGTGCCACCATCCACTAACATGTCCTAGGATGCATCCTTCCTACAATGGGCATTATCCTTTGGCAATAAGTTTTGATTATCATCTTAGAAAACACATCCTTTTCCGTTAGTGGTATTGAAGAGCATTAGTCTGTTTATTTACGTGGTCTTTTCTTTCGACTTATTTTATTTTGCACTCATTCCAAGGACATGTCGATGATATCCCAAAATAGCGGATTTAGAGAAATAGGAATGGGGCAAGGATCATTATCTTTTGTCTGTTGTGCTTGTTGGACGCTCTTGTAATATAACCTTGGCGAATACTTGCTTTGTTGAGAATGTATGGAAGAGGTCTAGGGCAACTTGTTGACTATTATAGGGATAGGTTTACCTTTCCGTGTTTTGGCCCGAGATGCCTGAAACTTCTGAAATACATCCTAGCAAGGTTTCCGTATGCCAAGTGTGAACAAGAATACTCCTATCTGATTGTCGAGTCAAAGTCCATCACACTAAGTACAACGCCATCCTGGTTTTCTATACCTTGATGCATTGTACCATGTGTGTTATCAAACATAAGAAAATTTGGCCCTTTGAAAATCCCAATTCCTCGGCAAGTCATCATCATCTGCATTTGTGTCATCACGCATCTTGTTGAAATGATTTCTTCTTATTTTTCTTACTAACCACGCTAACCAGGTACTATGACAGTTGATCATCATCATCATCATCATCACCATCGATCCTGCATCCACAAATCATTAGCATATTAGATAAACACATCATATAGGCATCATTAGCACATGGCATTACATATCATATAGGAAACATCGCATTCTCATCATCATATAAACAGGTGCATCCATATCATCGAATTTCACCCATTACATTGCATCTCATGACATTACATTGATCATTGCATAAGCATTCATTTACATTTCATAAATCATCACATAGCATGAACATTATAATCATAAACAATAGGAATATAAGCATTCAATTCATTAGGCATACATATCATATTGCAGTATTACTGCATCACATACATTATCATATCACATCCATCCATAAATCATCTCATATATAAGCATTTTTATTTATTTATTTTTCTTTTACACACATCATTGCATATAGCATAAACCAAATCATTTCACATATTGCATTGGCATAAAATAAATCATCACATAGTTAACATCATTGCACATCATATCATAGGTTATAATCAAATCCATAGACGTCATTTCGAAATAAATGCATCCATAACATATAAAAGAAGAATCATGCATGCATAAATAAAGGAGTACACATAGCATCGCATCAAAATCAGCTCATATATATATCATATCATCAATATCACTATCATAGTACAAAGAATAATAGTCGGATCACTGTACAGGTATGTCAATCAGTACAAAAATGCCCATCGGGGCTATCAAAAATGAGCCCATAAGGCACCAAAAATGTGTATCATATAAATCACGGTCGATCTTCGTGAATGCTGCCCTCACCCCTGTCACCGTGACCCTCAGTGGTCTCTAGCTGGCTCGCTCTGAGTAGTCAAGGACCCAGTCTGCCCTAGGTACGTGGTCGTGGTAGGCCCGGCGGTAGTACTCTATCTCTCGAATGGCCTCCCTGTAGGATCGAACCGGCACTGTACCCTGCGAGGATGAGGCGGCTATCATACTCTCAATCTGCTGCCTGCAGCCTATCTCTGTCGCTGCCTGTAGCTCTGCAACCTATTGCTGCTGTATAGTCTAGTCTCTCTCCGCTCTAAGCTGCTCTCTCAGCCCATGCCTGATCCCTCTTAGCTGTCACTACCTATACCTGTGCCTGTAGCTGCAAAATCAAAGCAACTCGTGCGTCTGCCTGCCCTGCTGGCTGTGCCCTTGGCTGTACAAGAACCTGACCCTCACCCTCGGCTCGTGGTGGTGAGACTGGTAGATGCTACTGCTGATCCTGCATAGGGACGTCCTCGTGATCTGGTGGAACTGGGGCATCAATGGTGTGTCCTATCAAATCGTAACCCTAGGACATTGTCCTCGTCCTCTCCCCCTACCTCTAACCCTATGTGCCTCTAGGTCCTCACCTGGAATAGTCAACTGAAGAGGAGGCCTGAACCAGTCTCTGTAGGCTTGTGTCATGCCTGAATCTGCCAATCCCTTATCATAAGCCCATGGTCGAGCTACCAAGTGTTAAAAGTTGTCAACCACCTCCGCTGTAGGAATACCGGGGCCCCATGCCACCTATGTCATGCTGCGCACAAAAATGACCACATAGCCATCATTTGGCTGATCCTGCAACTCCCCAAACTAATGCAGTACATGCCCGGGAAAGTATCTCTCTATCATGGTATGCTCTCGGCCCTGCATGTACCTGTCCTACTAGCAGTAGGGGAGCTGGTCTACATCGTTAGCCCATCCAAGCTGACCGAGGTATGGTCTCCATGTGAATACGAGCATCTCGTCTATAACCTGCCTCTAGTAGGGGATCCCGTGCTCTCCAATGTGTGTGAAGGACACACCACCTCTGTATCGTACCACAAGGGCATCCTCTGCCCCCATCAAAACTGGAACCACTCGTGGACATAGCACAACAATGTGCTCCCATGCCCAGACATGTAGAAGTGTCACCCCAGCTCCTAGTGCTCTGCCATCCACGTATACATACTCATGGAGATCCTTGTAAAGTGAAGCCAGAAGGATGGGTCCCCACGCTAATCGAACCGGCCTATCTCGAACCATCCTCTCCCAGTAGTATCCCCATCCAGGACTGAAATACCATCCTCGTCAGTCTGGGGCAACCAAACCTGAAATGATCGCTGCAACTACCCAACAAAAGGGAGGTGCTATGACTCTGCACCTCTCCAACTCAATCTTCCCCTCACAATAAATGATATCTTGTATGGCAAGGACTCGAGTGCAACAATCACGTCCCTCCTCCAAGTTGTGGATCACCCGGCGGCCATGAATGGGAAAACGTAATATCTGCTAGACATCCTCTAGTGTGACGGTTGCCTCACCAGTGGGAAGATGAAACGACAATGTCTCGTTGTGCCATCACTCTGCCAACGCTGATAGCATCCCAAGGTGTGTACGCACTAGCATTGCATACGCAATGTGCCATAGTCCTGTGGTCCCTAGTCAACCCTAGTCTGTGTCGCTCAGATCTCGTAAAATGCTCGCCAGCTCCCGTGACCGGTGCTCCTGAGAGTAAAGCTCCCTAGGTCCGTCCTGCATCAAGGAAAGTCAGCATGTTAAATTTTTTTTGGAAAATTCCTGACATAATGCCTCAAACTTGCTCCCAGCGGCACAATTTGTGAAGGTGTCACAGTTTGAGTTCTCCCAAACTCTGATGCTGGACTCAGAATTTCACCAAAAAGAGGCGTCGCAGTGCAATTTAACCCCTAGTGTCGCAATTTGCTTGAAAAGGGCGCCGCCACGGTGCACTTTTCCAAAACTGACCCGCGAGTCCGACCTGAGCCCGATCTCAACGGTGGAGTTTTTAAATTCCATATTGCACCATTGCGGTGCTAAACAACCCCATTGCGGTGCAAAGAAGGAAAAAGTGGTGCACTTCAAACACCGAGCGACGCTATAATAATGCCGCTGGAGGCGAGCTCATCCTAAAACAAGTAATAAATGCACTAAAATGAAAAAATGAAGCTTCAGTTGGGGTCACATACCAGGGCACCGATGCCAGGTGGCCGCTAGTAGGTCCAAACTCGGTCAGAAATGTGCAGAGGAAGCTGTCATTGCGCCATATCGTCAGAAGGTCAGAGCTCAAATCTTGAGGTTCACTAGCGGAGGTGTGTGAAAATGAATTGAAAGTGACCCCTCAGGCCCCTTTTTAGCCTAAAAATTAGGGGTTTTTAGCCCTAATTGGCTGTCCTACTAGGGTTTTGGACCCCTGAACATGTTTTTGTCTATTCGAGGCTTTTTTTTCATCGTTTTATTATGTTTAGACACGTTTTTAGCCTCCCGGACCCCTTGTCACCTTTTTTCACGAGATCACCCAAAAAAATGGAAATTTTCGTCTGATCTCTCGAGGGGGCATTATAATGGCATATTTTCCCTCGCCATGTAGTAGTGGGGCAAGTTTTTTTTTTAAATATCAAAATTTTTTGGCTTTGATCAAGACTGTTTATTCTTTGAACCAACACAACGAGTGCATTGCTTCAAAGAGGGGCAAAATGTAGGCATCAAAAATATACTGATTGACATCGTGCATCTGATCCAGACTCACTAACATCGTTTCTTCCTAAATCATCCATCGGTCTAACCGTTTAATCAAATTCCCCTATCTGATTAAATTCATCAATATTCATCTCTTAATTAAATAAATCATTTTGTCTAATTAAGTCACTTTCTCTTGTTAATTAAATCAATCCATCTAATCTAATTATCCCTATTTAATTAAATAATCAATTTATTTGATTAAATCTCTAAAGTCTATCCATTAAATTAAATAAATTAAAACCTTATTTGATTTAATCTAATACCATCCTTTTGATTAAATAAATCAAAATATTTATTTAATTACCCTCTTATCATATTCCTCTCTTATCTGATTTAAATAAATCCATAAATCTAAGTCAAATAAGTCACATCATCTAATCTCCTGTTAAATTAATTAAACCCTTGATTAATTTAACCTCATGTCACATCCTCTAGATAATGCAAGTTGCACATGAAAATAGATTTAATTCATTTGTTAAATCCCTGTTTTCCCTCACATGGCATCTTTTGGAATATTCCTATAATTTGAATTCAAAATCCAAGTGGGAATAAGTCCTTCCAACAGGGCATTTAAGATATCTTACATGTCCTTTGCCTTGAGCCAAGTGGCATTTATTTCATTTTCCCTTCCCTCTTACATGTCATTTCAACAAATTTGAATTTCAAATATTGGCATTTATTGGCATAAACCCCAAATCTTGCACAACTACCATTCATTCATAGCTTGACAAGTGGAACCATATCATCGGATGAAAGTTAGTCCCACATTGCTCAAATTTGGATTTTCATCCATCTTGAAATCCTATAAATGAAGGGCTTCTCTCCTCATTTCATCATCCACAACTTGAGTAGACTTACTATACTCAAATATTTAGCAATATTCATCCATATCATTGAGTTTATAGCTAGGTTATGCAGGTTTTATCTTGGAGCATTCATCAATCTTCATCAAAATGGATCACAATCTTCATCAAATCATCAAAGCTAGCATTGGAGTTGGGAAAGGGCCAATTTTCACATCAAATTGGTACCAATTCCCTCAAGAGATCAAGAATTTACATTGCTTTCAGAGGATTTAATCTCTTTTGTTGATTTCTCATTGTATTGCTTTCATTTTCCTATTTAGAGCATTGATAAATGGATTTCTTGAGGAACCTAGATTCTAACTTGCATTTCAAACTTATAATGTGTTTATCTCTTGTGTTTTGCAGGTTTTAGAGGGATCTTGGTTCACACATACATATTTTGATGTAGATCTTCATCAACTCTAACATTTTTACTTTCAACTATTCTTCCCAATCTTTTGTTGTAGCACACATATGCTTTACTCTAAGATGAATATCCAATAAATTTACCTTCATCAGCTCTTGAATCAAACTTTCCCAACACATATTCATCTCTTCTGATGTAGCATTTTCTTCCAAAGACCCTAAAATACTTGGCAGTTGTCGGTCTTCCATACCATAACTCATATGGGGTCTTAGTGTTATTCAACCTTAATAATCCTCTATTAAGAATATAGACTGCAGTATGAACTACTTCTCTCCAATGAACATCAAGCAGATTTGCTTCCATCAACATGGTCCTTTCCATTTCTTGAACAATCCTATTTTCCTTTCCACTACCCCATTCTGTTGAGGACTTCTAGTAGCAAATAGATGCCTCTTTATTCCATGTTTTTTCACAAAAACCATTGAAATCATTTGAAGTGAACTCACCTCCTCTATCAAACCTCAAACATTTTATTTTAGTATTCATTTCATTCTCAACCATTGATTTGAAAATATTGAATCTACTAAAAGAATCAAATTTATCTTTCAAGAATGTAACCCATGTCATCCTAGAGAAATCATCAATAAAAATCATGAAATACCTTTCTCCTTTTAGACTTTTTGTTCTAGTAGGCACACACAAATAAATATGTACCAACTCCAATGATCTAGAGGAAGAATACTCTTTAGACTTGAAACTTATCCTTGTCTTCTTTCCAAGCTGGCATTCCTTGCACATAGTACTTGCAAGGTTGATTATCTTAGGCATATCTCTTACCACATGAAATAGGTTGATCTTCCCAAGATTGTCAAAATTAATGTGTCCCCTTCTCCTATGCCAAAGCCAACATTCACTTGCTTGTACCAGAAGGAAACTTCTCCCATTGACATCCCTTAGAATGTATATGTCACCACTTGTTCTAGATCCTTCTACAACCAATTTTCTATACTTTCCTTTTCTAATTTCACATCTTTCATTGAGTATGAGATTGTATCTATTTTTGCATATCTAACTCACACTAAGAAGATTGTGCTTGAGACATTTAACATAAAGAACATATTTTATCTGGTGCTTTCCATCAATACTTATTGTACCTTTTCCATAGATCTATATTGAGGTATCATCTCCAAGCTTGAATATGCCTCCATTCCACTTCACAAGCTTGATAAACTTGCTTCTATCTCCTGTCATGTGGTTAGAAAAACCATTGTCAATCACCTAGGAGTTTGCCTCATCTTTTGCATGAAAATAAGTACATAAAACACTTGAATCTTTAGTTTTATCTTCAGTCTTCTTAGCGGCCAAAAATAAGACTTCATCCTCATTTAGACCACTAAAATCATCATCCTTTAAAGAGCATGAATCTTCCTTGGAGTAGAGGATCTTCTCAGACTTATTTCTTTTAGGCTCTTTGTTTCTCTTTTCAAAATATTTTAAGGGACATTTAGAAGTAAAATGACCAACTTCTCTACACTTAAAACATTTGAAAGGTAGCTTACCTTTGTACTTTTTGGTACCCCTCTTCAATTTCCTTACAAAATTTGCTTATTCTTCATCAGTGTCACTATCTGAATCAAAGGCTTCATACATTTCCTTCTTACAAGCTTTGAAAGTTTCTTCCTACTTTGGATCTTCTTTGTCAAACTCTCTCATTTCAAATGCAGTGATGGCACCATATAATTGATCCATTGAAAATTTATCTAAATCTCTAGCTTCCTCAATAGAAGATACTTTAGCACTATAAGTTTTAGGAAGAGATCTCAATACCGTTTTTACCACCACAGATTCTTTCAGATCTTCACCAAGTCCTTTGATTGCATTGACTACCTCATCTATCCAAAGAAAATAACCTGCAATATCTTCATCCTCTTACATTTTCAAGTTCTCAAACTTGCCTCTGTAGATCTGCAACTTGGCTTGTTTTACTTTGATGTCTCCTTTAGAGCTTAGCCCATACCTCCTTTGCTAACTTGCAATGCATTAATTTTACAATATCAAAGTTTTCTAGCCCACTCAAGAGAGCATTATTATCCTTTCCATTGTTCTCATAAGCCCTAATCTTTGTAAAATCAATTGAAGGAGTTGTGGGAATAATATAACCATCTTTGACTAATTTTCAAACACCAAATCCTAAAGAGGACAAATAGGATTTCATCCTAAATCGCCAGAAAGAAAAAATTGTTCCATAAAGTCTAGGTGCCTTGTGAGATCCTTCTTATTCCATCATAGATCTTCAAGTTGTTAGACTTCTTGTAAGGAACTAGTTTCTGATACCAATTATTGAACACACCAGAATACTAGGGGGGTGGATTAGTATTCTACTACATCTCAAACCTTTCAGAACAAATAAATACTTCAAAATCTATTGTATAAACAAGAACTTGAAAGATGAAAAAAATGCACAACACAACACCAGATATACGTGGAAAACCCTATAGGGGAAAAACCACAGTGAGAAAAGCTACTAGGAGCTATTGTCCTAATCTAGTCTCACAAGTAAATAACAATTACAACTTTTTTTTATGGTTGCAACCCAAGGAAGCTACTACTCCTTGTTTATGTAACTTTTTTTAAGGGGCTATAACCTAAGGAAGCTACTACTCCCTGATATGAGCACAACACTCAAGAAATATTATAGAATGAAAGTTCTTCCACTATCTGAAATTGAAAATTAAGCTCAATCATTTTGATGATTTCAATTTTCTCTGCCACTTCTCTTTTAATGATTACAATTACACATTGTCTCTTCTTCAAATCTCTTCTCTGCTACCTATTAGATCACTTCTTTCAACATTCAAAATTTTTTGGCTTTGGCTCACAACCTCCAACAAACAATTAAGCTCACTTCTTTACTTCCCTTTTGTCACCGAGATATGATCAAAATGAAGCCAAATAGGATCTACCACTTTTGCTCTTTCTCTTTCAATCGCTTACACAATTATCATAATGCATCACACTCTCATAATTACTACTCTGACCCAAATCAACTAGGTTTACAATGTATAAAAGATATTACATTAATTACATTCACATGTCAGCCTATAACAATAAGAGTATTACATTTGCAATTTAGCCAAGACCAAACACACAATATGAAATGTGTAGAGGGCAAGACCCAAAAGAGTACACACAACACTAGGAAGAGGAACACACGTTGCAGTTTCTAATACATGCTTAACTAGGTCCTAAACAATCTTCACACCTTTGGTCTTCAATAGAAAACATACGTACGCTTCACAAATTCAAATTAGGTAGACCATAAGAAAGAACACATGAAACTTGTAGCACGTCGGCCTTCACAACATTTGTGATACACATGAATGATAATACATTATTTGTGCTTCTTCCAGATGAGTCGGCATGACCCATACAACACCTTCAAAAACTCCATAGAATCCACATAATCTTGAACATATGGTGCACACCCTCAACATACCTTAATCAACTAGGAAAATGCATAACCTAACAGAACATCCATTTCAGACTACAACCTATTCCAAAGAAACCAAAAAACACCTTGCAGAGTGACAGGTTGTCGTGAGGTCCTATCGCTTTAGTTGAAAATGCATCAAATATATCGACCAGGTAGTGTTCGAAGGTTGTATGCAATAGGAAACATCTTGACTAACTCTCCTAGATTTTTTTAATGTTGAAACAGTTGTAAACAAAACTTAAACTAAAAGGCCATTAAACTAGAAAGTGTAAAGTTTTTTTTAAGCTAGAAAGCATGAAATTGTTAAGCTAGAAAGCATAAAATGATTAAACTAGAAAGCGTATAAATTATCTAGAAAGAAATGCTTGCAATAAAACTATAAATTTTAAATGACAACAACCATCAACTAACATCTAATTGTTAAAAGAAAACAAACTTAACAAACTTAACAACCTATAACCTCTAACCAGAGTGGGTGCTCCAAAATTTCAGATAAACAGAACTAAAATTGTAAACTTAAACTACAACTTGCGGGAATAAATAATAGAGCTCGATGCATACAAATAACATTTATTCACATTTATCATATACAAAATAAAAGTGAAAATTTTGAAAACAGGGATACTTATCTATCCTACGAAATTCCCTCGAGTGGTTAGCTCGCGGGTATGCCTACGATTAATTTAGATCACATGAAGTTATGTGTCTTCAAAATGATTCCATCCATGATAACTCCATTACACAGAACTAGTAACTTGAAATAAGACTAGCAAAGCTTATTTTATTCATATCACGAAAAGTGTAACATAGAGACAGTTCAAAAACGCATTATAACAACATAACGGTATCATTGTTTCATTGTTTCTAGCAATTACATATATACTTAACTGCTTAACAAAATCCTAAATTTAAGATGGTGGAAGATCACCATTGAAAAGGTGTTCTAATAGAATTTTAACTAACAAATGGATTGAGGTCCATAAAGCATTTAAAAGGCTTAGAGAGGAGCCTAAAAAATTTTAAACAGAAAGTAAACATAAAACATAAAAAAGACTTGTTCCATTATGCACTCTAGAATTTTTGGCGCCTAGACTTCTGTTGCTTTATCCTCAACTAGTTGAAGTCCTCTTTAAATTCCACTCAGCTATACATAATGACCTGTACAAAGACTGAATGCTACACCATTACATCAACGTTAGTCAACCAATTTCAATTGATTTAAGAAATAAAGATTATACATCTTTTTTACAAAAAGTAAGGAATTATTAATCCTATAAATAAATAATTGGCAAGGTAAAAGTGATTGAGAGAAATAAGGAAGGGTATTTGGCTTAATATATTCATGAGGTTATTTATACCTCATCAATCTCTCCCCCTCCTAGGCTTGAGCAAGTCCTCCTACTCTTTGTTGTGTCCTTTTCCCTTTGATTTCCCCTATTCCTGTTTAACTCCTTATACTTGGCATTGAGGTCATATGGATATTCTACCTCTCTATCCCAGTCATCAGGATTTCTAAGGAAACCCTCATTGAATCTAACCCTTACTTTCCATTAATGTGAATTCTCAGTGTTCTAATCTATAGTAACATGTACCGGAGGAGGTGGTTGAAGATGTAATGGAGGCCTATACCTCATTCATATCCTTTTAGTCTTAAGCTACTGCAGAATATCTTCCAATGCCTCTGTTCTTTTGTAAGACCACTTAATATTGGTAGGTAAAATCACCTCCCTCCTTTTAAGGTACATAGGAAGAGGAGTGTACCTCTCTTCACAAGCACTCCGTGCTTTTTCTATCAATTCTAGCCCGTGGACTTTGAAATGCTCAAAATAGATCCAAAGATTATCATTATACTTCTCTCAATTTCATTGATCTTAATGCTACATAATTGAGCTTTAAAAGAAAAAGGTTTCTTATTAGGGTATCTCATCTAAAGTCTAACATTCTTTTTTCCCTGTAAATACTCTTTTTTTTATTTCTTTCCATTGAATTTTATTTTGCATGGTGGACATAAATTCCCTGAGCTGAACTTTACCAACAAAGAGATTAACAAATAAATTGGTATGTCTTTCCAAAAACAAATTATGCATAAAGAATTCACACAATAAATTCGGCTAAGTAGGTGTTGATTCTTTAAATGCTTTTAAAAACTCCTCATCATCCATATCATGTGGTAGATTGCAGGAAAATCTCAATAATTCCATCTTAATAATTGCTCCTTTAAAAACATGGAATACAATTTGGATGGTTTTCTACAGGCTAATAATAATTCGCCAATTTGGCATGCATCTGTCTTTGCTTGATAAAGACTGTCATATGACTCTTCTAATAAAATTATCTCCTTTTTTAGTCTAGCATTCTCTATCTCTTCCTGTCTCATAAAATAACACCTTTCCACCCATGTAACCAACAATGGAGGTATATGAACCTGAAACCATTCCATTGTAAAATTCTAGACCAATTTTTTCAATTTTTGATTAAAATAAGCAATGCAACACGCATCTGTTAGGGTTAACTCTTAAACCAAAATGATGCAAAATACAACTCTAACCAAGGATGTACACCAAGATCCCAAGTTGGGAAAGGGTGAGTATATGGTTAGAGGATCTCAATGCACTGTTGAACTGAGTAACTCTAACCAAGAATGTGCCGAGAGATGGTGAGCATATGGTCAGAGGATCCCTACAAGCTACCAACTGAAGTAACTCTAACCAAGAATGCGCTGAGAGGTGGTGAGCATATAGTCAAAGGATCCATGTAATGCAATGATGGCTCAGCCGATCAACAAAATGATATTACAATGCAAGTTCAGAATGTAAATAGGTGGCAAGCCAACCTCTTCCACTTAATCAACAGGCATTACAATGAGTAAAAGTAGAAGATGGATGAGAATGCTGACAGTACTACTATTCAACTTACAATGAATTAGATTTCTTGTCAAGAACATAAGATTAGAAGCTCTCCAATGCTGCAATAATAAAATAAGATCTCTCCAAAGCTTAATAAGAATTTCTAGTAAAAAACCCTTCACCAAAATGCAATTACCTAAATTTGATATGACAGAACATGGACTAAAAATGCATAACCAGCAACACAAAACCTTACTAAAATGCTCATAAAAAACTCCTAACTCAACCAATGAACCTGAAACTGAATGCAAAGAACTCCAATAAGGATGGCAACCAAGTTTCTAACATGAAACTTCAACTTCTAGCTGTATATTTTTTTTGGCAAAACTCCCAAGACTGCCCCAGAAGGTATCGCTGCAAGAGGGGTGATTTTTAGCTAGAAAAAACCAGACTTCATTAAAAATTCTCAAACTTCACAGAAAGGGGTGCCCTTAGCTAGAAAATGCATGGGTAAACTACCTAGAACCAAAATAAATTATCCCAAAGACTTATGATTAAAAACTTTAATCTGCAATCTAGAACCAGCGACTCCATATTTTGATTAAATTGCAAGAAATTGAACTAAAATTGCAAAAACAACTACTAAAATGCAAAACTCACTACAAAGCTCACTCATCTACAACTAACTCTCAACTGATTGCTATCTTCCAAGCAAGAAGTCGAGCCAAGGCTAGGAGGCATGCATTCCTCGAAGCAATCCTGATACCATTTCGGCAGCATAACAATACTAAAGACATAAGATGATAAAATGAAGAGAAGAGGTCTCCTTATATAGACCGAGCAAGGAACCTCCAGAAGCTTCTAGAAGTGGCGCCCTAATTTTCAAATTTGAAATAACCTTGTTTTCCCTCCAGAAATGGCGTCCCATTCTTCAAAGCAACATTTGACTTTTTAAATAATTTTAAAATCCATCTTTCCTCTCAAGTTGGCGTCCCATATCCCAAGCATGATTTTTTACCTTAGAAAATATAAAATTACCTCCTGATGAGGTGTCCACCCTTGAAATCCCCTTTTTAAAACAACTTGAAGTGATACCACTAGGCCAAGGGGTCAATATTAAAATATAACATTAAAATATAACATTATTTAAATCAACATAACCTATCTCTCCAAAATTCATCCCTAGGCCAAAAATGATCAAACCAACTGAACTGGCTGAAGAAGGAAGCCAACTGCACTGAAAACCATAGGACCACTGCCAAAAATGGAATTTACTAAAAATAGTAAATTCATGAAGGTTCTTGGATCACACAGCAAGTCATACCACTGTGAAGCTCTCTGAAAACCCAGAAAGAATCCACAATTAAAACTCCAAACTTTGAGCAACAACAACCACCAAAATAGGAAACCCTAATTTTACCCTCTGAGTAGCCTATAGGTCTCCGGAATAGGCCAACGGTCAACTGAATTGATCATGCTCGAGAAGGGGGCACTACATCCATTTTGGTTGGTTTAGTTTGTATTTATTTTGACTCCATTGTTGGTTTAACATTAATCTCCTGCATATCTTGCTCCAACTCAACAATTTAGCTTGACGCATTAAGCTCATATTTTTGTTTGTCCTTTTCTTTTTCAAAAGTTGTAAGTAATTGCATAAAATTATCAGTTAAAATTTTGATTTGTTTGTCTTTTTCAAACAAATTTGTCACATACCTTTTACCTTCCTCATTCCATTGTTGCACCTGAAATTGCAATTCTTTAATAATTTTATCTTTTTGTTCTATTTGATTCTTAAAATTTGTAATTTCCTGATCTCTTTTCTTCAAAATTGCAGTGTGTACATCTATTTCTTCATGTTGCTCATTGATTTGTTCTTCATTTTTTTGCAACTGATATTTCAAATGAACAATTTATGCTTTTAACTCCTCTAACTGTGTTTCTTTATGATCAACCTTTGTATTGATAGCAAAAGGAAAACTAGGAATTTCTACATCATCATTGGTCACATTTTCTTCATTAGGCACCTCAAATGAACCTTGCTCAATAACATTGGTAACTAGGGGAGACAATTGTTCCACAAAGTTATCCTCAACACCCAAATAATGTGGTGTTTGCTCCCCTTCTTCTTCTTGTCCTGATTGAAGTGGCATATCCTCCCTCTTAGCCTCAGGGGATTGACTAGATTGTTTTTTACTTTCTTTTGTTGCTCCCTTTCAAGGTTAAACCTCAATTTCTAGTGATTAGGCTTCAATATTATGCCTTTTCTCTTTAGGGGCATTCAATTGATCACAATCTACCATATCACTAATTTCAACAGATAACCTCTTACTTCTCCTTAAAGGAGGAGGTGTTTGCAATGTTATTCTAGATCTATTTTTCTTCTTGCGAGGAGTTTCCTCATCTCCTAAATATATTATTTCTACATTTTCTTGATGGCCTGGGGCTTTTTGAAATGTTGGGTGAAATTTTTGGTGCTTCGCCATCAAGAGTTGGCTTGGTATGTTGGGGTTCAAAAACATTTCGAGGCTAAGGGGAAGGCTCTTCCAAATTCTGAGGTGTGGGCCGTCCATATGACTCACCTTCTTCAAAGTGTCTTATGGGCTCTGGGTTTTCAAATTTTTGAAAAACAATTTGCTAATTTCTTTCCATTTTCTTTCAGAAATGATGTTTAAAAATTAAGTGGATGAGGCCATGATGTTTAAGTGTCCCTAAACCAATTTTGAACCTTTCTATCATGTTAATAATAGAACCACAAAGAAATGCAGGTAGATTAACCCTAAGTGCAAGGTTTCCAGCACCATGGTGCAAATGGGTGAGTAGGCGTTGAAAAGGTGAACCTATAATTACTGCACATTATCCTTCACAAGTGAAATATTTGATAATCCAAGCCACTGCTATTCTCCATGGCTCCAAAATGGACATTCTCTGAAATCCTTTATTTTTCCCTCTAGTATTTACAATCAATAAAGGATGAGGTTCCCCTTCCCTACTAAAGAGCTCTACCATTTTCTGATAAGAAATATTGGTGGTTTCTAAAAAATTAATACCCTCACTTTTAAGACCAAATAGATGAGAAATTATCTTAGGACTTACCTTGAACCGCTTGCCATGTACTATAGATTGACCATCTGAGAAATTTTCTGCAAATTCTTTCACTAACTGCTCATTGTTTCCTTCAAATTTCTTTATGAACTCTATCCACCCAAATCTTTGGAATAGTTCTAAAATATTGCTTAATGCCAATAATTTTTCTGTCGAAGCTGGTTCAGATTATGTTTAGCTCCTCCCATACTGTGTTTTTCTTCCGGGTTTGCTCATTTTTTGCTAAAATGCCATGGTGCTCAAAAACTGTTTAAACAAAACTGAATTGCAGAGTAAAGAAATGTAAATGTTTCAATCACTTTTACTTGATACAGCCAATGGGGCATGAATTCATTGTTTCTTTTGGGATTCACTATACTTTCATTATTACTTTGCATGGGAAAAAGTGCAAAAATTGTCATACCTCAAGCAAGCGTACAATCCATACATTTTACTAAGCTTGGAAAGGGTGGTGGTTTGTTCCAATTTATTTATCTTTATTCAAAATAATTGCCTACTTAAAGTAAAAATTTTATGTACCTTTCATCCCATCATCAATTTGAAAATCACTTACCTTTGTTGACGTAATAGTATAATTAGATGGGATGGCAGTGGTGGTA
Source organism: Sequoia sempervirens (assembly GCA_007258455.2). NCBI lineage: Eukaryota > Viridiplantae > Streptophyta > Pinopsida > Cupressales > Cupressaceae > Sequoia > Sequoia sempervirens. The sequence continues at coordinate 159,101,571 of VDFB02047230.1, forward strand.
ATGAATTTATGGTGAATGAGGATGGGACAGCTAATTAATGTTGGAATTATTATGAGGAAAAAATAACCATAATCATTTTGATTTATTATGATAGGATATGGTAATGTAGGGTGTGGATTTCAAAGGTAATGGAAAAATTTAATAATAGACATGTGTATGACATTGGAAATATCAAAGCATTTGGAAAGGAAAAGAATTTACAAAAATCTGGAGCATTGTTGGAAGATGCAGTTGGGGTAAAGAACGAAAAAAGTTCTAGAGCATTCTAAGAGACACACCAGAATGAAAAAGTGAAGTGGAAAAATTTTGGAGCATTGCTAGAAGATGCAACTAGAGTGAAAAAGAAATTTTTGGAGCATCGTCGTCAGAATGCAGCAACGAAGTTTATGGAGCATCGTCGAAAGATTCAGCCAAAGCAACAACAAAAAATTTAGAGCGTCGTTGAAAAATGCAGCTAGAGCAACAAAAAAAAATTTGGAGCATCGTCGAAAGATGCAGCTAGAGCAGCAACAAGATTTCCAAAGCATTGCCAAAAGATGTCGTTGGAAGAAGAAAGTGGAATTTCTGAAGCATCATTGAAAGATGCAGCCAAAATGCAAAAGAAAATTTTTGGAGCATCGTTGAAAGATGTTGCCAAAATAAGGAAGCATAATGAAGGGCGTTGGACTTAGATTTTTTGGAGCATCATTAAAAGATGCGCCAGACTATAGGAACAAACAGGGAACGACACTAGTCAGGCATGCAAGTTCTAGAGCACTACAACAATTGAACTAATAAGTTCCGGAGCATCGCAGCAAGATGTGCAAGAATCTGTGTTTGACTAATCATGATGTCCTGCAAAACATAAATGAATTTAGCCAAGTCCAAAGGATGAAAATTTTAAAAGAAATTCCCTGAAGTAATTACAAATACATACACATGCATCATTTTTATTTTTATTTAATTTTTTTAATTTTTTTTAGTTCAAGTGACTATTAATTCGAGCATTCCATTGGCTCTGTCATAGCAAAGTCAATGCATTGTACTTCTCCTTGCATTTCTACCATCCTTGTAGATTCCTCCCTTTTAACTGGTTTATGGTAGATGTGTAATCGATTTCTGTTGACTAATAGAGTTCGAGTGTCACCATCAATGGGCTTGAGCTACACTCCATTTGAAAATACCTCAAAAATTTCATATGGACCCAACCAATGAGACCTCAGTTTCCCCTGATGATCTTTGTATTGGGAATCGAATAACAATGCCCAATCCCCATTATGGAACTCTCTTTATTTAATGTGTTTATCATTCCAAGTGTTTCGTTGCTATTAAATTAACTCAATTTGGTCGACAACATCTAAACAGACTTCATCTAACTCATTAAGTTGTAAGACTCTTTCAACCTAGGCTCATTTGATATCTAAGCCTAACTCCATTGTTGTTCTCAGGGTTTGGAGATCAAATTCAATGGGTAGAAGTGGTTTCTTCCTAAAAACTAACTCGTATGGACTAAAATTGATGGTTGATTTCCAAGTTGTGTTATAAGCCTAAACGGCTTTAGGTAGTTTCTTAGCCCAGTCTTTCCTTCCTGATAAAACTATTTTTGTTAGATGTTCTTTAGCTCCTTGTTAGTGACTTCAACTTGACCATTTGCTTGAGGGTGATAGGGTGATGACTTCTTATGGCTTACCTAGAAATTATCAATGAAGGCTAATAGAACTTTGGACATAAATTGGGGTCCCTGATCTATGACCATTGTTCTAGGGGCTCCAAATTAGAGAAAAATCTTGTTATACAGGAATTCAGCTATTTGTTCTTCCCTAGCAACTTTTAGAGCTTGAACTTCTACCCACTTGATCAGATATTTAGTACAAACCAAAATACACTCTTTCCCTTCTGAAGGGGGATCTATAGGACTGATAAAATTCAATCCCCATTTTTCAAATGGTTCAAGGACTACTTGAGGTTGCAAGGGAATTTCATTGGATGCAGTGGGTCCCCCTACTCTCTGGAATTCATCACAATGGCAAACATATTTCTTTACATCTTTATGGATGGAGGGCTAGTAATATCCTGCACCCAAAATCTTATGGGACATCCTCTTGGCAGAATAATGGCCTCCAGAGGGGTCATCATGGGAAGCTTTAAGGATGCTATATGTTTCATCTTCCCTAACACAATGTCGTAAAACCATATTAGGACCGCATCAAAATAGTATTCCATTAATCCATTTGAACAGAGCACTTTCTCAAATGAGGCGTTTCTTCTGTTTTGATGTAAAATCTAGTGGAAAATCTGAAGTGGTCAAGTAGTTGGCAATTTCAACAAACCAAGGGGTTTTAATGGAGATGGAAAAAAATCATCTAGGAATTCATCCTACATAGGAGTGTAATCTCCATCATCTTGTTTGATTCGGGATAAGAAATCTACAACTACATTGAACTTCCCTGGTTTGTCAACAATGGTCATGTTGAATTCTTGTAGAAGCAATAACCATCTGATTATCCTCCTGTTTACTACAGGATTGTTCAATAGGTACTTGATGGTTGAATGGTCTATAAACACAGTGACTTTGTGTACCCTATGATGTAATGTCAAAATTTCTTGATTACATGCACTATAGCTAGAAATTCCTTCTTTGTGGTGGTGTAATTCCATTCAGTGGGGTTCAAATTCTTACTGATGAAATAGATAGCATACTTCCCCCCATTCTCATCTTCCTGACCTAATACCGCTCCAATACATCATTAGAAGCATCTGCTAAATATGGAACATAAGGTTCCAATTAGGTCCACGTAGGAAAAGAGCAGAGATGAGTTTCTCCTTAATGATTTCAAATGATGTTTGACACTCTAGTGTCCAGATAAAATCTACGTTCTTTTGGAGAATGGGAAACATAGGAGCTACAATCTTGCTGAAATTTTCTATGAATCTCTGATAGTATCCAACATTCCCTAAGAAACTTCTAACATCATTTTTGGTTTTGGGGGTCACAAGTTGTTGTATCACCTCGATTTTCTTAGGATCAACCTTTATCCCTTTAGCTGAAATGTGGTGTCCCAACACTATCCCTTGTTCTATCATTATTAGGCATGTTTTATGACTCAAGGATAGCCGATGGTCCTCACATCACTTCAACACTCTATCCAAATTTTGAAGGGCTTCCTCAAAAGTTGACCCATATACAGTGAATTCATCCATGTAGACTTCCACATAGTCATTTACTAGTTCAACAAATATGGCCAGGATAGCTATCTGAAATGTTATAGGAGCATTACATAGCCCAAAATGAAGAAATCAATATGCAAATGTTCCCCATGGGAAAGTAAAAGTTATTTTGTCTTGGTCTTCTACTACTACTTGTATTTGGTTGTATCCACTGAATTCGTCCAAGAATGAGAAATACTTCCTTTTAGCCAAATTATCCAAGACTTGGTCTACAAACGATAGAGGGAAGTAATCTCTATGGGTAGCTTTATTGAGCTCCCTATAGTCAATGTACACTTTCCACTTCCCATTTTTCTTTGGAACAACTACCAGAGGTGAAACCCATTTGCTGTCAGATATGGGATAGATGAATCCTACTTGTAGGAGTTTCTCAATTTTAGTTTTAACAATGTCTTTCAAAGCAAGATTGAGTCTTTGTTGTGGTTGATGAACAGGTCTAACATCCTCCGTATAGATGTGATGGGTACAAAAACTAGGGTGCATACATCTCATTTTTTGTATAATCCCAAGAAAAATCTTTAGATCTATTCACCAAAGCATCAAACAATTTGTGCTCTTCTAATTTTTTCAACCAACTATTGATATTCAAAGTTTTTCCCAGTAGAACATGATTGTTTTAACCCCTAGATGGTTGGAGGTGATAGTATAAACTTCTCTGGTCAAAGTGTTGAGAGGAAAGCTATGTGGTATGGTTCGATGAAGTCTAGCAATATCTTCGAAGAAGTGATCCATTTTTGGAATGATATTAGCCAAAGGACAAGGTAATCCCATGAAGTTGGTGTAATCAAATGCAGTGTGAACAACATTGATTGGATGCCCTAGAATCTCTTCTACATCTACCATTTCCTCATCACTTGAGTCCATGATAATATTTTCCAAATTGTGTTCCAATTCATCTTCTAACTCTTCACCATGTTTTTTAATGATCGCCATAGCAAGTGAGGCTAGATTCTCTTGTTCATTGGGACCATCTAGTTCATCAACCTAAACATTGTTATGTTCAGCTAGTTTGGTAGGAAGATACAAAAATAAATTCTTGCTACTAGGACCATGTGAAATGGTCATTCCTCCCTCTCTACAGTCTTGGCTACAACTGTAGCTAGCCATGGTCTTCCTAGGATTATAGGATAACTATCCTTTGGTGTGAGGGACTGGATTATTTGAAATTCTATTGGATACTCCCAACCATCAACCTTAACAAGAAAATTTTCTATGACACCTTTAGGAATAGTTACGGATTGATTCACCATCTGCAACACTGTAGTTGTGGGATGCAAATCAGTGAGTCCCAATTTTTCCATAACATTGACCATCATTACGTTAATGGATTCTCCTAAGTCCATAAGTGCATTTGGTATTGCTACCTCATTGATTGTCACCATTATTAGTGGACTACCTGGGTCATCATATTTTGAAGTTGTGGTTTTTCCAACCAAAAAGTTAGCTAGATAACCATTTATGTGAATAGTATTGATCTATTTTGGTTTCCTTCCTGGTTTTTTGATGCACAATTGTTTGATCAGTTGGTTTAGTTCAAGAATCTCTTTAATTTCTTGTAACAAGGGAACCTCGATTTGAAGTTGTTTAATCTCTTGTATCAGCACGGTTTCAGTGGATAAGGTCATTTCTGGAGGCTTTTTCAAGGTAGTAGGTTTAAGATGCTCTAAAAAAGGCGCTTGAGTTGGAATTTGAGTTTTCTCTTTCAAGATGGAGTCCTTTAAAAGATCAGTTGGATGTTGACCATCCTCCCCCTAAGGTAACTTAAAGGTTCCAACTAAGGATTGCAAAAGGGTCTTCTCTTGATTACTCACTGGGTCTTTCTCTATAGGCGTGGAAGGTTTCTTAGTTGTTTTAGTAAATTCTTTAATTAGCTCATCCGAGATCTCAATTATGGTAGGCTGCTAAAGTGTTTTTCCTGACCTTAAGTTTAGTTTTCCACAATGGATATCATTAAGTCCAGTCACATTTTCCTATCTCATAGAATACATTAGGGTATTTTGACAATTGTTGTTTGGATTAGGGATAGGTTGTGCTAGGAGTTGTGGTTGGTTGACCTCCTCATTTTGTTGAGGATTCTGAGAGGCTAGTAAAATATTTTGTTGTTTATTAGGCATCCTTCTTGGCCCAATATAAAACTGATTTTGAGGTTGATTCCACTGAGGAGCAGGATTTTGAGGACACCATTATTGTTGAGTCTAGTTTGACCATTGGGGGTTTCCCCAGGATTTATTTTCCCATTCAGGTTGTACCCAAGGGTAAGCTCCCCAATTAGGTGGTACTTGAGGCCAAGGTTCCTCCCATTGATTATTATTGCAATTGTTTGGGGCTTTCCATGCAGGATTTGAGTTATGACTATAAGAGAAATTCCCTCCAGGTCTTTGATTCACAAGATTGATCTTCTCTTCAACCTAAGCTATCCTTTTCTTGGAATTCTTAACTGCATTAAGGATCTCACATTGATCAGTAGCATGAATCTTCTCACAAACTTGGAAAATATCAACTTTGTCCAAGGGGCATTCTCTTAACAGATGTTTGTTTCGACACCTAGGACAACAAATGGATAAGGTTTTAGGATTATGTGTTTTTGGTTGTATTCCATCCAACGTGGCATTTAGTTGAACAAGAATGTCAGTCTTGAGATTTTCTATCTCCTCACGTAGTTTTACTATTTCATTGGAACCTCTAAAAAGAGTAGACTTACAAATACCTCCTCGAGTATGAGAGAAATTCTGACATAATTCAGTGATATCATCAAGTCCAAGTTGGGACACATCTCCTTTTCCCATTAAATCAAGGCTTCTCCTAGCATCTTCATCAAGTCCCTCGAGAAATATGGTTTTCATAATTTCTAGATTGATGGCTTCTCCACCACATCATTTAGATAAGAAGATAAACATATCCAGGTAATCTTGTAGGATTTTTTCTTCATTTTGTCTTAGTTTGAACAACTTCTTCCTATCACTGAATCTACAATAAATCTGGTATTTTTGCAAAAAGGTAGACTCCATATCATCCTAAGAGGTTATTGACCTTGAAGCTAATCCCATGAACCAACGCATTGCAGTTTCCTTAAAGGTGGAGGGAAAAAGTTTCAGTTTCTGGTTATCATTCTTCTAGTCATATGTTTGACACAAAACTTTAAACTCAAATAGGAATTGGTCAGGATCTTTAGAGGATAAACCTCTAAAAGTTGGCAAAGAGGTTGGTGAAATTTTATTCATAGGTGTGTCATCATCTTGATCGATGGCAATAGGATAAGTAAATGTTCGCGCTCCCCCTGCTGGGTTAGCGCCATTTCTTCGGTCACCCATGATGTTGAAAGGAATGTGTTTCTCTTCAAAAGTGTGTTCCTCTTCAAATGTTTATTCTAATTGTTGAGGTTCTGGGGTAAGAAAAGGGATACTTTCCTCTACAAATGTTTGTTTAGATGGGTGAATTTCAGGGGTATACTAGAAGGTCTCAGGTTGATCCTGCTTGATCAATTCCTTGATAAGTTCTTCAGTTGAGACTTCCTCCTTCCTGCTTGTGGTTGGAATGTCTTTTGGGGGGGTTTGGTATGTATCTTCTATGGGGGCCTCATTTCCTGACCATGCAGAAAAAGAAGCCTAGCGACTATATTTTTTCCTAAAAGAGGTATTCAATCAATTTCCTACTAACACTGGAAAAGGAAGGTCCCCAACAACGGTGCCAAAAAGTGACAAGTTGTCATGAGGTCCTATTGCTTTAGTTGAAAATGCATCAAATATATTGACTAGGTAGTGTTCAAAGGTTGTATGCAATAGGAAACATCTTGACTAACTCTCCTAGATTTTTTGAATGTTGAAACAGTTGTAAAGAAAACTTAAACTAAAATGTCATTAAACTAGAAAGCATAAAGTTAATTTTAAGCTAGAAAGCATGAAATTGTTAAGCTAGAAAGCATAAAATGATTAAACTAGAAAGCGTATAGATTATCTAGAAAGAAATTCTTGCAATAAAACTATAAATTTTAAATGACAACAACCATCAACTAACATCTAATTGTTAACAAAAAACAAACTCAACAACCTATAACATGATAACCAGAGTGGGTGTTCCGAAATTTCAAATAAACAGAACTAAAGAGTGTAAACTTAAACTACAACTTGCATGAATAACTAATAGAGCTCGATAGATACAACTAACATTTATTCACATTTATCATTTACAAAATAAAAGTGACAAAATTGAAAACAAAGATACTTATCTATCCTACGAAATTCCCTCAAGTGGCCAACTCTCGAGTATGCCTATGATTAATTCAGATTGCATGAACTTTTGTATCTTCAAAATGATTCCATCCATGATAACTCCATTACGCGGAACTAGTAACTCAGAATAAGACTGGAAAATATTATTTTATTCATATCAGGAAAAGTGTAACATAGAGACATAGTTCAAAAATGCATTATAACAACATAACGATATCATTGTTTCATTGTTTCTGGTGGTTACATATATCTAAACTGCTTAACAAAATCCTAGATTTTAGATGGTGGAAGATCACCATTGAAAAAGTATTCTAACAAAATTTTAACTAACAAATAGACTAAGGTCCATAAAGCATTTAAAATTTTTGGAGAGGAGCCATAAAGTTTTTAAATAGAAATTAAACATAAAACATTAAAAGACTTGTTCCATTATGCACTCCAGAATTTTTGACGCCTAGACTTCTGGTACTTTATCCTCAACTAGTTGAATTCCTCTTTAAAGTCCACTCAGTTATGCATAATGACTTGTACAAAGAATAAATTCTATACCATTACATCAACATTAGTCATCCAATTTCAATTGATTTAGGAAATAAAGATTATATATCTTTTTTACAAAAAGTAAGCAATTATTAATCCTAAAAATAAACAATTGGCAAGGTAAAAGTGATTGGTAGAAATAAGGAAGGGTATTTCTCTTATCATATTCATGAGGTTATTTATACCTCATCACAAAGAAACAACAAACATCACATGATATTCAAGAACATTATCATTCATCTATTTCACAACTTCATGCAACAAGTTGGCACAAGCCAACAACCAATGAAATTAGTCACCAGATAACATAGTCCTATGCTCTATCATCTTCAAGTTTCTCTACAAAAGGACTAATGACATGAAACTTTGGATATACCACCTTCACGACATACTGAACTTAAATTTTGAACTACACAACCAAGTCTATAAATGTGGAGGAATGCAGAACCAACCTTTGCACCACTAAGAACAACACAAAAATAACACAATCCTCAAACTATCACTTTCAAAAAAACCTTTTTGATGACCCAAAAGACTTGAAACTTGGATCACACATGCCCTAACATAACATGAAGTCATCTTCAAAACTATAGGAGAAAAACACCATCAATGAAGAAATGCAGAGAATTTTTTAGAGACTTTGGCAACCAAACTACAACATATTGTAAGAACTTTTGACATCAATGACAACTAAACTACAACACAAACAACAGTCCTCAACCTGTTAAGGAAATTGTGGATATTATTGCTATGCAAGTAGGCTGAGAACAACACAAGAACATGAATGGTCGATGGATGAAGTTGCACACACATTGCAGTGCACAATCAAATTTCAAGTAACAAGGTGTAGAATATACAAGACACAATAGAGCTACTCATTCAATTGCAAATCAATAACCTAATGACATGGTGGGTAGCTTTCCTAAGGAACTTAGTGACAATCTAAGTCGTCCCTTAGCCCCCAACCAACCATCTTGGTTGGCAGAAAGAGCTATGAATCTAAGTATTGACTTACATTACAAAGAAGAGTAGGGAACTTTTTCATTCCCATCTCCACCTACCACATTTCCCATACCTGAAATGGTACATTACTATGCAAATTTCAGCAAGGAAACTCAAGGTATTGGTCATGAGGAAGAGGAGGAAAACATTGAATCCCAATTTGTTTCAATAATCAGTAAATTCCTGAAGGAAAGAGAGCAATTCAAATAGTTAGAAAAGTAGGAAAGAGAGTAGAAGAGGGAGCAAGAGAGGGTTAAAAAGGAACAAGATAGAAATTAAAGAGAGATCGAGGTAGCCCATAGGGAATTGCAAGGAAAAATATGGTTAAGTAGTCCTATGAATTCATTTCCAAAGAATCATGCTTTGTTTTGAGAATTATTGAACATATTCATCCCTTAGTTTGTTGTTGGTAATATTTGTTCGAGTCTCAACCCATCACATGTAAGTTGCAGTCAATTTTCTTTTGGAATTAATTGTTTAACACTCACCTCATCATATGTAAGTTGTAGTCAATTTACAAATACAAATCCAAATCATGTAATGTCAACTCAAAATGTAGTGGCATGAGATGAGAGCACATCTCTGGATGCTTTTCTTGGCATGCTTCATCGAGGTTGGGAGGGACCAAAACTACAACTCCATCAATTATTGGCTAGTTTTCTTGTGTACGTTCAAGACTGCAAGATAATGTTTTAGGTTGGGAAGGACGAAACGTACAACTCAATACTTTGTTGGCTAATTTTGTTAGGGACTGCAATATCTTGTTATAAATATAAGTTTACATTTTATTTCTACTATTTTGCAAAAAGTAAATTCAATTATTGATTGTTTACTTTTTTTGTTAGGGATTGCAATATCTTGTTATAAACAAAAAAAATCCCACCACGTCATCAATCCATTGTGGATTGGACAATATATTTTTCCATTTTGGCCAATCTACCACATGTCACACTCCAATTGGTCCATGTTATTCCTGGCAGGCCCATTTTGGGGTCTAACCGATCACTGATCAATTCCACCTCTGGAGGTTATGTGAAGGGGAGATGATAGTGGGTCAGAAGGAAATGTGATAGCCGAACACCTCGCCACCCTGAACGTCCAGTTCAAATCATAAATCGTGTGTTTCCCCTTTTTTTAGCTTCGTTCAATAACATGCCTTACATGTCCTTTCCCATTTACTTTGTTTGATTAGCACATTATTTGAAGGAAAAATTTCATTCAATGTTCCAAATTCTCACATATTCCACTCATTGTCATTCCTTTCCTTTGCATTTATTTTGGAGTCTTCATTTTGTTAGGCACCGATACATGTTTGACTTTGTACTTTGTAATTGAGTAAAATACATTGGGTAGGCTTCATTTCTAAAAAAAATCATTTTTAGTGTTAAGACATGTTGCATATATAGTCACTTCAATTTGAAATGTATAATGAAATATAGTTTAACACCAAAACGCTTCTTCAAAAAACAGGTCTCTTCAACACTACAACCTCAAATGATACTAATTTTTTTTGTTCTATGTTATGTAAATTTTGTTGCTAATGTTATGCACATTCCTATATGATGTATATGTTGTTAAATGGATATGTTTATTGGTTTCCTCGAATGTTGATTTGGGCCTACTTAGCTCTATGATGTACATGTTGGTAGTTTAGTGCAATTGCTTACACAATGTGTGTACTTAATTACAATGAAACTTTGTTTATGTTGATTGCTTGTTTGGACTAAAATCTACAATTATACTTACATTGTTAAATGGATATCACACATAAATGTTTGATTCGAAAGCATGAGACCTTCAAGTTTTTTGGTAGAAACTAAGCATGTGCTAAGACGAGTATATGGGAAGGGACATATAGTGCATGTGGATAACAAAGATTTTAAGACTACAAATATGCAAATACAATACACTGCCAACAACAATCACATTGCAAAATACAACTTCATTTCTACAAGTATATAACTGGAAACCCAAGGTCATGCACTTATAACACACTAGCCATAACAATTACATTGTATACAATAGATTTGTATTGACAACCACAAATAATACCACTTAAATCCCCATATAGGCATGTACAAAACACTAACAACATCATTTACATGATATAGAATGCATTAACAACAACATCCACTTATGCATTTTCTTTCATCCCTTTTATTCAATTTGTTATTCATTTCAATTACACATGTAGATATGTCATAATGGATTTGGGGGTTTTTTTTATTATGATATAATGGATTTGGTGATGGGACACTCTTGGTTCTTAGATGTTCATGTGGCATCAGTTCCTTCAAAATATTGATGTTGATGTAATGTAGTGGGTGAAAGGGAGTGTGGATTATACTATTTTTATATTTTGGATGCATGTTTTCATGCTATGGGTCATACAAGAGTAACTTCGATTGTATGTCGGTGGAAACAATTCATCAAGTGAGAAAAATTTATTTAAGATCGTGACTAAAATCCATTATATCATAATAAAACAAACCCCAAAACCCAAAGGAGAAAATAAATATAAGGCATCATAGTTTGGGGACTAGGAGTACCTCTTAACAAGAACCTCAACTATACAAACCAAGTTGTATATTTTATCTCAAAACAATTATGGGGCTTATCAGTGTTTGTGTGTGTGTGTTTATAAAATTATTTATATTAATCATGTCATACCTAACCTATATGTGTTTATGTATGAAATGTTCATATATATTATGTCATGGTGCAATGTTTATATGTTAGTGGAAAATATTTTATTAAAGTTTACCAAAAATCTGATATTTAAAATTTCATGTGTATGTGAATTATGAATATAGGTGTTGGTAATTCCTTTACTCATAAACTCCAATATGTATATGCCTTATGATGTAATATTTTTGGTAAGGTTTGTAATGGACATTGAAAGCACTTTCTCTTAAATAGTCACATGAAATACCTACTATTACATGTTTGATTTCATAAATAAGATAAAAAATAAAATTAAATGTATACCAAGATCAAATAAAAGAAAATTTATAAACATTAATTTGTATTTATTGATTGATTTGCTTCTAAGGCAACCCAAATATCTAACTACTTTGGTATTACTATACATTTGTTGCCAAAAAAACCTTGAAGTCTAACATGTGGTGGGAGTGTTAGAATGTTGGTAGTATCAATAACTCTTAAATGTTGGCATTAGTTGTCACTAATGTCAACATTTGGGAAGATTGTTGCTAATCTATTTGACATTAGTTGTCATTAATGTCAACACTCAGTTTGGGTTGTCATTGATGCTTGTAGTTTGGGCAGTCATTGGTCCTTATAGTTGTATGTTGTTGATACTATATGATGATATGTTCATGGTTAGATGTCATGTCGTTGATGTTGTTGTTCATGGTTGGATGTCATGCCTTGTTTGATGACAAGTAGAGATGTATTGAGTATGGTTGTTTTCAAAAGAGATGATATCATGATGATATAATAAGATGGGGACTAGAAGCAATGCTGAAGTTGGAGAGATGTTGATGGTCTCTAGTATGTTGTATGCTCTTTCCTATTGTTCTTGAGGTCGTATGTGTTGCTACAAGGATGTTTTGGTCTTCGCATGTTGTTGAAAGTTTTTGCTTCAAGAATTTGCTTTGAAAATTGTTTGGGAGAATGCTTTGCATTCCTTCACCTTTGAAGATATGGTCTTGTGATTTTGGATTTGTGTCTTTTTTTTGTGGATGTTGCACTCCTATCTTTTAAGGTCACCAGTATTTCCAAGGAATTTTTTTGGTAATTGCAAAAGGTTGGTAGTTTTGTTGGTTGTCTGCACTGGTTCAAAAAATGCTCTGCATTTCTCCACATTGATGTATTTGATCCTACATATTGATGAGTGCGCTCTCAATGCTTGTGCAATGTCTCATTTCAGTTTTCATATGTTGGTGATCACCGCAAGTTAGTTTTTTAATGTTATATCTCATGGTTGTGTGTTTTATGCTTCTAGGATGAAGCGTTATATCTCTATTTGGTTTGTGGTGGTTGTTCATGGCATGGCAGTGTGAAATAAGTCTATGGAAGCATTGTCGGATGTTCATGGAACATATCTTTGTGATCCACACATTAGTTTTTAATCTCTTTGGTGTTGCATTGTGTTTTGAGTTGGCCTTTTGGGTAATTTATGGATGTCTAGTTGACAGGGCTTGTTCTCTTGCTTGTGTTATGTCTTGGGGGTTTGTGCCAACATTTAAAGTTGTGTTAAGATGTATTTGGGTCCTGACCTATCCTGTTGAGAACCACATTGAGTAAATTTAGTTGAACTTGTGCTTTTGGGCCAACTGGTATTGTGCTAAACATTTATTTGTTACCGATTAGGGTTGTTGTGCACTAGTATATGTGTTATTTGGGATCACATTTAAATATGTAATAAGTTGTTATTTGGTCCTCTCTATCTCCTAGATAGGACTACATTATGATTTTGTGGTTGAATTGTTAAGGTTATCGTTTATCTTCTATTATGGAAACCTAATTGATGTTTTTGAGACCTTGCAAAGGATATAAATGAAAGAACATTTCCATTTCAAGGATCTGTTGAAGAGACTCATTGTAATTTGTATCTTTCCCTGGGGTTGTATGCCTCAGTATTGCAAGTCCTTTGTATCTTTCCCTAAGGTTGTGCACCTTAGCCTCCAATTCCTTTCGGAAGCAATGTGCTTCCTTAGGTAGGAAGCCTTAAATAAAAATGTAATTCTATAATCAATGAGCTTCCTATATTGAGAGATTTCTCTCTGTGGATTTTCCCTCCTCGAATTTTCCACATAAATTTGGTGTTATCTTGTTCATTTGTGTTCATTTCTTTATCTTTCATTTTTGTCTATTTGTTTAAGTGTTTTTGATCCTGTTAAAAGTTTGAATTTTCATATTGTTGAAGGGTTTAAGATCTGAAGGGTTTAAGTTTTGAAGATAAATTGATTCACCCCCCCTCTCAATATTCAGGTGTGTTCAAAAATTGGTATTGGAGCTAATTTCTTCTGAAGAATATTAACCACTTGAGGAAAGGTGTGGTATGGCACATGATGGATCTTAGAAGGGTCCAAGGTTTGATGGGACAAATTACACCTTTTGGAAAGAGAATGGAAGGCCATCTAAACTCTCTAGGGTTTGGTGTTTGACAATCTGTTGAGGATGGTTACACTGCACCATCTACTCCTTCAACAGGTCCAACCAATATTAGGTTGTATGAGAATAATGCCAAGGAAAATAATTCTATCATGTGTGGCTTAGCTAATTTTGAACTTCTAAAGGTGATGAATTATAATTCTGCAAAGGATGTATGGGAAAAGTTGAGCAACATTTATGAAGGAGATAATAAAGTGAAGAAATCCAAGATGCAAATATTCAAGAACATATTTGAAACCTTGATGATGACAGAGGATGAAGACATTAATAGCTATATGCTCTGTGTAGATGTAGTTACTAGCATGAGAGGTCTTGGTGGAGAAGTGAAAGAAGATGAGATTGTGAAGAAAGTTTTGAGATCTCTCCCCAAAGATTATATTCATAAGGTGTCTACTATTGAAGAGTCTAAGGACTTGGATAAGTATTCGGTAGATTAAATGTTTGGTGCTCTCACCACCTTTGAAATGAGATCATTTGAAAAAGGTTTTCCAAATAAGGAAGCAACATTCGAAGTTAGTAAAAAGATAGAATATGATCCAACATATTATAATTATAACTTTGATGAGGTAGAAGAAAACTTTCTAAGAAGATTGAAGAAAGGCACTAGAAAATACAAAGGTAAGTTACCTTTCAAGTGTTTCAATTGTGGGAGGATTGGTCCTTTTGCATCTAAATGTCCCTATAAAGAATCAAAAAGATGGAAAAAAAAAGAGAAGTTCAAAAAGAGTTTATATTCCAAGGAGAGCAATTTTTCTTCAAAAGATGAGCATAATGAGTTGAATGATGAAACCCTATTCATAGTTGTGAAAGGAAAAAAGGTTGATATTGAAAAATGTAAGAAATGTGATACTTTGTAGGTTGACAAAGTTAATGAAAGCTCAATGATTGTGCAAACTTCCTTTCATGCAAAGTAAGAAGCAAATGCCTGGGTGATTGACAGTGGTTTCTCTAACCACATTACTAGTGACAAAGGTGTTGCAAGGTGTGCATCCTTGGTCTCCTTGTGTTGTGCAATGTAGTGCTTGGTTTTGTGACATGGCTTAACTGCCTCCCATGGATTCATTAACTCTAGCAGTTGTATCAGGCATTAATAGGTCAATCTTTTGGTGCAACAACCATCTATCCAACAATTGGTATCAGAGTTTGGTTCACGGATTTAAACCCCTCACTTACGCTAGGCAGATTGTTGCAAGGTGTGCACCCTTAGTCTCCTTGTAATGTGTAGCATAACGCTTGGGTTCATGACATGGCTTAACCAGCTCCCGTGGATTCATTAACTCTGGCGGTTTTATTGGGCATTTACAAGTCGATCTTTTGGTGTAACGACAATTGTCTATGCAAAAATAGGAAGTGTCATCGGTCTTAAGAAGTGTAACGGTGGAGCTGTTAAGTTTGGTGGTGATGAGTCAGCAAAAATTTGTGGAAATGGTGCTATAATAATTGATGGAAATAACATAATGGAGGATGTCCTCTATGTCAAAGGTCTAAAGCATAATCTTCTCAATGTCAACCAGATGTGTAGAAAAGGATTTAATCTTACATTTTATGCCAAAGGTTGTGAGATCAGGAAGGTAAGGTCCAAAAAATTAATTGTAGAAGGTACAAGGACAAATGGAATTTTCTATCATTTAAATGAGGCAAATGGAAGAATCTTCTTATTGGTTCAATCCAATGAGTGTTGTTGTGGCACAAGAGGATGGGACACAACAACTTTAATAATAAGGTAAATATTAGCTCTACTCATGGAGTGAGAGATATGCCTAAGATAACTTAGCCTGCAAACACATTATGCAAGGAATGTCAAATGGGAAACCAGAAAAACACATTTCAAGAGCAAGGAGTGTTCTTATACAAATCCATTGGAATTGATTCACAATAACCTATGTGGACCTACAAGAACAAAGAGTTAACAAGGTGAAAGGTATTTCATGTTGCTTATTGATGACTACTCTAGAATGAGTTGGGTTACATTTTTAAGAGAAAAATCAGAAGCCCTTGATAAGTTTATAATTTTTAAAGAAAATTTTGAGAATGAAATGAATGCTAATATCAAATGATTAAGGTTGGATAGAGGAGGTGAATTTACTTCCAATGTATTTAAATTTTTTTGTGAGGTTCATGGTATTAGGAGACATCTTGCTACTCCTAGAACCCCTCAGTAAAATGCGGTAGTGGAAAGGAAGAATATGACTGTGCAAGAAATGGCTAGAGCTATATTGAAAGATGTTGATTTTGCTAATATGTATTGGAAGGAAGTAGTTCACACTATTGTTTATTTGCTTAACATAGTATAGTTGAGGGCCTATAGCACTAAGACCCCTTATGAGATATGGTATGGAAGGCCTCCTACTATTAGATACTTTAGGATCTTTGGTAGCAAATGCTACATTGGGAGAGATGAAGATTATCTTGGAAATTTTGATTCAAGGTGTGATGAAGGGATCTTTCCTGGTTACTCCACCAAGAGCAAGGAATATAAATGCTACAAAATGAGATTGGGAAAGATGATTGAAAGTAAAAATGTTAAGGTAGATTAATATTTGTGCCAAATCTCACAAGAACCGAAGGTTTGCAAATCTGATATACCTCCCTACATTAAAGAAGAAGAAGAAGAAGAGAAAGAAGAGAAGAAACAAGAATTAGAAAAGGTTCCTAAGAATCCAAAAAAATATGTGTAAAAGAACCATTCAACATATCAAATCATTGGTGATAAGGATGAGGGTGTGTTGACCAAGAGAAGGTTTGCAAAAGCAAGTGAGTAGGTAAATTTGTGTTTAATATCAAAGGTAGAGCCCACGAACTTTGCTAATGCTATAAAAGATGATGGTTGGTTGAAGGAAATGGAAGAAGAATTGAATTAGATAGAAAATAATATGACATGGGATTTAGTTCTCAAACTAGTTGATAAGAATGTTATAGGAACAAAGTGGGTGTTTCAAAACAAGCTGGATGAAAATGATGAAGTTGTGAGAAACAAACCAATATTGGTGTGTAAAGGTTATTCACAAGTTGAAGGTATTGATTTTGAGGAGACCTTTTCTCTGATAGCCAAAATGGAGGTAATAAGGATGTTTCTTGCCTTTGTGCTCACAAAAAAATTCAGTCTATTAGATGGATGTCAAGTCAGGCTTCTTGAATGGTGATTTAAAGGAAGAGGTCTATATTGAGAATCCAAATGGTTTCTAGCTATCAAAAGATCTAGACATGGTGTGCAAAATCAAGAAAGCTTTGTATGGACTCAAGCAAGCTCCTAGAGCTTTCTATGCTTGGTTGGATAAGTACTTACTTCAATAAGGCTTCAAGAAAGGTACTGCAGATAGTAATCTTTACATTAAGGTAGAGGAAGATAAGATTTTGATAGTTGCTGTATATGTTGATGACATCATGTATGATACTATGTGTAAGAATTTTATAGAAGAGATGTAGAAATAGTTTGAGATATCTATGATTGGTGAGTTGTCTTTCTTCATTGAGATTTAAATTGTTCAACTAGATGATGGTATCTTTATTTCTCAAGCTAAGAATGTCAAAGATATTTTGAAGAAGTTTGGCATGGAGGATTCCAAACCTATCGATACCCCTATGGTTACTGGTTGTCACTTGACCAAGACTGATGAGTCTCCTGAGGTTGATCAGACTCTTTATAGGTCTACGATCAAATGTTTATTTTACTTGGCTACTTCTAGACCTGATATTATGCATGCGGTATGTTTAGTTTCCAGATATCAAGCTAATCCTAAGAAAACTCATGAGAAGATAGTAAAAAGAATATTTAGATATTTGAAGGGAACTCCATATTATGACTTGTGGTATATGAAATATGATAAATTTTCTTTGAGTGCTTATATTGATGCTAATTGGATAGGATGTGTGGATGACCAAAGAAGCACCAACGAAAGTGCATTTTTACTAGAAGATAGATTGGTATCTTGGTTAACTAAGAATCGAGACTCAGTGTCTTTATCCATAACAGAAGTTGAGTATATTGCTGCAACATCTTGCTACACTCAAGTGATTTGGATGAAACTGACTCTAAATGATTTAAAGGTGGTATACAATGAACCCATTATCATATTGTGTGATAATACCAGTGCAATTGACATTTCCAAGAAACTAGTGATACATTCAAGGACATGTTATGCCTTGCATAACCACCCCATTTTATCCTAGAATAAAATGGGTCCCCCTTTGTCTTTTCCCTTTGGCCTTTGGATTTTTGCCTTAGGCATTTTTCTTTCAAGTCCTGTCGGAAGTGGATTCGGGACCACTACTAGACTTGGAAATTTATTCTAAATTCTAGTCTTGTTCTGTCCCCAGATCCGGTCCCGACGGTTCTTTTTCTGTCTTTCGCTCTTTCTTGGAGCTGAGTCCAGGTCTGAATCAGAATGTTAAGCTTTGTTAAAAAAATTCGTTCAGGTTCCATCCCGGCCCCGATTCCACCCTTCCTTTTCTCTCTCTTCGTTGTCGGGTTTGTGGTTCAGTTTTGGTTCTTCCTCTTTTTGTTTTTTTTGCTTTGTGCGTCTTTTGTATATTATTGGAGGTGGAACCGGAACGGAATCCGAACCCAAAACTTGGAAAATTTTCTGGTTCGGGTTTGGTCTCGATCCCACTTCCGTTTTGTTACTTTGTTCTGCCCCGGGTCCGATCATTTGGTCGCTGGATGTTTTTCTTCCTTTCCCTCTTTTCTTTTTCTTCTTTGGATGTTTATCGGAGGCGAGACTGGGATGCAATCCGTAACTAAAACTTTGAAGAAGTTTCAATTTTGGGTTTTGGTTCCGACCCCGCCCCCGTTGTCCTTCACCCAGGATTGGTTTTTGCTCCAACCCCACCGGCGTTTGTTCCCTGTCCTTTATGTTTTGGTTTTCTTCGCGGGCACGGAGCCAGAACGAGAGCTAAACTTGGAAATGTTGATTATTTCCATGGTTAGTTTCCATTCTGACTCTGATCCTGATTTTTTTTCTTCTGGCCCCACCTCCGCCAGTTATAAAGGTGAGGGATGTCATTTTCGGTTCGTTTTTGGTCCTGATCTCGATTCCGCCGGGATTCGTCTAGTTTTGCCTCTTTCCCCGGTTCGGTTTTAGTTTCGCCTCTGCCAGTTTAGAAGGTTGGTGTTGTTTCCAGTTCTATTTTGGTCCCACTTCCGCCTCCACCAGGGTTGTGTTTCTTTTGATAAAATTAAGGGTGTGATAAGTAATGATACATTCTATTTGTCTTTGATAACTAATGTAGGCATTTGTTTTGCAGAATCAGGTTATTTATCAGAGAATCTCGACCATGTTTCGCCAAAGGATCTATGTTCGACGTGATGTCTGGCTGAAGCGATAAGGTTTTGCCGACTAGGAGAATTTTGGCGAAGGGAGACAACTTTGACGAAAGGTCTTGCCAACCCGATGGGGTCCTGCCAACATATTTTCTGCCCTCGGTGTAACATGTTGAGCACAGTATAACATCTTGCCGACCACACGAAGTCTCCCCGAAGTAAAATAGGTTCTCAGCAAAAGGGCGCAACTTCGGTGTAGTGTCTTGGTGAAGGAGTTTGGTCTCATCGACAACTTGCAGAAGGATAGATCTTGAGCAAGAAGGGAACCAAGGAAGAAGGAAGCCGTGAGTCATAGTGCCAGCTGGTGTTTACTGACAGGGGTAGCTCAACATTAATGGGGATATTTTAGGGCGTTCAAAGAAGCTCCACTAGAGTTTTAAGATGGAAACGAAGATAGAAGTTAATGCGGCTACTGCAAAAGATCTACAGATCACCCCCAAAATGATCCTTCACCAGCATGGGCGGCAGGGATGTGCATCTAGTGTAGGACTGACTCTCTTCAAAAGATTTGGATGCCGACCCTCTGACACCGCAGATATTTTGTAAACCCTAAAAATAGGGACCGACATTCTTTTCGGGAGGTGGTGTATATATTTGGCATTCTTGCCTCTTTGTAAAGGGTCTTCCCTTTTTTGGCTAGGAATTGAAGGAGATGGAACTGCATATTGTTTCTTAGAAAAGGGAGCTTCTTTTGTCTTCTCAGTTAGGAATTAGATTCAGCATAGGATGGAATTTATCTTTCCAGTTTTCCTTATTGTAGATGGAAGCAGTCTGAAGACACGGATTTTCTGTACACTGGTGATTGTGCTAAATTTGTAAACGTTACTTGTTTGTCTCATTGACAATAGAAGCAACCAGATTCGAATCTACTTCATATTGTGTTCCTGAATGGTATTTATCTTAAGTTAATCATTTTATTTTGAAAGCTTTCAAGGAATGAAATCTTATTTTGTGTTTTGTTAAATGATAATTTCTAATCAGTTGTGAAATCAGCACTGTGAATGAATGCAATTGGTGTTAATCACAAGTTAATTTTGTTCTTTAGTTTTAGTTAGCAATTCCTCGAGAGATAACAAGTCTGGTTAAGTTAGATGAATTATCATTCTTCTCAGTACCAAAACCTTGATCTATCTTTTTATGTTTCTTTAAAAAAAAAACCCCAGTTAAATTAGGTTTTATTTCATGATTGATCTTAGAATAATCCAGAAGCTCACACCAGCAGGCCCCTTGAATATTACTGTTGCATTGACCACTGAGTAACATCAGCACAGTTGAGACCCAACTACAAAGACCTTGGGAGCTAAGGCATCCATGTGTTTCCTTTCTCTTTCAGGAGAAGTAGAATAGTAATATTCTACTTGCATTGTTGTGGTGCCAAAATCATCATCAACAGGACCAAACACATTTCTATCAAGTATCACTTTTTAAGGGATAAGACTACAAATCAAGAAGTCAGATTGGAGTATGTGCCTACTAAGGATCAGATTACAGACATCTTCACTAAGGTGCTTTGAAAGGATACTTTTGAGTATCTTTGACAGAAGTTAGGGGTTATTGCCCTTCCTTTTTCTAACTAGATGCATAGATGGTGTATCTATCTAGGGGGATAAAAAAAAAATTCCCTTTTCCCTTGATGAAAAAGAGGGGGAATGTGCATGTGTGTGTTTCCATCAATACCAAAGGGGGAGATTGTTAGCATTGGTTGTTATCGATGTCAACATTTGGGAATATTTTTGTACATGTGTTTATGAGATTGTTGCACATTTGTTTGGAATTGTTTGTCAATAATGTCAACACTCAGTCTGGGTTGTCATTGATTCTTTTATTTTAGGATATCATTGGTGCTTACATCAAGTTTTAAGATCTATTATACACCTATTACATAAATATAAGTGTAAATATTTTAAAAGATAAGATCATTTAAATAATTAGCATTGTATTTGGTGGAAATTTCCTCTCCTAATGACCTATTTAGTGGCAATGTCTACAATTGGTGGCCTAGTCCAATATGTTAGAATAGCCTACAATTTATATGGAGATTCCTTGGGTTATTTTAATAACTTTTTTCTCTTAGAAATTTTTCAAATTTATCATTTTTTTCATATTTGATCTATAATCATCAAATATATGTACAAAACCCTACAAAATAGTGGTTAAGGGTGGCTTTAGCTCACTTAGTCTCCTCATAGGATTTTAGGATGATGGATAATAACATTATAGATGAGTGCATAATCAAATTACTATAGTGCATCAATGATAATGTAAGGATCTAGTTCCACTTGTAGGATTGATAACACACTTCAAATATTATAGTTGGGAAATAATTTTATGGTGTTGATTGAAATTAGCTAGGCTAAGTGAGTGTGATGATAAAAAAATACTGATATTTAAATAAATTAGTGACAACATCAAAATTATTGGAAAGAGAAAGGATATGAACTATGGAAGGGCTAACAATTGGGTTGCAATAAAGTATATTATTACTAGGCTATATAGCACATGAACTATGATGAGAAGGAGACATGAATAAAATGGAAAAAGTAAAAGTTGACTTAACATGAACTTTAGGATTTGATTTCTTAATTGCATAATGTTTCATTCATTTTCAACTTCAAATTCCTCCAAAATTTTAGTTTTTTTTTCAATTTCCTTAGTATGATGTTTAATTTTATATCAATATAATATATTAGTATAAAATATTAAAAAAATGGTTGTATTTTATCAAATTCAAATATAAAACATGATAACTATCATTTTAAATGTTTAAAACATGAAAATATAAGTTCCTAACTCTATGAAATTCAATCCAAAAATGTGTAATTTGATTATTCAATGTTGAAAAACAAGAAAAGGTGGTAATTATTAAATAATGATTGTTATTTTTCAGCACCACGAAAAGTGTATTTGTATGTCATTCACAAGTAAAGAAAAGTGTGAAGGAGAGGGAAGGGTAAAAATTTAGAATATCATATTTTAGGAGAGGAAAGAGAGAGAGATTAGAAAAGATATAGAGGGATGGGGAGGTAGAAATAGAGAGAGGGGGAGATAGAGTAATAGAGAGATAGAGATATAAGGAGAGAGAGATGGGGTGGGAAGAGAGAGGGATATGGTTCAATGGATAAATAAAAAGAGAGGGATGGGGAGAGGGGGAGAGGGGAAGATATACATAAATGGATATATAAATAAATATAGAAGGATAGGGAGATAAAGGTAGAGAGATGTGGATAATGAGATATAGATAGTGAAAAGAGATAGGGAGATAGCCATAGAGGAGGCAAGAGTGAGAGAAAGTAGGTGATGGAGATAAGTAATAGAGAGAGATAGAGGGGGAGAGATAAAGAGAGAGAGAGAGAGATGTATCTTTCTATCTCTATCTCTATTTATCTCTATCCATCTCTTTATATCTCTATATCTCACTCTTCTTTCTAAATCTTCCTCTTTATCTCTCCCTCCCTCTTGGTTTTTTTTTCTTCATAAAAATGAGAGCATGTTATAACATGCTTGTATTTTTATTTTTCTTGGTTATTTCCAACCCTTAGGGTTGAATTTACATTGGGAATCCAACCTAAAGGGTTCAATTTACATTGGGAATCCAGCCTAAAGGGTTGAACTTACATATCAATGTCTGAGGGCACATTTTTATAAATTGTAAAAAAGTGACTAAATATTGAGTGTGATCTCCATAAATTTGCATATATTTCAATGTTGAGTTGAAAAAATACCACAATAATGTCAAGCTCTCTCTTACCTTTCTAACCATGTAATTTTTCTATATTTTGAATATGTTAAAGTTTTGATTTTTTTTACTAGCGTCTTCCTTTTCTGTTGAAAACCTATGTATAATATTTTTGGTTTTATTTTTTATTCATTCACCAAAATTTTAAACAAGATAGGGGAGCATGCTCAATTTTTCATTTTTTAGGATGTGTCCACTTTGAAAACTATCAAAGAACTTAGAAAAGATTACTCCTCCAAAATTTCATGAAAATAAGCTAAGTCAAGGACCTAAAAATTGGTTGAGAAAAATTGAAAATTACTTTGAGTTAAGGTATTACACATAGTGAATGAGTATACTAAGTAAAATATGTCAAGGGAATAATATGTGCACCAGTTTTAAAAAGGTAGTTTCCACAACTATTCTTTGATGAAAAGATGAAAGAGTTATATAAAATTAGGCAATAATCTTTAACAAAATAATAATTCTAATACAAGTTACAAATCTAATAAAATATTTGATGGAATGATTCAAACTAGAAAAATATTATCATAACTAAAGAAAATTATTGAAACAAAGGTGGATATACTTATCTTGAAAAGATAAATGAAGTATTAAAATTTAAAACAATAAAAGAAACTAAAAGATCTCACTATAGCATGGTATAATTTAAACTACAATAAGATTGAACCTTTAAATAAGAAACAAGATTAAGGGAAAA
Source organism: Sequoia sempervirens (assembly GCA_007258455.2). NCBI lineage: Eukaryota > Viridiplantae > Streptophyta > Pinopsida > Cupressales > Cupressaceae > Sequoia > Sequoia sempervirens. Next base: position 159,125,444 of record VDFB02047230.1, read on the forward strand.
AACCAATTCAAATTTCTAAGTGTAAACAAAATTAAACGTCCCTGAGGTCATATGATGCTATCATTGAAATGAGTTGGTTGTTTAGTCATCAAGCAAGTGTAGATTGTTATAATAAAATATGTTTATGATGAAAAAAGATAAAGAATTTTATGATTTTGGCCCTAAAAGGAAAATTACTAGAAAATATATAAGTTACACAATAGATACCAACTCTTGTGAAAAATACATCATAAACACTAACATATCTAGAATGTTCAACAATGTTCTCAAATAGCATACAATTTAATAGCCAAATATAAATTTGTATTGATAAAAATATATAAAAATAAAAATGGGATCTAATGGTAGTGTTTGAGAAGTAAAATGAAATATTTGTTGCAAAGGGTTATTTCAAGGTTGAGGGAATAGATTATGGTGATATTTTATTTCCATAGAAAGGTTTACATCCATTCAATTTCTATTCTCTTATTGTAGCATATAATCTTGATGTTGAGTAGATGAGTGTGAAGACATCATACCTTTATGGTGAATTGGAAGAGAAAAACATATATTCACTAAAAAAACTAACAAAAAAATCATGCATAAACTACATAGTGTTGCCTAATTTTTTTCTAAAGCAATTTTGAAATACTAAAAAGGAATTAATATTTTATGGGGGAGCATGCCAAATGCTATGTTATATTTTTCTAACAAAATAGGAGAATTTTTTATGTTACCCATATTTAAACTCCTTAATATCCACTATTTTTTAAAAAAATAGTAGTTTAGAAAGTAGATTCAAGGCACTAAGATTCTTGTTTTTGTCACATGTTCAAATTTTGAGTGTAACTATCTTCAATTTCTCATCCAAGATCAGTTTTTATTGATTTCAAAAATAAAGTGGTCACTTAAGACACCCTTTTGGTCCCCCATTTCCATGCACTTACCCTCATGTCTAGATTTCTTCTCAATAGACTTTACAGACTCATTATGGATTTGCATGTGCTTAAAGCCTCTTTTCTTTATTACTCAAAATGATGGTGCATGCATTGATGAATATTTTATTGTGTTCTTATGTATCTTTGTGGATATAAATGGAGTTTCTCATATGTGTAAGCATTAAAGAAAATTATGATGTTCATTTGAGCAACCCTACAACATGATGCTACCATATATCCCTTATCAAACATGATTTCCCATACTATAAACCTATGTGTATGAGTCTTTTATTATTTGTAAGGGTTGGTTATTTGGGTTTTTTCTTGCTAATTAGAGTGTAGAGTCAACTAGGGTTTCAATTTTTGGTATTTTATCCACCATTAAAGCTTCTCTCTAATTTGTTGAGAGATAGCTATTGTAGAACATACTTGTAAATAGTTGTCTCCTTGGATGTACATAATATTTTATAGAATTTTTAATGTTTTAAGGTGTGACATGCACTCTCCTTGTAAATTTTATTCCACCACATTTTTTGGTGTAACTATAAATGAGTACATTTGAAATGACACCCCATTTTTGTTTTACCAAGTTACTTTTAACTATTATGCTAAAAATGCATTTTGATACTTGATGATGACATTACGGTAGTTAACATTATGATGAAATTATATGCAATGAGATGTACTTGCATTTTAATGATTATATGTTATTAAATCAAAATTATGATTATGACGTGATTTACAATGGCTAACTATTTGAATGTGTTTTAAGTGAAATGTAGGACTATTTTCTTGCCCTCTAGAGAGAGAGGAAGAGTTTCACCTAAGAGATGAGAATAGACTTTAGAAAAATAGGTTATGCCATTTGAGTTATCTCACACACTCACATAGGTTTACTCTAAATCTACCGTCAAGTCAAATTGAGTGTTATGTTATTTTGAGTTGAATTGAGTTGATAGGTTAAGTCAAACCTAGTTGAGTCTTGGTTTTAATTTTTGTAAAGAAAAATAATAAAGTGTTTATTTTTACTTGTTATTTGATATTAATCTATATCATATATACATACCTACATACATACATATATATATTATCTCATATATATATATATATATATATACCATTTATATTATATATATATATAATTACTAATTAATTTTTTGTTAGTAATAACTCAACCATCCATAAGGCTTGGTGTGTCCTTTATTCATTAATTGGAATGCCTAAAATAGCATGCACCACCCATGAAGGGCTCAACCACTATTTAGTTTTTCCATGATTTTAAAGATTTTTTTTAGGCATTAAAATTCTAACTTTTTCCTTAATGTTTGGCACCCAAAATTTTATTAATTTATCACACTTAAAAAAAAAATCATTGCCTCATATGTAAGCTTGACTATTGCTTCATATGCCATGGCTATAAGCTATTTTAGAAGCATTTAATACAAAACTAGAAACTTCAAAACAAAAAACACTCTATTATTTTTCTTTTCAAAAATGAAAACCAAGACTAGGTTTGGCTTAACCTTTCAACTCAATTCAACTCAAAATAACATAATACTCAATTTGACTCGATGATAGATTTAGGATAAACCTATGTGAGTGTGTGAGAGAACTCAAATGGTATAACCTATTTTTTCATAGTTTATTCTCCTCTCTTAGGTGATACTTTCCATCTCTCTCAGGAGGGTAAGAAAATAGTCCTACATTTCACTTAAAACACATTCAAGTAGTTATCCATTATAAATCATTTCATAATCACAATCTTGATTTAATAACATATAATCACCATAATGTAAATGCATCTCATTGCATATAATTCCATCATAATGTTAACTAACATAATGTTGTCATCATAATGTTAACTAACATAATGTTGTCATCATAATGTTAACTAACATAATGTTGTCAACTAACATAATTAAATATAATTCCATCATAATGTTAACTAACATAATGTTGTCATTGGGTTGCCTAAGCAGAAGGTTAGAGTTGTGGGTGATGAACAAGCTGTAGGAGCTAAGAAAGCGGATGCTGAGAGGATTCAGAAGAGGATGGCTGCTGTAGAGAAAATTTCCAATTCCATTCATAGGATGAAGTCTCTTGTCACTGCCGGTAAAGGTAAGGATGATTTTGAGGATAAGGTCCATGAGAGTTCTTTTGAAGAGGATGTTGTTGTGGGAAATCACAATGAAATTTTTGATAGGGAGGATCTTTCTGATGTGTTGGGTTCGGCCTGTGATAGTGCCAATATGATTTTTAAACTTTTTAAATGGTTCTTTCATGAGATCAATAGGACTGATGTTCATATTAGAATCATTTCTTGCAAGGCTAAGGACCCTTTGATCCAAAGCCAAATGATAATTTAATGGCTAGTCTCAATACTGTTGCTAATACTGTGGCGGAGGAAACCATCAATCTGAAACAGAGTATGGAGGCAAGAATGTTATCCCTTGAGGAGAAAGTTGACAAAATTTGGAATGTGGTTATGAAGAGTGGAGAAGCTCCTAAATTCTTGACTAGGTTGGACTCTGTGATGGTTTTCTCCCCTAATAAGAGAAAGGAAATTTTGTCTGTTGATGTTATGGTTGTTGAGGGTAAGCTGACTGGGGAGAGGATTATGTTGTTGCTAAGGGTGCTGCTAAAGGTTCTATTTTGAGTTGTGAGGTAAAAACTGGTGGGCCTGGGGTTAGGACTAGAAATAGACTGAAAAATTAGGTTGGGGCCTTGAGTATGGAGGTTTCTAATAGTGGGGTTAAGGGACAGAAGCTTGCTGCTAGTGAGATGGAAGCTGTTGAAATTTTGAACAATATGTAGTGGTGTGTGTCATTTTTTGGCTGGTGGTTTGTTGTTGTTGGGATGATGGTTGTTTAATGTTGTTTCCTTTTTGCTTCAATTGTTCCTTTTTGTAAAGGGTTTCGGGTCCCTTCAAAACCTATTTTTTTACCTCTAATCAAAACATAATGTTGTCATCAATTATCAAAACATATTTTTAACATAATAGTTAAAAATAACTTGGTAAAACAAAAATGGGGTGTCACATATCTCCCCCCATATAGATCATCATACCCAATGATTCAATGTTTCATTAGCATAAACATGACAAGTTTTTATTATCAATTTTCAGAAGAATGAAATAAATGAGGAAATTTTTGACTAATTTCATTGTAGTCTTCCCATGTAGCACTTTCCTCTGCATACTAGTCCCACTAGACCTTGCACTAAGTGAACTCTCTATTACGCACGTGGAGCCTACATGTTTCAAGCACGCTGAGAGGCTCAATCATTTCCACCCTGGGTCATGTACCTATAGTGCATTCCAATCAAGAACATGATTAAAACTTGGTATATACTTCTTAAGATAAGACACATGAAACACATGTTGATCCAAGCAAGGGCTAGTGGCAGAGCAATCTTGTAGGCAACTAGGTTGATCTCTTTGAGAAATTCAAAGGGACCCACATATTTGAGAGCTATTTTGGATGAATTTCCAAACTTTATGGAACTCTTATGCGGTTTGACTCTTAAATTTTTTTTTCTTCTACTGAGAAATGTCTTGGTATATGCTTAGCATCAACATATAATTTTTTCCTATCATTCACCTCTATTAATCTCTCTTTGATCAATTTGATTTTCTCTTCCAATTTTGATAATATTTTCGAACCAAGGCTAATCATATCTTCTAGCTCATCCTAGCTTATAGGATTTCAACACATTCTTCTGTACAATGCTTCAAGTGGAACCATCTTTATTGTAGAATGATAAGAATTATTATAAGAAATTTCTACAAGCAGAAGATAATCCTCCCACATGTATCAAGTTGATCCATACAATACACTATCAATAAATCCTCTAAAATTTGGTTTACCCTTTCCATCTAACCATCTATCGTAGTGTGATAAGATAATCTTATATTCAATTGAGTCCCAAGTGAGGAGAATAAGGTTTTCGAAAACCTTGATGTCATGCGCACATCCCTATTTGAGTTGATCTTCTTAGGGACTCCATGCAACCTAAGCACTTCCTAAACAAAATTATAGGCTATAAATGGTGCTCCATTTATCAAATTCCTAGGTATGAAGTGAGCTACCTTGGCGTTTCTATCCAACACTACTAGAATAGCATTATGCCTATTTCTAGACATAGGAATACTTTATACAAAATCTATACTAATGATCTATCACTTTCACTCAAGAATCTCATGAGGATATAGGAGTTATGTTGGGTGATGATGTTTTGCTTTCACCCTCTAGAATTCTAAACATCTGGCTACAAATCTTGCAGCATCCCTTTTGATTGCTTTCTAGAAATATAGTGATTTGACATTTTCCAAAAAATTTCATTCTAGGATGTCTTGAATATGGTGTAGAATAAACTTATTTTTGCATGATATTCCTTAACTCCTCAAAGTTTGAAACACACATTCTTCCTTTGAACCTATTAGTGAACAAATTTTTCTTTATGAAAATTAATAGATTACTAACTCCATTTTCCCATTAGATAAAAACAAGGTTACTAACAGTTTGAGAGATCACCATTTCATTAGTGATCTTCCTCTAAATTTTAGTGAGTTACAACTCACTCAATTGGTTCAAGTAACCTTATATAAGTATGCTTTTAACCAGAAAGTAGAAAAATCAAACTAACATCAATTCATAACTATGATACTAATGTGACAAAGCTTAAAATGAGTGTTACCAACATTTCAATACAAAGATTTAGATATCAGTAATCAAATAAATGATCTTTTAGATAGGACCTCACTCGATTCCAAAAGAGAACGAACATAACATAATAAATTATTTGATTCAAAAAGGAAAGAAACTTTAGATGTTTAGTTAGGTTCAAAGACTCATACATAAACAAAACATTACATTCAAAATCCAATGCTCATAGACAAAGGAGAACTCTAGAATGAGTGATTCCAAATTTGTCCCTTATTTTCCTCTACAACACAATGTAATTAGAAAGACAAAGGACCTTGTAAATGTCCTCTAATTTTTTATTTATAGATCCACATTCTTGGATTTTTGTAGCTAATGTAGCCAACATCTTTCTAAGTGGGAGTTTCACGAATCATTACCCAATTCTTACATAACTGAGCCTTATGAGCATTTATGACTATTTTAGGAGCATCATAATTACATCACTTTTATCAATTTGATTTTGACAAGCTTAGTGTATTGCCACTCCTCATTGTTAGGAAAAGGTGTGTTGTCCACCTTGCATAATGTTATAATGTAATTATTTATTTATTGTGGTGCACCTAGGAAAGCTAGGGGTACGTACATCACATAGGTCTAGCATTATTGGGGCCACTTTATATGTTGTATGTAACATTTGTTTAAATATTTAATGTGGGGTTTCACATGGGAATAATATTTAATATCGGAAAAAATTAGTATTAATATTAAATGAGGGGTTAATGGTTTTGTAATCTCATGGTATTAGTCACATAGTTATATGTAATACCACTTGGTGGTTTTATGGGAGCTTGTTTCTATAAAAGGAAACACATGGGTAATTTTCTAAGGTTGGTTGATTGATAGGTTAGCTCTTGTTAGCATTTGTGAAGGTTGAAGCATGGCATGGGATGTGTGGTTACATGCTTGTTCACATGGTCTTCTTGGAGAGGGCTTGATGTTTCAAAGGCATTCATGGAGGACTCTAAAGATGTATTGTAATGTTTATTAATGAATAATACATGAGTGATGGATGCTTTTGGAGGTTCGTTTTCCCCCTCTTGAGGGTTTTCCCAAGATACATCTTGTGGAAATTACGGTTATGTGAAAATTATCTTGGGTGGATGCATATTTCCTTTCATTTGGTATCATAGTCATGGTTGTGATTTGTATAACCCTTTTTTGGAGTAGATCTGGTGTATAGTTGAATCAAATACTTTCATGGGAAAAATGAAGACATTGCAAGATATGAGGGTTTTGTACAGGTGTTTTTTCTATAGATTTGTGGTTAATTTTTGCAAATCTAGGGTTATAAATCTTTGTTTGAAAGAGGTTTTTTATTGGATGTTCATCATGATGGTTTTGTAGGGGAAATATTGTAAATGATCCTTTGGAATAAAATAGACCTCACCATTGGATCCAAGAGGCTCGAGAGATGAATATTGACATAAAATTTAGCCTATCTTGGTTACAAAAAAATGTAATTTTTTGTCCCCTGCTCTTATCGTAGTCATATGACCGTCTACTTTGTTGTAGAGAAAAATAAGATTATTAAAATTATATGTGTTAATATTTTAAAACCCTATTAAAAATATATATTGAGTGTGTGGAGGGGGGCGCATCTCTAGACCAAGGTACCACTCCACAACTTGCCACACATGTTGCGGTCTGACAGGCCAAACGATGTTGTTAGTACTGTCAACATTGCAAGCCATCAGTTAGTCGGATTAGGCCCCCGGTCTAAAGGGGACCACTGCACCCCCACGAGGGGATGAAAAAAAATTAAATTAATGTTGACAAAATAAATATTTAAGCTTCCAATATATTTCAAAAATTAAATGTCGCCCAATTTATATTAAAAACTTCAATAAAATCAAAAATTTAACTCCATTCTATAATGCCAGCGGGTCTGCCACCGGTGCGCTACTTGGGGCACCACTGCCGCTAGTGGCTTTGCTTGAGGGACACCTAAAATTTGATTTCATAGCCAAATTGTGAAAAAAAATTCCAAGGGGCATAACTTTTGCCCAGAGTGTTCGTTTTGTGACTTCTTATACTTGTTTGAAAGGTGGTTCCATGTACTTCATTGTGGTATTAGTGTTCCTTCTAGATTTTTTTTATAATTATTTTCTTGCTAGAAGTTGGATGTTCTTTTTAAAGTTGGAGAATTCATATCTTGTGCATACAGAGTCAGATTTTGGACTTCTTATAGTCTACAAAAGCTTGTTCAGAGAACTACATAGTGGATCAGGTTTGGAGATGTTTTGGCATGATTTATTTGTTGTTATTTTCATTTAAGTTTCTTATGGTTTACTTTTACTATGATGATTTTTTTGAGGTTATTCCTATTCGAATCTTGGTGATATGATGTTGGATTCATTGAATACTCACATGTACATCTCTAATTACTCTCATTTGACATGGATATCAATATATTGTTGGATTTTTATGTTGCATTGTTGTATCTACAAGTTGTGTAGTGTTGTAGGTGGTATATACTTATAGGTTGCATTTATGATTTGAATATGGGTTGTCTATGCCCATATATGCTTCAATGCTGTTACATATTCAGTTTTGTGGCTTGGTTTAGTCACTTGTTTTGTTGTTTTGGTTGTCATGTTGAGATGGAGAGATGGTATTACTAGGTGCAATCATGATGTGGGACCTATGTAGTTGACTATGTGATGTAGACATGTGTGACACGGTTGGATTATGTTGCTAGTATATTTGGTGGTGATCATGGTATCATGGATGTTTCTATCCTTTAAGAACTTTGGTATGACATGATTGTTTATACAGGTGCATTATTGGTGGTGTTGGAATGATTCCTATTGGGTTTGTGGCATTGTATCTTCTCGGCTTGATGATCCTGGTTATGGTTGATCTTCGTTGATGAGGTTATTATCACAATGTCATGGATAGCTTGGCTACACATTTTTGTGGGAGCTTGTGATAGTGATGGTTTGGTGGTGTTGTATCTTCTTGGTTTGGAGATCATGGTTTGTACTCTTCCCTTTGGGAGCTCGATATTGAGTTCTTTGATTGTATTGGTCCCATGTAGGATATTCATTTAGAAGATGGTTATCATGTTTCCATAGAGATCTCGGTATCACGGTTTAGTGGGAGCTTGTGGCAGTGATGTGGATTCATCATTTGATGGTGGATGATCTTCTGTAGTATTTTTTGGTGTCATGGATAGACTCTTGGATCATGTTTCTATGAAATGAGGGCTCTTTAACATCTTGGGTTTCATTTATAAGAGATGGTTATATTTCATGTGGTTTGGAGATGTTGACATCTTGGTTTTCCATGGAGGACTTCTTTAGTCTTTGGTTGAGACGTCATAATTTTTTTGACATGTGATCCTTGTCAATGATAGGATGGTTTTTTATTATGTCATGATGTACTCTTGATTTAGCATTTTGAGTTTTGGAATGATATAGGTACATGATATGTTCATTGGAGCATATGATCTTCTTTTGAGGAGATGTGAGATCATGATGGGTTCCTAATTTTGCAGGCATGCATTTTGGATTTGACTTTGATTTTTGTTGGTTCTCTTGGTGTTGGTTACTTTTTTCATTTTCTCAAAAGCTTCATGATGGTGCTATGATATATTTGGAGTTTGGAATGGTTTTATTGATTACAGGTTCTCATGGATACTTGGAGACATAGGTTAGGCTAGGATATCTCTTGTGATTAGATACATACATTGAGATGGTTACTCATTGATGAGGTTTCAGCTGGAAGTCCAAGGAGCCTACACCTTAGTGGATGTGAGTTCAACATGGACTTATGAGGAGATTGTTCCTAGATGATTCGTGATGACTTGGATATCTTGGAGGAGCATTCTCATTCCCCACTCTTGGTCCACTCGATAATTTATCATTTGAGAGGTATTTTCCATTGTTACTTTTAGATTGCATTATGTTTTATGCTCTATATTCTCATACATATGGATCTTTATCTATGGTTTGATAGTTATGGAGGGTTCATTTGAGAGATTTTGGCATGTTTATCTCCTTATACATTGTGATATTATTCATTGATGTTGATGTTAGATGTTATTGGGCTTACTCCCTTGGTTTGGGATAGATTTGGTTTTATTTTCCTTTGGTTTGAGATGCATACATCTTGGTTATGGTTAGATGTGTATAGTGCTATTATCTTTGTGGTTTTATGGAGGATATCATACTTATAATATCTTAGCATTTAGAGGTGTGTGTATAAGGACATGCTATAGGTTTTAATTTTCACATTCTCTCTTTGGTCTTGTTCTACCTCTTGGATGTTTGTATTCACATGCCATTGGTTTTGAGATCTTGCATGGAGCTATGGTGATCATTATATTTGTGGTCATGTTCTTTCCATTATTCTTTGGTGATGACATGGAGTTTCCTTTATCTATTTCCTTTTTTAGGTGTGAAGAACTTGGGAGAGCTATGGAGACTTATGGTGAGAGATGTATTGCAGCATATTGGTTTGCAAGATTTGCATACCATTATGGGTGTTCCTTGGTACTACATGATGTTGGTTACACCTTCTATGTGTTTCTATTGGTGGATCTTCGGTTTCCTTGATCATTTTAAAATTTGACATTACTTATACAGTGGGAGTTCCTAGATGTGTATGTTCATTTTATGATAGGTTTGGCACTTGGAGCTTGTGATTGCATGTTATGGGTTTTATATATTGATGGAATAAAGTTCACTTGTTATGATTGGTATACCTTTTAGGTATGGATAGTTGGATGCGTTTGCATTTGCTATGGGTGTTGTTTTTAGACACATAAAATGTACATGCACTCAATCCTGATCTACTAACATCTCTTCATCCTGAAGTATCCCTCTATCTAACAATTTAATCAAATAGCCTTATTTGATTAAAGTCATCATAATTCCCCTTTTAATTAAATAAATCCCTTGATTTAATTAAATCATTGTTTCTATGCAATTAGCTAGGTCATTTCATCTTCCTATCTTTGTTTAATTAAATAATCCATATTATTTGATTAAATATCTAAAGTTCATCTAATTAAATTAAATAAATCAATTGGAAATTGAAACCATGGATGGACACTTTGCTCGTGGCTTGCAGGAGGTAGGTTCAGCTGCTATTGAATATTTTAAAAAATTTTGGGGTGCCAAAACAAGTATGAGGGAGGAGGTAGGTTTTTGGACTCAATTGAAAAGGGGGTTAGTGAGTCAGACAATCTAATGTTGTGCAGGGTAGTCACAAAGGAAGAATTCAAACTCACATTGTTTCAATTACATCCTTACAAAGCAACAGGCCTTGACGAATTCCCAACAAAATTCTACCATATGTGTTGTAGTTTCATAGGAGATGATTTGTGGAAGCTGGTGGAAGACTTTAGAAAGACGAAGCACTTTGTAAAAGATTTAAATAACACTGTGATAACACTAATTTTGAAGAAGGAAGAATGCCACTCGTTTGGCGATTATCAGCCCATATCACTATGCAACACCGTCTACAAAGTTATTGCTAAGGTATTCGCAAATAGGCTAAAACTGGTTTTGGGAAACATAATATCCATAAAACAAAATGGTTTCGTGCATGACAGAGAAATTACGAATAGTATTCTTCTTCTTACGGAAGTAGTACATTCTCTTAAACAAAGTAGGTATGTAGGGATGCTAATTAAATTGGACGTGTGCAAGGCCTATGACAAAGTGGTGTGGCCTTTTTTAATCAAGGTAATGGAGAAAATGGGATTTTGCTTTCAATGGTGTGAACTTATTTATTATTGCATCTCCTCGGTACACTTTTCAATTGCAGTCAATGGAACCTTGCACAATTTTTTCCAGGCCACGAATGGCCTTAGATAGGGAGACCCCATCTCTCCTTTCATGTTTGTTATCATCACAGAATCCCTAAGTAGTGTCATCAAGAGTTGTCATCTTAAGTTGGAATGGAAAGGAGTGTGTGTAGCGCTAAATTTGGAACCCATAACACACTCGCAATTCACTGATGATACCTCGCTATTGGGTGAAGCAAGTATAAAGGAAACCAAAGTAATCAATGGTGTGTTGGAAGATTACGAAAGAAAATCAGGCCAAAAAATGAATAAGGAAAATTCACACATTTTCTTTTTCAACACAAGGCAGGCATTGCAATTGGCAATCACTAGAATTCTAGGTTTTCAAACTGGGAAAATACCTACAAAATTTTTAGGGGTTAAAATCTTTGATGGAGCATGCAAATCAAATCATTGTTCTGAGGTTCTTGACAAAAGCAGAAGCAAGGAAATGGCGTGGAAGAACAATTGGTTTTCATTCACTAGGAGAATAACAATGGTAAAGGTTGTTTTGTTTGCCCTTCCCATTTACACAATGTCCCGCTACGAGGCACCAGTGAAAGCTGAAGAGGACATGGAGAAAGTCCTTAAGCAATTTCTATGGGAAGGATCTCAAAACGAATGCAAGATCCCACTTATTGGCTAGGAAACAACATGCAAAACTAAAGAGGCTGGGGGGTAGGTCTGCGGTGGGTGAAGCTTCAAAATAATGCCCTAGGTGCGAAACTAATATGGAAAATTTATAGGCATCCGAATAAACCGTGGTGTCAAATAATCCAGAACAAATACCTGGACAATAATGATTCTTCTAGAATATTGACTATTGAAAACTTGGAGGGTGGATTGGCGGTATGGAAGTTTCTCTCAAAGTGCAAGCATGTAATTATGAATCATTTATCTTGGCATCTAGGGAATGGTCGAAGGGCGATGTTTTGGACAGACTTGTGGGATGGACACCAGAGCCTGTCAAAGATGTTTGATTTGGGAAATTATGTGGAGAGACTTTAGGAGGACTATGGATGCAAAGTTGCAGATTATGTGATATTTGAGCCAAATGCGATTCGGAGACAATACAAATGGAAGGCGGTGGATACTTAGCCTTTACCCTCAAAAATAAAATCCACAATGGAGAGGGAATTAGTTTATCAGTCGGTGAATTTGAGTAACAGGGAGGACATGATCATATGGTGTGGGGCTACTTCGGGTGAATATTCAGCCAAATTGGGGTACCGAATTTAGGTGGCACAATGCGAAGAAAAATATTGGCTGGTGACTCTATGCTGGAAACAGGAAGTTCTACCAAAGGAGGGTGCTTTCTTGTGGGTTTCCAATTACAAGCGATGCCTTACAGGGGAAAGATTGAAAAGATTAGGAATTGCGGGCCCCTCAAGATGCCCCTTATGTGAAAGTGATGAGGAAAGTGTGGATCACCTATTTTTGAACTATCAGATGGCGGCTACATGTTGGGATTGGTTACAAGACAAATTTCAGTTTCATGGACCAAGACAAGTGAAGCTAGAAGAGTTCTTGTGTAGCTGGGCAATTGCTAATAAGGGGGGCTATTGGAAAGGCTTGTGGATTTTGGCCCCTGCAATAGTTGTATGGCACATTCGGAAGGAGTGAAATAGGTGTATCTTCTGTGATAAGGCTATGGGTTGGGACCTAGTTATTACTAAGATTCAAGGGGCCATCATTGAAATGGAAAATAACATAATCAAAATTGGGTCCAAAGGAAAATTCACAAGGTGGGATGAGTTGATACAAAAGACCAGGAGTGAACTCAAAGTACCGAAATCGGGGGCAAGTACGCAGGCTAAGGTAGACCAGAAGCTTGTCTGGTGGTTGCAACTAGTACGTTTGAAGTGGAAGCTTAATTTTGATGGTGTTGCAAAAGGTAACCTTGGGCCGGGTGGTGTTGGATGCATAATAAGAGATAAGGTTGGCCATTGCGTGTGGGCTGCTTTGAAATGCCTAGGTACTCGCACCAATAACATAGTGGAAATGGAAGCATTAGAACTTGGGTTGGAGCTATGTCTTAAGAAAGGTATACACAATATTGAAATAGAAGGCGATTCGCAAATTTGTATCCAGGCCATCTCCTCCAGGAAGTCTCCGAGTTGGAAAATGGAAAATTGGGTAAAACGGATTCAAAATATTTTGGGAAAATTCAATGACTTCACCTTAGCACATGTTTATAGAGAAGCCAACAAAGCTGCTAATCTATTGGGTAATTTTGGTGTATCTCAAGTTATAGTGGTACTCATAGATTCTCATACGGATTGTTGGCCCGGCCTAGAAACAATACTGGATCAGGACAATAGGAAGGGGTGAAATGTCTGTCCCAAAAATAAAAAGTTGTCACAGGTGTCACTTTAGTACATTGGCCTCATCTGCAAGCATAATTTTTGTAAGTCCTTGTGGGATACTATGCAACCTCTTTTGCTTACTCCAAAGGCTCGTGAACTAAGGGTTATAGTCGTAGCTAAGCACACAAGATTGCAAGGACAAATTTAGTCAATTTTTGGGTTATGGTTTATCTGATGGGTCCTTGAAATCCTTTGGTTTTGGTCACTTCCCTTATGGCTATTTATTCCAGAAAGGATCGAATCACATACGCAGTTGCATTGAGGCATAGGGTCAAAATGGTAGTTTATTTCGGTTTGGGTTGCTCATGTGCAAAGGAATCGTTTCCCACGCAATGTAGAAGGTTGTTTATCACTCAAAACCTGGTAGTGTGCAATGCGATAGTGGATTTGGTTTCAACAGTGTTTAACATAGACAGACATTGATGCGACAAAAATATCTATGAAATAGTTTTGGGTGCACTGGTAGATGTAACAAAGTCCCAAGAATGTGTGGTCAAGTGGCTTAATGGGCTTGTGGCGCAGGTGAATGCCCAAGTTGTCACTAATGCAATCATGGAGCTACGATTGGATGGCTGGGAAAGTTTTCCACGCATATATTTTGATCCTGCAATGGTGGGGGATGAGGACAATCAAGGAGGTGTGGAGGATGTGGAGGAAAAACATGCATGTCAAGAGGATTTAGTGAAATTCATGTCTGATGCGTGGGAGGTTTTCTGAACTGGGATCATAAATGCAGACATGGTGGCATTCTCTAGATTCATCGATTCTAGTAGCTCGTGGCTCGGCAATGGGAGCTTAAGAAGGATCATATGGCCGGGTGGCCTTCTGAACACCATATACCAACACATAGCACATTAGATCTACTGTGGATCTCTATATTGTAATCTAAGGTTTTTTGGCATGCCAATGCCCCTATTAAACTGTACATGGGAGCTACCCCCTTTGGTAGCACTTACCAATAAAAAAATTAAATTAAATAAATCAAAAATTTATCTAATTTAATCTAACATCACCCCCTTTGGTTAAATAAATTAAAAATATTTATTTAACTAAGTCTAAATCATTCTCCTCTCATTTTGAGTTATTTAAATCCTAAAATCTAAGTCAAAATGGTCAAATCAACTAACATCATTTAAATTAATCAAATCATGATTAATGCTAATCCTAATCACTCAAATCCTCTAGATTTTGCAACTTGCACATGAAAATCAATTTAATTGATTTATAAATCATCTATTTTCATTCAAAAAAGGCATCAAAGATGGAATATTCCTCAAATTTGAAATCTCCCCCCAAATGGACTTGTCCCTTTCAACAAAACATTTAAAATATCTTACATGTCTTTTTCTTGAGCCATGTGTATCTGCTTCACCTTTCACCTCATCCTTCAAGCCATATTTTGAATTTGAATCCCCCCTTTTTGCACAATCCTCAAAACTTGCACATCCTCCATCCACTCATAGGTTGACAAATGGCACTTTGCCATTGGTTAATTTTTAGTCCCACATTGCTCTATTTTGGACATTCATCCATCTTATCATTCTATAAATAAGAGGCTAATATCCTCATTTCATTATCCACAATTTGAGTAAACTTACTATGCTCAAATATTTAGCAAATTCCATCCATTATCATTAAATCTTAGCTAAGTTATGCAGGTTTTTCCATTGGAGCACTCACCATCCTTCATCAAAGTGGATCATTCATCAACATTCATCAACATTCATCAAGCTTGCATCATAGGAATTGGGAAAGGGCCAATTTTCACATCAAATTGGCACCAATTCCCCCATGGGATCATGAGTTTGCTAGTTGAATTAGGATTCAATCTCTATTTTATTGTTTTCTTACTGTGTTCTTCATCTATTTTCCTAATTTAATCTTTGTAAATGGATTTCATGGGGAATCCTTGTTCTTGCTTGCATTATATATTCTAATGTGTTTTTTCTTATTGTTTTTCAAGTATTAGGATTGGGTTTCGCACATTTGGTGCTAGAAGAAGGGCCTATCAGAAGATCAAATCATGTTTTTTGAGAAAATTATGTGGTTTTTCATGTTTTTGATATTTACAGCAAACAAAACTGCTAACAGTCCAGTGTCGCCATACAGAACCACTCAAAAATTCAAACTACACCGCTGAGTCTCCAGCGTCGCCATATAGCGCCGCTACAAAATCAAACAGTGCCGCCATCACAGACAGAACCGCTAGAATTTCTTACTTTTTCATTCAAACTTAAAATGGCCATATCTTGGTCATTTTTTGGTCTTTTTCAAAAAAACAAAAATTGAAATGGGGTAGAATTTCATAATATATCCAATGGTATAGTTTATTATCAACTTTTATAGAATTAAAATTTTCAAATTTTCATTTAATGTCAAATCATAATGAAACTTGGTCTAATTTTTAGGGTTTTAATGCTCAATCATCTATCTAACCCTCATATCTTCTTTTTTCTTGATTTAATTTGACATTTGGAGCTTTTATTGTAGGTTTTAAAGGATCATTGAGCATGGAATTCAAAGAAAAAGCATTATCACATCATTGTAACAAGTGTTTTTAAACACTTTGGGAAGAAATTATAATCCCTCTTCTAAGTATTTGCTATCTTTCAAGCTTTTAGGACCTAAAAAATTTCTTTTGGGCTCTAAAAAGAACATTTCAATTTTTTTCCTACAAAAGGCTAAATGAACTTTAGGACAAACTCACTAGATTTCGTTTGAGGCTAACAATTGTACAAGGAAAATTCCACATTTGATTTGGTGCTATAAAAAGAATTCACTTTTGCTTTGTGGACTTAAAATGAACAAGTATTCTCATTGTTTTTTAATTACTTACACAAAGTAATATCATCAAAAGATGTATGCGCTTCTCTCACACCTCACGGCGATCTTGAGAATCAAAAGGCTTTTGGTGACATTAGGTTGCATAAGTAATCACCTCCACACTTCATTTTGAGTTTTAAATTGAACAAAACACTTTGCGAGTGTGAGTAAACTAATTGCATACGTTCTCCCTTTATTTCTAAATGAGGGCCGATCGAACTATGAATGCATTTATTCGCTTTTGTTTATCTCAAAGGGCCTACCTTGGGGAAAAAGTACTCACCCAAGGGAACGACTCAACTGGTAACACTCTAAAGCCAAGAGTATTTCCAACCGAGATATAAATGTGGGTATTGGAATAAACATCAGTATCACACAGTTGGCTTTGATGAGATGGATGTGAAAGGGACTCTCGTCGTATGGGTCAATCTCCATGAATGGAAAGTCCTAATTAAAACCCATGTATTAGAATTTCCAAAATTCTTGATCTATTTGTTGGTGCAAGAATGGTCATTCTTAAGCCATCCCACACTTGTACGGTCTTTTAGTAGAAATGGAAAGCATGCCATGGGAGTTTCATGGGTGTTGATGCTTGGCTGCCCGGTATAAGTGAGTGTCGTGGAGGGGAGCCAGTGGGGTCAAGCATCTAACCATTCGCTAAAGATAAGCGTAGCTGGACTTGTCCAAGTGGGGACTCAACAAATATTTTCTTTCATATCCATAGGGTTGTACTTATTCTTGGTTACAAAATGATTTGCTTGTTCAAAAACATCTTGGAAACAAACACTTAAACATCATCATCAAAATTTCAAACCCTGTAGGAGGTAAATACAATTGACCAAATTCATGTGTTATAGCTTGCCCATGGGATTCACATCCTTAGAGGTTTCTAAACACTTGAACTTACATCTCAATTTACCTACTAAAGATAAACAATAGGTAACCATTTCCTTGATTTCTTTGAATTCCACATATCACTTTGTGGGATGAAAAGAAGTTAGGACATTAGAAATTTAGTTTGAAAATCTAATCAAGAAAGTGTTTGTGGTAAGAGAAATTCACTAATCAAGATGAAATCAATTGAACCCCACACATGTGCTTGTGTATCTTTTGTCTTATGGTCTTTTGAGAAAACATTGATCTTTTGGTTTGAAGGGAAAAGCATGTTCTTCAAAACCTTGGCCTTGTAAACAATTCCTTCTTAGGTTCATTTAGGATCAAAATCAAACACTTCATCCACCCCAAAAATTTATCATCTCCACACCAAAAAAAATTTTTGGAAACATCATTCTAGACTTGGGTAAATCATCAAAATCAAAATCACCTTATTTAGTTAAGAGTATATGAATGCATCCTTTCTCATACCTCTAGTTAAATTAGCACACCTTTGAACAAGTTCATCCTAAGATCACATCTAACATCTTAGGGTTTACAAGTCCATTATCCAAATCCAATCAAAACCAATCAAAATCAAATCCTAAAGTCTAGCATTGATCCAAAGCTCCTAAGAAAAAAAACACCCATATCATTCACCCCTTTCATCCTTCATCTCATCATTGGTCCAAAACATCTTAGGGGTCACTTTTGCAAAAAGTTCAAAACACAAGAAGAACATGGAATATAAACTTGATTCATTCATCATGAGTGGTCTAAATCAACCAAACTATCAAAGCCTTACAATTCCAATTGATTTTCAAAACTAACATTTATACAATTCATACATGGGATCATTATCTCCTACAAACCTCAATGGTACAACAAATGTGAGTATACCCAACTAAATTTTGAAACACCTTTTCCGATGGTAGATTTAAATACAAGTTCAAACTTACAAATCTATCAACGAAATACTCAATGCATGAGTCTTTAACAAAATAACATTATCCCACCAAATCCATACATGCCAAATGAGAATATACCAAGTACAACTATACCAAACATGAAATTCTTGAATCGACACTTGGTAAAATTTTGGATAGATATGTTTGCAAATCACACGAATGTTGTTCAAAATCCATCACACCAATATGTCCCCATCACCTTTCACAATGACCCATCATCATCATCATTTAATGCAACACCATCAAACATCATCATTTCCCCAAGGGAGCATGCCACTCACTTTCCCACCACTCCCACCCTTGTCATTAACATCCATATCACCTCTTGGTTTGGGGCTACCTTTGCTACCACCGCTCATCCAAAACATCCCCCTAACCATTAATCAAGGCATCATACCAAATCCTCCCCCCTTTCCATCGATATCACAATAACAGATGGAAACCATCCCCATAGCACAAGCAACCAACACATCATCTATCATCCCTCAAAACATGGTCTCTCAAGGATTAACCATATTGATCACACCATCCACCACTCAAATCTCAATCATCAATATGACAATACCTCTTATCACCACAACAAGCACTATTCCAAAACCACCTTTTCCACCACCACCCAAACCAAACACATCAAACCAATACAGCATTGTGTTGCAAGCTGCTCAACAGGTTGCTTATCAGAAGGCACTCCAACAAAACCAAAACTAACAAGCTGCACAAGTTGCTCAAGTTGCCCAATCCACACTAAAATACCAACAAGCACAAGCTCAGGCTCAAATGCAAGCGCAAGCTCAAGCCCAATAACAAGCCCAACAAGAAAATGTTGTTCAAATTCCCAACAAAATGTTAACAACTCCATGTATCGATCCAAGTCAACGATCACATAATCAAGACATATCTATCAACAAATACATGGAAGATATTTCTACCTCATCCAAAGATCAAATCAACATACATCAAGAGTCACTTTTTGATCATGATAAGAATCCCTCAACAATATTCGACAATGATCTATTTCAAGGAGTGTTAACATTATTTGATCTTGTAATCAACAATCCATCGACCAATGATCATGTTGATAATGTCTCTACATCACCTAATGAGTTAGAGGACATATCTCAAAAATCTATTCTAAAGCATGATCAACATCTCTCACCAAAGTCTAGCAATGGTCCTTTCCAAGACATATTGACATCCTTCAACCTCATGATTGCAAATATTGAAGGAATCTTCAACTCAACACTTGATCCAAACTGACTCAAAGATCAAGAAGATATTGAGACACTTCCCATCCAAGAACCCTTTATAAGCAATCCATCCTTTGAAATTGACCCATGTCAAGAACTTGATCCAAAGCATGTTGAAAGCAATTCTGAAATCATTCAAGATCAAGAATACATATCTCCAAGATATTACAATGATCTAATGGAAACTCTCCTATCTATACAAGATGCACATACTCCATCTACCCATGAGATGATTTTTATGGATGGACACATAGATGATCTTCATTCAGAACAAGATTCTTCTACTCCTGACATTATTACACAAAAAGAGCAAGTTATTGAGTTCACAACATCAGGATCAGACATATCCCAAATTTAGACTGAGGACATCATGTATGAAGATATCCAGCATTATCCACTCAAGGAAGTAGATCAAACATAACAAGATATTTCAAAGTCAGCAAAGCAACAAATTGAAATAACATCATCTATAGTGGTCATTTATCAGATAGTGCTTATTGAACAAGACATCTCAAAATAGGCAGAATCAAAGCATGAAGGTAATAATTCCACAATACTGGGGGAAACTATGTCTCAAGCAAATGTCAACATAGGGAGCACGAAAAATCCTTATGATGAAACAAGTTTCAATAATACAACCATCCACGTCATGAATCTTCATCCACCCATCACCCCATCCATGAATTGGGACCAACATCAAAAGAAAGATTTGAATCAAAGCACAAAGAATGTTATCAAAGAAAAATAAGCAAACAAGAATAATGGACAAATCAAATACACATGGCTACCAAAGAATACAAAGAAAGATTATCCCTATCAAACTCCATTAGTCAAGAAACTATGGGAAAAAATAAAAAAGGGAAAATTATCCATCAAAGATGTCCACAAAAGCAAAAGCAAGTTTTTCAAGCGACATACAAAGTGTATCAAGCAATTCGTCCTAATTCCACGCACACTTCTGTATCCACCTATCATTGCTCATCTTCCCAAGTTTGGAGAGTCAAAGGTTCCAAATTGTCAACCAATCCAATTCTCAAATTGACCATGTATTGGCAATGACCCTTCATCATAAGGATTCTGAAGGCACTCTATCTCGATGTGCGCATAGAGAGAGTTAACCCTGGTATCAATAAAGCAGATCAAGAACCCAAAAAGTTGCATTCAAGTGCATGTATCTTAGCAAAGCAACTTCTTCAAGCAGGATATCAATGGCGCATCATGACAGAAACATCTACATCAGCAACACCTTGTGGTTCAACATGAGCTTTAAATCTTTCATAGAAAAATAGAAAAAATAAAAGAATATGAGAATCCAAAAAAAAATAGAAAAAGGATTGAAAACAGTAAAGAAAAAAATTGTCCTCTAATGAAAACCACTTCAGTGGCGCTTTGGGTAGGTACCATGATGAAATCCTGGAAAACAGGCATCATGTGTAGAATCGAGCATCTACGTGCGCTAGTTCAAGTGAAAGCATCTTATCCCATCCATAATAAATCTAGCATTCCATCCATCTCATCCATAATAAATCCATTCATCCATGAACCATTTATCCAATCCATCTTTATCCATTTGCATCCATAGTCCAAATTATCTTGATCTTGGTAAAAGTTTGGTGCACACTTTACGCTTGCTTATGGTAAACATCTTGACATGGGTCATTTTCATTGATCCTATCCTACCCAGCATTATCTGAGCCATGAAGCATTATCCAAATGAGAATTCTTTATCTGAACACCTTATCTTATCACAAGATAATCCATAGACCTATCCGAGCATCCACACATCGCGTTCCATACATTGCTAGACACTGGGGGCAGATATTTACATCTTGCTTCAAGAATAAATCTTGATCTATATCCTCCAACTTATGTGGTGATCTGAACATTGGAAAATGTGAAATGAAATTGGTCCACCACTTGTGGGAAAAAATCCAAATCACTAACCCATGGCACATTTTTACGAGAAGACATTCCTTATCAATCTTCATTTTTCATCGAACATCAATCCAAACAATCAATATCAATTGCATCTAACGTGTGCTTCAACATCACATTGAGTCATTCAAAAAAAAATTGTTCCAAATCAAGCTTCAAAATCCTAATCAATCAAGTCCAATCAATCCATAATCTTGGGATATCCTTCCCAATCATTGTGTTGCTAAACACTATCCTTGCATTGTTGTGCATCCTCAACAATGTTATCATCATCATCAATCCATCGATTCGATTAGTCAACCTTAGCTTGGTCTTCAACAAAATCCTAAATAGAGCACTGATATCATCACACACATCCATATCCAAGTCGTCAAAATTGTGCGAAAAGTCCAAAACACATCAAAATCCAAAATCACTCATAAAAATAGAAAATGTCAAAAACATGGAATCCGAACTACATCATCTCTAAGCTTAAACGTAGGCAAGGCTAATCTTTGATCAGCCCCCGAGACACAAAATCCAAAAACATTCATAAAATCACATAAAACCCAAAAACATTGCAAAAAAATCCAAAAGTCCAAAAACAGTCATAAAATCAAAAAACCCAAAAAATAGCCTCAAAACATTTCAAAAAGATCAAAAACATTCAAAAAAACCCAAAAAATCCATCTGTCCCATCTCGCTTTCACCCACAATAATCAATCATCACACTCACCCTTTGGCAAAACAAATAGAAACAAGTACAACAATCAGCAAAAGCAAGCTTCAAACGTAAAATCAAAAGAAAACTTCAAACTTTTAAATGCAAAATCAAAATCTTGATCATTTTCAAACATGTCAGACAACCTTATATCAACAGCTTATCAAACAACTTATCAACCCATCATCATCCTATACAATGCCTATCCTAGGATATATCATTCCGACAATGGGCATCATTTTGGATATCACTTTGGATACTTATCCAAAACAAAACACATCCCTTTGGTTGTAGGTATGAAAAACATTGATTTGTTTGTTTACTTGATCTTTTCTTTTGATTTATCTTGTTGCGCTCATTCCAATGACCTCTCAATGATGTCTAATCAAAATGATTTAGAGAGAAAGGAATGGGGCAACGATCATTATCTTTTGTTTTTTGTTCTTTTTGGAGGTTCTTGTAATATAACCTTGGTGAATACTTGCTTTGTTAGGTGTGTATGGAAAGTGTTTTTGGCAGCTTGTTGATTATTTCATTGATGGGTTATACCTTTCCATTTTTTGCTCCAAGATGTTTGAAACTTTGGAAGTGCATCCTAGCAAGGTTTTTGTATGTCAGGTGTGAACAAGAATACTCCTATTTGTTTGTCGATTCAAAGTCCATCACACTAGGTGCAACGCCATCCTAGTTCTTTATACCTTGATGCATCGTGCTTACATGTGTTATCAAACATAAGGTAATTGTCCCTTTGAAAATCCCAACTCCTCGGCAAGTAATCATCATCATCATCATCTCATGTCTTTTTGGAATCTCTTGTTTTCTTCTATCTCTTGCTTTTTGTGCTAACATGGTACCATGACAAATAATCATAAATCATCACCATTGCATCTATCTTGCATCCACAAAACCGTCAGCATACTGCATAATGCATATCATATCATATAGAAAGCATTAATCATACCACATGTGTTCATCTCCATCATTGCATAATATAGATTGGTTATTCTAAACATCTCATAAACCATACATTTATCATCTATTTGCATAATCATAAAAGCATCATCATATGATATCATGTGCATCCATATCATCCATGCATCATCATATCATCCAAACATCATAATCATCTCATTTATATCATCAATAATGTAACTGTCATGGTACAAATCAGGATCAACTATGTGTAATATCTCAAAATATACATGAGGCTACCCATGGTCGATGACTGTCTATACATCATCAAAATTGTCTACGTCAAATATCTAATCTTTCTAAAGAATTATCTTTCATCCTCTAATTAGTAGAACCACTCCTCTCACATTTTATCGCGATCTCGATTTGAAATTAGTATTTCCACTCGATCTCTCAAGGGGGCAGTATACCAGCATAATTATTCTCGTTGGGGCAACAGTGTGGCATCCGAAAAATCAGAATTTTTTTGAATTTTGATCAATTCAGTTTCTTCTTTGAACCAACGCAATGAGTACATTGCTTCAACGAGGGGAAAATTGTAGACACATAAAATGTGCATGCACTCGATCCTGATCTACTAACATCGCTTCATCCTAATTTATCCCTCTATCTAACCATTTAATCAAATAGCCTTATTTGATTAAAGTCATCATAATTCCCCTTTTAATTAAATAAATCCCTCGATTTAATTAAATCATTGTTTCTATGTAATTAGCTAGGTCATTTCATCTTCATGTCTTTGTTTAATTAATTAATCCATATTATCTGATTAAATATCTAAAGTTCATCTAATTAAATTATATAAATCAAACATTTATCTAATTTAATCTAACATCACCCCCTTTGGTTAAATAAATTAAAAATATTTATTTAACTAAGTCTAAATCATTCTCCTCTCATTTTGAGTTATTTAAATCCTAAAATCTAAGTCAAAATGGTCAAATCAACTAACATCATTTAAATTAATCAAATCATGATTAATGTTAATCCTAATCACTCAAATCCTCTAGATTTTGCAACTTGCACATGAAAATCAATTTAATTGATTTATAAATCATCTATTTTCATTCAAAAAAGACATCAAAGATGGAATATTCCTCAAATTTGAAATCTCCCCCCAAAAGGACTTGTCCCTTCCAAAAAAACATTTAAAATATCTTACATGTCCTTTTCTTGAGCCATGTGCATTTGCTTCACCTTTCACCTCATCCTTCAAGCCATATTTTGAATTTGAATCTCCCCCCTCTTTGCACAATCCTCAAAACTTGCACATCCTCCATCCACTCATAGGTTGACAAATGGCACTTTTCCATTGGTTAATTCTTAGTCCCACATTTCTCTATTTTGTTCATTCATCCATCTTCTCATTCTATAAATAAGAGGCTAATCTCCTCATTTCATTATCCACAATTTGAGTAAACTTACTATGCTCAAATATTTAGCAAATTCCATCCATTATCATTGAATCTTAGCTAGGTTAAGCAGGTTTTTCCATTGGAGCACTCGCCATCCTTCATCAAAGTGGATCATTCATCAACATTCATTAAGCTTGCATAATAGGAATTGGGAAAGGGCCAATTTTCACATCAAATTGGCACCAATTCCCCCATGGGATCATGAGTTTGCTAGTTGAATTAGGATTCAATCTCTATTTTATTGTTTTCTTATTGTGTTCATATATTTTCCTAATTTAAGCTTTGTAAATGGATTTCATGGGGAATCCTTGTTCTTTCTTGCATTCTAATTCTAATGTGTTTCTTCTTATTGTTTTGTAGGTATTAGGATTGGGGTTCACACACTATTTTCAGCTATGGTGATTATATTTTGATAGTTATTGATACATACTTGTTACCTTTGGATTGAGTGTTTGTGTATTGGGATATCATTTAGAAGTAGGACTTATGCTTCCTTGTTTCAAATAGTGTGGCATCGCTTTGGATGGTTTCTTATCTTTGTGTGTGGGCATGATGTAGGATGAGAGCATTCACACTTGAGATGGTGGTCACCTTGATTCTTATTGTAGTTATCTTGATGGAGCACATGGATCACTTTGATTCCTTGATGGTATATGTGGCTAGAGGGATTGTTCCATTGTTCATGCTTGAGTTTACTTGTTTACTCCTTATGCAATGTGTACAAAAAGTGAGAATTTTATAAAAATACATGTTTTCCACCTTGCATAATGTTATATTTGTTAGATGCAAATGACAACTGAGAGGGGGGTGAATCATTTGTACATTAAAACATTCAATCCCTCATTAAATTTCAAACCCTTATCAAACTCTAAACCTCACTAAGAATTAGCATAATGTAAACATGTGAAATAACAATGCAAACACAAACATACACAAGAGAACACTAGATTTACATGGAAAACCCAAGAAGGGAAAAACCACAGTGAGGATTAGCTCAAATATGTATGAATAGAAACACCAAATACAATTAGGCTCACTTCCTATAAAAAGAAGAAAAGCTCACTACCAAAATGACTCACTATCTGGAAGAAAGAAGAATAGAGGAAAACTATTACAAAGAGACTCACTATATCAAGGCAACAAGAGAAATCAACCACTACAACTCTATGTCATTTGTAACCTTTAGCTCACTGCCTTCAATAACTTCAAGCACACTAAAATGTAGACACCTTTTGCTCACTGCATTTCAAAGTTATATGCATTAAATATCACACTCAGATCACCACACTTGATCACATTTTTATCATTTTCACTCTACTCATCTCAACACAAACTCCGCCTTGCATTTATACCATTCGTGACCTAAGCAATCTCAATTTGGTTGGCCTCAATGAAATGTATGCACCTCAAACATGCAACACCAAAATAGGTTGGCACCAAACACTTCCATGGTGGAAAGAAGTGAAGGTAGACCATGCCATGGGTTAACTAGGACCCAAATCTATATCACCATGCTACACAACACATTCACAATCCATGAGGTTCCTTCACAAATAACACTAGCACGCCAGGTCGATAAAACTTGAACTAACATTACAAGCGACCATATACATGCTTCTCCAACTTTGAAAACAACATGCAAACCACACAAGAACACTTCACAACATCCACACAACATCCCAAATGTTCCAACATCATTAGAATATTCTACAATACTACCACAACCACATGAAACTGAAGAACACTTTCATTTTGTGCAACCAGACACATTGGCATGAACATACAACTTACTAACCAACCTTGTGAAACATATTAGCACCTGAAACCTCAAGTGAAGGAATTTACAAACAATATAAGAAAATTCCCAAATCTGTAAGACAAGAAACCTCAACACAGAGAAATACAAAGTAGTCTCATTTCTCCCAAACAACTTTCTTCATAGACAAACACATTGTCAAACACATCTTCTACTACTGCATGATCCAAAACCTAAAACTCTAGATATAAAACTTCTAAATACCTTTGATCATCACATCCAAATCACACAAGCATATCTTCAAACATGAAGAAATGCGGAGCACAACACTAAACACACCTCGATCACATTACACACTCTTTTATTCAAATTTTCTCAAAAGCACTTGGAAACCAAGTGAACTAGTTGCATCAACAACACCAACACAACACTACAACATCTTCTCATCATCAACACAACATCAATAATACCAAAAATCTCCCCATCTACAATATCTAATTAACACCACAATAGAGGTTGGTATCAATGAAAATACTAAAGACAACATAGTGCAACACACTCACTGCTAACACTCCAACAATCTTCCTAACCATAATAGAGGTTGACATCAATGAAAACACTAGCATCATAATTGCAACAATATCCACCTTTGTCATTGATGAAAATACCAACTCTAAAAACCCATCAACAACAAAATCAACTCTGCATTAAGTAGAACTCCCCCTTACTAGGATACACTTCACTCTCTCCCTTTCTTCTGATATTCAAATAACATTCTCTTCTTCTTTCTATTCTCTCTGCAATCATAACTTTTTCTCCCCCTATCTAAGGAGTTCTTCAACCATTACTTTCCCTTGTGTTTTTTAGATCATACTCTCCTCCTTTGACATGAATTATTTCCTTGTATTTTACAAACTTCACTCTCTCTCCCCCTTTGAAATCAATGGCAAATGGAAACATCGTTCCCTTTGAAACACCACCATATAGAATTTTTATTTTTTGTTCCCCCCCTTTGACATATGCATACATCACTTTAACACTTCTTGAAACACCAGCAAGCAACTATTCCCACTACTCTTCTTTGTATACTTATCATTATTGCACACATTGCACTACTCATTCTTCACTTACTTTTTAGTTCTTCACCAGGTACTCCCCCTAAAAGGTGGCCTTAAACAACAATCCAAGACCAAGAATGTATCTTGAAGTGCTTCCCTTGATAGATGTACCATTTATGCATCTAATTTAAAGGAGGGGCAGTAGCCCTTAACTTTTGTCATACATACTCAAATGTATCTTTAGGAAGAGCCTTGGTGAAAATATCTTCAACTTTATCCTTTCTAGGCACATACTCTAGCTTCACCTCATTCTCTGTAACCTTGTCTCTTAGAAAGTGATATTGGATAGAGATATGTTTTATTCTTGAATGCATTACTAATTTCTTTGAAATAATGATAGTACTTGTATTATCACAATAGATATATAAATAGGTTCATCGTATGATACTTTGATATCCTTCAATATTTTCTTCATCCACAACACCTATATACAACATGATGTTGCTGCAATATATTATGCTTTTGTAGTAGATAATGACATTGAATCTTGCTTCTTACTCAACCATGAAACCAATATGCTTCCAAGAAAGAAAGAACCTCCACTTTTAATTTTTCTATCATTTGTACAACCTTCCCAATCTACATTTGTATATGTATTCAAGGAGAAATCAATATCCCTAGGATACCATAAACCAAAGTACAAAGTGCCTTTTAAGTATCTAAATATCCTCTTTACTGTTGCAACATGAGATTCTCAAGGATCTTCTTGAAAGCTTCCACAAGACAAATTGAATATATGATATATGGTCTAGTAGTAGTTAGGTATAAAATTCCACCAATCATTGAACTATACTTTCTTTGATCTATCTTAGGAGATTCATCATTCTTGCTCAATTTGCAACCAATAACCATAGGATTACATATCGATTTAGAATCCTTCATCCCAAACTTCTTCAATATTTCCTTAATATACTTTGATTATGAAATTAAAATGCCTTTCTCTATTTTATTGATTTGTAACCCAAGGAAGAAATTCATCTCCCCGCACATTGACATCTCAAACTCTTTCAACATCTCTACAAACTTATCTTGCATTCCTTCATTTCATCCAATTATTATCATCAACATACACTACCACAATCAAAATTTGTTCTCCCTCAACCTTGAAGTAAAGGTTGCTATTGTAAGAGAGGGAGATCACCACATGCAAGGCCCTAGGTCACAGAGGGCCAAGATGAGGAAGGCTTCCCTAGCTTACCTCAGCTAAAGGGGTGTTAGGATATGCGGGACGAGAATGATGAGGACTATGAGGTCCTTCAACCACTCTATAGACCTGAAATGCAGGAAGGGGCTAGGAAAGTTGGTTTTCTAGTTCAACACTACACCTTAGGGACCTCTCTGCCCAAGGACAAAAGCGCGGTGTGTTGGCATCTCTAAAGTGTGTTGTCGTCTATACGACCAGATAACAGCAAAGACAAGGGAAAACCTAGAAAAACTACCTAACGACCCAACTAATTAACTAAAGGGTCAAAATAATGTGATTAAGTAAATAAAGTATTCTCTAATGTTGTAAAGCATAAATGCAAGAGTGAAAAGGGAAAGAATGATCTCACCAAGAAACTCGTTTTCCAGCTAGCTCTTTGAAAGTATGTTCACCTACACACACAAAGGAAAGGAAAATTTTGGGTGGTTGTGTAGGGACCTACCTCAGTCAGACCCTCATTTAGGTGTTTCCACCTCCATGGATAGCTAAGAAAGCGAGATAAAGAGAACAATGTAATAAAGAGCACAGGAGCACTACAAAATAGTAAAGTGCTAACTCAACCAAGTGATAGAGGAGAGGAGAGGGAAGCTTACCACCTCCACCAAGAGCACTCAAGGCTGCTTGGGGGAGAAAATGAGAGTAATCGAGCCTCTGTTGCAATGGTGTGGTCCCAAACTTGCTCTATCAAAGTGATGGAGTGGAGCTTCTATTGCTATGGAATGCTTGGAATGTTGCTTGAGAATGAGTGAAGTGATCTTGTGAAGTGATAGAATGTGTGCTTGAAGTTGTGAAGAAGCTAGAATGCATGTTGAAGGAATGAATTTGAAGAAGGAATGAAAGAAATGGCCATATTCGGGTCAGTCGGATAAAGGGAGCATTACAACTTGACTCCCAATGAGAAGTGTAATGCCTCTGCAGGTTTAGCCACAAGAATTTGCTAGGGACGTAAGTGGGCTATGTGGACGTCTGCGCACCATGCGGGTGTCCTCGACAAAAACACCTCCACGGATGCTTCAAACAAATGCCAAGTGTGATGAATGCAACGGGCTTAGTTGGAATTAAGCCTTTGAACTTGGTTTTCTAAGGTGGATAAAGGAAAAAAGGGGATTTTCACATGGGTGCAAATTTACTCCCATACATTTTTCCCCCACTTTAGTGAGCACGAATATTGATGAGTTCTCAGTAAAGTAGATCAAGGAAAGTGTAAGGTTAGAAATGTATACTTGAACTGTCAAGGAAGTAGAACTCGATCTAGCGTACCTAAAGGTGTAGCGAAAGCAAAGGACTCCATAGCTACTCAAAACTATGAAGTTGGAAAAATAAAGTGTCTCATAGGCTTGTGGACCTACAAGGAGGCAACCCCCTAGATCACTCACATGAAGGAATCCCCGTGATGTAAGCACCTTACAGGCCTACAAACCTACAAGGAAGGTATCCCCCAAAAACTCTAGCATGGAGGAAACCTGAAGGAAGTGGACTCCACAGAGTCAGGAAGCGGCCATGTAGGCAAGTGAGTGGATAGTCACGCAAACCGTCGATGATTTGGAAGTCTTTCAAAGGGGTCCCTCGGGAACCCTTCAAAAGGAGAGGGGGTCCACTCAAGGGATGCTTTGTTTGAAAGGTGAGGTCTATTCAGGCTACCCCTAAGCTAGACACGAAAGAAAATGGAATAATCTAGTCAAGCTACCCCCAAGATAGACACAAAAGAATCCATTTGAGGTAAGTACTTTCAAAGGGGGGTCCCTCGGGAACCCACCATGAAGAAAAAGGGGGTCCACTCAAGGGATGCACAATTCGAAAGAAAATGTTTATTTTTCAGAGTGATCCATCATCAAAGGATTCTTTCGAAAGATGTTCACTTCTTCAAGGAATTCAAAAGGAAGGATGTGCCCCCATGTGAGGGGAAGATTAAATTTGTTCGCACTTTGGAGGAAGGTTTTCAAGTCCTTTCTTTACGAACCCGTGATGAAGGAAAGACATTCTATTAGGGTTCCAAGTTGAGAATGCAGTTTTGAAGAAAAGTTTGCGTGAATTTTTGAGAAAAGATTCATTAGTAACGAATGAGTTTTCTAAAAAATTGAAACGTTCAAGGAGAAGCGTTGTCACACATGAGAGGGACAACTCAAGCAAAGAAGAGAAAAAGGTAAAGAAAAAGAAAAAGAGAGAAAAACATGAATAAAGAACACAAGGGGATTTGGTTTAGCAGGTTCAAATCTATCAGAGCTCATATAAATAATAGGAAACTGTGATGCAAGGTGAAAGATCATCAATCCCCAATTAGATCAAGAAGAATTCATGAGAAGAAAAATTAAAATAAGAAATCGGGTCAACATGGAAGGGAAGCTTAAATGCTCCCAATGCTTTGCATCATCCCTAATTTATTGAAAATCAAGCACAAACATGGAAGAATGGTGATACAAATAGAAGAAGGTTTACGACACAAAAACCACACCTGTATCCAAGCACCAACAGGGGTGATGAGGTTCATCCAGGAACACATGGCACGAGCATGGGGGAACACATCACAAAACACACATACACACACGCAAGATCAAGAAGGATTTCCTCTTAACATTGATCGACCAAGAGGTCATCCACTTAACAATCTAAATCCTCATAAGGGGAAGGAGGATGATCCTACAATGGTGGGATGTTAAGAGGAGAATCATTTGACCCTCCCACAACAAGGGCCAAGGAAGACGCCCCCACGAGGTCTTCTTCACCGAGCTCTTGTGGAGCTAAGGTTAGCGATTTCACAAAGATTGTTGACAAGGCCAGAACCTCATCTATGGAGTTAAACATGCACCCCATAGGAGTATCGTGTCTAACTTTAGTGGAAGGGGTAGGTTGCACCTAAGATTCACCACTAGGCTCACCAAATGATTCGAGAGAGGTGACAAACTCAAGACAAGTTGGGACCAGTTTTGTCACCAAGATAGAACAATTCAACACGAGGCCACCTTGTGAAGAAGGCAGACTCCTCTTACATCCTTCACTGTTGGAAGGACCACACCCCACCTCTTTTTTTATCAGAGGAGATGAACTCCCCACAGATGAGGCTAGAGGTGTGGTGGAAGAGGAGGAAAGAACTGCAGTGGATACAACTGAGGTATTAACCATATCCACGGGTTTTGAGAAAGGCTGGACATCTAGAACAGACATCAGCAAGGGCGCCTCCACCGAAGGAGCGATGAACACCTGTACCCACTTGGGGTTAGGTACATTCGTACTCGCAACAGAATCTAGGAGTAATATAGGACTAGACTGAAGAGAAGCAGAAGGAAGGGGGAAGAAGACACTACAGGAGGCCCTGAAGCAAGGGCGGTCATTTCTTCCTCCTTCCTTTGCGAGGCAGCATGCTAAGCCACAAGAGCCTTTTTCGGTGCTTGCACTCACACATAAGGAAGTTTCTACGACTCTTTGAGTTGAAGGCTGGAGGTTGGGAAGGAATAGAAGGCTCTTGCTCAACCATGGGAATATCCACCACAGTCATTTCTGGCAGAGGAACAGGTTCTTGCATGGGAGCAAGAGGATCAGTCTGAGGAGTGGCAGGAGTAGTCAACTCAATTGCCTTGATAACAGGCCTCTTCCCATTCATTTCCTTAGGAGCAGGAGCGGTAGGAGGCCGTGGAGGTTGAGCCAAAGAGTTCCCCCAAGGGGCCTTCTTCCTGTTATACCAAATGGGTCTAGGCTCTGTCGGCAGAATAGGAAGTTCGAAAGTAGGAAACTTAAGCTTTTGCCAAGTGGGCACCATAGGATTTTCCTACAAACGGGGAGAAAAATCTAACGGTACCACAGTAGAGTGAGAAGAAGAGCCAAACTGACCAGTGGGAGAGGAAGAAGGAGGGTCCTGAGACTACTTCTCTTCTTGCTTCTTTCATGCCTTAGCAACATCACTATTAGCTTTTAAGCAAGTCCTATGTGAAACGGCATAAGGCAAGGGAGGGTATCTAACTTTCGGCCTTAGCCACCCTTTCTTATAGTTCTAGTACGTTTTGTGTAGAAGGTCCATCCTAGGGGAAAGAGGACTAATGGGCATAGGCCAAGAGTGGTCCAAGGAGTAGCTACCATGTGCAACCGGTGGTCTATAACTAGTGTCATGTATTACATGCACAAAACCCATCGGCAGGTCCTGTGAAGTGAAAGTTATACCAATACCACTATCCATAGGTTGCGCAGAGGGGATATATTGGTGCAAAAAGGAGGCCATTAAACACACTATACAATGCTTCCACAAAGTTCCTAAAGGTTAAAGGATAAGACAATGACCCAATTAAGGTTTTGTTATGCAATACCTTTGGAACCTTCCAACTACACCAATTAGAGTTCGCAGGTTGGGTTGTAATGCGATAGCCTTACAAAACTCACACCGACAACACTCCTAGAGTACGAGGAAAGGAAATGTCAAGATCACAAGAACAAAACCAAAATGGTTCACATTGGGTTCACCAAAAATGTAAGAGAGGGGGACCACCATGTGCAAGGCCCCAGGTCACAAAGGGCCAAGATGAGGAAGGATGCCCTAACTTACCTCAGCTAAATAGGTGTTAGGATATGTAGGACGAGAATGATGAGGACTATGAGGCCCTTCAACCACTTTACAAACCCGAAATGTAGGAAGGGGCTAGGCGAGCTAGTTTTTAGGTTCAACACTACACCTCAGGGAGCTCTTTTCTCGAGGATGAAAGCGCGATCCTTGGATGACAGCGTGGTGTGTTGGCATCTCTAAAGTGTATTGGTGTATGTACGGCTAAACAACAATGGAGACAAGGGCAAACATAGAAAAACTAGCTAATGGCCCAACAAATTAACTAAAGGGCCAAAATAATGTGATTAAGTAAATAAAGTATTCTCTAATGTTGTAAAGTAGAAATACAAGAGTGAAAAGGGAAAGAATGATCTCACCAAGAAACTCATTTGCCAGCTAGCTCTTCGAAAGCATGTTCACCTACACACACAAAGGAGAGGAAAATGTTGGGTGGCTGTATAGGGGCCTACCTTAGTTAGACCCCCGTTTAGGTGTTTCCACCTCCATGGATAGCCAAGAAAGTGAGATAAAGAGAACAATGTAATAAATAGCACAAGAGCATTACAAAATAGTAAAGTGTTAACTCAACCAAGTGATAAAGGAGAGGAGAGGGAAGCTTACCACCTCCACCAAGAGCATTCAAGGCTGCTTGGGGGAGAAAATGAGAGTATTTGAGCCTCTGCTGCAATGGTTTGGTCCCAAAATTGCTCTACTAAAGTGATGGAGCGGAGCTTCTGCTGCTATGGAATGCTTGGAATGCTACTTGAAAGCTTGAGAGAGAGTGAAGTGAGCTTGTGAAGTGATAGAATGAGTGCTTGAAGTTGTGAAGAAGCTAGAATACATGTTGAAGGAATGAAAGAAACAACCATATTCAGGTTGGTTGGCCGAAGGGGGAGTTACAACTTGACTCCCAATGAGAAGTGTAATGCCTCTGCAGGTTCAGCCACAAGAATCTTCCAAGGACGTAAGCGCGTCACACGGACGTCTGCGCACTATGCGGGCATCCCCGACAAAAACACCTCCACCAACACTCAAAACAGGTGCCAAGTGTGATGAATGTAGTGGTCTTAGTTGGAATTAAGCCTCCAAACTTGGTTTTCTAAGGTGGATAAAGGCAAAAAGGGGATTTGTGCATGGGGTGCCAATTTAATTCTATACAACTAGTTGCAGTACATTTTTTGAATCCTTGTTGCAATAAGTACTTATCTAACCTT
Source organism: Sequoia sempervirens (assembly GCA_007258455.2). Taxonomy (NCBI): domain Eukaryota; kingdom Viridiplantae; phylum Streptophyta; class Pinopsida; order Cupressales; family Cupressaceae; genus Sequoia; species Sequoia sempervirens. Next base: position 159,159,974 of record VDFB02047230.1, read on the forward strand.
GCATACCAAGCTCTAGGAGTATGTTTAAGTCCATACAATGCCTTCTTCAACCTACAGACCATATCAACATCATCTGAAAACTGAACACCTTCAAATTGTTCAATGTATAGCTCTTTTTCTAGCTCACCATTCAAGAATGTAGACTTCACATGAAGTCTTTATGTGTTGCAAAATCCAAAAACATTCTAATTGCTTCCATCTTTGCAACCAGAGCAAAAGTCTCTTAAAAATATATTCCTTCTACTTGTGAATAGCCCTTACACACAAGTCTAGCCTTATTTATGTTAACTTTTCCATCCTCATTCAACTTGTTCATAAAAACCCATTTAGTTCTTGTTACATTCTTGTTTGTAGGTTTTGGGAAAATTTCCCAAGTCTAATTCTTCTCAATCTATTCCAACTCTTCTTTCATAGCTTTGATCCAATTCTCATCTTTGCACACTCCAGTCACTATTTTAGGTTCCACCTGTAAATGATAAAAAATACCTATTCCTCTGTCATAGTAGCTTTTCTTCTTGTCAACACACCTTTTCTCTTATCTCCAATGATCCAATCTTTAGAATGATTCTTCTACTCATACTTAAGAGTTTTAGGGATATTTTTTGGATCTTATTCCTCTTCAAATTTCATCTCTTTTTCTTTCTCTTTATCCTTTTCTTCTTCACTACAAGGGGATTCATCATATTCATATCCTTCTATTAATACAAAACTCTGATGTGGTTCTTCATACACTTTGACACTTGCACTTTCAAAAGTATTCTTCAACCTTTTATTATAGCATCGGTATGCTTTGTTGTTTGTAGAGTATCCAAGGAAGATTCCTTCATCATATATTGCATCAAACTTTCCTAATTTTTCTTCATCTCTTATGATATAGCAATTACTTCCAAACACTCTGAAGTATTTCATAATGGGAGATTTTTCATACCATAACTCATAGGGAGTCTTTGAACTGTTCACTCTTGCTTGACCTCTGTTAAGTATATAGATTATAGTATGAATTGATTCTCTCCAATAGACATCCGGTAGATTTACTTCCTTCATCATTGTCCTTGTTGCTTCTAGAACTTTCATGTTCTTCCTCTCCACAACTCCATTATGTTGAGGAGTCTTGGGGGCTGAAAGATGCCTCTTTATTCCATGATATTCACAAAAAATGTTAAACACATTAGAGGTGAACTCACCACCTCTATCAAACCTCAAAAACTTGATTTTTAGATCCTTTCATTCTCAACCATAGATTTAAATTCTTTAAACTTATATAGAGCTTCTGATTTTTTTTTGAGAAATGTCATCCAAGTCATTTTAGAATAATCATCAATCAATAACATAAAATACCTATCACCTTGAGACTTCTTATTCTGGTAGGTACACAAAGTTCTGTATGCACCAACTCCAAAGGTCCTATGATAGAATATTCTTTAGCTTTGAACCTCTTTTTTATTTTCTTTCCAAACTAACATTCCATGCAAATTACATTGATATGCTTTGTAATCTTTGGTAGATCTCTCACAACATCAGTAGAATTGATCTTCACTAGGCTATCAAAATTGATGTGACCCATTATTTTATGCTTATAGCTAACTTTCATTGATTTGAAACATAAATCATTTAGCACCACTACCTTTGAGCTGATAAACATTACCTTCTATCCTTGTACCTGCAACAACCAAAGTTTTGGATCTCCCTTTTTTGATTTCACAACCATTATCCTGAAACACCAAATTATATCCTCTGCTACACATTTTTCCTACTTTTAGAAGATTATGCCAGAGACCCTTCACATAAATAACATCATCTATTTTATGTTTTCCATCAAAACTAATTGAATAGTTTCCATAGATCTCAGTAGATGTATCATCACCAAACTTAACAAAACCACCATCATATTTATGAAGTTTTACAAACTTACTCTTATCACTTGTCATACAATTTAAGCATCCAAAATAAATTATTTAGTAATTCCTCTCTTCTCTTGCATGAAAAATGGTCACTATAGTTCCTTCAATGTTGTGACCTATTATCAGAGCACTTTCCTTCATACATCTTTCAAAATTATTAGAATTAGTTCCAACATTTAAAGCCATGAACAAGCATTCATCATTGTAATCATTAGGATAGTCTGATTCTTCATCATTGGATACACCATCATCTTTTTCAACATAATAGATCTTCTTGAAAAATTTCCCTTTATGATCCTTATGTTTTTCATTTGAAACTTTGATTGGATATTTAGAAGAATAATGACCTATCTTTCCACAATTGAAATACTTGAAGGGTAACTTACCTCTATATTTTCCAGTGCCCTTTTTCAATCTCTTTAAAAAACTTTCTTCCACCTCATCAAAGATCATTTGGATCTGATTCATCATCCTTCTCTACTAGTTTGAATTTAAAGGCGATCACTTTCTTTGTAGCATCTTGACTAAACTCTCTTAATTCATAAGAAATTAAAGCACCAAACATATGATCTCTAAAATAATTATCTAAATTTTGAGCTTCTGCAATAGAAAAAACTTTAGAAATATAAGCTTTAGGAAGAGTTCTTAATACCTTTTTCACAACTTCACTTTCTTCCAACTTGCCACCAAGACCACTTATGGCATTGAAAACTTCATCCACTTTGAGCATGTAGGCAATAATATCTTCATCTTCAAACATCCTTAGGTTTTCAAATTTGGCTTTGTAATTCTACATCTTTGCTTGCTTGACTTTATCATCTCCTTCATAAATTCTCTCGAACTTTTTCCAAACATCTTTATTAGATTTCAAACTTATCACTTTCCCAAGTTCAGAATCAGAGAGACCACTCAGAATAGTATTCCTTTCTTTACCATTTCTCTCATAATCCTTGATTTCATCATCATTTATTGGACCAACAATAGGCAAGGTATATCCTTTTTCAATTGAGTGTCAGACTCCGAATCCAAGGGAGACTAGAAAGGACCCCATCTTGGATTTCCAATAAGAATAATTTGTTCCATTTAACATAGGAGCTTTGACACCCTACGTGTGTGCCATCTAGATCTACCTCAAGCGATTAAGATTTCTCCAAGGAACCACAACTATGATACCAATTTTTAGATGCACATGGCAATTAAGAGGGGGGATGAATTAGTTGTACATTAAAACATTCAATACCTCATTAAATTTCAAACCCTTATCAAACTCTAAAGCCTCACTAAGCATTAGTAGAATGTAAACATGTGAAACACCAATGCAAACACAATCATACACAAGATAACACCATATTTACATGGAAAACCTAAGGGAAAAACAACAATGAGGAATAGCTCACATATATATGAATAGCAACACTTAATACAATTATGCTCACTGCCAGAAGGACTCACTGTCTGCAAGAAAGAAGAATAGAAGAAGAATGTTACAAAGAGATTCACTATCTCAAGACAATAGGAGAAATCCACCATTGCAACTATATGCCATCCACAGCCTTTGGCTCACTACCTCTAGTAACTTCAAGCACATTGAAATGTAGAAACCTTTTGCTCACTACTTTCAAAAGTTGTAAGCATTAAATCTCAAACTCAAATCACCACACTTAATCACATTCACATCATTTATACTCTTCTCACCTCAACACAAACTCCACCTTGTATTTATACCATATGTGACCTAAAGAATCTCAATTAGGTTGGCCTCAATGAAAAATATGCACCTCAAATGTGCAACACCAAAATAGGTGGGTGCCAAACACTTCTGTGGTGGAAAGAAGAGAATCCAGACCATGCCATGGGTTAACTAAGACCCAAATCTACACCACCACACTACATAACACATTCACAATCCATGTGGTACCTCTGCAAATAGCACTAGCATGCCAGGTCATCCAAACTCTAACTAACAGTACACGTGACCATGTACATGCTTCTCCAAGTCTGAAAAAAACATGAAAAACACACATCAACACTTCATAGCATCCACACAACACCCCAAAATATTCCAACATCATCAAAATATTCTACAAGACTATCACAACCACCTGAAACTGAAGAAAACTTTCATTCTGTGCAACCAAACATGCTAGCACAAACATACAACTTACTAACTAACCTTGTGGAACACCTCAACACCTAAAACGTCAAGTGAGGCAAGTTACAAACAATATAAGCACATTCCCAAGTATGCAAGACAAGAAATCTCAACACGGAGAAATGGAGAGCAATCTCATTTCTCTCAAACAACTTTCTTCACAAACAAACACACTGTCAAACACATCTTCCACTATTGAATGATCCAAAACTTGAAACTCTACATATAGAGCCTCTGAATACCTCTAATCATCACATCCAAACTACACAAGCATATCTTCAACCATGAAAAAATCCAGAGCACAACACTAACACACCTTTGTCACATTGCACACTCTTTTATTAAAATTTTCTCAAAAGCACTTGGAAACCAAGTGAACTAGTTGTATCAGCAATGCCAACACAACACTACAAAACCTTATCATCATGAGCACAACATTTTCAATACCAACAATCTCCCCATCTACAATATATACCCAACACCACACTAGAGGTTGACATCAGTGACAATACTAAAGACAAAATAGTGCAACACACTCACTGCTAACCCTACAACAATCTTCTTGACCATACCAGAGGTTGACATCAATGACAACACCAACAACATACTTGCAACAATAATGTAATTATTTATTTATTATGTAGTGCACCTAGGAAATATAGGGGTGTGTGCATCACGCGGGTCTATCATTCTTGGGGCCACTTTATGTGTTGTATGTAATATTGGTTTAAATATTCAATGTGGGGTTTCACATGGGAATAATATTTAATATTGGGAAAACTTAGTACCAATATGAAATGAGGGGTTAATGGTTTTGTAAGATCACATAGTATTAGTCACATGGTTTTATGTAATACCACTTGGTGGTTTTGTGGGAGCTTGTATCTATAAAAGCGAACACATGGGTATTTGTCTAAGGTTGGTTAATTGACAAGTTAGCTCTTGTTAGCATTTGTGAGGGTTGAAGCATGGCATGGGATGTGTGGTTACATGCTTTTTCACATGGATTGCTTCAAGAGGGCTTGATGTTTCAAAGGTGTTCATGAAGGACTCTGAAGATGTATTGTAATGTTAATTTTTTAATAATATATGAGTAATGGATTATTTTAGAGGTTGGGTTTTTTCCTCTTGAGGGTTTTCCCAGGGTATATCTTGTGTCATATTTGATGGTATGTTGTCTATTCTTTCGTATATAGATTTTAAATACTTTTTTGCATAAATTTCTCTATTTGGGTTATGTGGAAATTATCTTGGATGGATGCATAATTTCCTTTCACTCATATGCAAGCCTCATGGCTTCATGTATGTGCAGAAAACATGCAACCTCCAAACTCTACATTTAATTACACATTTCTTGGTGATCAAATTCATGTGAATTGGTTTAACTAAGCGGTTTCATCTAATGTTGAGGCTCACTTATCCAAAATTACATTAATTACATTAGTACATCAATGGCTATGTTCATTAAATTCAAAACAATTGGCAACGTACCTACATTATTAGTTGTTGCTAAGAAAAATTCCCCATGAATTATTTTAAAGATAAGATGCCCATTCCTTTTTTCTATAAATAGGGAAAAAATGCCTTCATTCTTTGTATACAAACTTCATTACAAATATGTCAAGCACTTCCAATGGTGCTACTTCTAAAAGTGATTTCCTAGTGATTGAGGGAGTAGAGTGCAGTTTGGTGAGAAGATTGGCAGTGGACAGACTAAAATAAGTGTTTCTGATAAGAACCAATGCAAAGGAAGGAGTCATAAGGAAGATAATTGGAGAAAAATTCCTCACTCAAATCCATGTGCATAACTTTGCACTTCTAGAGTGCTTCCTATATAATTTTATCTGGACCTCCTTCCAGCTGGGATGGGGTGCCAGAGCCATAGAGATATCAGTGAGGCTAGCATGTCTAACCAGCACGGAAGCTATCTTGGGATGACTCAGTGAATATGCGTGTGAAGGCTTGGTGGGAGATCTATCTGTATTGCTATCACTCTTAGAAATATGTAGGCCAAACAAGTCATTTCTCTCCTTCATGTTGAACTAGAGAGAAATGTGATGGAAAATGTCACCCACTTTGTTGAATTCAATGAAAGCTTGTTTTCTCGAACATAGATTTAGAGACTTCAAGAGGTGGTGGAGGGCATCCACATCTTGATGTTTTCTCTTCGTGCTTAGAAAAATATATTGAAAATTTCCCCTTTTTGATGTAATATGATATATATAAATATATATACTTTTGTATTTAAACTATTCTACACAATATGATGAATTTGGTATTTTTTATTTTTAGTTTCATGAATTTTAATATTTTCCATTTATGTAATGTGATAAGCTTGGAAATCTTTGATTATTTTTAATGCTCATATATGGTTTTTATTTTTGACACTATAGTCCTTTGATTAATAAAACTTTAACAAAATAGAACAACTTCAAGAGTAATGTAAATTAACTAATGTCAAGTTCTGACAAGGTTTTGAGAACCTTGTCAAAATTCAATATGGTTTTGAAAGCCTCCCTTATTACAGCTTCATATTCTTTCTTATCATAATCTAAAACACTTAGTCATTCTTTAAGGAGGGACTTTGGATTTGAAACAAAGAAACTTTAGCTCTCGAAGATTAGATAGGTTTTCGAAACCCTGTCAAGAATTGGCAAAGGTTTTGAAACCTTGTAAAAGTCCCTAAATAGTGTTAACTTAGTGTATCACTTTAGTTTTTCCTTCCATTTGGTGCCCAACAAGGTTGTGGAAACTCTCCCAAACTCTGATGTTGTTCTCCAAACTTGATAAAAATGGATAACTTTGTATTTAACTTTGCAATGTCGAGAAAATGAGGGGTTGTGACAACCACAACGATACTCGACAATTTTTGAAAACCACAGGGAGGGGCAATTAACTTTAACTTAAGAAAAAAAATTATGACCACACATGGTTTTTAAGGGATGATAGAAGCCACAATAATAATTAGCTCTGACTGAGGACGAGGACCACGAGGTACAAAGAAAGGGACCCAAAATCTTAGTGGTAGACTAGTGCTTTATCCATTGGGTAGAGTCAAAAGCAGCAGTGGAGGAAAGGATCAAAAGCAAGTCAAAAATAGGACAAATGAAAAGAAACCTAGGCTAACAACACACCAAAATTTCAAAATATATGCAGGGTGGAAGCCTTACCTTGGGTTGTCTCAAGATGATCATGCAAAGCCATTGATAGGATGAGAAAATAGTTGCTCGTGTGAAATAATGGTTGATGAATAAAAAATCACATGCACAAACAACTACCAACTTATGACTACTACAATCAGAGAGCTCAGAATAACACCTTGTAAAATCTTTCTGAATAATATGTGATACTCAAAAGGCTACCCTGTACCATAAACCTCTACAATCACTTGATTTGTATCAACATCACCTTGCATTTGGTCCTAGAAAGCTGCCTATTCAACATCAAATGTAACACCATTTCACTCTTGCTTTTTTATGTAAGAAGAAATCAGCCCTCGAATTGGAAATCCCTCATAGAAACCATGAGATAGAAATTTCTCTTTAGTGCTTTGTGCATAAATGCTTTCATCAAATACTGCATTATTTGTGATTTTTAGACCCCATCTTGCAATGTATGCACCAACAACCTTACCAAACTCAACTCTTGATTCACATATTTCAATTTATTCCTCAATTCCATCCATCCCACACATAGGCTTAGGTAATTTGTATAAATGAATTGATCCTTTTATCTCTTCAAAATTAAAAGACTCAAAAATGGGATGATTTATTACCTCTTCTTTTGATTCTTTGTTTTCACCACACTCCTTATTAAACTATAACATTTCATATTCAAATTAAATGCATGATGAAGAATTGACATTTGATGATTTACCTTCCTCCATTTGGGTTGATTTTTAATTTCATCATTATTAGTTGCACACCATATCACATATTCATCAATATTCTCAAAAGTGAAGGCCTTCATTGTTGGGAAAAAAGAAGAAATATGTGAAGGCTCACTTGAGTTTTTCTCATTTGTATCCATGACAACAAAATTTTGTTCAACAATTGTGGGATCTTTGACTTCCTCAATGGAGCTTTCTTCTTCAAAGACTAGTGATGAATGAATGTAAACATCCTCTCCACAAAGAAAATCATCATCAGAAACCTCCGGACACCAATTTGGAATGAAAATTGTATTTTTCTCTTCAAGATCATGCCACATATTAGTTTGAGAGAAAGAATTTGACAAATCATTAATACCTTCTTGTTTTGCAAGTTGATCTTTTTTATTTATGTTAATCAAAACATCATCTTAACTTGCATCAATACTCTCAAATGTGAAATCTTCAAATTTTGGGGCATATAGAGATGTCAACAATTGTTCATTTATGTTAGGCTCCCAAATAATCATACCAGAAGATGATTGTCCAACACTTGTTGTGACTGAAGTGGAAGATGTTGTACTTACTAATTGTATGCAAGGAGAGTAATCTTATTCATCACTTGAAGTGTCAGAATCATCTTCATTTAGCTCATAGTTGAAGTTATATACTTCAAAATTATAAGATTCAATTCTCAAGTTTTTTACTTTATTGTTTTGAAAATTCTCTTGATAAAAAATGGTGAGATTAGAACATTCAAATGGAGAGTATAGAAGATTTGATAAGTACAAAGGCTGAAAATTTTAGGTTTTACATTTTTTTGTCACACAATCTTGTTCATATTCTTCAACACGGTTTTTCTCCCACAATTCAAATAGAATAAACTCATCTTCAATACTAACAACCTCTCTTTGTGTTTTCTCAAGATCACACTTTATCTTGCTTCAAAATAAATTGGACATCATTATGCAATGCAACAATAAAATATTAAAGTGGTTTTGCTAACTTGGTTGATTGGAATGAGGGATCCACTCCAAGATCTTATTGAAACTGTCTATGAAGTCTCTAATTGTTTCTTCAACTTCTTTCTTAATCTGGAAAAAATGACATAATAAAGAACCAACATTAATCACACATTTAAATCTATTGAGAAATCTTTTCTTTAAGCTATCCTAATCAATTATGTCTCCATATTCTAAGTTTTGAAACCATTTTGCAGCACATTCAATGAGGTTTTCAACAAATAGTCTCACAAACACATCTTCCTCTTGAACTCCTAGAATTCCACATGCAATAATGAACACTTGAATATGATTATCAAGGTCTTATGAATTTTCTCCAGTGAACTTCAAAAAAATTCTTTTTGATCTTAGAGGTAGGAATGTTTATTGAGGAAAGGCTAGGGGTCAAAAATGGGTCCTAGAAGGTTGAGGTATAATGAAAGCCATAAAGAAAACTAAGATCTTTTACCAAAGGAAATTTCACAGAGTTGCCAACTCCCATTTAGAGGAAACAAAATATTTCTATTTGTGGTCTTTTCCTTATCTCCAAACTTCTTCATGAGACAATTCCTAGGTGGTGCATTTCGATATTGAGGAAGTTTTTTTGATAATCTTGATTGCGCTGAGGACAAGGATTTCTCATAATTGTTACCCTAGGAAACCTCTCTATATCTCTTTCAAAAACAATTACTAGTTGTTGTTCAAATTCTTCTTCTCCTTAAACAAACTTTTCCCTCATATACTCTGCAACATTTCTCTTGTGTCTCTAGGCTAAGGTATTTAATTGAGAGATGATATCCTCCTACTTTGTGTGAACCTAATCAAGATCTAGTTGCAACATAGGGAAAACATTTTCATGCAGTAAGACCATATTTACGCATAATAAGGAAATTGTTTCAACTTCTTCATTTGAATCCCCAATGGAGTTGCCAAAAATTTGTTAGTGAGCATATTTGTCTTTATGAAAATCAATCAATTACTAACTCCATTTTCCCTAGATAAAGACAAGGTTACTAGCAGTTGGAGAGATCACCATTTCATTAATGATCTTCCTCTGAATTTTAGTGAGGTACAACTCCCTCAAATGGTTCAACTAACCTTATATAAGTATGATTTTAACCAGAGAGCGGGAAAAGAAAACTAACATCAGGTCATAACTATGATACCAATGTGACATAGCTTAAAATAAGTGTTACCAACATTTATATATAGAGATTTAGATATCAATAACCAAATAAATGATCTTTAGACAAGACCTCACTTGATTCGAAAAGAGAATGAACATAACATAATAAAGTATTCAATTTACAGGAAAGAAACTTCAAATGTTTAGTTAAGTTCAAAGACATATGTATAAATAGAACATTGCATTCAAAATCCAATGCTCACAGACAAAGGAGAACTCTAGAATGAGTGATCCAAAAATGCTCCTTCTTTATTTTCCTCTACAACATAGTGTAATTAGAAAACCAAAGTTTAGACCTTGCAAATACCCTCTAAATGTATACTTATAGATCCACATTATTGGATCCTTTCAGTTAATGTAACACCCATCTTTCTAAGTGAGAGTTTTGCGAATCATTACCCAATTCTTACATAAATGATCCTTATGAGCATTTATGACTATTTTAGGAGCATCATAATTACATCACTCTTATCGATTTTATTTTAACTAGCTTAGTGTACAATCGCTCTTCCTATGCAAGCCTTGTGGCTTCTTGTATGTGTGGAAAACCTGTAACCTCCAAACTCTACATTTAATTACACAACCCTTGGTGATCACATTCGTGCAAGTTGGTTTAACTAAGTGATTTAATCCAAAGTTGAGGCTCACTTAGCTAGAATTGAATTAATTACATCACCTCATCTACTATGTTCATTAAATTCAAAAAAATTGGCAGCGTGCTTGCATCATTAGTTGTTGCCGAGAGAAAACCCCCATGACTTATTTTTAAGATGAGATGCCCATTCCTTTTTTCTATAAATTACATAAAAATGCCTTCATTCTTCATATATAAACTTCATTACAAAGATGTCGAGCACTTCCAATGATACCACTTTTTAAAGTGATTTTGCGGTGATTGAGGGAGTAGAGTGCAGTTTAGTGAGGAGATTGGTGGCAGACCAGATAAAAGAAGTGTTACTAATAAGCAGCGATTTGGAGGAAGGAGTCATACTTGGAAGATAATTGGACAAAACTTCTTCACTCAGGTCCATGTGCATAACTCTTCACATATGGAGTGCTTCCTATATAATGTTATCTAAATCTCCAACAAGCTGGGATGGGGCGCTAGAGCCGCAGATAGGTTGGTGAGGCCAACCTATCCAACCAACGTGGAAGCTTCCTTGGGGCGACTTAGTGAGTACTCGCATGAAGGCTTGGTAGGGGATGATTTCTATATTGCTACCACTCTCATAAATGAGCAGGCCAAAAAAGTCATTTCTCTCCTTCGTGCAGAATGGAGAGAAATGTGATCAAAACTTTTTCCCACTTTGTTGAATTCAATAAAAACCTATTTTCTCCAACATAGATTGAGAGACTCCAAGAGGTGGTGGAAGGCATTCACATCTTGATGTTTTCTCTTTGAGTTTATAAAATTGTATTGAATTCCAACATTTTCCATTTTTATCATGTGATAATATTTGGAATCTTTGATTCTATTTAATGCTCGTATATGGTTTTTATTTTCAACACTATAGCCCTTTTCTTAATAGAACTTTGAACAAAATATAACAACTTCAAGAGTAATGTAAATTAACTAAGTTTAGGTCTCGACAAGGTTTTGAGAACCTTGTCAAAATCTGGTAGGGTTTTTAAAACCTCCCTTATTACCACTTGATAGTCTTTCTTAGCATAAGCCAAAACACTTAGTCGTTCTTTGAGGAGGGACTTCAAAGTTGAAATAAAGAAACTTTAGCTATCAGAGATGAGATGGGTTTTTGAATCCTTGTCAAGAACTGAAAAAGGTTGTGGAACCTTGCAAAAGTCTAGAAATAGTGTTAACTTAGTGTATCACTTCACTTTTTTCCTTCCAATCAATGCCCGTCAAGGTTATGGAAACCCTTTCGGACTTTGATGCTATTTGTTGAACTTGATAAAAATGGCTAACTTTATATTTAACTTTGCAATCTTGAGCAAATGAGGGGTTGTGACAATCACAACGACACTTGTCAAGGTTTTGAAAACCATAGGGAAGGGCAATGAACTTTAACTTAGGCAAAAAAATTATGATCACACGTAGTTTTGAAGGGATGACAGAAACCATAATAACAAAACCTTGACAGTCCATCTGGTTCAAAATAAAACACATCATACCTCTAATCTTGAGGATTGTCCGTGAGAGATTTCTTAACTTGCTCATAATACTCATCTCCCTTGGACTTTTTTTAACACCTAATTCTTGAAATTTGAATGAATAGAGATCATCGAGATGTACCTCCTTCAACTTAGGGCATCTACTACTTGGTTTTCCTTTCCCTTAATATAACTGATCTCAAAGTCATAATCATATATCAACTCTAGCCATCTCTTCTAGCGAGCATTAAGATGTGGTGGGTTAACAAATATTTAAGAACTTGGTGGTTTGACCTTAACTCAAGAGGTTTTCCCATCAAATGAAGTTGCCACATTTGCAATGCATACACAACTGTAGCCAGTTCAAGATCATGAGGAGCATAATTCTACTCATATGTCTTTAACTTTCTAGACTCATAGGTGATAACTCACCCTTCTTATATTAACACCCTACCTAATCCTTCTCCTGAGGCATCAGTGATAACCACAAAATGGCCTTCTCGATTGGGGATATTTAGAATCAGTGATGTAGTTAGCTTCTCTTTTATTTGATTAAATGTCTCTTGGCATTTTTTTGACCAATGAAATCTTTTTCCTTTCCTTTGTAGATAAGTAGTGGGATATGCAATCCTTGAAAATTTAGTCACAAACTTCCTATAATAATCTTCCAAACACATGAAACTATAGACTTCGTGCACATTTTTTGGTGTAGGCCACTCCAAAATGACTTTGATCTTTGTTGGATCTACTGCAATTCCCTTAACTGAAATTACATGACCTAGGTATTATACTTATTTTTGAAAGAAAGTGCATTTTGAGAGTTTACCATACAACTTGTGCTCTCTTAGAAATTAAAGAACGAACTCCAAATGTTGGTGATATTCTTCCTCATTCTTAGAATATATAAGAATGTCATCCAAAGACACTAGAACAAACTTATCCAGGAAATCTATGAATATGTTGTTCATCAAATTCATGAATGTTGCAAGGGAATTCGTTAGTCCAAAAGGTAATAATATGAATTCACAGTGCCCATACCTTGTTCCAAAGGTTGTTTTATGAATACCTTCATCCTTAAACCTTAACTGATGGTATCCAGATTGTAGATTGATCTTTGAAAATACTATTGCCCCACACATTTCATCAAAGAGATCATCAATACACAGTAATAGATATTTGTTTTTTATCATTGCTTTGTTAAGCATATGATAGTTTATACATAAGCCCAATGTACCATCCTTCTTTTTATTAAAGACTACTAGTGCTCCCTAGGGTGAAACACAAGGTCTAATCAATCCTTTAGCTAACAACTCTTGCAATAGAGCCATAAAATCCATCAACTCTATTGTGGTCATTTGATAAGGAGCTTTGGAGATTGGTTTCGATCTTGAAATTATATCTATGGAGAAGTAAAAATATATCTTGGGAGGTAATCCAAGTAATTCATCTAGAAATACATCCTCAGAATCTTGTAGAAATGGGTATTTCTCCATATTAGATTTTTTTTTATCCATAGGATCTTCATGGATTCCCTCCCTTGGAGTTTTTGAGACTCATAACGCATTAAGTCATCTTGAAAGATAAATTCTTTGAAATCCTCCATTTTCTCCATTTTGATTGTAAAGAGTTGACACCCTTTTTGCTTGGCCCTCTTTAGCCGTTGGCATATATTTTCCTTAGCTCAACTTCTATATGAGTTCCTTGTAGGAAAACTTTGTTCCCAAGGTCATCTAGACTCTACTATTTTTGCAAAATAGTCTACCTTAGCCCTATGCCTCCATGACTAGTTTATTCTAAAGATAACATCGAAGGAACCTAAGGGTGCTACAAATAGGTCACTTCAATCCAAAAACTTGGAAGATCAACCTTGGCTTCAAATACCACTACTCTACCTAAGCTCTTGTTTGGTTAGCATACTTTATTAACTAGGATTTTTCCATATAACCAGTTTTCTAAAAAAATTATCTAATATTTTTGGTGAAATGAAACTTTCAGTTGCACTAAAATTAAAATTGGGACACCAAACAAAGTACATGTAGTTTCAATTGGAGTAATTTGGTACTTCTCCTATCGATTATCAATTTTTTTCTTCTTATTTTATGGCCTTTTCATGCAATTGGTCCATTTTTGTAGGACCATGGACATCTACTTCATCTCTAATTTGGGCATTCAACCCCATAATAAACTTTCTTATCAAAACATCTCATCCTTCTAATATTTGGCACATAATTTAGGAGACGAGTCAATTTCTCCTAATACTCTATTACTAACAAGTCGCCTTGCCTCAAGTTTTGGAAATCAATGAGTTTTTTATCAAAAAATAGTTGTGGTAACCATATTTTACTAAAGATGATCACAAACTAATCCCACATTAAGCTTAATGAACCTAACCCTAATTCTATTTTTTTGTTCATCCACCAAGTGGATGCTTCCCCTAACAACTGGTATGCTCCCCATACTGCCTTAGTCACTTTAGAAAAGTTCCTTATTTCAAAGTATTTTTCCATTTTGGTGAGCCAAGCCTCTAGTCCATCTTCGCTCACCGTTCCATGAAAAATAGGTGGTGGCACTTTCTTCATATCCCAAGATAACTCAAGGGCTAATTGGTTTATTTTCACATTATTAGGTCTTGACTCGAGAGTTGTTTTCTCCACGCTCACTTAGGGTGGTGCATTCATATCGGTTTTCATCTTCACCTTTGCTTTTCAAGCCTACTCTAGCCCCTAACCTCTTTCTATAACCTGTGTCAATTCTAGCTCTTTTATTTAGTATTGCTAAGATTTGATCAAGTTTTGCATTGGGGTTGTTAGAAGGTTGACCTACCTCCTAGCTACCTCCAAGGTTTGTTATGGTTTGAACCATGTTGATTTTCTATTTCACCTAAATTTTTTAGTTTATGCATAATTAGTTCCTCTAATTTAGCATTTGTATTGTAAACAATAACCAATATTCATTCATTTAACTTAATCAAATGGAGAGATATTTTTACATTATATTCTTATTTAATACAAAATATTTGACTCTTTATGACTATATATCGCTATCAGAAAGAGGGATCTCCTTGAATTCTTCCTCACCTTCAGAGTTAACTAAAGCAAATTTGGAGGGTGGATGTACTTGCAAGTACTCATCCATAACCTCCCTACATATCACATATGCATTCCTATCATAACCAAAGGGCATCTCCCTATGAGCTAATGGTTTGACTAGTTTGACCATAGGTATAGGTACAATGACCTTCATAGCTTCTTTATATTGTTGCTTCTTCTCTAGTCCAATACGCTTGAGTGCATTAACTAGGGCTTCAAAGTCAACCAACCCAGCACCTCTCGTGTAGCTAATATTGTCAAGGAGTTTAACCTCTGGCTATGGCTCCTTCTTGGCCACTAAACTAGGAAGGTTTTTGGGAATTGACTTTCTTGCAACTTTCCTTGTTCTTCTCTTTCCCACCATTCTTGCATAAGAACATTTCAAACATTAGCTACTAATAATGTTTGAGGAAAAAAATTTGCAACGAGGTCATAGGTCCATGTGTTGAGCCCAATAGCTTTGATACCATATGTAACAATCTAACTCATATAACATAGTAATTACTTTGGTTTTTAACCATAAAAGTAAATAAACACATTTCCTAAAAATAGGGATGCAATTTTTTCCTTTTTCTAACATCATTTATTGCACATTTCATAATTGAAAGGATAAAATATTTTGAATATGAAATAATATTGCATTTCAACTTGTAAATAAAATACATCTTTCCAATTACAATTTCATACATGAAAAACATTTAAGTATTCAAATTTACAAATTATAAGTCAATTTCAAGGTCAAGTCCTCCATATCTGGATAAATCTTTGTTTCACAAGCCTCGGTGTTGTCATCTATAAGAGGGAGAGCATCACTTGAATGCTTTACCTCCAACCATAGACTAGTGGTCCCTTGCACACCTTCCAACTGGAAGTGGTCCTACCCTTCAACTAAGAGTATAGACTAAGAAATCCCTAGTATGCCATATGAGCCTCTAGTCTTGTGTCCTACATAACTAATTCAGTCATAAAACTATAGACTTCTCTAACTAAGTATGACCCTACTAATTGGTTATGCAATTCTAGATCACAGTGGACCGACTAGTGCAAGCGAAGACTTTTGCACTATTTTGGTCAAAGTTTGAAAATATTTCAACCACTTCCTTAAAAATGGAGTTGTATGTTCACCCTCCTCTAACTTGACTTGGAAACCTTATGACCTAAGGTTAACTCAATTGATTGTTTGGCTTTTCAAAAGACTCTCAATCATAAAGTGATGACTCACTAAGTTGGTAAAAAATTAGGTTGTTTAAGTTCTTTGACTTCTAACACCCATATTACAATCTTGTAACATCTTGGGTCTTGGCAATTGCCACTTGTTCAAGTCCTTTTAATGAACCAAGAGAGTGAACTACTCTCCAATTTTATGCACATTTGATTAATCATGATGACATAATGTCATCAACTTGGCATACTTGCTCTCATTATAAAGTAACGACAATATGTCAAATAAGTACAATAATCTAATATTAAACTTAAATAGAAGATTACTTCATATTAAAGTTTTAGGCTTTCAATGTTAAATCTTATGGTTTTGTTCATTATGAACACCATATTAAATACGGTTATTCACAATATTAAAAATCATCTAAATTTACACAAAGTATATCTAAGTTCAATATTGAATATTCATCATCAAATCAGCTAATAAAATTTTCTAAACATAGACAACTCATCTAAGAAAATATTTGTCTAATCCCATAATTTCTCGAGCATTTAACCAAAATTATCCTTTATGTAATCATGTAAAAATATCTATATATAAATGCACATATATATTTATTTGTTCTTACCACAATATGGACAAATATATATACATATATAACTGATAAAATATTTATATCTTAAACTAGAAATTGATCTCTATGTGAGAATAATAAATTTAAATCCTTCTACAATAATAAGGCAGAGAATTACTCTTATAGATTGCTATCTCTGATTGACTGAGTAATAGTAGGATTATCTAAATTCATCTTACATCTGAATACTTAGAATGATCTTTCAATTATTTAAGTAGAACTATTCCTTAAGAAAATAATAATTCTTTTTATTTTTAACCAGTGTTACCCCTGGGTCCAAATCCCCCCATCTCCGTCCCGGAAACGTCCCAAGGATAGGGGACACAAGGGATGGCAACAGTGTACTATGTTTAATATCACATAATGGATTCTGAATTCTGAATGCATATTGAGTATTGACAATGAATTCTTAACACAAATGTTATATGCTAAGTTTCTATAATATATATATGCATACTTTATCTATGTTTTCATATGAATATTTAAATTTTCCCTATACTTTTATTTTTTTTTATATTTTATATAGCCGTCCCCTACCCTCTCCAAATATGACCTGAAAAATCGTCCGGAAACTTGAAGACTTGTCCCACTGTCCCCTGCCCCCGTCCCGAAAACTTGCGGTTAACACTGTTTTTAACTAAAGAAACAATAATTAAAACTGTAAAATTAGCAAAAAGAAAAAAGAAAAAGAAGAGTGAAACATGCCCGGGAAAGCTCTATGCTCACTTCAAAAACTCTATCCCAAAACTCAGTCGAATAGCCCAAGACTTTAGCTTGATATGCTAATTTCACCCTCTGACCAGACACTTCCAGGTCGTTGCTCCTCCTTTCTAAGAGGTTTATTCTTGCCAAGATAATGATATATCTGTTCAACTAACACAAATGAGCAACCCACAAAGTAAACTCATACAAATGAAATGCTCTTCCTTATTGTGAGTTGTGATTTATTCCCATTCCCTTGTTATGAAAATTCAAAGACTCTAAAACTGGATATAGTCACGTCTTGCTGCCTTCCCTCTCTTCACAGTGCTCCAAAAAAGATTTTTTTCAAGATATGGCTCCATATGGCCTTTAAATTCATTTAGTGGTTTAAACTGCCACTTAGTGGCTCGAACACTTCCTCTTATGCTACAGTTTACTGTGGTTTAAAGTTGGTAGTTTAAAATAAATGAAAGTTTAGTTAAAATTCCCTTAAAACTTACCAGGTTGGCATTAAATATCAACAGATTTCATTTAACTTGGTTCCACTTTTCACCATGAAATGACATCAAATAAAATGGCCTTCAAAGCCACTTTTGTGGCTTAAACAATGAAAGTTTTAAATGCAACATAATATAGCTATAAGCCCATTTAGCCATGACTTTTACTGGCTGCCAAAATCATTTAAAAATAGATTGAAATAAGTATTTCATTCATTATGAACTACCACTTAATAGCTATAAAGAGACGAGGTAAAATGGCACCTCATTAATGGCATTTAAACTACCAAATTTCCATGGCTTTTATGCCATTTAAAATGCCTCTGAAAAAAGCCTTTTTACGTGCCTTTGTGCATATTTTAAAATACAGATTTGAATTTCCAATTACATGCTTTGATTAGCATGTCAAATTTTTAAAAATACAAACTTCTTATTCTATATAATATATATTTATATGTATATATATATTATTTCATCATTTCTATATATGCATATATATGTATATATATTTATCGATAGTAATCTATATTATATATACACACCTACATACATACGTATATATATTGTCTCATATATATATACATATATACCTACATATTATTTATAATTATTAATTAACATAATTTTATTATTATCGATTTATCTCAACATACCATCAAGATTGGTTAATCGATTAATATCGAATAATGTGTAACAACAAACACTTTATTATTTTTCTTTTCGAAAACGAAAAACTAAGACTTGACTAGGTTTGACTTAATCTATCGACTCAATTCAACTCAAAATAACATTACACTCAATTTGACTTGACGATAAATTTAGGGTAAACCTATATGAGTGTGTGAGAGAACTCAAATGACAACCTATTTTTTTGAAGTCTAATCTTCTCTCTCAGGTGATACTCTCCCTCTCTCTGGAGGGCAAGAAAATAGTCCTACATTTCACTTAAAACACATTCAAGTAGTTAACCGTTAAAAATCACACCATAATCATAATATTGATTTAATAACATATAATCATCATAATGCAAATACATCTCATTGCATATAATTTCATCATAATGTTAACTAACATAATGTCATCATCAAGTATCATAATGCATTTTTAACATAACAGTTAGAAGTAACTTGGTAAAACAAAAACGGGGTGTAACACCATATTTGTTATATATAATTTTATTGTACACATGTTATAAATAATTATTTATGAATTCAGAGAGGGATTTTTAGGTATATCTATTTATTTGCATCGCACTACTGGATTTGACACCATTTTCTGACGGGCGTTCGTCGGTTGTTCGACAAATCTTTGTCGGAAGAGCAACGCAATGGCGAAAATCTTTTCGTCGTTGTTTTTTCGTCGCAAGGTCGACGACAAATTAAACGTCGAAATAACGGCGAAGAATCGTCGGTCGACGGCATCGTGAAATACCTCAGGATTTTGTCGGAATATGGACGAAAACTTTGTTTATCCACCGACGAATTACACCAGAAGTTCGTCGCCGTTTCGACGAAATGGGAAAGCAGTAGCGTTGAAACAACAGAAGATGTTCGTCACAATTGCGACAACATGCTTAGGTAGCAGCATCGAAAGAACACCAAGAGTTCGTCGAAAGTGCGACGAAATTAGCAAGGAGTAGCGCCGGAAGAACACCAAAAGCGCATCGAAAGTGCGACGAAATTAGCAAGGAGTGGCATCGGAAGAACGTCGAAACTGCGATGAAATTAACAAGGAGCAGCATAGGGAGAACACTAAACGTTCATCGAAAGAGCGATGAAATTACCAAGGAGTAGCGCTGGGAGAACACCAAAAGTTCATCGAAAGGGTGACGAAATGGGTAGGGAGTTATGACGAAATCGTCGTCGTAGCTATAGAAACTTCGTCGAGCCTTTCTGTTGATTCGTCAGTTAGTGTCGTCGAAATTGCGACGAAGAAGCAAAATTTAAAAAAAAAATAATAGTGGAAATGTACCATTGCGGAGACTGATGATTGATCATACATACAGACTACATATTGGTTTGATGCTTCAAACGATGCATTTCTTATATTGAAAAGTGCATTACCTTATTGAGCTTCTCTTTGTTTTGAGTATAGTTTAATATTCTCTACTTAACAAGGCCAACCAAGTGACAGTGGAAGCTCATTTGGCCCCTCCCCCCCGTCACATCACTCTCAATTCCCCATACCCAATCATATAACATTAATCATTAATTCATCAATAACATATAACATTCATTCATTCATCCATTAATAACATATAACATTCATTAATTAACATATTCACATTCATTCATTAACATATAACATTCATTCATTCATCCATTAATAACATATAACATTCATTAATTAACATATTCACATTCATTCATTAACATATAATATTCATTCTTTCAGTTTTTACATATTATCAAAAATATGGTTGTCATGATATGATTACAATCCTTTTTTGTTTCTTTTTGAAAGCTACATAAAGTTGAAGTGGAGTATGGTTTTCTAAATCAATATATGTCCCCTTTAGTTGTTATGCCCTCGCTTGTGATCTTAATGTACCGTAGTCGTCGCTCATGACGTGGGCCGCTTCAAGGGGGGATCTGTTGCAATAAGAAAGAAATGTTAAACTGATATGTTTTATTATTATTGTTACAAGTATTTCATTAATTAAAAGAACATTAGAGTGGTTCTCTTTACCTGATGGTTCCACATCATGTTCCTGAACTTTTGTTATAGACTCATGCTCAACATGTTGAACACCCTCTAAATCCTGATCTGCAGTTGAAAAATGAAAGGTTACATTAATTAATACACCAATTGAAATTAAATATGTTTAAGAGAACATGAGGGTGGTCCTCTTTACCGGATGGGGCCACATCATGTTCTGATCTTCTCTAGCCTGATCATGCTCAACACGTTGATCACGGTCTACATGCTCTAAAGTTGAAACACGAAAAGTTACATTAATTAATACACCAATTGCAATTAAATATGTTTAAAAGAACTTTAGAGTGGTCCTCTTTACCTGATGGGGCCACATCATATTCCTAATCTTCTCTAGCTTGATCATGCTCAACATGTTGATCACGCTCTACATGCTCTAAAGTACCGGGATGCACACCATGACCTTCATCTGCATGTTTTGCTCCACCCTCACCAGGCTGCATTCCAATGTCATGTGCAGTATATATTATCATTGCTTGAATGTTTAAAATAAATAGGCATGTAATTACTTTATGGTGGAAATTAATATTGAATAGATTGCACAAGTATTCAATTTTAAATAAATTTTATTGAGTTTATTTATCTGCGTGTCGGATGCAATGGAAGATTGTGTTTGCCCAGTCAAGACTCTTAGGCATTCAGCCACAGCTACATAGCCTTGCTGGAAGACAATCTTCAAGTCCTCTTTTGTGGGAACTCTGTTGAATTCAGAGCCCTACATTTTTGCAGAAGATCATGAATTTCGCTTCTATGGTGTGATAAAACCAAAATTGTTTTCAATTTATTATAATTTGGATGCAATATTTCATTTATTGATACTTACAATTCGTGCGGCTAATTTCATATAACCACCAGAGCCAAGTTTGTGTTGCCCGTGCTTTTCTAGTCTTGCCTTTGTTGCCTTCGATGTGTCGGGCAGCCTATGAAAAGTTTGGAATACGTTAGATTATGTAAAAAGAAAAGTAATCATATATAATTACATTGTTGATAGTATCACACATAGCATACTACTTTTTTAAAAATTAATGGCATTTCCATAGCATACAGGACATTGAGAGCATATAAAATACAGAGTTCAATCCATGAATTATAGAAAATAGATTTTTGTTGGTTATATTCATATAGCTAATTACATTGCACAAAACATACTACAACTACATAAATATCGGATGGTGGCGGTTGTTTATGCTACCACATTTTTATACATGTCTACCAAAGCATTTTTATCCAAGCAGGTTCCTTATATGGCTAAAAGCCTAAAATAGGTGCTTTCAAACAAGCTATGGATGCTTGGAAAAATCTATCAAAGCATAATAGTAAGCAATAGCATAGACAAAGGCGGTGAATTGTTTCAAAAATGCCTCAAAAAGAAATGTGGTGTCATGGTGATGGAATGCCATGACAATCCATAACTTGATTTGCTTGTCATGGCATTAGTTATAGCATTCCATCACCATGAGACCACATTTTTTTGAGCGTTTTTTCAAATAGTTCACTACCTTTTCTATGCCTACCACCTTCATCTGTATGGCTAAAAAGTAAAACCCTCAAACAGGTGCTTTTGAACAAGCTATGGATGCTTGGAAAAAATCTACCAAAGCATAATAGTAAGCAATAACATAGACAAGGCAGTGAATTGTTTGAAAAAATGCCTAAAAGAAATGCAGTCCACGGTGATGCAATGCCATAACAATCCATAGCAATTTGCTTGTCATGGCATTAAGTCATGTTCCATCACCATGAGACTACATTTCTTTGAACATTTTCAAGCGATTCACTTCCTTGTCTATGCTATTTTTCATACATGTCTACCAAAGCATTTTATCAAGCGGTTCATTGCCTTGCTGCTATGGCTAAAAGTCTAAAATAGGTGCTTTTAAACAAGCTATATGGATGCTTGGAAAAATCTATCAAAGCATAATAGTAAGCTTAATAGCATAGACAAGGCTGATGAATTGTTTGAAAAATGCCTCAAAGAAATAATAGTCTCATGGTGATGGAATGCCATGACAATCCATAGAAATTTGCTTGTCATGGCATTACGTTATGGCATTCCATCACCATTGAGACCACGACACAACATTTTCAAATTGTTCACTTCCTTTTCTATGCTACCACATTTTTCATACATGTCTACCAAAGCATTTTATCAAACAGTTCAACGCCTTCATGTTATGGCTAAAAAGTAAAAACCTCAAACAGGTGCTTTTGAACAAGCTATGGATGCTTGGAAAAAATCTACCAAAGCATAATAGTAAGCAATAACATAGACAAGGTGAGTGAATTGTTTGAAAAAATGCCTAAAAGAAATGCAGTCTCACGGTGATGCAATGCCATGACAATCCATAGCAATTTTCTTGTCATGGCATTCCATCACCATGAGACTACATTTCTTTGAGACATTTTTTTCAAGCAATTCACTACCTTGTCTATGCTACTGCATTTTCATACATGTCTACCAAGCATTTTATCAAGCGGTTCATTGCCTTGCTACTATGGCTAAAGCCACAAAGCAGTTAACTTTCAAACAAGCTATGGATGCTTGGAAAAAAAATCTATCAAAGCATAATAGTAAGCAATAGCATGAACCAATGCGATTGAAGCATTTCGCTCTTACTCAAAATGTGGTCTCATGGTGATGGAATGCCATGACAATCCATAGAAATTTGCTTGTCATGGCATTACGTTATGGCATTCCATCACCGGCGGACCACATTTTTAACATTTTCAAATAGTTCACTACCTTTTCTATGCTACCACATTTTTCATACATGTCTACCAAAGCATTTTATCAAATAGTTCAATGCCTTCATGCTATGGCTAAAAAGTAAAAACCTCAAACAAGTGCTTTCGAACAAGCTATGGATGCTTGGAAAAAATCTACCAAAGCATAATAGTAAGCAATAACATAGACAAGGCAGTGAATTATTTGAAAAATGCCTAAAACCAGATCTCCACGATTGATAAAAGATTCATGACAATCCATAGCAATTTGCTTGTCATAGATTCCATCACCATGAGACTACATTTCTTTGAGACATTTTTTTCAAGCAGTTCACTGCCTTGTCTATGCTACTGCATTTTTCATACATGTCTACCAAAGCATTTTATCAAACAGTTCATTGCATTGCTGCTATGGCTAAAAGCCTAAAACTGGTGCTTTCAAACAAGCTATGGATGCTTGGAAAAAATCTATCAAAGCATAATAGTAAGCAACAAGCCATGGTCTCATGGTTTTTTTTGCGTGAAAATCAGCTCAATTTTATTCACGTTTTTTTGCAGATTTTAAACACTTTTTTTGGCGATTTTGAAGTTTGAAATGGAAAAAAATCATTGACCAAAAATTCAATGATTTTTTCAAAAAATTAGGGAAAAAATCGTCCAGCCTGCAGTTTTTTTAAAAAATCGCGATTAATCGGGATTTTTGCAGATTTATGCTTCTATATCACATACCTTCCTTGGCCCGGTGGTGTCTTTCCTTTTTCTTTTGAGCCTTCTCCTTTCCATCAGACACCAGGTCCTTCCACTCCCTATCCGGAATCATGGGGGGACGCTCGTACTTTTTGTTCTTCTCTAAATGTGACCTATACTGGTCCCTCACATACTTTAGATAAGTACCAGCTTTCTTAAGGACCTTGGTTCGGTTGAATGTTTTATCACCGAACAGCACAACTAAACATTTAATGAGCTCATCTTTTAAATCTTCATTTTGGGCATTCCACTGTGTACGTATGGTGGGCCCGAAGAGCTCTAATGTAATATCACTTAGATGTTTATAAAAAACATCATTTCCTGCAAAATGATCATGGGATCAATAGTCTAAAAAGAGTGATCAATAGGTAAATTTCAATTGGATTATATAGAATAATAATTAAAATATTTTAAAGTACCTGGGACCTTCTCTATCTTTATGGGAACGAAATCCTCGGTCACCACAAGTGTGACCGGCAATGTTCCTGTACTAGTAATATGCGAAGATCCAAGAAATGCTGCTAAAACATCACCAGTACCAGTGGCCTCTACATCCCTAGGTACATGTCCTAACGCATGTTCTGGTATGTGTTCGCTGCCAGAGGGTGCGTTAACGGATGCCTACATGGTATGTGTTTCCGACATTTCAAACGACAATATAGGAATAGATGATGGGGTTAGATAATGTGATGTATGCCTAGGAAGATCAGGATGGACACTTGTACCAACCCTTACTCCTCATGAAGCACTTGCAGTACCCTGATCATGGCCAGGAGCATCATGAGGAGGCAAATAACCTTATAAAAATAACTCATATTTTAGTTTATGACATAAAAGAGTTCAAAATATAAAACCATGAATGAACTTATGTTATAATTAAAGACCTCATGACAGCTTACAAGTTTTGTAATCTCTCTGTCAATACTTTAACCCTCTCTCTTATCTCATCTGTTTGAGGCATTTTGAACATCAACTAAGTCATTTCTTCATTGCATATTTTCATGAGCTTCTTTATCGTATCGAAAGGGTTTGCTGAATAAGCCATGTCATCATCAGAAAATATTATTTGCACCTTAATATGGATTCTATCCTCTACTGGTGCCTTTCCGTCCGGTCATTTTGCAACAATAATAATATTAAAAACATTATCGAAATTAACCCAAAAACTTATGAAAAAACATAATAATAAAACATTTTCCTCATTATCTAATTGTACAATTACAATGAGGTAAACCTGTCGGGTAGAAGTGGTTGAAGATACATCGGGATCTGTGCTCTGGGCCAAAGCCTTCTCCATACAATCAATGTCCCCCAGTGACAAAAATTAAACATAAAAAACATTACCAAAATGAAACCAATAGACTTATGAAAAAAAACATAAGAATAAAATGGTATATTGGAGGTCATTAATTGGAGGTTGGGTAAAATGGTACATAGTACGTACCACCCCCATAGTAATTGTGTTTGTAACTAAGCGATTCAAATTGTAATCAATTAGCAACTCTTCCCTGCGGTTATTGATTTATCCTTTATGCTCCTGAATACGGTTTCCCTCGCTTGGCGCCTCGAATATGCAATTGGGTTGCTTATTTGTTGACCCAGGTCATGTACTATTTATAAACCCTGCAATATTCCTGATGCTTTTGGCCTTCCATCAATGTACATAGCCACTCCTTTATTTTGATCCTTATCTTTTAGTTGTATATAATTTGCTGACAGTGCATACCTACGCATACTTCATGTATATCGAACCAGTTGCATCCAATGTTTGTAACTGTAAAGGGTCCAACATACTTCATCAATTCAATAACTTTTGTCGTAACAAACCTTTATGCCATCCATGCAAAATAGGCCCAAACTATGTAATGACGATGGTGTTATGCGATATATCCTCTCATTGACACAAAAATCGGTGTTTATTGGAGGAAGTTCCTTGGGTACCCATTGTTGTAGATGTTTGTACCTCAAGGGCACCTCGATGTCGCCTATGCTCTCATCATCATAAGAACATGACCCCCCTTCAACAAGAAAAAATTCCATGTATTTACAAATTTTCTTCTAATCTTTTGACCTCTAGTTGATCTCCCTCTTTTAGACATAGTACATGTCTCGCTTTCCTCTTCTCTTCCTGAATTTCCCTCGCTTGAGGAAGACAGATCTGACAAATACCTATTTGGTGGTACCTGCACTCGTAAGGATGTTGGATGAAGTTCTTTCATGGTGATGTGATCCCAAGGTGACATTATGATTAATCTATCATTTCATCGCTAGAATTTCACAGGTTATAAGGTAATCAAGTCTTGATAGATTGCAAGCTATTGTTACTACCATCCAAATGTGTCCATCATGATGGAGCCTCAAATTTACATCCTGGTTTTCTTTTATTATTGGCTGGTCTTGTTTATTCGAGTGGTGCCTAGGGCTGGAGTTATTACTTTGCTTTCATAAACCCTTGGTTTTCTATCTTTGGTATGGGTCTGTTCTATCGTTACTTTTTGGAGAAGGTTTTTAAAAGAAAACAACCTATGTCTCATTAACTCGTCTAAGGCCTGGCCCCTTTTAATAAAATGATAAATATTTTATTGTTGGCCTCCTTTTATTTACCAAAGTCTGAGTCGGGCTTGTGCCTTATGTTTTTAAAACAACCTTATGTCATCGATCGTCGTTGCCCTAAGTCGCGTCCCCTTCCTCGGGTTTTTTCTCCCAAGTAATGTTTAATGTTTTGGAGGGGTTATTTGATGGCCGTTGATCTCCTCGCAGATACATCCTGACCATTCCCTACCATATCGCGATCCTGAGGTTTAATCATCACAATATCGCGGGCGAGCGCCACGTGTCCTAGGTTGTTGATGTCTGAAAAGCAAATAAAATGATTTAATAAATGCATTGGGTTTTAGTGTGTTATCAAGTGGGTTACTAAATTGCCTGAGTGGTGCATGTGTTTATAATCAACGGCAATGTTTTAATCTTGATGAAAAAGCTGCTCAGTGAATAGGCCTTAAGACTGTCCCTTGTTTTACTTGATCTTGGTTACCAATGAAAAGATCAACAGTTGTCCGCTATATCACGATCCTGAAGTTTAACCATCGCGATATCGCGAGCGAGCACCACGTGTATTTCCTTAGCGCTGCATATAATGGTGGGCCCTGAGGATGATGTGGAAGGCGTTGTCAGCATTTTTAAGGAGGACCGTTCGATGATCTGACTAAAACAAGAGATCGACGGCAGAGATTTAAATCTATGTCAAATACAATTGAAGCCGTTCGCGGTGTATGCAAGTAGGCTTTAATGGTGGATGAGACGTCTATCGGCAATGTTCATAAAGTTCAAGTGTTTAATTGTAGACTACTTTCACCACTAAGGCATTCAATTATTTTTGAAACAGTCCATAGCCAAAGATAGAGCTTTCAAAAGCAATTTCGGCAAGAGTTTGATTTTCTGCAGAACGTGAAATTTCATGAGTTATTTTCTTCATCATTGTTCTGTTTGAATGTGTTTCTTGCAAAAAGATTTGCTATGTTGATCAGGGTTTTTCTGATTAAGATTTTAGGGTTACTATTTCTCTTGAATTGTGGGAAATTGCAAATTCTACTGTGTTTTCATTTTGAGTAGCACTAGTTTGTTCACAATTTGATTTTTCGAGAAGCCCTATTTGTTTAAAATGGCGCCAACAAAACAGCATTCTGGCCATATTGACTACATACAGAGAAATTTGTATGATGATTTCCTTGACCAATTTCCCCAGTCAACAAATGACAGGAGGAGGGGTTTGGTTTTGATGAGAGGGACGACCTTAGGTGAAGGGTTGAGATATAGAACCTACAACATTGTAGATGCTAGGGTACCAATGACGGGTTTAGAACTATTTAGAAGATGGTATGGCCAGCGAAATGCACCTCATCCTTTTTCAAATGGTTGGAGGTATGATATGGGAAAGCTTGTAGTACCGAATGTGTTCCTTGATGTTGACCTCCTCCTGGCAGTGGCTGCGAGATATGATCCTATCACAAGGGTTATAAGGGATAATGATGGTGAGGTTTTACTGAATGTAAATGTAGATGTAATTCGATGAGTTTTTTATTTGAGTGAAAATGGCTCATTCTTGGTCCATATTGACTTCGAGGAGATGGAACAAGAGTATGCCAAGACTCAACCTCTTTTCAGATCAAAATTGTTTCCTCCTCATCTAGCCAGGGCGGGTAGTTCCAAAATTCATATCAGCCTGACTGATCAGGAACCTTTCAGGTTAAATTGTTTTGTTGATCATTTCTTGGAAACCTTCTACTCACTTTGCCAAATTTTAGGTTTCAGTCCTAATACTGTGATGCCTATTGCCTATATGTTTATGGCGGCTCAGATTCAGCATCCCAATTTCTCTGTAATATATGATTATGCTTCTTTCCTTACTGAAAGAATGCATGAGGGTTTGTTGAACTTATTTGTGGGGGACACTAGTGCTCCTTTCTTTTGGTATTCTTTGTTAATGCACATGTTCTTATATGAGAATGTCGACTTCTTCTCAGAGAAGATGGAATTAAGGCAAGAGGTAAATGGAGAAAGGATACCGGTAAAGGCCTGGAGTGCAGATATGTCTTACAACAAGAGGGATGCTAGCTATGTGCAGTTTGACAACTGCTTTGCTTCTAGGCTCAGGGCTAGACTAATGGTAAATATGCCAAGAATTCCTAAGGATTTGCATGATTTCCTCCGGCCCAAAGCAAGAAGGCCGGAGTTAAAAGTATGTCATAATTGGGGTGACATCATTCCATACCCTGTAAGCACTATCTTAAGGGTTTATGGTTTCCAAGGACCCCCCCATATTCTTCCATACAATGTACCATCAAGAATGGGATTTGCAGAGGTTTTGTGGCAGCTGGGATGCATCCATGAAGATAACCTGACAGGAAGAGGAAAAGGGATTTTGTTCCCTGATTATACTATTGTCTCAGATTTTGTATTTTCCAAGCGTGGATGGGTTCATTTTGATAAATTTTTTGATGATTACCATTTGAAGAATGGATCCATAAGGTTGCATGATCCTGAGGGATTCTTTGCTCTGTTTAGACAAAGAATCAAGAGTGGCAAATTTTCCCATGTTTTCAACTTTCCGGAAGATTTGATTAGGAATGAATTTTATTTGAGTAGGCAATAATTGAATAAAAAAATAGATTGCCTATGAGAAATTGTTGGCCCTAGTGCATAAGTTGGATCCGAAGTATGATCCATTAATGGAGTTCACTCCATTTCACAAAAAGAATTGATTTCCTGGTGAGTAATTTCAGAGAAATCATGACCACCCTGAGAACCAAGAAGATAAACTTGGAGGTAGATTTGAAAATCTAGGGATTGGAGGTGAGGCCTGTGGAAGAAAGGCCAATTTGTCAACCACCAATTGATAGGCCCTTATACAGAAGAAAAAGAGATAATAGCAGTGATGAAGAGGTTGGAGACAAAAAAGGTAAACAAATAATGAAAGCCTCATCACAATCTGGCCAAGGGATTAGAAAGCCCGGAGGAATAAAGATTGTGGATCTTGATTCACCACCTCGGGATGACCCTATGGAGCCGCCACCAGAGCCAAGCCCTAAGAGGCAAAAAATTGAGGAACCACAATACACTTCAGTGGATGAAATAATTGTCACCGATCAAGGCATGCAAGTTGGCACCCCTTCACCTCCTAAGTCAGCACAATTGGTGTTGACTGATATAGATATAAAAGGATAGAATGTTCAGGATGCAAGGATGGTGGCCTGCAAGGCATTTCTGGATGATGATGCCTTTGTGAAGACTCTTGTGTTCTTACAGTTGGTCTGGATGTTGAAACTTCAGGAATATCAAGATAAATGCAAGGAAAGAAGAGAAACAAGGCCTGACAGGTCTTATCAGGAAAATGATGATGAGGTCAAAACCGAGCTAATAGAGCAGTTCAAGAACCTTACTCCTAATGAAGGAAGGAAAATTGTGTCTCAAGCTAGTGTCCTACTTCTCCCTGAATGGGACATTGTTGATGTTGTAGCTTTTAATGCTATCATGCAATCAAAGCATCCTATGCAAGGCAGTGAGGAGGAAGTCAAGGCAGCACTACAAGACTCTGCCTTTAGTGAGGAATATGAAACTTTGGCGATATGGGCTTTAGCACCTCAAGGAAGAAAACCAAATGTAGCTAATCTCAGTCCAAATTTAATGGGTGGGCTCATCATCAAGAGAGTCTCTAAAACTTCAACAACAGAGGCCACAAGCTTAACACTGAATGTGGCCAAATTGGCCCAGAAAACAACTGAAAGAGATGAGGCTGAGAAGAAAAGCTTGACAAAGAAATATAACACAATGATTGGGGAATATAGTAGGACGTAGCAAAGAAATGTTGAGTTGCAATCTAAAGTAGATAGGTTGAGATATGGGCAGGTGGGGAATCTTCTAGTGCCCCTATTGCTAGAGCAATACCTACTGCTTTAGGGTCATTACCCCATGTTGTTCCAATCATTTCTATTCCTAGATCCCCAATTCAAACACGTATTGATAGCCCTGCACAGGGCCAGTTGAAGAAGAGGTTGAGCTTTCTACAGATCCTACCAAAGAGTAGATGATAAACAAAGTTACAGAATTTCAGGCTGCCCTAAGAGCGAGTGAGGATAATGCTATGGCCAAGCACAATGAGGTGGTAGACACCGTTTTAAGGTATTTAAATGAAGAGGTTGATTCTAAGCTGCCAATTGTACATTCTTTGTATTCTTTATTCTTGGAGGGAATTCAAAATATTAATAGAGACAAGGAGGTGATTCTACCCCTGGTTGAAAAATGGATCCCTAGGGCCACTGATTTAGACATTATGTTGAAGGCTTCTAGGTTTGATGTGAATAATAGGCCCCAATCATTAAAGCCTACTCAATTTTTTGTGAAATCAATGAAGGGATTCCAGGCCTTGCCTAATGATTTGAGTAACAAAATTAGGGAATTAATAAAGAATTTTGATGATTGGAATGACACTTTCCTGCCATATATAATAGATACAAGTGGAAATGTTCAGACATTGCAGCAATGGTAGGAAAAGGCAGAGGAGGTTATTAATGAACAAATTAAATTAATTTGTGATGATTCAAATCATGACTTGTTGGTAAATAGCATGGATAAAATAATTAATACTAGCATGTTTTTGGAATCATTTGAAAGGGAGGCCAACCAGGTTGTAGTGAAGTTCACACCTTACAGTACCAAGATGAAGGAGGTGATGGATTTTAATTGGCTGACGGATGAGGAATATCATATTTGGGTTGACAAGTACTTAACTAAGGAGGAGTGAAGTGGTGTATAGTCCCAGCAACTAACAGCTCAACAGTTATGTATAACTGAATTTTGGTTTTGCTCCATGGCAGTTTTGGGTGCAGTTTTCAAGGAGTAACAGATGTTGTGGTTATTTTGCAATGAGTGGAATCAACAGAAAGATGCTCTGGGGTTATGTGGTTGTGTTTTCAGTTTTGAAATGGGATATAGCAGTCCAATTGATAAATGACATGTGTAATTTCTGGCCCGATGCTTGTTGTTCCTTCATTTTCTATAAGAAGGATTTCAAGGCCAGAAATTAGGACTGGTAAGTTAGATATTTTGTAGTTGAGTCTAGGTAAAGTTGCAGAGCAAGAAATTATAAGAACTTTTGTGAATACTATGGCAATTTAGGTTTGGGTTATTTTGTAAAGGGTTTTAAACTTATGAAGATCACATGTTTTATAATAGTACCAGCATTTTAAGCTAAGATGATATATCTTGAGCTCGAGTCTCTCCTCTGTACAAACATATCATGTTTTGAATAAAATAATCAAAGATTATGATGTTCATCTCATCATCTCGATGTGTGTGTTTTTTGTCTTGGCTTTAATTCAAAGAATTAATTAAAATGCTTGGATGGAATCATGGATGGGTATGTTTGTAAAAGGATCAAATAAGAAGTATCGGGTTGGGGCAGAAATTGATAATGTTGTAATGCAATATTGTCAGGGATCATATATGCTAAGTATTTAAATCTGTTGTCGAATTGTGACTATTTATAAGTTTGACTCCCCAATGGTATATGGCACTGATCTAAATCATACAAGTTTGTAAATCTTTGTGTCTGTATGTTTTTTCTTAGGGCTTGTCACCACATTTGCAAATTAAATGACTATCATAAGATACAGAATAATGTTGTAATTATCTCATGCTCCAGGTAGCTGACATTACTAGTGAAAGGCCAATTCATTTTAGCAATATCCTATTCTGTTGAGCCATTTGTGGGATTATCTATAATTTTTTAATGATTGTTTATGAGTTTGGTGCAGAGATCATAAACACATTATAAGGATCACCCTCCTAGGTCTTGCAGAGCCCGAAGTGTAGGAGGTTATTTTAAAATCCTTGTCAATTGGTCCAGATCCTTTGAACTGCCCTTGACTGGAATTGGCAATTCCATAGGTAGATTAGGAGACAAACTTGGTTAACAGCATAAAAAAACAACCAACACATCACAAATCAAATCTACTTAACATTTTAACTCCCAAACTTTGTAACAAGTGTTAAATGTGACTATGGTCCACCAGTTACACAACCAAGGCCTCAAATGTATTCTCTAATTGTAATCAAAGGACTTTTTCTCTTCATTCAAGTAAATAAACTTGAAGGGAAACACCACCAAGTGGTTTATTGGACACCTACATGACTAAAAATAGCAAGCAAATTTACATTTAATTTCCATATGTCTAAGTGGTTAACGGGGAGGGAGTGTGTACTAGGCCTGGTTAAGTTATCATAAGTTTACACTTTGGCAATAAAAATTTTTTAAGTCATATTAAATCTTCCTATGTCTAATTGCTAGGAGATTTTTGGTATGTTTTAAGGTAGGATGATTGATGAAAGAGCCCAAAGACTAGATTAGAAGACCAACCTGGTTTACAGGAAAAAACACCAACATGATCGATTTCATATTATATGTGTTGAAGACTTTAGAATTTCAATTACATTAATTTATGGATATGTTGTATCTATAACACTACAAAACCATATGCTCTTTGCATTTACACTTGCATTTAGAAATACACATTTATATGCATAGATATAGATTTCTTTAATGATTGATATGTTGCATTTATTGTTCTAGGAGAGCATCCAGTAATTACATTTACATTTACATTTAAAAATACATATACATACATATATATATGTGTGTGTGTGTGTGTATGTATATTATTTATATTCAGTGTTTTAGAAACAACCCATTAGGTCTGCACATGGATTTTAATTCATAAAATTAGATCTCCCATACATGTTTTGTTGTAACCTATGCCCTATTCATGCATCCTACAATTACAACAATATCCACGAGGCCTGTTACACAAGCTACAGTAATCACAAAAAGTGTAAGAGCCACTTTATATCATGTTTGGACTACAAAACCCTAAAAAATAGGGTAACTCAGATTATGATTTGTTGGTGAGCTGTATGGACAAAATCATTAGCACCAACTCATTCTTGGAGTCTTTTGAAAGAGAAGCGAATCAGGTGGCAGTTAAGTACAAAACCTTATAGTGTCAAGGTGAATGAGGTGATCAATTTGGATTGGCCAACCTGATGAAGAGTAGAAGGAGATCCAATTGATGGTGACACGGTGCTTTCGGCCCGATGCTTGTTTGCTCCTCCTTTTTCTATAAGAAGGATTTCAGGCCAGTATGGGTTAGCAAGTTAGATATTTTTGGTCGAGTCTAGATGAAGTTGCAGAGCAAATTGTAAAGTCTGATGGTTTTAGGGAAAATGCAATTTAGGTTTTGAGTCATTCTGTAGTAGGTTTTGAATTCATGGGGATTTGATGTTTTATGATAGTATTGGCATTTGAATTGATATGATTAATTCAAACTCATGTCTCTCCATTGTACAAGCATATCTGAATTTTGAATAAAATGATCAAGGGTTGTTTCGTTCATCTCACTGTTGTGGTGTGTATGATTCTTGTTTTAGGTATAATTCAAGAAATTAATTAAAATGCTTGAATGGGATTGTAGGTGGATATGTTCTGATAAGCTATTTTATTTTTTGTCTTATCTTATACCATTTTACTAGAATGGGGGTGCCAATGTACGAGAAGATCTTTGGAAACTAGGCATGAAAATTGAAGGTTAAAGAGAATGGGGGTGCCAAACTTATAGTACTCATTGCCCCTTGGTATCGATTTTCTGAGGTGCCCTCGGCCTGGAGTCCCTAAAACCTTGGTATTGACCTTGTTTTCACTCCTCAAACTCTTCCTCGTGATATTGACCTTGTTTT